>OX638133.1:41853991-43107991 GCA_951804985.1 Dryomyza anilis | reverse complement strand
CCTAATAATTTTTCCTTAAATGCATCGAAAACATCGATGTTTTTGTTCAATACATCGGAAAACATCGATGTAACGAGTCGATGTATTATATTGACCAAAAGACCGATGTTTTTGACAGAAGGACATCCCTACAACGATTATCTGGGTCTTATATTACAAGACTAGGCCTACTGGCATAATATACTTCATTATTCTCTAGCCAAAATTATTTTAATGTAAATTTAGATAGTGCAAAAATCTATCTTTAACATACATTTCTGAATTATTGAAATATTTTTAACATGATGTTTCCACTAGCCATAATTTATGGAAATGTTTATGTTGTACAATCAAAATGTCTTGCCATAAATGTCGAACAATATGGAATGACTAAATGTCCCCATAAAGTTTGTCATGACTTTGTAGTTTCGAAATAAATTTGAGTTAAAATAATTACTTAAAAATTTGTATTTTATCAATATTTAATTTCGAATAACGTTAAACTAATTTATTTAATAAATTCGCAGTGCAAATATCAGTGATACAGCGTGGCGTGAGTGCAAAAAAATAAGTTTTTCAAAAAAATGTTGTGACATAATTGGACCATATCGTTTTTGTCGATATAAACATAAAATTTGTCTTCATAAACATTAACATGAGATATGGATAGTGGAGACACGGTGTAATACATTTTTTTAAAAGATTTTTTTTCTATTTTTATTGTAAATATTGGTTTTATTATTTTGTTCTGTGGGGTAAATTGATTTTTTGAGAGAATTGAAGTTGACATCTTTGCCTTTATCAGTTGCCCAAATTTCGTTGAAATCGAATAGGTAAATTATTGTTTCACTAAATAAATAAATAAATAAATAAATAAATAAATAAATAAATAAATAAGTAAATAAATAAGATGAAATAGATTTGAAATAATCGTTATTTATATTACAACTTTTTCATGTTTAATGGGAGTTAATCAATTTGTTATTTATAAAAAGTAATAACATTAAAATCAGTCTATACAGTCTATACTTCATTTCGAAAAGTATTAAAGAAAAATTCCTACCGGCAACACACAATCATTCATAAACAACAACAACAACCCCAACACCACCGACATGGCTCCTGCCGCATTCCACCGGAGGCTCCGTAAATATTGTTGAACTCAACGTCAACGTTTACAACAACAACAAACCACAATCACAACAACAGAAATAAAAACAACAACATCAACACTAAACAAATTTGTTGATGTCCATTGAAAAAACACGTCGCACAGTGGGCAGCGAGTACCTAAAATTGGCAAAAACCACAAAAGTCAAATTGACCTAAGAAACTCTTTTTTTCATTGTGTAGTAAATTAAATTATCCGCATTGTTGAACATCGCTCAATTTATATTATATATAACCAAATTTAACCATACTTAAACACAGAACATATTTCGCAACAATTGCAAGAAATAATATTGTCAAATTTCTGAGCAATTTTTTTTTTGATACGTTTCTTTTAAAACATATAAATACTATATATTTTTAGTAATTTAATATCTAATATTTATAAAATTATAGTTTCGAATATTTTTCATACTTAGAAAAATAAAATGAGAACGCATTTTTTTAAACATTCTTATTTTACAGACATACAAACCAAAAACTGATTATATTTGTATTAATACACATATTATGCTTTTAAAAATACTAATCAAAATCTTGCTTTTGTTGCATTTTGAGAGTTATTCACATTTCAGCGTCTTACCATTTATTGTAATATTAACAATTTTAACAATTTTAGTTTGCCTTGAGATAAAATTTGAACAATTGAATAATATCACGTTTTGATATAAATTTTCATAACTGTAACCCAATATTTCCCAATATATATCATTTTACTTCTTAGGATGGTACCTCCTGGTAGCCCCTTGTAAATCATCACTATGATATGTGAAATTATAAAATGTTATCATTGTAGCTCCAGTAATTTCTAATATATCACAATTTAATCATTGTAGTTGTGTGGGAGGTAACACGTTCACTTGTAAAAGTCTACAACTAAATTTTGATTACTCAAAATTTAAAACTGTTCTGTTTTTATATTTGTAAAAAAAATACAAAAAAACAAGTGGGGAAAGTTAAGTCACTTAAAGTCGGTCTGACCCAACTGTTGAATACCCTACACCTTGAATTAATTGTATACCTAAATTTAAAAATTTTTTATTATGCTGAACACCCTCATAATATTATTCCCACATAAGAAATTTTGAGAAAATCATTGGTCTATTCGCTGAAACTCAACACGTAGCTGCAGTGTATTAACTTTAAATCTGACAAATGGTCCAAATGTAGAAAAATATAAGTGGTGGGATCACTCCCATTTTTGAAATATATAGATTTGTTTTCAATTATTTACGACCATAACAAAAAAATTTGAAAAAAAAAATTAAAAAAGACGTATCACACCCATTTTATAACACAGGTGAATTCTAATAATACATTTAAAATTATATCTCAAATACTTTTCGAGATATTGGTTCTAAGCTGTTATATAACAGTGTCTTGTATGGGAGATGGGCGTTTTCGTTGCCGATGTGGCGCATTCCCGTACACAGAATCATTTTGTGGGTAAAACATATTGGAACAAAAAAATTGCATTTAGGTATCTGAAAAAAGTGATGTCACTCATCGAAGGTGACCTCGGAAGTCAACTTAACCTATCGGACAAATGTGTTAACCGCTGAGACATTTTCAACGGTATTTTAAACTTCATATTCGGACAAAAATAACGCTATGACTAAAAACGATTTTGGCGGGTTTTGGCGGGGTCCAAATAAAATAAAAAAAAATATATTTCTGACACGAGATAATCTTTCATTTTAGGTCCGGATTTTAATTTTTTTTTGTATGGAGATCGACCCGGCCAACTGTACCTCAAAGGTGTAAGGTACACACAGAAAAAAAAGTGTGTAAATATAACTAAAATGTTAATCAATCCAATTAATTTTTAATTGAAACTCAGCCGATGTAACTTTTAGTAGCATTGAATCCCATATTCGTAATAATGAGAATATGTTAATTGGAGAAACATTAATTAATTTTTTTGTCATATTGATTATATTTTTTATTGGGTATTTTTAAATCATTAATTAATTAATTAGTAACATCAATTAAAAATTTCATTCGATAGAAATTGGATCAATTAAATATTTTGTAAAATTAAATAAAATATTTGTCGAATAGATAACATAAAATAAATATTAAATAAGTATTTATACTGTTAGATATGCTAAGTAAAATTCTTTCAACCTAACGAATGTTTTACCGATGTCAGTTTTCACAACTTCTACAGGTGGGCCTATTAATTGAGTCAAACAAAAAATTTGATATTCGCTTTTTAATGATTCAATATGCAACAAAATGAGCATCATAAGCTGTTTGTTCAAATTCTTGACCTCAAACATAAATTGAGCCCTTTAATGCTTTAATAACATAACATACACTAAATAATGTAATATCCTGTTTTAAAATCGCAACGTAGAAGAAAATAATGTTAGAAGAAACAGAACGACGCCGCCGACGCACGAGACGCACAAACAAAAAACAAAATGAAATCCAGAAGAAAAAAACAATGTTGCTTTTATTTGTCAAAAGTAACAAATAAAAAAAGTTAATACTATTAAAGATTTAGTTGTATTGAAATTATATTAAATTAATTCCTATTAATATTTTAATTAAAAAAATGTGAAAATACAATTAATTAATTAGTAAATACATTCATATATTTAATTGGAATACGATTTTGTTTGCTATTAATATCAATTGTTATATATACGTACAATATTTTTTTCTGTGTATAAAAATACTAAAAAGTATATTTACTATAATATTTTAAAAGTTTCGCTATTTGGGATTTTCTTCAACTTTTGGTGTTCCCTGCTCCACTGTGCGTCGACGTTATGCATTATGTGCATTTTTTGTTGTTGTTGTTTACTACTTTAGTCGATCGTTGTTTTTTGTATTTTATGTATTAAAGTAGGCTTAAGTCATGGCTTAAGTTAAGTGCAAAAACAATTTGTTCGCCAATAAATAATTGTGAGAGCAAGTGAAAGACAGCAGCGGCCACTGAGAGAATGTTATTTATTGAAATAGCATCGTGTCGTCCATGGAGCAGACAGAGTGTGAGCGGGGAGAGTAGCGCTCGGCGGCTTAATTTATTCATTCATCAAAACAACCATCAACCAATTGATCGATCGATCGAAACGATGCAAATGCAATGCGACGCGATCTCATCGCCCAGTTGCTTATTTAATTTGTTGCTTTCGGATCGTTTGACTCCACGCTCAAACAAAAACCAACGGTCAAAGAGATTTTTTATTCAAGATTTGAATGTTTTCCGCTGGAAGTTAGTAAAGCCGCTGAAAGTTGACTTAATTTAGGAAAAGGCATAAAAATGTGTTGCTGCATCATGCACTAAACATGGTCAACAATTTATAAATAAAACGAATTTTAGTAGCTATTTATGTTAATTCTTCATATTATATTTTTCTATCATATTTTTGTTACAATAAAATGTTTGTTATTTATATGTTTATATTAAATAGCCTTTATTTCTCAGCATAATCTGACCAAGCATAAAGCCCTTTAATAAAATAATAATCACAAACTGGACTGGTTATCATTTGATTTTAATAATGGTAAACTGAAGAATTTTAAATTTTAAATATTAAATATGGGTTTTAATTTATTAAAAGTGTAAGAACATATTATGTTGAATTTAATTATATAAAAAAAAACAATTATATTATTTTTACTTTAAAAAATGCAACTGCTTTCTATTACTATCTGTTTTTATGTTTTAGTAAATAGTATATTTTTAAAAACCTTTGCATAACGGTTACAAACGCATATATCCTTTCGCTTTTAGTGAAAGTAGTATAAAAATAAATCTTAAGATGGTAAAATATTATAATATTTATCTGCACTCTCTGCGTCACAAAGATATAAAATAAGATTATCTTCGATTTGCTAGTTTTTTATGGTCAGGGGATCATAAATGTTTTTTAAACCTATTCCCCCAGTAGACCTTAAGTGGAATATTTTCATCAAATATATTTCGATACTTTTGTTAGTTTGGTTAGACACAAACCTGTCTCAATCGGCATTCACAGACTCCACACAGGCCATGTTATATCAAGTTAGACACAAGCCTAGCACATTTGTCATTCCCTGATGTCAAACAAGCCGCGTTAGTTTAGATTAGACACAAGCCTTGGACACTCGTCTCTCTCAGGCTTGTTAGTTTAGGTTTCCTTTTCAGACTCTAGACTGGCCTAGGTATACCAAGATTGACACAAGGCTGAAATAATGTTAAGCCACATATAAAAATTGTCAAATTATCCAATCCGCCATAGCCAAAGGAAATTCAAAATTCCGTCTCGACCACTTTTCGTCCCATATTTAGTAAAGCATGTGTACCGACTTTGACTTGAGTACATTAATGTTTACTATGGTTTTTGTGTTGTTTTCATGTTAAAGATTTTTAAAACGTTGAAACATAAATTTGATAAACTAAACTCTTTGGAGTTGTCTGAACAATAACTCTTCAAATTAACGTAAGTATTACTAACACAGGCTTGTAAGTATTACAAGCCTGTGTCAGTCTTGTGCCGGTCGTTAATTCCTACTTGAGTACCGAGTTTTTGGTACCCAAGCATAAATTATCCGCGAACTTAGTATGATTTTCAGATGCAAGCTTCTATACTTAAAAATAATTTCTAAGACATTTTACAAAATATTTTTTCGTAATTTTTAATTTCGTAAAAAACACGAATAATACGTAGAATACACGAACAAATTTAAATTTCAATTTTTTCCCAAATTAATATTTACGAACGAATAGTATATATTACGACGTAAAATTAAACCAGCAACAAAATTACGAATATTTCGTTTAAATTACGGAAATTCGTTATATTATTTTGTATTACAATTTTATTTACGAAAGAATAACATAGTTTAAGAATGAGCTTTACATTTGAAGAATAAATTATTAAACTTTCGTAAATTTAGAGGCTATATGTCGAATTTTACGAAACATTCGTGTTTTTTACGAAATATTCGTAAAAAACATCTACATATTTTGGGACCTTACTTTTTACAGATTTGAGTTTTCGATCTGATTTATTTTAAATTCAATTGAAAAAACTTCAGCAAACATTTTGATCATACTAAGATCGCAGATAAATAAAATGGTCCTCCATTTGTTGTCTAGTTGTCCATTAAAAATGATTGTAAAACCTAAAGATAAAAACTTAAAGTATGATCTTTAGGAATTCCGTTACAATTAGTAATCATGCGTCAGAATGTACAGATTGTGTGGCAGGTGCAGACGTTCTCCAGATTTGTAGGCTTTGATATTTGGAGACTTTCGTATTTGGTTACTTAGATATTTCTAGGCTATGATATAAAGAGATTTTTTATTTGGGAATATCGATATTTAGAGATTTAGTTATTTGGACACTTTGATATTTGCAGACATTGGTATTTGGAGACTTTGATATTTGGAGAATTTGAATATTTGGTCACACTTCAGTTTTAAAGACTTTTTTATCTGCAGGTCTTGTTCTGATGAGACTTCCGTATTTATTGACTTTTATATTGCGAATTTCAAGACTTAAATTCAGGTGACTTTGTTTTTGGGAATTTTTAATATAATCGATTTTGAATTTTGAGATTTAAAAAATAATCATTTTGATACACTGTATTATTGTTCCGAGTAGTAGGTTGACGCCTTTTTGAGTTCAAGAAAGGGCGTTGGACCAGCGTACATCTATTAATGTAAATTAATTTGGTTTTTTGTAGGGTTATTCCTACCGAAGTTCATTTTTTTTGTATGGGTGGAGAAAATTTTGCTAATTTATGTTTCTTCTATAAAAATAAAGTAATTTTTTATTTTTGAGGAGGAGTGGGAGTGATTATGGTGGTCTATTTTTTGAGATATATGAAAGCCCTGCTTAAATTACAACCTCTCGATTTTGATTTTTCTGGAGTTCCAGCGGGGTGAAGGACAAAGTTGTAATGAACTTTTATTTGTAAATGTTTATTAAAAATGAAGGCTATTTATAATTAAAATATTAATTTTTAATTTAAAATTGTATTATTGGTGAACATTTTATTATTTGTGCACAATTTAAATTTTTACGGAAATTCTACATTCTAAACTACTACTAACTTGTCATCTGCGGTGTAGGCAGCACATCAAATGGGGAAGCTTCAGTGAATTCTACTCCCATGACGCTGCATCGCCTCTCTTGTTTATCTCTCTCATACCTTTTAAACCACCCAAAGCCAAAAAACAGCTGATTGATGGATGCTGTTACTGCTACTGCGTTGTTTGGTGTTATCAAACAGTGTCGCTGCAACACCGCATTAGCAACAACAAAATAAACATAAAAAGCTGCGCTTAAATCTACGACAACTTTAACGAAGTTTCCCGAACGAAGTCAACAATGCAAAAACAGCAACAGCAACAAACAGCAGCAGAAAATGCTTTGAGCTCGACTCAAATGCTGCGCTGCAAATCATTCGTCGTTGAACCTTCGTCGGTGGCGGTGAGCGAAACGCGCAAAAAGTAAACTCGACTCGTTTAAAAAACAACAAAAACTAAAAAAAAACAGCGACAACTAAACTCGTGTTTAGTCGTTGAACAACAACAGAAAAAGAAGAAGAAAATAGCATAGGTAAAATAAAAAAAAATTGTCGCAGCTGCCGAAAGCCGGTGAAGCATGAAAATGCAACAACAAAAAGAGTTTTATTGTTATAGCAGAGCGAGCAGATAACAACAATAACTGCGATCAAATTACAAAAACCCTTTGGCGCAGTTGGTTTTCTAGTTTTTTTTATATTTTTTTGTATGTTTTTGTGTTCTTTTTTAAACGGTTTCTTTTTATAATCAAATTTATTAAAAGTATAAAGTGAACGCGAGTGAACTAGCGACAGGGCACATAAAGTGCATGAGTGAAGTGTAAAAACCAGTGGGTCCTAGTGGGTCAGTGGAGCGTGAGAAATGAGTGCAACAGCAACATAAAACCAAACAACAATAAAAGAAATGATAAAAAAATTGTCAAAATTGTAACGTGTTTCAATGTCAACGCAAATTAGCGCCGAGTAAACAATAATAAAAAAAAATTAAAAACTAAAAAATTAAAATGATAAAAATAATAAAAAAAAGTAAAACTAAAATCAAGTATAAACAAATTGTGTCAACAGTATGAAATCAAACTTGCTTTAATAAAGTTATAAAATTTTTAAATCTTCAATAAGTGGAAACTGAAAATTTAACAATATTTGAGATATTGACAAAATAACCCAAGACAAAATTTTTGGCAGGGTCGAGGCAGTTCAGAAACATTTCCTCAACATATTTCAAACAGACAAAGACATAGTTTGTATCAAAAGCTGTTTTTAAATAAGTTTTTATTCTTACAGCAAAATAGGACATATGTATACGCAAAAAGTTACAAAATATTTGCCACAAGTAAAATGATATTTACAATAATCTAACAGAAAATATTCAGACTTGCGGACTAACTGCAACAATAATATTGACTTATTTTTACATTTGGCTAAACAAGTTAAAGGACCGTTCTTTGTCTCGAATTATTCACAAAAATTGTTTAGAGATACCAACGGTTACTCTATAAAAGACGTCACCAAAAATAGTACAGTTCAATAGTATAAGTGAAAATAATAATTACTGGTATCAAAAGTGACAAAAAAGCGTTTCTTGTCAGAGTTCACTTTGATTTCTTCATCCGAGAAGTCTCAAGTCGTTGTGCATTTTTAACAGTCGAATGCTTTATAAATGTGAAGGCGATATACAACAAGGGTACTGCTTTTATTCTAAATAAGTAAAAATCCAATTTTTTACAAATTAATCAACGCTCAGCGAATGCCCCCTATTCATGCAATGCATAGAGTGTTTTAGTTGGAAAGGATTATTGGTTAAAAGGAGTAGTGGCGGTGAATGTTTGTTTTGAATTTTCCAAAAATGTTGGGAAAAACAGAGGTAAGAAGATTGTTCCACAAACGTATCGTGCGACCGAAAAACGAATTCTCTCTGTAATACATGGTTCTGTTAAGCCACACGCTGCAAAAAAAGGGCTCTCCCAAACATAATTTTGCAGGCATTAACATGTATGTTTGGAATTTTATGTAAACGTAATATATAATTGACTGATAAATCATTTGTAAACAGGGTTGAATTGAGGCTTGAACAGTGTTGTAATGAGCTCTGACTTACATTATAATATCACGGAAACATTTTAATGTTGTTCCTTAAAATGGAGTATGTTCTAATGGAAACATAATAATTACTACATCCAAACAGAAAAAATATTTGAAACGAAACATAAATATGTTCAAATTAAAACATAATTTTGAACGACCTGAATATAAATATGTTTCCAGTGAAACATATCAGTTGTTTCAGTACAAAAAGTAGTATGTTTGCATAGAAACATATTTAAATATTTTTGGAAAAAAATCCTGAAAATAAAATAAAAATAAAATGTTTTTTTTTTATTTATTTTTATTATTTATTTTTATTTAAACATGCACACTGGGAATTTATAATAATTGAATTCATATACAAATTTTTAAATGCATAAATAAATAATTCGATTAAAACTGCATGTACAAGTGACAGCATCAATGAATGCACAATTGCACCTGCAGACGCTAAACCAGACAATCCAGGCTCGCTTTATATTTCGTGCAGTTACAGTTGGTCTCAGTACAGCACATAGCGTAGCCAAGGAATTCACGGCGGCTTTTGTAAAAAAAACATGCCAAATTCTGCTTGAAAATCGAAACACTGATTTTTATTTGTGGTTTTTTCACATTAGTTTCAGAAATAATATACTGCACTATATTCTGTTTGTTACTATTTGTACTTTTCATAACACAATTTATATATTTATTTAATTTACAAATAACAAAATTATTACCGATGCGAACACGTTTTCTCAACGAACAACAAAAGACACGTACGCAGAAAATGCCGATCAACGAGTGTCAACTTTATATACAAGAATTCATTTTTTGTTTCTTTTCGAACATCAGTATGTTTAAAATGACCCTATACATACTTCAAACGACGACAAAAGAGACGTAGATGGAAAATTCTGCTTCGTATACAAGAAGAATGTTGGAAGAATACATTTATTAAAATCAAATTTCTTTTTGTTTGTTTTTAAACATCAATATGTTCAAACGATGGCAAAAAATAAGGCGAGCGTGGCGAACATGCGTTGTATTTAGACTATGAAGTTCATTAATACGAATAATTTCATATATATAATGATTGTATTCATCAATATGTCATTTAATGAACGGTGGTATCAATATGATGAATCCGGTAGTTGGTGAAAAAATTCATAATATTTATGAAATTATTCATCATATTGATGTTTTTTTTTTCTGTGTACCATTGCAAATTAAAAAGGCTTACACACCCAACGGTCCTTTGGTGGTCAAGATAACTAATGGATGATGAAACATTTTCGTCCACTATTAAATATATCGCACGTATTTGATCCAAGAAATCCTCAACTATTTTCATATTTGTAAGATGTTTAAATGATGTTTGCTATAAATAGTCGTAAATGTAAAAAATCGTATTTGTTTAAGCTGTTTGACTCAAACCAGATAGTATGTATTTTGTATGGGAGTTCCAATACAGCTGGTATCGCTGCCACTTTTGTCAAATAAATTCAAACCAGGGCTAGGAACCGAAATTCTTTTCTCTGCGGTTCCAGTTCCGGTTCCATAAAAAAAATAAAAAAAAAATGGTTCCGGTTCTTTAATTAATTTTATTACAGTTCCGATTAAGATAGAGGTTCTGGTTACAGTTTCAGTTCCGGTTTCAAGTTATCGTTCCAGTTCTAATTCCGGTTCCACAAACTAACAAAAAACGCAATACAATTATAACTATTTTTTATTTTTATGAGGCAGTTTTGAAAAAAGTAAGGTATATTCTATAACAAATCAACCAGGTGATTGGCACTCTATACAAAATACAAAAAAAGTAATACATGGACTCCATTGCCTTAATGGTTTTTTATTGTTTTATAGAGAGTACATATGTAGATGCTACATATATTAAAAATAGCCTGGATACTCCTGGATATAATTTTTTGTACTCCATCACAATAAGATGAAAGAATTGATAAAATTAAATTTATTCATATTTAAAGTTTTTTCTTTTAAGTAGTGAATATTATTTTTTCTATTAAATTTATAATATACAGTTTTAAAATACGTGACCTCCAATCTTTGATTTATCGTTGAATAGCTAAATTGAAATCTTCCAAATATTTAAATAATTCGTTAATCCTAGCGTTATATTTAAAAATTAAAAATATTTTTTTATTTATTGTATTTGAATAGCTATGTTGTCATACATTTTTTTTTCATTCGAATGTTATTAACATAAAAATTGTATTTTCGTGGCTTTTGGAATATTATTACTTAAATGTGATTAATATTTCATGGAAATGAAACAATCAATTTTGTCCACCTAGCATACTCTAGTCCGTATCACTGTGCAAAGGGGCGAATGTGTAGTTTTATACATTTGGGTTTTTTTTTACATTTTTGAATGTAGTTTTACCTCAAGTATACTGAGCCAAAATTATTGTGTGGTTTTGTTGGATATTTCTAGCCACAAAAGACAAAACCAAAAGGGCGAATTCGAAAAATTGAAAAATCTTGTCATGCCAAAATGGTGAATATTTTCGTTTTTTTTTTGCTATAACTCTTTATTGGTGCAAGATAAAACAAACAATTAATGCCTTTACATTGCTATTTTATCTTGCGCTAATAAAAAGTTATAGCATAAAAAACAAAAATATTTGAGTTTTGGTCAGGATATAGCCTCACAAAATCCGTATTCAGTAAGATGTTTATATACGTTATAATAATTGATGAATAAAAATAACAGAAAAAATTATATTAAAAACTAAATTTTACTAATTTTTAAAGCACTTGAAACTTTAAAAATTAATTTTCCAACATTTTTAAAAATGCACATTCGCCCCTTAGTCATGACAGTGACGATATAGCCCAAAATTTCCAAAAATAATGAAACGGGATATATCTCGAAAACTATATTACATTTTACAAAGCTTAATTTCGGAATCTGTGCAACAACCATTAATGTAAATTCTTTTAAAATTAAGGGATCCTGATACATATCTGGCAATCAACCACACACAGAGAACTGATTTGTTGCGGCAACCAACTAAATTGCCCTACCGATCATTCGGTTGCGGTTGCGGTTGATAAAGTAATTGCAATAACATCTTAATTCGGTTGTGCCAACCTCCTATTCGGTGAGAATGTTGTGTCAACCTGAAAATCGGTGATCATGAGGTTATGACAACCTCCAAATTGGTGAGCGTGTGGTTGTCGCAACTCCTAGTCGGTAAGCATGAGGTTTTCTAAACCTCCAATTGAAATTTTATTATAACATAGTTATTTATGATATAAAACTTATGTATTATATATGTATTATAATTGAGTAAAATTGTCGCGCACACTATTTAGAAGTATATCTAATAATTTCTTCTTCCTGAAAAAAACTATGAAAAGATAGATGCATGCATTTATTTTTTATTTCCTCATAACCAATAAATAAAAAAAAAACTATTTCCATTGGTCACATATTTTGTATTTATATTACATTTCACTAGCTAATGATCAATTTGTATTGAATAAATATACTATTTTATTAATATTTGAATATTTATTTCGCATTTTTACTTAATTAATGAATTTCATATTGTTTGCTACTTGCGAAAATGTTTGACGTTTATTTATTTCTGCATGTATCCATAATTGTTTGCAAGAAACTGGCAACCGAACTGCTGATAGACATGAGGTTGCCGTTTGTCATTTATTTTGTTGATACAACAACTTACTCAATCGCCGTAACAAATGCACGAATGTCAATTTTGGCAGAATGAAAAATGCAATCATGAGGTTACGGCAACCGAACGTGCAGTTGCGCGGACTAACATTTCGGTTGTAGAAAAATAAGGTTTGTTAATTTTAATGACATGAGTTTACAACAAATGTATTTCGGTTGCAACACTGAAACGTTGGTTCAATTAACCTCATGCCAAAAGAGGATTTTTCTGTGTGCACAAACAAACATCTGCTTTTATGATAAACATTATTTTTTACAGCAAACATGTGAACTTTTGCGAGCAAAGTTGGATCTCGTTGCAAAATAAATTATTTTGCCGCAAACGATCTGTAATACTTTGCGTGTATGGAAATTATAAGCCTTTTTTTTGGTAATTTTGTATCTTTTAAATTTGACTTTAGGTTTTGTTTTGCTTCACTTTTGCTTAAGTTACGTTTTTTTTTTTTAATTTCAATGCATCAAACAAGGGAGTTGTCCCTAAATAGGTCCTACTTATTGTCTATGTTAGTAACTTTAAACGAAAGTTTTGCATTACCAACTAATCCCAATATTTCCGATAATGGCTTCATTCGACTCAGAATTCCTATGTTATCGAAGTCAAGAAATTGACGTGACATCAAAGTCAATTTTGTGCTGGCCAATTTTAATCTGGCTAACCCTATTTTTTAAACTCTTAAAAAATAACCCAAAAACCACACACATTTTTGATCCAAATACAACATAATAAAATTGCAAAATTGTTACAGCGTGAACAATAATTGCCGCAACATTTGTTTTTCAAATTCTTGCGAATTTTTTGTGTGTTGATTTAAACATTTTTTTGTAGTAATTTTAACTGTAACAATCAACATTCTGTTGGCTGCTGTTGTTGCAACAATTGATTTATTTTTGCATTCTTGCACGAAGTCGCACCGTTGTACGTGTTGCTGCTGCAGCGAATCTGCTGTCAGCATTTGTTTTTTATTCGCGTGCATTCATTTTCATCAAGAATCCACGGATTTTTTTTTTGAGTTGACAAATAAAAAATAAGTAGTGTTAATAATTCAGTAATATAGCGCTGCGGATGTGCGATGCAGCGCATTATCTACCAATAGAAACGAGTGATTAATTTAGGGCATATATTTATGGTATCTACATCTAGTACAAGTCTTTTTAGAGAACTTAAAAATTAGAATTAATTCTATTAGATTTGAAATGAGCTTTGTTAAATGTTTCCACATTATGAGTTTGTTTCTTCATCATACTCAGTTTTTTTCATTTAGCTTGCAGGTACCCCGGCTACCTGGGTAATACCCGGGTTGTTCAAATACTCGAAAAACCCGGGTATTAAATGTTCCAGCTACCCGGGTAATTTGTTCGTTCGTTTGTTCGAGCTATTCGAGTAGCTCGTTTGTTCGAGTAGCTCGATTGCTCGATCGTTGTTCGAGCTTCGAGTAGCTCGTTCGTTCGTTCGTTTGTTCGATTGACGATTGTTCATTTGATCGCTTGTTAATTTGTCTGTCCGTTCGTTTGCTTGATGTAGGAGTTGGTCGGAAGTGGTTGGAAAAATGTGGGTGGACAAAAGTGGGTGGGTGGCCAAAAGTGGGCGGAAAATGATAAAAAGACCGAAAAAAATGTTATTGCAGAAATCGGTAGCAGACATCAAGAGAAAACGAATGGTACCACTCTCAGTGGTCCCTGACCCCCGGGTACCCGGGCTACTCCAAAATACTCGTATGAAATCGAGAGCTCTACTTAAAACAACTAATCTTGATTTTTTGAGGTTTAAACATTAGTATTAATTTTTGACTGTAGTACAAAAAAAAAACTTTCCGAGTGGAAATTTAATTTAGGAGGCTCAGACTTGCCTGATTTCAAATCAGGTAATGATCACGTTTCACAAAACTATTCAAAACGTGACTAGGATAATCCTAATTTGAATTTTATTATAAAAAGTTTTTAATAACATCTCAATCGTATTAATGTGATTTTTAATAAAGTTTGTTCATAAGTGTCATTTCAGGTTCCATTAAGAAGACTTTAGATTTTTATTCTTTGTAAAAGATGGATTAGTTTGTCTTACGTGAATTTGAAATTAGGATTACTCTAGTTTACCCTGATTATGATAATTTCAAGTAGTCTTTGGTAGGGATACCTTATCGTATTCTGATGAGGGATATGTAATTTAACTTTGTAAATATATAATGTATAAAAAAAAATTTAAATCAATACATAGTGTAGTAAAATTAAATAGAGATGTAGTAATGTTTCTACGTATTTTGGGAAGTTTAATATATATTTATACAAAATATAGTTATTTTTTAATACATTTGTATATTCTACAGAAATGCAGTAATTTATGTACACTCTAAAAAATGAATGTTTCTAAAATACTTGTGGGAAGCTATGGGTTACTTCTGGTAAATACATATTGGCTGCCAGAATTACTTATTGTTAGTCGTAAATAATAATGGCCTATTGCAAACAATTATACATTTCTAGTGTTTGAACAAAAGAATATCTAATTTCATAAAAACATTTAAAATGTTTCCTAAGAACACTTTATAAAAGTCACTTCAATTATTACTCCAAAACACTCATTTGTTACCAGTAAATAATGAAAGTGTTTAAGATAAGTAATAAATACATGATATTTCTTTGGGGCAAACACTAAATGTTTCCCAGAACGCAATCAATCTATTTTCAAAGTGTTTGCTTTAAATACTAATAGCTTCTCGGAAAAATGCTACATTGAAAATGTTTGCCCCCAAAAATCGTACAGCTTGTCACAAAAGATGCATCACTTGAACAATTGAACTTATCCGTGTCATGCAACACTTGCACGAATAAACGTGGATAAGCTTCTTTTGTCGAATAAGAAGCAAAATTTTCATATTGTGCGTCATCTCAAGCTAATTATTAACATCTATAGCCGCTGCCATCAATTCATCATAATCGTCTTCACATCCATCCAGAACAGATGACTGCAGAAACACTGCCGCAATTCTGTACAAATCATCTGACGAAAACCCAGTCAGTTCAGACGACTCTTTATTAAATTATATTTTAAATTTTCTCTATCGAATTCCGCTATCAAAAAAGTTGGTACGAAAAGGCGATTTCCGCCAACTCAGAGTGGGCGTTGCCTACCCCTCTCGGTGGCTACATCCATTTCTCGACCTCTACTATCGAATTCCGCAATAAAAAAAAGTTGGTACAAAAAGGCGATTTCCGCCCACTTGGAGTGGGCGTGGCCTACCCCTCTCGGTGGCTACATCCATTTCTCGACCTCTACTATCGAATTCCGCAATAAAAAAAAGTTGGTACAAAAAGGCGATTTCCGCCCACTTGGAGTGGGCGTGGCCTACCCCTCTCGGTGGCCACATCCATTTCTCGACCTCTACTATCGAATTCCGCAATAAAAAAAAGTTGGTACAAAAAGGCGATTTCCGCCCACTCGGAGTGGGCGTGGCCTACCCCTCTCGGTGGCCACATCCATTTCTCGACCTCTACTATCGAATTCCGCAATAAAAAAAAGTTGGTACAAAAAGGCGATTTCCGCCCACTTGGAGTGGGCGTGGCCTACCCCTCTCGGTGGCTACATCCATTTCTCGACCTCTACTATCGAATTCCGCAATAAAAAAAAGTTGGTACAAAAAGGCGATTTCCGCCCACTTGGAGTGGGCGTGGCCTACCCCTCTCGGTGGCTACATCCATTTCTCGACCTCTACTATCGAATTCCGCAATAAAAAAAAGTTGGTACAAAAAGGCGATTTCCGCCCACTTGGAGTGGGCGTGGCCTACCCCTCTCGGTGGCTACATCCATTTCTCGACCTCTACTATCGAATTCCGCAATAAAAAAAAATTGGTACAAAAAGGCGATTTCCGCCCACTTGGAGTGGGCGTGGCCTACCCCTCTCGGTGGCCACATCCATTTCTCGACCTCCTCTATCGGGGCCTAATCCACTTCTATCACTTGGTGGAAGCGCTACAAAACCTCTGGTAGTGGTAAAAATTTTTAAAATAACACAAAACAAAACTCTAAAAAAACACTAAAAAAAACACTAAAAGAACACTAAAAAAACACTAAAAAAACTCTAAAAGAACACTAAAAAGAACACTAAATTAACGCTAAAAATAACGCTAAAAATACACAAACACTTACTTCGAGATAGAGGATGTGTTCCTGGTACACTAAGCAATGTTGTATACTGATCTGTTTCCGTTGCGTTATATTCGTAGTGTATTAGTTAGTGTTCGCAAACACAAACGCTAAGAAGGAAGGTAGCGTTAGTGTTTTTCATGTTAGGTTTGTGTTTTCGTAGTGTTCGTATCAAAGAACAGTACAGTACAGTAAGGTACAGTACGTTAGTGTTTTTTTTCGATCTCTGCTCTTTAAGACGCGTCCAATGTATGAGACACCTGTTCCTAGGCATAATGCATAGATGTGTTGGTGTGTTCCTTAGTGTCCATCAATATCAGTCGAAATAAAAGGTTTATTTTCGGCAGTCGGTCGTTTTCGCCACTTGTCGAATAATCTTCCGTGGAATTATGCATTATTCGACATGTCGCGTAAATGAGTAGCTGCCGCAATAAAAAAAACCATTTGCTTTGACTGAATTTGGCGAACACTACAAATATTTGCCGGAAACACTTCAAGTCATTTTGGCAAACACTAACAAATTTTCAATAGTTGTGGGAAACACCTCAAATATTAGTGGGAAACACTTTTCGTGTTTGTTGGAAACACTTTAAATATTTGTGGGAAACACTTTTCTTATTTGTGAGTAACACTTTTCGTGTTTGTGGGAAACACTACAGTTATTTGTGGGAAACACTACTGATCATTTGTGAGAAACACTTAGATTATTTCCTACAAATGAGCTTGCAAACGCTTTAGTGTTTGTTTGAGAAAGTTTTTACAGGAAACGATATTTTTTTGGTGTGTAGTTATATTCCTTACAAACCAAGTTTACTATTGAAGTAAAAATAAATAAATTTGAACGTATATAAACGTATTAAACATATGCCAAAGAAATATGTATGTTTTTTAACAACATTTATCATTTAGTTACAATATTTTTGGTGTGATAGATTTCGGTATAGTTTTTGTCGGCTGGGACATGAAACCCAGCATCATAATAACGAAGTTTTAACGAACATTTCTGATGTTTTTAACTAGATTAAACATAGATCAATGCGCATTATTCGATTTAAATAAACTTTTGAAAAATGTCTGTTTAGATTATATCGAACGGTGTTCGATATAATCTATCAAAAAAAACAAAATTAAAAATATGTCATTAAATCAAAATTGACAACAGTGTGAATTTCTACCGTATAATTGCGAACAAATTAATAAACGTCTGTTTTAAAAACACCATTAAATTTATTATTGTTTATGTTGCTATAATTTTATGCAAATATTTTAATGTTTTAATCACCGCCTCGATCAGCAACATTTTTTTTTAGAACAAACATTAACTAAATTGCTTAACGAGCCAGAGAAAAAGAACTTATATTTCATTTTAAGCTACTAAGATCAACTGGTTAAAGTCTTCTAGAAAATAACAGGTTAAAACTTGTTATTAAAAATAATAAAATTACTGTAATTAAACTAATTCTTTAAAGATTAATGACATGTGGTAGATTGACAAAACAAAAATAAAGACTACTAGAAATTAAAAGGAAAATTTTTAAATAATAAATTATAAATTAATGTCACTTTGAGAGAATTGTAGAAATCGTGCTAAAATATGTATAAAAAATAGTAAAATTTAAAACAGAATTAATTGCACATTTGATTGTTCACGGTATCCTATTTGATATTTAACATTTCAAATTTTCGTTTGCTTTATTACGTTTTTCGTGTTTTTATCAAAATCTATGAACATAGTCATTTTTAATTCCCAACCCCTCATTTGTTTGTATAAATGTTTGAGATTTTTATAAATATTTCACAACAACAATAAAAAACGAGTTGGGAAAGTTAGGTCACATGGATAAGCTCGGTCACATGGGGCGGATTTTTATAGTCGGTCGGGCCCGACTATGGAATACCCTACACCTTTGGTGGGGATATTAATGTGGGATATTTAATTGCATACCTTAATTTTAAAGTTTTTAATTATGCTGAAACTCCCCACCCTCAGAATATTATTCACATATCAGAAATTTACGTCTTATATCCCCATAAATTAAAAAATGTATATAAAAGTATAAACAAATAAAAAATAAAATTGAAAAATATAATTGGGCGGACCACGCCCATTTTTGAACCACATATTTATAGGTGAATTCTAACAATACCTTTTAAATTTTATAACTATACCTTGAATACTTTTCGAGTTATTAGCTCGGAAAGAGTTATATAAAAGTGCCTTGTATGGGAGGTGGGCGTGTCCGTTGACCAATTTGGATCATTTTCAAACTCAGTTCCTGCTTTTGGCTAAAATATATTGAGACGAAATTTCATCGCATTCTGATCAGTATTTCTCAAGTTATTCTGTATTCGGACAGCAAGACAGCAAGACGGACAGACAGACAGACAGACAGACAGACAGACAGACAGACAGACAGACAGACAGACAGACAGACAGACAGACAGACAGACGGACATGGCTAAACGGACTGGGGTAGTGATGCTGATCAAGAATATATATACTTTTCCATACCGGACACGTCTCCTAAGGGGCGTTACAATATATGCACAAAGTTAATATACCCTGTACCTCATAGGTGTAGGGTATAACTATGAAAAATTATTAATATATCTTTAATATAACATTTTTTAAGACTTAACGAAAAATATCAGGTCGCTTGAAAACTCCGACAGTTCGCATCGATATCCGTCATAATGACGGCGTCATTGCCCTGTTTAGCCTAGCATGGTTTAGTTAAGACCCGAGCAAAATAGGATTTCTATAATTAAAAAAGTATTCCATTTAACAAGTCGAGAAAGCTTTGTGGTGTCACAGTACTCCGAGACGTGGAAGATGGGTATAATAAGTATTTGAGATAATATAATAAAAATAGATTTTATTTGAATTTTGTACTGACATTTTATAAAAATATTTTCATATTATTGGTCAATTATTCCCATTTAATTAAAATATATTTAGGTTTTTTCTAATTAGACCCAAATCATATTTTTATTAGATTTATCCGAAAAAAAACATTTAATTTTCCGATGGTGCCAAATTAAATTACTACTAGGGAATCACTTCGAAAAGTGTCTGCATTTCCATTGTTTTCATTTCGATAACAAAAGGAATGCATTTCTAAGATTTTATTTTAATACAATAGTACCAATTAGGGCTTCCAATCCCAGGATACCGGAGAAAATTAGTACCGAAAATCCGAAATGTAAACTCCGAATTGCCAATAAAAATAACGTGCAGATAAAATGAAAACTACTACTGCATCGTAAATTTTTAGTCGTAGCATATTTTCAATATTTTTTCAATAGACCTAGATGATAAAAGTTTGATATCATGTAAGGTTACCGCTGCTTTTATTTTTTACAAAGCTGCATGTATACTCTTCGCTTTTTTGTTACCTGTAATTTAAATAATTCGGGACTAATCCCGGGATTTGTTTCAAACCAATATAAACATATTGGCATAAATGGTATATTTTTCATCCATGGGTATTCAACAATACTCTAAAATTTAATATAAAGACAAATTAGTTTAAAGATTCTTATAATGTTGTCTTTTTTATTATTTTATGAATTATTTGAAAAGATATTTAAATATTAATCCTTAACAACATTACGTGATAGTTTGCAGTCAAAAGAAGAGCACCCAAATTAAAAATAATTATAAAAACTTTGTGATAGGAAAAAACTGATCATGTTGGGTAGTGTTATCTATATAACTAATCCTCATTTGCACGGTATTTTTTTCTAGTCTGCTATTAAAAGCAAACTCTGAATTCTAAATTTTAGCAAACTTTAAATTGCATTTACAGCATACTTTTATCTGCAATAGCGAACTGTTTGCTGGGAATCTTAGTTCTGCTAGTGATCAGGATCGTGCTAGTGTCACTGGTGTGCATATCGCTAGTGTAGCTAACCTGCACTAGATGGCGCCATAGTCACGAGACGCTGTATGTAAATGTATCTATAATTCGTAGACTCTTATTCGACAACATGTTTATTTAAAAGAGATATTTTTTCCTGCGTAATAATGCACGCATGCAAGAGTGAAATAGTGAAATAAAGGTAAAATACAAAAATAAGATAAATATAATAAAAAATAATATAAAAATAGGAAATGTAAAAAGCAAGGATTGAAACCGTAACCGAAACCGAAACCGATATCCGTTTAAAACCGTTTCATTTTTAAAACCGAAACCGTAACCGTAACCGAAACCGTTTTACGAAAATCAGAAATAAACCGATATCCAAAACCGATATAAACGGTTTCGGTTTTATACCGGTTTAAAATGATTTTTAAAAAGTACCTATAAATAGAAACAGAAAAACATATTTTATATAGAAGATTTTAATAAAATTTTGAGTTCCCAAAATTTGTTCAAGGCTAAAGAATACAAGTATCTTAAAAATAAGGTCGGTGAAGCACTTTTGTAGCGGTAAATAGCTTCAAAAGTGCTTCAAAAGTCGCATCAATGACATAAAATAGACAAAAAATGTTTTTTTTCGCTTTTCTTCGCTACGCTAGTTCGTACATCGATTGTGCATATGCACTGTGCTATGCACATTATAATTTTTGTTTTATTTTTATACATAGTTTTTTTTTAATTGTAAAAGTCAAGTTCTATGTGCATTATTTCATTCAACTTATAAAACAAAAACAAAAATAATAATATATGAACATTTTCACAGTGTACCTCATTTAGCTTATATATTGCTTTTTGTGTTTTTCTTTTTCACAAATCCGCTGATTCGTTTGAAAGTGCAACAACAACAACAGAAATGCAAATAAAGCAGCATGACAATAAAGCAGCAGATCCAAGCTTTTGATAGAATTTTTGGCGGGACATTTTTTGTACCACAAAGAAAACTCGTTGTTGTTGTAACTAGATAGCTGTACTAGATACATACATGAAGTGTGGTGTTATGCGACTGTCTGCTGTCATGCGTCTGTTTGTTGCCATGCGATGATACCGGATAGCAACAAAGAGTTGTCGTTGTGAAAGTGTGTATATACGAATCGTAATTCGTGATTGTTGTATTCTCTTATTTCTGTTAGTGTTCGCTTTGTAGCGTTTGCGTTTAAGTTTGTGTTCGCAAAAAAAATGTTACCCTGCAAGCAACAAAGAGTTGTTATCTTTACATACGGTGCGTGTAGCATACGGATTTTTTTTAATCACTAACGAAAACAGAAAAATGCATATACGTAATATTCCTTATATTTATTATGAATGTATAATATACATTGAACATATTGTGTTCATTTTATTATGGCCTTGAGATTTTGACTTGATTTATACAATTATATTTTATTAGTTAATTCTTGTTAAAATATAATTCAAATTTTTTTTGTTAGTAAAATAATTTATTTTTTGTTGAAGAAATTGAAAATATGGAAAATGAGTAACTTAAATACAATTAGTGTTCAAATTCTATTCGTTTTCATAATTAATATGCAGTTTAAGATATTTGTCTTCGATCTTTTATTTAAAATTTAAAAAGTAAAATTTTGCAAGATTCTTGCAAGCAAGAGCAAGAAAGATATTGCAAGAACAAGATCATATGTACTTATGCAAGAGCAAGACTCAGCGCGTAAGAACAAGACCAAGAACAAGATTACCATTTCTTGCCTTGCTCTTGCAAATGATCATCACTATTTTACATATATTGCAATTCACTGAATTGTTGAAATTTAATTTCTTTGGCTTTTATGGTTGGAAATTGTACAAAATTATTCTTCTTTGCAATTCAGATCATATCTCAGGTTATGTCAAAAAGTTGCTTTTCATTGGTTTGTGGTCACGAAATTTTAAATTAACATTTTTTCTTGGCGTAATCAAGTAAATAATTAATAAAACACAATATTTTAACTAAAATTGTTTAAATTACGTTTCCCACTTTACCCCCATAAAATAATTTGAACATAACTTTCCACCATATAAACAATGTTAAATTATTTGAAAAATATGGAAAAAAGTAAATTTATACAAAAACCGAAATCAAAACCGAGACCGTAACATGGAACCGATATACCGAAACCGTTTCGTTATACAAACTTAAAACCGAAACCGTAACCGAAACCGAAACAGGGAAAAAACCGAAACCAAAATCGAAACCGTTTTTCTTTTAGGTTTCAATCCTTGGTAAAAAGTATATCAGAAATAAAAAATATTAAAATACAAAATATATACTTTTTTAATTTATTTTTTATGAATTGAAGTTAACAGCAAAAAAATTAGTTGAAACAGCTAAATTTGTTTGCTGTAATAGCATAAAAAAGTTTACTGAAACAGCAAACTGTCATTTGCTGTTTCAGCAAAATCGGGCGCTTTTCATCAAACATTTTTACTTTATTGGCAACCTTTTTTGCTACAGTTACAGACTTTTTATTTTGAGTGTGGTATATGGACAATTTCACAGAATTGTCTACTTTTTGACACATGACGTTACCCTCTTTAATTGTTTATATTTTGCAGTTCGATTGTTTTCTCATTTTTTTACTAAATATAGAACATAAGTAGTTCTATATTTAGTAAAAGAGAAGAAAACAATCAAACTGCCATGGTCCTAAAATAAAAACGATTAAGGATAGTGACGTGATGATCTGTATTAAATACATTTTTATTTATTGTATTTTTCATGGCTTTTACTAGGATTTTAGAAACATTTGGAAAAAGCATAAATGTTAATTGTGGTATAGATTGGTAATCAAAACAATTTTAATTTTTTTGTATTTACTTTTAATTTCTGATAGTTGAATATTATTTTTATAAGAAATAATAGTACTTATGCAGTGATCGTAAGAATAATGAAAAAATATTTCTAAATGGAATTTCACTTTCATAATTCAATTATTGTTTGACTATAGCATTAAAAACGATCACTGATTGATCGTTGGCCGAAACAACCAAACTATGGTATTGGGGCCATGTTAATTAATTTCACTCAGTGAGTTTTCACAAAAAAGATTTTCTTGAATTTTCTACAAACATTTACAATAAACGCATCAAAAGAAAAAGTAGTAGAAATTAATGATTATTGTGGGTTTTTCTTGACTTGGCATGACACGATATTCAGACGGTAACGCAAACTCATACCAACATATTTAAGTTTAATGTCTTAAAAAAGAAATTTCAAGTTTTTCTATAGAATTATTCAATGTTAAAAAAGAAACTGTCAAATCATTGCATTTCTTACTCCAAGTAATTACTTTTAGTAACACATTCAGCAATAAAACACTGTAATGTTCTAATTTTTGTAAACCATCTCTAATGCTAAACCAATTAGTCGTTGCACGCATTTATTTAATCTCGATTTTTATCAAATTGAGTTCATTGTCTAAGTTAATGCATTTCCCTCATTGGAAATTCAGTGACCAATTTATGTTGAGCGGTACGTGCGACTTATTGCTGAGAAAAAAATCAAGTCATTGCAATCTTGGCACCATATTACTGACATTTTTGCACGCATTCATTTAATCAAAATTTCTATTTGTATTTTGAAGACTAAGACAATGCCTTATAAAAGAATAAAGTCAAATATGTGCTATGCCGATTAATTAGCAACGCCCTAAAGACAAGTCGAGAAAGCTTTGTGGTGTCACAGTACTCCGAGACGTGGAAGATGGGTATAATAAGTATTTGAGATAATATAATAAAAATAGATTTTATTTGAATTTTGTACTGACATTTTATAAAAATATTTTCATATTATTGGTCAATTATTCCCATTTAATTAAAATATATTTAGGTTTTTTCTAATTAGACCCAAATCATATTTTTATTAGATTTATCCGAAAAAAAACATTTAATTTTCCGATGGTGCCAAATTAAATTACTACTAGGGAATCACTTCGAAAAGTGTCTGCATTTCCATTGTTTTCATTTCGATAACAAAAGGAATGCATTTCTAAGATTTTATTTTAATACAATAGTACCAATTAGGGCTTCCAATCCCAGGATACCGGAGAAAATTAGTACCGAAAATCCGAAATGTAAACTCCGAATTGCCAATAAAAATAACGTGCAGATAAAATGAAAACTACTACTGCATCGTAAATTTTTAGTCGTAGCATATTTTCAATATTTTTTCAATAGACCTAGATGATAAAAGTTTGATATCATGTAAGGTTACCGCTGCTTTTATTTTTTACAAAGCTGCATGTATACTCTTCGCTTTTTTGTTACCTGTAATTTAAATAATTCGGGACTAATCCCGGGATTTGTTTCAAACCAATATAAACATATTGGCATAAATGGTATATTTTTCATCCATGGGTATTCAACAATACTCTAAAATTTAATATAAAGACAAATTAGTTTAAAGATTCTTATAATGTTGTCTTTTTTATTATTTTATGAATTATTTGAAAAGATATTTAAATATTAATCCTTAACAACATTACGTGATAGTTTGCAGTCAAAAGAAGAGCACCCAAATTAAAAATAATTATAAAAACTTTGTGATAGGAAAAAACTGATCATGTTGGGTAGTGTTATCTATATAACTAATCCTCATTTGCACGGTATTTTTTTCTAGTCTGCTATTAAAAGCAAACTCTGAATTCTAAATTTTAGCAAACTTTAAATTGCATTTACAGCATACTTTTATCTGCAATAGCGAACTGTTTGCTGGGAATCTTAGTTCTGCTAGTGATCAGGATCGTGCTAGTGTCACTGGTGTGCATATCGCTAGTGTAGCTAACCTGCACTAGATGGCGCCATAGTCACGAGACGCTGTATGTAAATGTATCTATAATTCGTAGACTCTTATTCGACAACATGTTTATTTAAAAGAGATATTTTTTCCTGCGTAATAATGCACGCATGCAAGAGTGAAATAGTGAAATAAAGGTAAAATACAAAAATAAGATAAATATAATAAAAAATAATATAAAAATAGGAAATGTAAAAAGCAAGGATTGAAACCGTAACCGAAACCGAAACCGATATCCGTTTAAAACCGTTTCATTTTTAAAACCGAAACCGTAACCGTAACCGAAACCGTTTTACGAAAATCAGAAATAAACCGATATCCAAAACCGATATAAACGGTTTCGGTTTTATACCGGTTTAAAATGATTTTTAAAAAGTACCTATAAATAGAAACAGAAAAACATATTTTATATAGAAGATTTTAATAAAATTTTGAGTTCCCAAAATTTGTTCAAGGCTAAAGAATACAAGTATCTTAAAAATAAGGTCGGTGAAGCACTTTTGTAGCGGTAAATAGCTTCAAAAGTGCTTCAAAAGTCGCATCAATGACATAAAATAGACAAAAAATGTTTTTTTTCGCTTTTCTTCGCTACGCTAGTTCGTACATCGATTGTGCATATGCACTGTGCTATGCACATTATAATTTTTGTTTTATTTTTATACATAGTTTTTTTTTAATTGTAAAAGTCAAGTTCTATGTGCATTATTTCATTCAACTTATAAAACAAAAACAAAAATAATAATATATGAACATTTTCACAGTGTACCTCATTTAGCTTATATATTGCTTTTTGTGTTTTTCTTTTTCACAAATCCGCTGATTCGTTTGAAAGTGCAACAACAACAACAGAAATGCAAATAAAGCAGCATGACAATAAAGCAGCAGATCCAAGCTTTTGATAGAATTTTTGGCGGGACATTTTTTGTACCACAAAGAAAACTCGTTGTTGTTGTAACTAGATAGCTGTACTAGATACATACATGAAGTGTGGTGTTATGCGACTGTCTGTTGTCATGCGTCTGTTTGTTGCCATGCGATGATACCGGATAGCAACAAAGAGTTGTCGTTGTGAAAGTGTGTATATACGAATCGTAATTCGTGATTGTTGTATTCTCTTATTTCTGTTAGTGTTCGCTTTGTAGCGTTTGCGTTTAAGTTTGTGTTCGCAAAAAAAATGTTACCCTGCAAGCAACAAAGAGTTGTTATCTTTACATACGGTGCGTGTAGCATACGGATTTTTTTTAATCACTAACGAAAACAGAAAAATGCATATACGTAATATTCCTTATATTTATTATGAATGTATAATATACATTGAACATATTGTGTTCATTTTATTATGGCCTTGAGATTTTGACTTGATTTATACAATTATATTTTATTAGTTAATTCTTGTTAAAATATAATTCAAATTTTTTTTGTTAGTAAAATAATTTATTTTTTGTTGAAGAAATTGAAAATATGGAAAATGAGTAACTTAAATACAATTAGTGTTCAAATTCTATTCGTTTTCATAATTAATATGCAGTTTAAGATATTTGTCTTCGATCTTTTATTTAAAATTTAAAAAGTAAAATTTTGCAAGATTCTTGCAAGCAAGAGCAAGAAAGATATTGCAAGAACAAGATCATATGTACTTATGCAAGAGCAAGACTCAGCGCGTAAGAACAAGACCAAGAACAAGATTACCATTTCTTGCCTTGCTCTTGCAAATGATCATCACTATTTTACATATATTGCAATTCACTGAATTGTTGAAATTTAATTTCTTTGGCTTTTATGGTTGGAAATTGTACAAAATTATTCTTCTTTGCAATTCAGATCATATCTCAGGTTATGTCAAAAAGTTGCTTTTCATTGGTTTGTGGTCACGAAATTTTAAATTAACATTTTTTCTTGGCGTAATCAAGTAAATAATTAATAAAACACAATATTTTAACTAAAATTGTTTAAATTACGTTTCCCACTTTACCCCCATAAAATAATTTGAACATAACTTTCCACCATATAAACAATGTTAAATTATTTGAAAAATATGGAAAAAAGTAAATTTATACAAAAACCGAAATCAAAACCGAGACCGTAACATGGAACCGATATACCGAAACCGTTTCGTTATACAAACTTAAAACCGAAACCGTAACCGAAACCGAAACAGGGAAAAAACCGAAACCAAAATCGAAACCGTTTTTCTTTTAGGTTTCAATCCTTGGTAAAAAGTATATCAGAAATAAAAAATATTAAAATACAAAATATATACTTTTTTAATTTATTTTTTATGAATTGAAGTTAACAGCAAAAAAATTAGTTGAAACAGCTAAATTTGTTTGCTGTAATAGCATAAAAAAGTTTACTGAAACAGCAAACTGTCATTTGCTGTTTCAGCAAAATCGGGCGCTTTTCATCAAACATTTTTACTTTATTGGCAACCTTTTTTGCTACAGTTACAGACTTTTTATTTTGAGTGTGGTATATGGACAATTTCACAGAATTGTCTACTTTTTGACACATGACGTTACCCTCTTTAATTGTTTATATTTTGCAGTTCGATTGTTTTCTCATTTTTTTACTAAATATAGAACATAAGTAGTTCTATATTTAGTAAAAGAGAAGAAAACAATCAAACTGCCATGGTCCTAAAATAAAAACGATTAAGGATAGTGACGTGATGATCTGTATTAAATACATTTTTATTTATTGTATTTTTCATGGCTTTTACTAGGATTTTAGAAACATTTGGAAAAAGCATAAATGTTAATTGTGGTATAGATTGGTAATCAAAACAATTTTAATTTTTTTGTATTTACTTTTAATTTCTGATAGTTGAATATTATTTTTATAAGAAATAATAGTACTTATGCAGTGATCGTAAGAATAATGAAAAAATATTTCTAAATGGAATTTCACTTTCATAATTCAATTATTGTTTGACTATAGCATTAAAAACGATCACTGATTGATCGTTGGCCGAAACAACCAAACTATGGTATTGGGGCCATGTTAATTAATTTCACTCAGTGAGTTTTCACAAAAAAGATTTTCTTGAATTTTCTACAAACATTTACAATAAACGCATCAAAAGAAAAAGTAGTAGAAATTAATGATTATTGTGGGTTTTTCTTGACTTGGCATGACACGATATTCAGACGGTAACGCAAACTCATACCAACATATTTAAGTTTAATGTCTTAAAAAAGAAATTTCAAGTTTTTCTATAGAATTATTCAATGTTAAAAAAGAAACTGTCAAATCATTGCATTTCTTACTCCAAGTAATTACTTTTAGTAACACATTCAGCAATAAAACACTGTAATGTTCTAATTTTTGTAAACCATCTCTAATGCTAAACCAATTAGTCGTTGCACGCATTTATTTAATCTCGATTTTTATCAAATTGAGTTCATTGTCTAAGTTAATGCATTTCCCTCATTGGAAATTCAGTGACCAATTTATGTTGAGCGGTACGTGCGACTTATTGCTGAGAAAAAAATCAAGTCATTGCAATCTTGGCACCATATTACTGACATTTTTGCACGCATTCATTTAATCAAAATTTCTATTTGTATTTTGAAGACTAAGACAATGCCTTATAAAAGAATAAAGTCAAATATGTGCTATGCCGATTAATTAGCAACGCCCTAAAGACAAAAGAGTTCAATTTGAAATTTGAAATTTTTTTTTTCATTAATTAATTTTTTTTCTGATTATAAACAGACTACATAGAATATAAGCCACCTCAAATCCCCAAAAATTTCTTTATCCCAAAAAATGAAATGCTTCAGGAATAAAAAGTCGCTCAAAAAATATCTTAATAAATCCCATATTTGTAACAAAAATATGAAAAACCGTTCTTAAAAAATATAATTATACAGTTAAACAAACTTTTGTACTTTTACATTTATTACAAAATAAGCCATTAAGCAATTTAGGAGCGCTCTGAAATTGGAGTCATAAAGAAGACCAATTTTTTAGTGTTTTATGAGCCCTCAGAAAAATGACACTTAAAAGAATCTCATTTAAGACTGTTTTCGGAGCTCTCAAAAATATTACTTATAAAAGATTCATATTTAGAAGTTATTTAGAGTTATTTAGAAATTGTTTCTGATCGCTCAAAAAATAGACTTATAAAAGTTCTATATTTTAGAATGTTTTAGGAACGCTCCAAAATTTTACTCATAAAAGAGTCCCATTTATGAGCGCTTTAGGAGGCCCCTCAAATCAAACTCATAAAATCAACAAATTTAAGAGTATTTTAGGAGCACTCAGAAAAGGGAGTCATAAAAGTCTTATTTATGCTGGCTTTAGGAGCCTACTGTTTAAATAAAATTGATAAACTTGTATTCGTTTTGAATTTGAAAACAAATGAAAATGAATAAGATATTAGTGTAAATTCAACAGACAAACATACAAATGGATTATTTGAAATGAATGCATTTTCACACGGAAGAATGGACTAAGATAAACATGAATATATACTATGTTGGATTAATTTCAGACACATTCCATACTTCTGAAGAAAAAAAACTCCAAAACTGAAGCAATTGTGGTGTCTGGAATTTCTCAAAAATGTGAATGTTTTAAGAATAATTTAAAATGATCAAAAATACGCGGATTTTTGCGCTCTTTAAAGCGTGTGCACTACCCAAGTTTCTGTAGCCTTTCAGTGCTCAAATATGAGTGTTGTAGGAGTAATAAAAGTGTCAGAAATATGAAGGTTTTTGGGCTCATAAAATTGTGCATTCTACCCAGGGGTTGGGAGCCTTTTTGGTCTCTTTTTAGAGCTCAAATATGAGTGTTTTAGGAGTAATAAAAGTGTCAGAAATATGAGGGTTTTTGGGCTCATAAAATGGGGCCGTCTACCCAGGAGTCGGGAGCCTTCTTGGACTCTTTTAAGTGCTCATATATGAGAGTAACACTCATAAATATGACACATTTAGGAGTCTTAAAAGACTCAAAATGTTTGCTGGGTTAAATAGAGTGTATTTCATTGAAATACATTTATTTTTGATTAAAAATCGACTTTGTATTTGAACAGTTTGGCAGTTAGAATTCCTGTGTTATAAATATCAAAAAATGTTATCAAAATATATTTGATATCAAAATCAATTTAGTTTGGTAAGTCCAAGTTGCCTATCCTCGAGTCCAAGTTGATCGATTTGTAATGTATTTTTTGCGAATGAAATAGCTTTACCACTATTTCAGGAAAAAAGTTCAAAAATTTTAAACTTTTTTGCAGACAGTTCAAAGTTTGAGGGTTTTAGTGAAGCCAATTATGTTATTTTCGCAGTATTCATCTTTAAACGAAAGTTTTGCACTACCAACTTATTCCAATATTCCTCTAAATGGGTTCATTCGACTCGGAATTCCTAGATTGTAGATGTCAAGTAATATTAATTATTTCTTTTGTCGTGGGCAAAATATATTCAACATCAAAGTCTAATATTTGGTCTGTCCAGATTTAATATAGTTAAAGAAAAACAATTAATTATAAGCAACTTTAAAATTGCCAATAGTTTTATTTTTTGTTTTTTGTATTATTGGTCAACGATGAATGAATATATTATAATTTTTGTGTTTTTGTTTTATTATTGGTCAAACTAATTAGAGTAATCAGTAAGCTCTACGGTTTAATTAAAAATTAATAATAGTTTTTGCGATGTAATGCAAATGCTGTAATTAAAACAAATTATTGCAAGTATTCTCTCACAGCATTAACTACAATTAAATGAAATGGAATATTTTAGCATGATAACAAGCAGGCGTTAGACCTTAAATGGGTCAATGTTACTATGTATTAATTAAAAACTCCAATTAAACAAAGTGCCGATTAGTTTAACTGAGACTCAACTGCATGCAATGCGGTAAATTATGTGCGATTTAAGACAGCATTTTATGTAAAGACAGAATTTTATGTGAGTATTTTTTTTTTTTGAACTAAATTGTGTTATGAGTTAAAAAAAAGTGGAAAAATTACAATATTATTTTTAAACTATATTTTTATTTTTGTATATCCATGCAGAAAATTGTTTAGATATCAGGATATCAGGAATCAATTTGGATTGAAGTCAAATAATTCAGTTATAGATTTAATTAATTCAGGACAGATTGTTTATGTTTGTTCAAGTCACATCAGAACGGTACTCATTGTTGAATTTTAAAATTAATCCTATATTACACAATACAAAGTATCGACAATACAAAGTATCGAAACGATACAAATATCGAAACGATACAAAGTATTGAAACGATAATATAAAATAATATAATAAAAAATTCTAAATTGACGGATGTCAAATAAATTTAACAAAACCCACTTAGACCATATCTGGTCCATTGTGTTTCCTCATATATGTTTATTATGTATATATAAAATTTAACATTTCAAGATATTTTTATATTTATTTAAATTCAAAGTATTATATTATTTTAGTATGGTATGTGATTAGTATTATTTTGTCTTCCTCTGTCCTCCTTTTGTTGCCATCCAGATGATCTAATAAATTTCATCAGTTGCAGCGGATGCTTCTTGGCGTCATCTAGTTCCTGAAAGAATAAAAAGCATAGAAATTTGTTCCTTCTTTTTGCTAATGATGGGCATTGGCATATAAGGTGATAGCTATTCTCTTTTGCTTCACTGTTCCTACACCATCTACAAGTCTCACTTATCTGGAAGCCGATTCGTTTCAGATGGACCCCTTACGTATTATGCCCTGTTATAAGTCCAATTAACAATCTAAGCTCCCTCTTTTTTAAATCTAATATGCCCTACTACTACTTTTCCTCAGACCCTGCCAGATCTTTTTTTGTTGTCAGACAAGTATTGGAACCTTCCCAATTCCTTGTCTTGTCTCTTTCAAGAGTATACGCGATTTGTAGGCTATACTCCGATATAGGTGGTTTTACAGAATATACCGTGCGGTCTGGTATTTGTTCCGCCCCCAATTTTGCTACTTCGTCTGCTTTATCATTTCCTATAATATCTGTGTGACCCAGTACCCAGCACAGTTTTAGTCTGTGTTGTTCGTTGGATGCTTGAAGCTCTCTGCGACAACGGCTGACTACGTCCGATCTGATATTTCTATACTGTAAGGCTTTGATGGTAGCTTGACTGACAATAAAAATGGTAATATCAGTCTCTGATAGTGCCTTTATTGCAATCAGTCTTGCCGCGTCCGCCACAGCATATACTTCTGCTTGATATATCGAGCATTCTTTCCTAAGTTTTATAGATCTATTTATGTTTAGGGTTTCGCGGAAGATTCCGCATCCAGTGTTTATGTCCATTTTTGATCCATCGGTGTAAACGTTGGTTGTATTATTTTGGATTAACGTGTTTTCTTCCCATTGTCTTCTAGATGGTATTTCGGTGACTATTTTTTCCTAAAGTCAATGTATGGTGTTATATAGTCACTTTCTATATAATTCCCCATAAATTGGTTTAGAATGGTTGAAAGTCTGTACAATTTTTGTTTTAGGTGAGTTGTCTGAGAGAGTCTTAATGCCGTATTATTTAGAGTTCTTTATGAAGAGTTCTATGGGTAGAACATTAAGTATAATTTCAAGAGCGGCAGTTGCTGTTGGTTTTACAGCTCCTGTGATACTTATCAGTGCTATTCTATGTATTTTTTCTATTTCCTTTGTATTGCATTTTTTGTTTAGTGCTCTCCACCAAACTAAGCTGCCATAACTTAGTATGGGGCGTATAATGTACATCCAGTATATAAGTCTTGGTTGTAGACCCCAGTTTGTGCCTATTACCTTCTGACATGAGTAAAATGCGGCGTATGAACTTTTTACCCTTTTTGATGTTGAGTTTCCAGTTTAGGTTTTCGTCTAACACTATACCTAAAAAGTTCGCACTTTTAGATAGGTTAAGAGGCATAAAAAATGAAATAAAATGTATTACTTTGAAGTTTGATTTGGATGTCAAATCGACAATAAAATTACAGAAACGAGTTTCGCGACTTAAAATGTTTGTAGTACATTCATTGCAATCCCATTTTCGTTTATACATCATTTTTTTGGAAAAAAAACAAGCTTACTTTCAATAATACAAAAACAAAAACCACAAAAAGGTTTTAAAAATTAAAAAATGCTGTTCAAAAAAATTAATTTTACCAAAATAAATATTTTTATTGTAAAGTTCATGAAATATACTTTCTAAAACAGGTATAGTTGTCTACAATTGAGTCACTCTAATAGAATTTATAAATAATTCAATACAAGTCTAAGCGGTCAAATTTGCCATATTTAGACCTCAATATCTCGACCACCACTAGAGCATCCTCGTTAACAGGTTTCAATGAGGTCCACCTATAGTATTAGTTCCCAAAATTTCATTCAAATCGGAAGCAAAAAAATGTTTAATCGGGTACGGTTGACAAATTTTCACCCATGCATTTTTATACCCTACAAATGGAATTACTAGAAAATCGAAATATAATATGATGATCTTTTAGTTCCCGACAAGACCAAAATCAAAATTTTTCCATTAAGGTACATTGCATCATTCTCTTTAAGCTTTAACAATATTAATTAAGGTTGCTATAATTTATCCTATTGCTATAATTTATCCTACACTAAGAGTGAAAGGGTATATTCAGTTTGGTACGCCGTTTGTAACACCCAGAAGGAAGCATCTCCGGTATGGTTAAGTATATATATTCTTGATCAGCATGACCACCTGAGTCGATTTATCGATGTCCGTCTCTCTGTCCATCTGTCTGTCCGTCTGTCTGTCTGTCTGTCTGTTGATATCCCTACTACTTTTAAAATTGAAGAGCTAGATAAATGAAACTTATAACTTAAATTACAAATATACCTACGCTGTATGTGCGAAAAAATTGGCGAGATCGTTCCATTGTGACCTATGATCCGACCACTTATGTTCAAATACCTCATATAAAATGTACATATAAAGATCAATTTTTATGTATACGTGCTTAGGTAAACTTTTTTGATCAAATATATATTGACATCATGCTCAAATACATGATAATAATGTTTTCCGGCGAAAAGACTTGTGGTTCACAAAAAAAAAAATCGAAAATCGGTACACCTACCCATTTGTAAATATGGGTATCAAATGAAAGGAAATTCTTCAGCGATTGAAATTTTGTAGTTATTTTTAGGATTTGTATATCCTGGTGACCTATATATTATAATAATAGTAGTATAGACCATTAAGTTCTCAATGAGACATTTTTTCTGAGTACAAACAGAGAAAAAATAATCAACGTAAATATAGCAACCCATATTAATTGCATTCATTAATCAGTTTAGCAATGAAATTCAGTAATTTAGTTAAAATATTTGCTATTCTTCGTCAAACCAACAATTCCGTTTGCTATTACGATTATTTGTACGTTAATGCTGCAAAGTAATTAGTCGGCGCAGTTTCAGCAATTATATTTGCTAAAACTGCGCCGTCTAATTAATTTGTTGCATTGACGTAACATTAATATTAGCCAACGTAATTGCTGATTTAACGAATAATAGCAAATGTTCTCATTAAATTACTGAATTTCATTACTGATTAATGAATGTAATTAATATCGGTTGCTATATTTCCGTTGATTATTTTTTACTGTGTATATTGTATATCCAACATTTACAAAATATTACAATTTAAAAATTGGTAAATCTCAAAAGTTTGCATATCAAAATACGCGAAGTGCAAAATTTCGTATCAAATAATTCTAATTTCAATATTTTTATAGGCTTTTATAAGGCGTTTGGCACAAAATTAGGCCATGGGTTGTTTGTCGCAACAAATTTCTTATTGGAAATTACGGAAACTGCTGTAGCCCGCCCGTGCACAATGACTAAACATTGGAATTTCTTTTATTTTTACATTGTTTATCTAACATTTTTATATCATTATTATTATTATTTGTTACACTCTATTGTGAATGTAAAATGTACATTTTTATTTTCCCAAGACGATCGCATAATTGAGTAATCAGTGCAGCGATTATATAAGGTCAAGGAAGTGATGGAATGTGGAATGGAAGTGATGGAAATGGTGCATGTACTTGCACTCCAAGCCAATGATGCCATATTTTTAAACAGCATGGCGCAAAACTACTTTCAAATGATTACTATATTGGTTGAATTTGTTTTATTTTTTCCTGATAAATACAACTTAAAGCCTTAAAAAAGAAATGATTAAGTAAATAATTGCGAAGCAATTGTACAGGCAGTACCAATATCATTACTAATTTTAATTTTTACAGCAATCACTTGCAATTCACATTTTTTAGTTCGAGTTATTACAAGTTTCTTAATCTTTTAATGACCTCTTAACTTCTTTAAAGTAAAAGTTTGCGAATTACTTTAGCTGCTCGTAAAAACCACCGCCGGAAGTTGCAAATTGCGGTTGATCAATTTGAAAAAAAAATTATAAAAAATAAAATACACAAACAAACAAATGATATGATCAAGCACAAATTAATGAATTCCATTTTTGCATTAACAACATTAAATTAACTTGATAAAATTGTTAATTTGAGAAGAAAAAAAGTTGACATACAAAAATATCTGATAGGTGGTAACACGCGCTAACTCCACCTCTTCTCTTCAGTACGACGACACACATTGTACGCCAAAAAGCCAACAGTTTGACAGACAGACCACCATCAAAATCCCAACAATCAGGCATTAACATAGCCTCCGGTGTTGCCAACAAAGCGATGAATAGTGCACAAACCACTGAAGTGTGTGAATGAGAGATGAAATTATGGATAGAATCTTTAAGACGACCAACGCGTGCACCTGATCAGGTCGTGAATAACAGTCACAAAAATTAAGTTAGTTATTTTTATGGAAAAGGAACGAGACCCGTACAATGTTTTGACCTTATGATTTATTGTAAATGCAAATGGTGACCTCCTTTCCTACCCACATTGAACGTGGTGCCTAGAATGTGCAGAAGTTATTACGTTGTAAACGCTGGGATACCCCGTCCTTTTGTCCAATCACGGCAAGATTCTATAAGGCCCTCCAAAGCTAAGTCCAATTATGTCCAAATTTGACAAGGTGATAAATAACCATAAATCTCTGTTAAAAGTTTCATGACCGAGTTTAAAGTTCAGTTTTGCCACGCCCATTTCTGGACCTCAGCGGTCAAAGTTCAAAAAATCGCTTCTTAGTGCGTGACTGAGTCGGGAAATAAACAGCATGTCCAAATTTCATGTTCTTATACACCAAATATGTCGAAACTTTGCTTTTATTTGTCTTTTCAATAGTATTTTAAATATAAAATCCATGTATTAAATTCAAACATATTACCATATAAATGTTTAACATAATTTTGAAACATAATAATGATGATGATATTTTCTAACATCATTTGTTGAGTGTACATGAGACGCCTAATGAAAAGAATTAAAGTTCAAGTCTTCTATTATATTTGTTTAAATTATTTAACTGATTATAAATTAAATATATCACACAAACAAAAATGTTTCACCTACAACCAGTATTCATCATATTGATGATTTCATTCATTGAACTAAAATCGTATTTTTTCAATATATGCGTATGTCGTAAAAATTATAAGCTTTATAGTGCAGAATTTTTACGAAATACGCATTTACGCAGGCGATACGAAGTGGTATGAATACCCGTTAAAGTTTTTCAATTTCAATATTTTTTATAAAATCAAATTTCGAACAAAAATTTGTCTCCATTTACACATTTATGTATTTATAATTCTTATAAGATTTATGATACTTAAATTAATATGGTTTGATGAACAAAATTCATCAAAATGATGCTCACTTTTACATTAATATGATGAAATGGAGTCTTCGAGTAATTAGCAATTAAATATTATAAATCCTTTAATAATTACACTCAAAATAAAAAATCTGTAACAGTAGCAAAAAAGGTTGCCAATATAGCAAAAATGTTTGCTGAAAAGAGGAAAGCGCCAGTTTTGATGACAGTTTGATGTTTCACAAAACTTTTTTTATGCTATTAGAGCAGACCATTTTAGCTGTATTAACTATTTTTTTTGCTGTTAACTCCAATTCATAAAAAAGAAAAAAAAATATACATTTTTTTGTATTTTAATATTTTTTATTCTGATACTTTTTTTATTTTTATATTATTTTTTAATATATATTTTTTTTATTCATTTGCATTTATCTTATTTTTTAAATTTTACCTTTATTTCACTCTTGTATGCGTGCATTATTATTACGTAAAAGAAATATCTCTTTTAAATAAACATGTTGTCGAAAAAGGGTCTACGAATTATATACACATTTAGCTGCAGCGTCTTGTGACTATGGCGCCATCTAGTGCAGGCAAGCAACACTAGCGATATGAACAACAGTGATCATTAGCAGAACTAAGAAAAAATTATGTGTTATTTATACTTTATTTTAAAAGCTTTAAAATACAAGACGTGCTCAAATTTAAATGACATTTAAATCGAGAGTTTCAAAATAACTTCTTTTTGTATAAAAACATGTTGTGAACACTTGTTGATTTTTTGAAGAACAACACACACTTTTGTCTGAACTTTGGTTTGCTATTGTTTTCTTCGATCACTGGTATGGCAGTAATTCGACAAAAAAATACACAAAACCAAACAACTCCAAGAAAAAAATAGACAAAGCTATTTGTGTCTTCTTTCTTCGATATGCTAGTGTCGTTCGTTGTTGTGAAGTATACACTTGCACTGAAATTAAACAATATTATTTTTATACCCTACACTAAAAGTGAAAGGGTATATTCAGATTGGTACGCCGATTGTAACACCCAGAAGGAATCATCTCCGGTATAGAAAAGTATATATATTCTTGATCAGCATGACCTCCTGAGTCGATTTAGCGATGTCCGTCTGTCTGACCGTCTGTCTGTCTTTCCGTCTGTCCATCTGTCTGTCTTTCCGTCTGTCCGTCTGTCTGTCTGTTGAAATCCCTACTACTTTTAAAATTGAAGAGCTAGATAAATGAAACTTATAACTTAGATTACTAATATACCTACGCTGTATGTACGAGATCGGTCCATTGTGACCTATGATCCGACCACTTATGTTCAAATACCTCATATAAAATGTACATATAAAGATCAATTTTTATGTATACGTGCTTAGGTAAACTTTTTTGGTCAAATATATATTGATATCATTTGAGCATGATATCATTATATGATATACAATACATGATAATAATGTTTCGGTTTAGACCGACTATAATTTTGATAATCCTAACTATCATAATTACACCTACTTTAAAATTTCCCATGTGATCTAACCTTCCCAACTGGTTATGCTTTATTATGTGTTTTTTTTTTGTTTATTGCAAAAATAATGAAGTTTTCTTAAGTTGAGATCTATTTTTTAATTTATAAAACAAAAAATGATATTTTTAATATATAAACGTTTTAACTAACAGTCTACCTACATTTGAGTGCTATTGCTTTTTATACCCTACACTAAGAGTGAAAGGGTATATTCATTATACCCTACACTAAGAGTGAAAGGGTATATTCAGTTTGGTACGCCGTTTGTAACACCCAGAAGGAAGCATCTCCGGTATGGAAAAGTATATATATTCTTGATCAGCATGACCTCCTGAGTCGATTTAGCGATGTCCGTCTGTCCGTCTGTCTGTCCGTCTGTCTGTCTGTCCGTCTGTCTGTCTGTCTGTTGAAATCCCTAAGACTTTTAAAATTGAAGAGCTAGATAAATGAAACTTATAACTTAGATTACTAATATACCTACGCTGTATGTGCGAAAAAATTGGCGAGATCGGTCCATTGTGACCTATGATCCGACCACTTATGTTCAAATACCTCATATAAAATTTACATATACAGATCAATTTTACTGTATACGTGCTTAGGTAAACTTTTTTGGTCAAATATGTATTGACATCATGCTCAAATACATGATAATAATGTTTTCCGGCAAAAAGACTTGTGGTTCACCAAAAAAGAAATCGATATTCGGTACACCTACCCATATGTAAATATGGGTATCAAATGAATGGAAATTCTTCAGCGATTGAATGTTTGTAGTTATTTTCAGGATTCGTATACCCTGGTGACCTATATATCACTTTGAATGGTAACCACACATATGTGTAGGGTATTTATAGTCGGCTTAGACCGACTATAATTTTGATAATCCGAACTATCATAATTACACCTACTTTAAAATTTCCCATGTGATCTAACCTTCCCAACTGGTTTTTGTTTGTTTTCGCATTTTTTGTTTCACATATCTTCTGCTTCTTCTGAAAGCGCAACAATAAAAATATGCGAATCGCAACAAGTACTTGATTTTTTTCGGAAAATTGTTTTATACAACAAACACAACTCGTGGTTGTTGTTGTACAAGAAGTTTTTGTTGCCAACTGGTTTGTTGTACACACACATGCATTTTGCCAAAAGGTTGGCATTTTATTAAATTTTTGCCATGTCGAAAAACAACAAATTTGAGAAATTTTCGAACATGAAAATGACACAAAACGACATAGTGAAAACCAAGCATAAGAAATATGCTTTAATAATTCGATTTCATTTTCTTGATTCTTCATTCGCATTAACTTATTTCTTATCAATATCAATGACGACAAAAATAAAATTTAAATCATCCCGATATCGGCTACGGATTTTATGAAGTAACTTTTCAAAAATGACAAATTATTCAAGTTTCTCACATTTCTGTACTTCTTTGTAAATTTATGTCAAGGACTGTAAACGATATCCTTCATTCGTACTAAGAAATTGCTGATCACTATCAATGTGGTCAAAAATTTAAAAAAAAATCAATTTCAGCCCTGGATTTTGAGAAATAACATGGCAAAACTACAATTTTTATTCAAATTTCACACATTTCTGCATTTTTTGTAAATTTATTCCAAGGAAAATCCTTCATTCATACTAAACAATTCTATTTACTATCAATGGGGAGAAAAATAAAAATAAAATCATCCCGATATCGTCTCTGGATTTTGAGATATCACATGCCAAAAATTATTCATATTTAAATATTTTTTATTAAGAAACAATAGATAACATCTTAAATGCATAACTATATTTTGATATTTTCTTATTTCGTTATTTTATAAATTTTTCAAAGAAGAGCCTTTTTGTTTACTGTGCGTCGTGATTGAGCGTGACACATTTCCGGTGTCCAAAAGTTGCTGTCAAATGTTTTAATTTTAATTTTATGGTTTAATTTTTTCTGTGTACGTATCTGCACCAACCTGGAAGAAATGAGAATTGTAGTAATTCTAAAATATACTGAAACTTTTTGCACGTTCGTCGCGTTATATTCAAAGAGTTAATTTCATGTATTATTTAGACGCATGTTTTCTGATTGTCAGTTGATAATTCAGTCACATAACTGACTGCCGACGGCTAATTAAATTCGGTTAAAAAAATTCTATTTATACAAGATAATCGCAGTTATGTTGTTACAAATGTATTTTTATTTTACTTTGTTTTTGCAGCTGACAACTAGTCTTTTAACCTACAAAATACGTAAAAAAGAACAAATGTTAAAATTGTTAACAATAGTAAACTATAAAAAATTAAAGAAAGTTGAGGATGATCATTAATAGATCTAGAATACATATCAAAACAATTTTGTGTTATTTCTGTTGTTACTCAAATTTGACGGAAACTTAAACCAGTCCAGCAGTGAAACTTTATCTCTTACTACAACATTTACATATAATAAATGCAGATGGTTTTTGAATGATCTTTCGAATTAATCTAGTTTAGTTGTTGTTGTACCCTAGGGGTATTGCCTTTTACTAACCCTCTTTGTTTTTGTGATGATATTGTTTAATAACACAACTATTTGGCCGGAAGCACATTTCTGATATGTATTATTGAAGCCGTATGATCAGAAAGTGATAAATTCCATGAGAAACTTGCGAACAAAATATAATGTGACATATATTTCTGTTGAATAAATAAATTAGTTTTTTTTTTAATATTTATAACTAATTTATTAAAAAGATACATGGGCAAAAAAGTTAATAAATATGTCAAGATCTATATCCCTAGTAAAATTTCAGCATATTACGTCAAGACTCAAACACGTTGATCTTGTAACTGGTCGGTTTATGACAGGAAAATATACAATGATCAAATCCCGATCATGGTCCTGGAACATTTCTACAAGTTCTACTACTCCGATATTTATAGTTGCATATTTTGGTAACATTCACATAAAAGGTTTTTCAATAAGAGCGCCACTAAAATTTTTTTCAAGGATTTTTCAACAGGGACGCTACAAAAGTAGAGCAACATGGACAGCAAAAGACGCCATATTTCTTGCCGCTCTTTTGACATTTCTCTTCAGTAAGGTTTGCCATTTCATGATATGGCGTCGTTTGCTGTACCTGTCGCTCTACTTTTGTAGCGTCCCTGTTGAAAAACCCTTTACATAGTGAAATTCAAATATCTTTAAACCTAATTGGAATGACCTCTTTTTAAAACGTTTTTATTATCTTTATTTCTTGTCTGTCGGTTCGGTACATATTTTGTAATTGATTTTAAACTGATTTCCCGATGAGTTAGAGTCTTGAAATTTTAAACATTGTCTAGAACTGGATGACAATGCAACATAATCGATTAAATTTCTGCCTGTCCCTCATGGTTTTATATTAAATATATATGATTTAAATTATATTCGGCCTTTCGAATTCTGTCAAAAAAACAAAATATATGAAACAAATAGTATTTTTTAATATAAAACATTTTAAGGTGAACTTTTTATTAAGATTTAAAATAAAACTTGGGGCAGTAGAAAATATGATATATTGGATCTTTAAAGTTCACCTTAAAAACGTTTACATTAAAAAAAATTTTTTATTCATATTTTTTTAAATTTTATTTAAAAATTTTCGATTTACATAGTGTAACAATCCCAGTTAGCAAAATGCTCGCATTGTGCCCGTACTGTGAGCGCACGCCTGATAAAAAACCGCATGCGTGCGCGCACAGAGTAGCAAACGTGTGTTCGCAATTTAGACTCAATACTCTCGCACTAGTTCGAGTCATTTGTGAGTCACATTTGAGCATCAATATAGTCGCACGAGTGCGTACAAAATTTACCATGAGATGCATATGTGCCTCAATATAGTCGCACAAGAGTAAAATATGTGAGCCGTACATGAGCCTCATATAGCTCGCACGAATGCTCAAAAAAATAGTATGCGTCGAATATGAGACTCAATATAGTTGCACCAGTGCGAGAAAATTGTGTGATGGGCATATGAGCCTCATATAGCCCGCAAGCATGCTATGGCGGATTTGGGACATCATAAAAGGCTCATACAGCTCGTACGAGTGCATCCAAAACAAAAGGAAATTGTTCGACATTTTTAATATTTAAAAAAATGAAAATAAAACATGACAATGTGAAAATTACCATGAAACAATTACGGTGAGATAATTACCTTAATTTTTATATATATAGGTACACGTTTCTTAAATTAGTGACAATATTGTATCGACCGCAAATGGTTTAATGATTTGCTATGCATAACAATAGGAAAGTGGAAAGTTGATTTCCGTAGCATTATCCTATGTAAGTCGCTGATTTTTTACCAATTTTAAAAATTGTTTATATTTTTGTTTGAAAAAGTAAGTATAAATTGAAAAAAAAAACACGTTTGAAAATGTTACTACATTACTCGCACTCTTGCGATTTATGAGATTGCTGTATGCTCGCATTACACACTCATTCGTGCGCCTGATTTTTTTTTATACCCTACACTAAGAGTGAAAGGGTATATTCAGTTTGGTACGCCGTTTGTAACACCCAGAAGGAAGCATCTCCGGTATGGAAAAGTATATATATTCTTGATCAGCATGACCTCCTGAGTCGATTTAGCGATGTCCGTCTGTACGTCTGTCTGTCCGTCTGTCTGTCTGTCTGTCTGTCTGTCTGTCTGTCCGTCTGTCTGTTGAAATCCCTAAGACTTTTAAAATTGAAGAGCTTGAAAAATGAAACTTATAACTTAGATTACTAATATACCTACGCTGTATGTGCGAAAAAATTGGCGAGATCGGTCCATTGTGACCTATGATCCGACCACTTATGTTCAAATACCTCATATAAAATGTACATATAAAGATCAATTTTTATGTATACGTGCTTAGGTAAACTTTTTTGGACAAATATATATTGACATCATGCTCAAATACATGATAATAATGTTTTCCGGCGAAAAGACTTGTGGTTCACAAAAAAAAAAATCGAAATTCGGTACACCTACCCATTTGTAAATATGGGTATCAAATGAATGGAAATTCTTCAGCGATTGAATGTTTGTAGTTATTTTCAGGATTCGTATACCTTGGTGATCTATATATCACTTTGAGTGGTAACCACACATATGTGTAGGGTATTTATAGTCGGCTTAGACCGACTATAATTTTGATAATCCTAACTATCATAATTACACCTACTTTAAAATTTCCCATGTGATCTTACCTTCCCAACTGGTTTTTTTTTGAGTGTTCGCACTGAGATCTCACTACGCAATCACGTTGTGCAGTAAAAAACAAATATTTTTCAATAAGGTTTTTTGAAATCATTTTATTTATTTCTATCTATTTTGAAATTCTGTTTTAATACTCACCAATTCAATCAAAGTATACGATTTATAAATAATTTCTTAGAGTACACTAAAGGCGATAGAGGGTATACAAAAACATTTTAATATATGTATATAGTGAGTTGATTTAGTGATGGCCATCTGTTTAAATCACGATTAAAAAGAAATGAAGAAAGTAGATCAATAAAACTGACAATTTAGATTACTTGTTGCGCTGGCTGATATCGATCGACCCTTGGGTATATTCCGTCTATTTTTGTACATATACCTCATATAGCACAGAATCCACGGTAAACTTTACCGCAATAAGTGAATTTTTCATTAATAAATCCCTTTATTATATTGTAAAACATATAGAAATATTGTTTTTCTGGTGAACCAAGTTATGGTACTCCCTTTAAATGAATTTGTCTCACAATTACATTTATTTTTAAGATTTGTAAACCGCTGGACCCTTAATAAATATTTTTAAAGTCTAAACAATAACAGACACTTTTTTTTGTTGTTGTATAAGACTTTCTTATTCTTCACCGGATTCTACAGCTCATTTAAAATGGGTCCCGTCTGGAACTTTGAGTATCAAATATATAAAAGCAAATATCAATAAAAATTCTCTACATTTTTTAAAAATTATAAAACTTTTAAAAAAATAGGGAATTTAAATCATATCGAACCGAATTGCTTATATAAAGAAAAATAGAAAATGTTTTCATTAAAATAGTGATTAAAGAATGCAATTAATATCGGTTGCTATATTTGCATCGATTATTTTTTTCTGTGTATAGAATTTTCTAATTTTTTAAAGATATTTAGTTGGATTTAACTTTACTTGTACAATAATTCAGTAAATTGATTAATTTTCTTTCGTGTCATTATTGTTTTAAGCGTATGAATCTACTGTCGACACTCTAGGAAATTTCCCATATATGTATCTGCTATCAAACTTTTGATAATTTCAAATTCCTGAATGAAGGATATGTTTCATTCTTTTTTTTTTTGATTTACTATCTAAAACAAGTAGCAAAAAAACGAATTATATGTGATTAAAATAGCATCAAACAATTATTTTTAATTAGTCAATTAAATGCATGTACATGTGTTCGTCTATAATATAAAATCTTTATAGAAACGAAGTCATTAAACAGTCATTATTTAAACAGGAAAGCAAATAGCTGCGATATTGTTATAAGAAGTAACGATTATTTTCATAACCAACTACGTAATTTCAATGTGTGCAGATGACAAACGTCGGATACAGCAAGAACAGCTTTTAAGTAGCTTCGAAATACAATTCATGTTTATCGCCAACTAATTGCTATGGCAGACAAAATAAATAAAAATAAAAAAAAACTATGGGACAGACAACCATGAGTTGGAGGAACATATAGACAAATATTAATGTACCGAATGATACTGAAATAGTCAGCATGAATGAGCACGTAATTCCAGTCGCATAGAGTACAAAAAAAACGTAGTTTTTAACATGGTAGAAAAAACATAGTGATGAATAAATAAAAAATAGATGCAACAAATACACTATATAAAACTTTTGTTCGTCATTCAGCCATGTGGTTGGATGCGTTGGAGAAGCTGCAAAAACGTTTGCGGCAAACAAACATCCCATAGAAACATAGCATGTTAAGCGACGCACCCAATAGATGAGTTTTAGTTTGTGTTAAATTGTGAGGGAGGACATGTGTATGTGGTTAAAATATACACTGAAAAATGTGTTGTTTAAAACAATTGAACATTTCTTTAACATAAATTTATCATCTTTTATCAAAAAAATAAAAATATTTCTTTTGGTATTCGGTTGGATGTAAAAAAGTGCAAAAAATCAACAAATTAGTTATTCGTCTGTTTGTTCCAGCATCACGTATAAACCGCTGAACCAACGATTTTACGACAAGAAATGCATTTTGAGGGTATAGAGTAGTTTTGTAAACCTCCAAACCCTCATTTTGAAATTACGCGTTATTTTACCCAATCAATTATATTACCAATTTAAAATTTTTTACCCGTTTTAATATTTGTTTCATAAAACAGCCCTCAAATGAAGAAAAAGATCGTTCTTAAATTTGTCTTTCCGAAATATTTTGTATTAAAACGCAAAACAAAACGTATTCACGTGAAAATATTGCATATAAAATCGAATTGAAACGGATAACCCGTCCCAGGAAATTACCAAATTAAGAAATTAAAATATTACCCACTTTACCTAATTTAATTTTTTAACCAATTTCATTTTGCAAAATGCTTTATTGCCGGACGGTAACATAGGCCTTATGTGGGCGGGATTGGACAACGTTTTAATTTTTTTAAAACTTGGTATTAAAAACAGCTACGAACAAAAAACAAAACAAAAACTCAAATAAAAAAAAAGAAACGCAAAAGCGTAACAAAAACAAAAGCAATAAAATCACGAACAAGAAACAAAAAAAACTCAAATAAAAAAAAGAAACACAAAACGCGAAAAATCAAAAAATAGAAATAAAATACAAAAGTCAAAAAAAATACACAAAAAACACAACATTAAAAAATAAAAACACAAAATAAAAAGCAGAAAGCAAAAATAAAACACAAACTAAAAAAAAAAAAAAAAAAACAAATAAAAGCATAAAAACTAAAAAATCACATAAAAAAATAAATGTAGAAATAAAAATAAAAACAAACGCTAAAAGAATACAAAATACAATAGCAGAAAAAACACAAAACCAAAGATACAAAATATAACAAACACTGAAATAAAAACCTAAAAATGAAGAAAAACACATTATCCCTTTCATGCCCGAATTAATTTAGGAAGGTCGAAACAATATTTGAAGCACACAGCTGTAGATACCCTGCGCGAAGACGGTGTCAATTGCTCTAAAATTACCTATCACGTGACTGGTGTAATGAGAACTTGTCACTGTTCAAGTCCAAAGGTATGCAGAATGGAGACTGTTCGTAATCATAATACATGTTCTGTAACCGGTACCATTGGTACCGATTGAGCACTGGATCTTGATGACCAGATAGGTCTGCATGATGTGTTAATTCACCCCTTCCTAGGACAACACCGTGTTAAGTTGCCGGTTGATTTCATAAAAAAGTTAATTACCTCCGATTAATTATCTCCGAGATAACTAACCGTCAGGTGCCCAGTCTATTATCAGTTCATTTCCCTGGAGGGCAGTGTGAATTACCCTTAAACAACGTGACTGGTGAATAGATATCTGTCAATGAACTGGTTGAAAGGTGTACATTCAGTGTCAGCCAGTGCGAAAGAAGACTGGTCCTATAAGGACAGTACGGTGACTAGTCCCTAAGGACAGTACGAAGACCGGTCATGTGGTATCTATGAGGTGTCAATTGGTCACCTCCAATTACAAAACCATGTAAAAGTTACCGGTACGTTTCATACAATTGGGTCAGAACTAGAACCAGTCACCATCACCATTTCTCCAGTCACGTGATCTGTCACGTACCGGTTCATTTTCCCGTAGGGTATAGACGAAAACATTAACTGGTATCAATTTAATTTCCTGTGTATCCTGGCTATCTTTTATTTGATTAAATGCAAATGCACTTTTCGCAAACATTTTTTGAAATATATCAAACATTTCAACAAAAACAACCGTTACCTAGAAAAAAATCAATAACGATTTTTTGAGCAAAACATACAATGTTGTCTATAGGTAACACTGAACATGAAAGGGTTAACAAAAATAATGTAGATACGTGAAATTAAAATAAAAACTAAAGAAAATTACATACACGAAATCCTACACACACAAGAATTTAAAGAATCTAAAATCAAAAGCAAAAGCAAATACACAAAATCAAAGAAGAGTGGAACCCAAATTCAAAAACATAAAAACAAATACAAAAGCATACAATCTAAAGAAGAATTTCGACAAAAACAACTCAGTCCAAAAAACTTCAAAAAGAAAACTTTGTTAAAAAAATATTTTGGACGACAAAAACAACGCAATGTTCGAAATCACCATTTTTCAAAAAATAAAATATTCGATAAAACAAAAATGTTCGAAAATTTTCGAAAATAAAAATTTGGACGACAAAAACACGAAGTTCGAAATCACAATTATCCACAAAAAAATATATATATATATATCGTCGTTATAGAACTAAAAGTCAGCAAATACATTTTTATGAAAATCTAAAATTTCAACTTTGTTGGTAATTATTTCAAAAAGTAGTTGATATATTTTTAAAGTTGAAATACCAATTGATAGATTCACATTTTTTTTATCATTTGGTACATATATTGAGCTATATCGATTAAAAATTGAATGATATATAAAGGTTTTTGTGAAGGAACAATTGACATTTTGAAAATGAAGTTGCTGACTTTTAGTTCTACAACGACGATATATTCGACAACAACAAGAATGTTTGAACATTTTCGAAAACAAAATTTTAAACGACAATAACAACGCAATGGTGAAATCACAATTTTTCCAAAGAAAATCTCCAATCAATTTCTGCAACAACAAATATTGTGTCTACTAACAACCATTAACCAAAGACCTTTAAAATAAAGGTTTTCATATAACTCTCAACACACAGAAAACGTCCTCTGTTGGCATGAGGTTAATTGAATCAACGTTTCAGTGTAGCAACCGAAATATTTGTGTTGTAACTTCAATTCATTAAACCGAACGTTCCATATTTTACTATAACCGAAATATTAGTCCGAGCAACTGCACGTTAGGTTGTCGTAACCTCATGATTGCATATTTCATTCTGCCAAAATTTGACGTTTGTGCATTTGCTATGGCAACTGAGTACGTTATTGTATCAACAAAATAAATGACAAACGGCAACCTCATGTCTATCAGCAGTTCTGTTGCCAATTTCTTGCCAATAAAAGTCGCAAACAATATAAAATTCATTAATTAAGTAAAAATGCGAAAGAAATATATGGATATTAATAAAGTAATGAATTAATTCAATACATGCTGTTTAGCTAGTGAAATATAATAAAATTATGTGACCAAATGTGGCATTAGAAATAGTTTTGTATTTTGTTAATTATGTGAAATAAAATAATAAATCTGTCTTCATACTGCCTTTATTTTTCAGAGATCAGGAATTAATAGATATACTTTTTGAAATTGTGTGCGTGACATATTTACGCATCAAAAATACATATAGAGAACTTTACATAAATAAGTTTTATATATAAAAAAATCTTGAAATAAAATTTCACCTGGAGGTTTCGACATGCTTGCTGACTAGGAGGTTAGCACAACCTCATGCTTGCTGACTAGGAGGTTGGCACAACCTTCTGCTTGCTGACTAGGTGGTTAGCACAACCTCATTCTTGCTGACTAGAAGGTTGGCACAACTTCCTATTTAGAAAGTTGCCGCAACCACAAAATTCGGTAGGGCAATTGGTTGTTTGCCGCAACAAATCAGTTTTCTGTGTGTAAACTCAAAATAAAAAGTCTGCTATTAATAGCAAACTCTGACTGCTAAATTTTAGCTCACTTTAATTTGCATTTACAGCATACTTTGCTCTGAAATAGCGAACTTTTTGCTGGAATCTTAGTTCTGCTAGTGATCAAGATCGTGCTAGTGTCACTGGTGTGCATAGCTGGTGTAGCTAACCTGCACTAGATGCCGCCATAGTAACGAGACGCTGCAGTTAAATATGTCTATAATTCGAAGACTCTTATTCGACAACATGTTTATTTAAAAGGGATATTTCTTATACGTAATGATAATGCACGCATGCAAGAGTGAAATAAAGGCAAAATAAAAATAAATAAAATAAATATAATGTAATAAAAAATATAATATAAAAATAAAAAAAAGTATATCAGAAATAAAAAAAATATTAAAATACAAAAAAAAAATATATATTTTTTTATTTTCTTTTTTTATGAATTGGAGTTAACAGCAAAAAAAATTGTTAAAATAGCTAAAATTGTCTGCTCTAATAGCATAAACAAAGTTCACTGAAACAGCAAACTGTCATTTGCTGATTCAGCAGAATCCGGCGCTTTCTTCTTTTCAGCAAACATTTTTGCTACATTGGCAACCTTTTTTTGCTACTGTTACAAACTTTTTATTTTGAGTGTACCAAAAATATCTTTCAATCAAAGACCCCAATATTTTTTGAAAAATCATATATCTCAGTGAAAAACCAAATGTAAATAAAGGTTTATAGTTCTTTCTGGACTCTGTAAGAAACATATTTTATATTTGAGAGTATTCGGGAATCGCAACAAAATATTTTCTGTGTGTAGGAAACATTTTTTCCCCTTTTTAAAGAGTTGTGTTATTTTAATAGATTTAATTTTATTCACTATATTTCTAAATATATCTCTATTGAATATTTGTTAATATTATAAATAAAATATATAATTACTTCTCGCGAAACGTGATGTTATGAAAATTATAATATCTACTAGTAACTAGAAAAAAAATCCAAAAAATGATTCACTTGTAACTTGTATCAGTAATTATAAGATAAACATTTTTATTTCATGAATAATTAATTTTACATTGTTTTGTATTTTTAGTTAATAATTTGTTTACACTTCAAACACACTGAAAAAAGTTGGTTGTAACTGAGGCAGCCACCACTACATACAACAGACTCAAATGTATCTGCAGCTGATAAGCGGTTTAAATACGCTCAAAAATAAGTGAAAACAAACCAAACAATAGCGATGAAAATTAAGTAATTTGCAAAACGACAACAACAACAAAAAGCATTATTGCTCGGAACAAGAAAAAGAGGAAAAAGAAGAAAAAGAAGAATGAGAATAAGACACCAAGCAACAACAAAAGATACTTTAGGCATACTGCAAGATACGATAAATATTTCACGGATAAAGTTTATATATTTTTGTTGTTGATCGCATTTGCGTCAAATTCCGCGTTGTACACGCAGCGTCGAAAACCTCAAAAAGTGTGAATTAAATAAATTCATTGTTAATTAAATTATTTATTTTAATTGAATTCCAAGTAATCAACATAAAATTCACAAAAAGATACAAAATTTCGTGCATTTAATAAAGAAATTTAAATATTACGCGCCAAACACAAACAAAATGAAAGCCTGCGAAGCGCGTAGAACACCTCTCACATCTTCCGCGCCTCTGTTACTCAGCTCCTCGAGTCCCACATCTGACATCACCGTCCAGCCTTCGACGCCGTCCACACCAGTGACACCTGTGTTACCGGCAGCGCCACCGCCCAACTTAAATACGCCGCACAGCATCAGCGTCTCCCCCGTCACACCGCGCAGTCGCAGCCGTTCACCGACGCCGCTCTGTATCGTGGATACGGACAGCGGCAAAAGTAGTTGCAGCCCTGCGCTGCTCGACTGCAGCTTTGACAGCGGCATCTGCGTCGAGGTCAACAATATGGTGCTGCATCGCAAAATACAGGACTGCAGACGCATCCTGATGGCGCTAGAAAGAGACAGAGAGATATATCGCATGCTGCGAGAGCGACTTAGGTAAGTGCATATTTTTTTTCAGTAATTGGTACTAAATTTTAAGTTGTTGCCCAAAATTTCTATACATTATGTTTTTTTACACTTTTCGGCAAGTTATGAGTCAGCTAGACTTTAAATTAGTACACTCTAAATAAAAAGTTTGCAACAGTAGCAAAAATGTTTGCTGAAAATATGAAATCGCCGGATTTAGCTGACAGTTCTACAACGTTCAAAATACATTTTCTAAATATGATAATATCATTAATGTATACAGCAGATATGTTTGCTAAGTCTATAAAACTTTCAATTTACATGTGCTTGATCTGAATAAGAAACAAATAATGATTAAGATTGAATATTTTAAATTTAATTGCAAATCAAACATTAATTAACGAGTACTTAATACAACAAATACAATTGCTATAATTACAAATAAATTAATCGATTTTATACACTAAAACAAACCTTTGCTGGTTTTCATATAGTTCAGATTTAATTTATTTAATAATCATTTCTGTGAAAAAAGGATAAAACCGAATAATTATATGTTTTACACTTTCAGAAGAGCATTTTAAACTTTAAAATTTACAGTTTAAATATTTAGATCTTATTAATTATTGAATTTTTGCCGACCTCATATTTAGTTTTGTTTTGAGTGTTTTTTTTTTTTTGACTTTCGGTTCGGTTTTGAGTATTTATTAATGACTTAGATATTTTAAAGTAATCAATTAATTTGTCAAAGTAAAAAATACACTAACTAAACAAATGTCTGCAAATCATTTTGTTTTGAATAAAATTAGACGAAGGTTATTAATTTATACCAAAAGTGTAACAACATAAAAAATATGTTATTAATTATTGAGCTTATAAAAGAAATATGGAAAAAACAATTTAAGCTGATTTATAAAATTTGGTATACGAAATTTTTAATTTATATACTAAAATAAAAAAAAATAGTGCTTTTTCATTTAATTTAAGTGCAAACGAAAACGATTTAAAACCAATACCAAATGTACTTTTATTATTTACGTATTTTTAAAATATTTTTAGATTCAAATATTATTTAATTTAAATAAATTTTAAATAAAAAATATTAAAATGCTGATATATTTTATTATAACTTGCTTTTAATAATAATAGTTTGGCACTAGAGTCCTATAAGAACTTAGGCTTTTTTGAGCTATGCGAGTTATATTTATTTATACTCGAAGTAGTGGGACCTACAGTTTATTGCCGAATCCGAACGGCGGGTGAGAGCTTTTCATAGGCAATGTTTTACTCTCGTAGGTTTGCCATTTACTGACGAGAGGTAGCGCGGTATAGAAAAATGTTTCTGTGAAAAGATGTTGTTAACCCCAGTTCAGGCGTGAACCGGGGACCTTTCGGCTCGCAGTACAACACACTAACCACTGAGCTACCTCGGCTTTTAATTTAAGAAAATAATGTATGTTATTATTATTATTTTTATGTATATCTATTTATTATAAGTAGTTTTTATTAAATTATTTTATTTTTATATTGTACCAATATCATTTTTCGTAATTTCAATTTTCCTTTTGTATTATTTTTGTTCTCATTTGGAACGATGCGGGGATCAACATTGCTATTGCTTATTTATTTTCTTATACAATTTTTTCTTATCTTATTTATTTGTTGCTAAAAAGGTGCTAAGAATTATATAAAAAAAGAGTTTGGCATCGAACACAAAGTTTCAGTTTAACGCGTAAATATTGCCCCTAAATGTATATAACACATATGGACATTTCCAGAAAAACGTCAATCACAACCGAAAAATTCTTTGAAATATTTGAAAATCTTTGAAATAACGGTGTATTTTGAATCTTAAATATGTGAATCTAAAAGTCTGAAAAGAAAATTCTACTCCGTTAATGGTGACGCATAAAAAAATACTCATAAATTTACGTTACTACACAACTTGTAAATACACCAATTTTTCATGTACTTTGAGTAACCAAATTAACAAATTTTAAAGACATAAAGATTCAAAATTTTATTTTCTGTTTTTTCAGGCAAGCTTAATAATATTTCTAAAGCTTAAAAATAATCATTGAAACTAAAGTAACGGAAAAATATAGATTTATATACAGGGAGTTTGGTTTATCGATGTCAATAATTCAGGTGATCATTCTATGACTCAAAAAATAAGAAAATATAAATAAAATGTTGTCCTATTTTGCACCATGTTTAAGATACAGGGTGTTTAGTAAATGCATATTACATACATAACCTAGTCAAAAAAATTTGTTATAAAGTAAATTGTGGTGATAAATGAATAACAATTTTTAACTCATATTTTAGAAAATTAAATTACCTTTCCAATGGTATAACACAAATTTGAACCCCATGAGATCTTCCTTTTTCAAAACGTACGTAAATTTGAAATTTACAAAAAAAAAAATCAAATTTTTACTTTGCCATTGAATTTCTCAAATTTCGTTATCGATCACCCCATTTTTTTCTATTTTATAATGATAGACCAGTTCATTCCCAGTACTTTCTAACCAATAACAGTGACGTTAAACTGATAACTTACTTATTATATTAAAAAAAATATATGTTCGGAAATATGATCAAAAAATATGATGGTGAGGTAATCTGATAATAATTATTTGAAATTATTTCTAATTACATAGATTTTTTTTTTCAAATTTCAATAACCAAATTACATGATCCGCCACTGTATAATTATTTCTGCAGAATAACTTACCAGTTTCAAATCACTGTAATTGGTTATAAAGTATTGGGAATGAACAGATCTGTCATTAATAATTAGAAAAAATGGGGTGATCGATAACGAAATTTTGAGAAATTCAATGACAAAGTAAAAATTTGAATTTTATTTTTGTAAATTTCAAAAACCAAAAACCAAAAATATACATTTATTATCGTATTAAACTAACAATTTTTTTAAATAGTTAAATCCTCTTTTCCTAAATCTGAATTTTCTCGACATTTTCAAAAATGTAAACATTGATTTTCTAGTAATTCTAGAAAAATTTGAACAGCTAATTGAAATTTAAATAGTATACCATTTTTCATTTGGTAATAATGATTATAAGTATTGTCATATACAAAATTATTTTTAGCAAAAAGTCGTAGTGCAAATTTCCATACGGAACGTCCGGAATTATTCTGCGATTTATTACGAAATAACTGTAAACTTCTAGAAATAAAGTTTATGAAGGTCGTATGAAGGTCGACATGAACTTCTGTTTTTGTCCCGTCCGGAACGACAACTATTTAATTTATAACTTTTGATCTACCGTATAAAATTCTCTAATTTTTTATTATTGTTCAGTCCTATTTAAATAAAACAAGTAAATTCATTCATTTTCCTTCGAGATATTAACTTTAAAAATGCATCAATTACTTTTTGTAATATTAATCAACAAACACGAAATTTAAGTTTTTCATAAAAATGTATTTGGTGGCTTTTCGTTCTACAACGACGATATATTTAAATTTAAAAAACCCATATATTTCACTAAATGTTCACACCAATTCATTTTCCCAACTGAAAACGATTTCAATTCACAAATATGATACAAATTTGAAATGTAAATCAAAATGGTATCTTTTGTTTTTAACATAAAACAGAAAAAAAAAAATTAAAAGTAAATTATAGAAAGAATACAATAGATATAATTTCTGAATTTCTATTTAAATCACTTATTTAAATTTTATATACATCTTTTGATACCCATATTTTAATACATATAATTTTTACTATGCTATGTATTTTAAATACAAAAATATCTAAATAAAAATTATATAATCACAAAAACGAACATTTCGTCATCGAGTGCAACGGTTGCACCCAGAAAACCAAAAAAACTCCATTATATATTCATCAAAAACGTCACAACAATTTGGGGCACATTAGCTAGATACAAAAACAATAACACCAACAACATAAATATTAATACGACCTCCACAGAGCAACCAACCTGGTCTAGGCTTGTCACTCATCGAGCATCTGAGTACTCTGGAATTCATAGTCATTCATCCGTCAGTTGGTTTTGTGTGTCACCGCCATCTGCGTTGTCAGTTTTTATTGTTTCTGCCTGTGTTTTTGTTGTGTCTATTCTAGGTAACAATAACAAAAAAATCCGTCACCATTAAAGCCTCCACTCCAGCCATCTTTAGAGATTCTATTAACAGCACTTTCCACCTTCAAAGCACATCCGCTTCGCTCCAAAGTAAAATAACCAACCTCCACTGAAAAGTAACCTACTCAGCCAAATAAACTCCTCTGCAAAAACTCCACCCTTCCGAGACACCACCTATGCTCCAGACATCTCATGGCTTTCTGTCAGTCTTTTGAGTTGCGGCAAAAATTCCAAAATTTTATGCTTCCATTTGAAATCTCGCGCACGAATTCATTCCGAATAGAATGATGTTACATCTGCGATGGAAGGCCTGTGATTTTCGCGTGCCGTAAATTTATGCGTCTCTGACTCCGTCTCGATTTAAATTCGAATTCATTGGCGTTGCAGCTGAGACAACCAACGACTTGAAAATTGCGTAATTTTCCATAATTTTTCTATTATTTTCAATCATCTTTTAATGGATGCGCATGTTTATTCCAAATACAAGTTGATTAGTTTTGGTTTTAATATTTTATTTTATCTCTTCTCACTGTTATTGTTTCCGCGTCTCGTTTCTCTGACTGCAACATGTTTATTTTTAAAAATGGTTAATAATTGCAGGTGTTTTTTTGTTCATGTCGTTTAAAATTTTAAATATTAATTAATTAAATGTATTAAAACATTATGCATATTTATTTTAAATATTTATAATTTAGTGATTAATTGCGGAAGGTTACTTTCGTATGTTTGACACGTTCGTCGTTTGATTAGCATCTCTGCGGGCAAGAATGAAATCGTGATTGTTATCCAGTTACAGAGTTGAGAAACTTCTTATAATATTCAGAAATGAATTTTTAAAAATATTTTTTGAATATTTTTCGACCTCTTGAAATTTTATAAATTATAATTTATAATTATTTTTTTAATAAATAATTATTTATTATAAGGTGTTTGGTTCATCGATGTCAATAATTCATGAGGTAATTCTATGACTCAAAAAAATAAGAAAATGTTAAATAAAAAAATCCAAATTTTGCACCCTGTTTAAGATACAGCGCGTTGGCACATTACTGACATAACTTAGTCAAGATAATTGGTTTGTGAATATCAATTGGTAAATGAATATCAATTTTTAACTCATGTTTTAGAAAATTAAATTACCTTTCTAATGGTATATCACATCCTTGAATCCCATGAGTTTTCATTTTTTTTAATGTACGTAATTCACATCTGCCCAAGTGCATTGGAAACCCACTTCAAGACATTCACTTCGTTTCAAAACATTTACTCTCGTCAACTCTTTGCTTGAAAATCAAATGAATGTCTTGCTCAGAAAAAAAAGCACCAAGTACTGTCAAAACAAAACACAAACACAACTGCAGTAAAGAGATCTATGATGATGTGCAATAAACATTCAAATACAGAAAGAACTGCTTATGACACCAAGTATTTAGTGCATTTTTCATTTTTTTTATCATTCTTACTCTAAGAAACTTTCATTAATATTTAAATAAAAATAAATCAAAAGGTAACAAAATCATATAATATTTAATATTAAGTTTTTTATTTACAGAACAACATTTTTTCATTAGATTTGTTGTTGTTTTTCTATGTTCTTCTTCTCACTCGTTACTAGTTGCGCACACACGCTGCACCCATTGTATTCGTTGCATGTGCAACGACAGTGTTGTCGTTTGGTTTTGTTTTTCAAAACATTCAATGTTTTGAATAGCTTGATGTGTTGACAGATCTTGACACCAATGAAACAAATACAGCAGTGAAGTGAAGTCGCTCAGAGAGATTTCTCCATAATATTGTCTACTGTCATTTGCGAAATGAATTCAAAACTGTAGTGTGCAGTAGTGCATATTTGCTGAGAAAACTTCAAAACCATTTGTGCAGATGTCTAGTGCATATAGTTGAAATTTATAAAAATAAAAATAAAAATTTATACTTTGCCATTGATTTTCTCAAAATGTCGTTATGGATCACGCCATTGATACTAATTTATCAACAGATTATACTTTATAATCAATTTTATTGACTAGATTATGTTAGTTATATACATCTCTTAAACATCCTTTATCTAAAACATGGTATAAAATTAGACATTTTTATACCCTACACTAAGAGTGAAAGGGTATATTCAGTTTGATTCGCTGTTTATAACACACTGAAGAAAGCATTTCCGGTATGGAAAAGTATATATATTCTTGATCAGCATGACCTCCTGAGTCGATTTAGCGATGTCCGTCTGTCTGTCTGTGTGTCTTTCTGTCCGTCTTTCCTTCTGTCTGTCTGTTGAAATCACGATTACGGAAAAAGTAGAAGAGCTAGAGCAATTAAACTTTAGATTTAGATTACTTATATATCTAAGCTGTCTGAACAAGAAAATTGTCTTGATCGGTCTATTGTGACCTGAGAACCGACCACTTATGTTCAAATACCTCATATAAAATTTACATCTTCAGATCAATTTTACTGTATACGTGCTTAGGTAAACTTTTTTGGTCAAATATATATTGACATCATGCTGAAATACATGATAATAATGTTTTCCGGCGAAAAGACTTGTGGTTCACAAAAAAAAATCGAAATTCGGTAGACCTACCCATTTGTAAATATGGGTATCAAATGAATGGAAATTCTTCAGCGATTGAATGTTTGTAGTTATTTTCAGGATTCGTATACCCTGGTGACCTATATATCACTATGAATGGTAACCACACATATGTGTAGGGTATTTATAGTCGGCTTAGACCGACTATAATTTTGATAATCCTAACTATCATAATTACACATACTTTAAAATTTCCCATGTGATCTAACCTTCCCAACTGGTTTTACTTATATTTTCTGTATAAATAGATAAATTTGTCTACCTACAAAAAAATTAACTAAAATTAAAAGTTAGTTACTTAATTCTTGTTTTTTAAAAAATTATTCGTATTCAAATTTCAATTATTTCGAATTTGTTTTTTGTCAATCGAAAGTTATATCGTTGACGATACTGCAAAACCGCCTACCTGCATGTACAAATTTCGCCTAATTTTGTCCTAGAATCCCTTTATAAATGAATAAATTACATAAATGCTATTATAAGTTATGACATATTTAATTTTCGGTGAAGTAAGTGCAGAATTGGGACTCAAAACTTTTTTCTTTCTTCTGTAAAATTCAGTTTGTAAGCGGTATTCAAAAATATAGATAGGCGGTATTGCAGTATCACCGACGATATGTTTTTTTTTTAAATAAAACAAAATAAAAGTATTTCAATCGAATGAAATTCGTTAAAATTATTTGTCACGAATTCAATTCTGTTTTTATTGTCAAATATTTAACTTTCGTATGAAAGTCAATTTCATAACATGCCCTCCTATAAGTTTCTATGGATACAAGTAAGAAAAAATGCCACAAATATGAAATAATACACAGAATAAAAACTGTATTAATAACAAAGAAAAGCGTCTTTCAAATAAATACATTTGTATTTGATTTACTTTAATTTTTTAATTTTTTTTTACTACATTTATGCAGTTGTTTTACTACTAAATACATTTGCATTGAAAATGACTACATTTTGTACTTTTTTAACTATTCCGAAATAACATTATTACATTTGTATTTATTTTTATGTATTTATTTAAATTTGCAATAATTGTAAAAACCTTACTATTTGCTCTCTTTACTCTATCTTTATATTGAATTCATTACTATATTTTATTAATTATATCCAAATGATTCATATAAATCTACTTTTTGTCACATCACCCAAATTAATTTCTTATATTTTAGGACCATGCAGTTCGATTGTTTTTTCTCTTTTAGTAATATAGAACTACTTACTTAATACACAACTATATTTAGTAAAAGAGAAGAAATCAATCGAACTCTATGGTCTAAAATGGGTAAATGGGTGTAGTGATGTGACAATAAATAGACTTTTCTGTCGAAATGCTCATTTTCAACCTTAATCATAATCTTTACTGTTGACTCAAAAGACTCACGAGCATTTAAGTGTTGCTTTTTAGTTATACCAAATATTAATAATATGCGCTATCTTATATTCTGCCTAAAAAGCATTTCAGTCCGATACATGGATTTCGTTTGTACCTGAACACTTTCGTAATACGTTCGCCATTCGTGTACGCACGAACATCAAATAATTAAAAACTGTAGAAAAGAAATACATGCTACAATTTCTGCAATATATATAAAACAATTTTTTAATACATTATGTTGTCAAATAAATACACATGTATTTAAAAACGAACTTTAATGTAGTAGAACTAAAATCAAATTCATAAATGTAATTAATTTTACTATACTCATTTTCTCTGTGTACTATATATTTAATTTAGCAATTTCGTAAACATGTTGTTTTATATATCTTTCAATGAGACAATGTAGTTAGGTGGATTAATAAAAAAGTGATATTATACGAACTTAATTGGTAAAATTTCTTTCTATATTTGTTACAAAATTAAAATATTATATTTTTTCAAGTCATTCAAATATTTTCTAAAGAAATTCCATGAAATAATTCCATAATTTCTTGAGCACCAAATGAATGGAACTTTTCTGGAGTAAGCTTTTAATTAAAATCTCTTTTTATTACTGCATATAAAATGTTTATTGAACTTTTATTATTGCCTACAGTCAGCAAAACAGTCGACACCCAACCTTCATTAAATAAAACAAATGTGCAGAAATTATTGATTAATTTTCGTGTATTTATTTATTTCCGTTTATGTCGACTTCCATTGACATTTCTTTTAAGCTGCTTCAAACCCGCAACGCATAACCCACAACTATTCATAATTTCTACTACCTCTTTTATCTTTCGACCATGGCAGTGTGAATTTTCCAGTGGCGGGTGTTTAATCATCAGTTGTTTTGGATATTTAGAAATTTGTACATATTTTTTGCGCAAACAATTATTTTTAATTATTGCATATGTTGTTACGAAAATTCAGTCTACGGAAAACTGTCCTACAAGTTCGTATCTCTGGATTGTGTACAAAATAAAAACATTTCTATGTTTGGTTTAAATTGCAACAATTAACTTTATTAATTCACATTAACTAAACAAATTTACTAATAACAAATTCAAACAACTGCTGCATGTTCACTAATTAACTTAACATTGTTATCACACAAGACGCACTCGCCCACTTTCCAATCACTACAGAAGTGCTGTGCATCAGATGCGACGCCCTTACATACTGCATGCATCAGTTCGACATGTTTCGAGAACTTTCTACTCGTTTCGTGAATGACGCATGCTATTGGCATCTCATTCGCACTTATGTGTTATTAATGCGCTGATCTTTTATCTATTTCTCGCACATTGATTCAGTGCGCTGAATGATCTTCCGTCTCACAATGCTCAGTGCGTTGAATTGTCTTGCGTCTCATTTACTCTTGCACAGTGAAGCAAATTACCTCTTTCTAAATTCATTACATATTGAAGTAAATTGTAGCATAAATTTGTAAATTTTAATCATAAAGATTTGACGAAGTGAATTGTTTAAGGACATCTTAAATTTATGAAATCGATTGGTTCATAATCCCGATTAGATAAATTGCTATCAATTTAATATCACTGACGTTTAGATTGATTCTTATTTTGTTATACATCAATTAAAGGAATTTATTCAGGCATAGAATAATGTCTTAAATTTTAAAACCAATTTATTTATGAAGGTGGTCTTATTTGAATTTAATTTACAAATTAATTTAAAAACCTAAAAAAAAAATTAAAACTTGGACTAATCGCTTCAAATTTGGTGATTTGAAATTTTTTAATTAATCAGTGTCTTTGTTCAATTTTCAAATTGGGTTTTACATTTTGAAAAAAGTTTTCTAAAATTTAGCATTTACAAAAATTAATCGTAATATGGGTAATTCCACATCAAATCAACAACGTTTAAAAAAAATGATTTTGAATTTCGTGAAATTTAGTTTATGCCTTTGAATATTAATAAAATATATACGGTCCAATCCACACCAAATAGAACAAAAAAGTAAAATTTGAGATTTTACCTTTTTGATTTCAATCAAATTTGGACAACTGATAAAGAGTTTCGAGATATAATTGTCCAATTTTTTTTTACTTTTTTTCGACCACTACTTCCAGAGATACAGAAGTTTTACAAAAAAATGGTCCAAAAATCACTTTTCTGGTTGCTCATATTTCAATATCTCGTAAAGTAGAAATGCTAGAAACTCCGTTGATGTCTGAAGCTGGTGGAACAGGCTTTTAGAACAATTAAGTTGTAACTTCCAAACTTGAACATGTGGCCCGTGGTCATTATCCTTGCACTTCAAAATGGATGTCCTTAAAAAGGACCCTTTTTAAAATTCTAAAAAAAATCACATATTTTGCTACATTTAATATAAATGTTTATGCCAAATTTTAAGATGGTATTTTAATGGCTTCATATTTTAATAAATAATTTTCTAAATTTTTATTTATTTTTTGTATTGAAAAAAAAACATTTTTTTTTCGAGAGCAAAAGTTGCATTCTTGAATATATTTGTAACTATGATTTCTAAAATGAGTCCGTTTTCTCATATTGAATCTAGTTTTTGAGATATTGATTTTGGATTTTTACATTTTTTGAAAAATGGTATATTTCTCAAAAACTAGTGACAATTTGATGAATATGACGTATTTTAGAAATCAGAGTTACAAATCCATTAAAAAATTATTTCAAATTTTACTGCTGAAAAAAAAATTCTCAACTTCAACTTTTTTTTATAGAAGCAACTTGTAATTTTATTAAGCATTATTCAAAATTACGTTTGACTATTTCTAATAGATATCTTTAATCGATTTGATAAATTTTACTTTAGTTATTGATATATTTTTTAATAGATTTGTTACTGTAAATTTGATAGTATCCTGTAGGAAACAGAACTAGTACTGAACTACTTTTTAAAAACGAGGACCAGTTCTTTTCTATGTGAGAAACCGATTATTTTACATGGGGTTGTCATTGCGGGGAGTCAGTTAACTGTCGTCTGCGTTACTTTACTCTGGTTCTGAACTAGTTCCAGAACTGGTAATTTTTGTTCTTGTTCACATTAGACTAGTTCTGGAATCCGAATTTTTTTTAAACTAGTTCTCCTTTTCCCAGGGCGTAAAGTTTTCAATCCTTACTTTTTCGATTTGATTCAGCTAATATTTTTCTCAAAATTACCTCGGTCAATTTTTTAATAGGGTTTGTTAGATGTGATGTGTAGAGATATTTTGTGGTTTAACAGGGGTATAATTTTTTTAAATTCTTTCTGAAATCACAAAATAATGTTAATCTGGATAATCAGAAAAAAAATTAATTTTTATCATTAAATCCTAGATTACTTTTTTTCTAGAAAAATCCTAAAATTTAGAAACATTAAATAACCGAAATTAAATCAGCATCCGCGAATTATACAAGGTGGTCCGCTTTGGGGTGCAAATATTTTAGGGACTGATTCCTTGGTTCATTTCATGAAAAAAATTGTATTAGGGTTAGGGTCTATTTGGAACACTCAATGATATACAGGGTGTTTTCAAAATTTACTTAACAAAAATTGATACAACCATATAATTAATTATAACTTCTACAATGTACAGTCCAAAGCAAAAATATTACATTCATTTTAAAGATAATTGATCATAGTTTCTAGTAAAATTTTAATATTGGATAAGTTATTGCGTGCGGTAGTGGATTATTTGCACCCTAAAACGGACCACCCTGTATAGAAATGTAGGAGAAATAGTGTAAGGGAAATGAAGTTTGGAAAATCGTGTTGTGTAGGGTAATCAACCAAATTATAATAACGAGTCGATTACACATATTCTATTCGCAAAAATCAGTTTCCTTATATTTAATAAAGTTTACTTGCAAATTTCTTTAATATAAGATACTGTTTCCTTTCCTTTAAGTTTAACTTTATTGTTAATAGGATTTTTTTTGTATCTTCGAATACTTTATTCTATTTTAGTTTTTCTATTTTATCTTTTGTTATTAAGACAATTTTTGTATTCACAAAACTATATTTTGTTAGAAAGGGCTCTAATGTGATAAAATCTCTTTCGGAAGAATTTAAATTTTTTGAATGGTATAAGGTTAGGATAAGGGTAAGATCATCAAGCGACCTGATCAAGGTAGCAACTTCGAATATCGTCAGACACTGATGTGGATACCTGATAATTACCTTATTTGAAATCAGGCAATCCTAATCAGGCAATGATCATATCCTGAACTAAATATCCACTCGGGGTAACTTGGAAAAGGTATACCAAAATTGTATAAGTTCAAAACATTAAATCAGTCATTAAAAACGAAATGAAACATGATTTCCATGGAAATTGAATACGCCTCTGTTTTTTAAGGTTACCATAAACTGTTGATAACATTTATTTGTTTCTATTTATGTCAGAAATGGTCACTCTATTTCATATTTTCTATTTACAATGATATTTGAACACTATATTTCTTTAATAACCTTTTAACATACAAGGGTTGTTTATGAGCCCTAGAGAAAAACCTCAGTTACACGCTAGATTTCCACACGAAGCGCACATTTTTCGTTACGTTAGAATACTTTGTAAGAAATAGCAAAAAAAATATAAAAATTAAAATTTTTAAGAGTGTTAAAAAGTTTCTGTTAAAACTTTATTTAATAATTTTAATTTAAAACAGCTGATTAAGCTTTCTTCACTGACAAAAGCTACATTGTTAATTATCACATGAGAACTTTAAATAATTGAAAGCGCTGTGTTTATCGCTTAACGCCTAAACTTTAAGGTTGTTATCGCGTTAATTTTTTGTGTTTGTTTTAAATTTTATCAAGTACGCATTTTATTCTCACAACCTCGAAACCGCAAAACTTTATTTGAACAATAACGAAATTTGAATGCAATCAGTAAGAAATCAAAAAAGCTTCATCCAGACGATAGCATAGAGCAAACGACGTCGCCTCGTCCAAGGTGCAGATAGCGCGGAGTCAGTCAACCAACCAACGAACCACCCAGCCACTAAGCCAGTCACTTGTAGGGGTTGCCGCGCATCGTTAGACCAAGTCGGAGCAACTGTATCGTGAATTCTGTCGTTCGCCGTTATCAGTTTATCTTTCGCGCTTATCAATTAACGTTGTTCACGTCTTGGCGCAGTATCACGTAAATCTCGCGTCCGTCTTTTTAGCACGTTATTCGCTTTTTTATTCATCTTTTTTTATTTATTATTATTATTCATTCCGACTGCTTATCGCGCCGCGCCGCACCGTACGTTTGATATTGGCTGCCCTTGATTGTGTCTGCAGTTGTTAACTACAGAGTTTTAAAAAACACGTAAAATAGTTTTAGCCGATGTAATTGTCGGTGCCAATAGTGTTGTGATTATTTGGTAATAATGACTAAGGCGTTGAGCAGCTGTGAAACATGAAAATTTGCAACTGCATAAAAAAATTTAAAAAAAATGTAAAAAAAAATATTTATCTAATGAAATTTTTCGCTTTGAATTATATGTTATTTCATGAGGTCGCGAATCAAAGTGTTTAGTATTTTCCTGGACGATTTGGGGCATATTTCCGGCATAAAAATTAAATTTTGTATATTGCCTGTTATACAATATATAAACAGATTCTTAAAAACAATTTTTTCCTGACTGTTCTTCTACGTAGAATTCTTCGCCTAGGACATTTTCAGACAATTCTTTCTCAGATCGTAATTCATCGAGACAATTTATACCTGTTCATTTAAGCAGCACTTAGTTTTTTGTGTTGAGTTTTAGTGTGGTGAGTTTTGGAGTGGTGGATTTTGTTGTGTTTGTTCAGGTGTGGTGGGTTCCGGTGTGGTGAGTTTCAGTGTGGTGAATTTAAATATTTTTGGATAGTTAACTACACCCTTGTGTGATATCATTAATATCTCCGCGATAACAACTCCAATCACATTCTGTGAGAGCGATAAAAATGGAGAAATATAGCGCTCAGCTAAATTTCATTAAATTTTATCCAATACTAATTTCTGATTTAATGTGTTTCGGTTGTATGGGAGGCGCCACGACTAGTCCACCAATCCGAACAACATATCGTCACTATCATGCCAAAGGGGTGAATGTGCAATTTTTGACATTTGTGTATTTTTTACATTTTTGAATGTAGTTTATCCTCAAGTATGCTGTGCAAAATCGCGTGTCATTTTGTTGGATATTTCTAGCCATAAAATACAAAACCAAAATGGCGAATTTGAAAATCTTGTCTTGCCAAAAGGGCGAATCTTTTCGTTTTTTCGCCATAACTTTTTATTGGTATAAGATAAAATAGTAGTGTAAATGCATTTATTATTTGTTTTCAAAGCACCTATTGATCTGCATCATTAGCATCACATAAATATTATGCAATCATTAATTTGTCATTTGTCATTTGCAGGAAAAAAATGTTGGAAAACTATTTATAATTAATGATGCAGATCGATAGATGAAAACAAACAATAATTGCCTTAACTTGTACCATTAAAGAGTTATAGCAAAAAAACGAAAAGATTCGTTTCTTTTGGCATGACAAGATTTTCAAATTTTCAATTTCTTCGTTTTTTTGCTATAATTTCTTATTGGTGCAAGATAAAATAGTGGTGTAAAGGTATATTAAGGTATATTTGTTTTTAAAGCATCTATCGAATGGCATCATTATTTAAAAATATTTTGACAAAAAAGGAGATTGTCCAAATCTAAAGATATTTTATATACGTTATAATAATTGACGAATAAACCAAATTTAAAAAAAATATACATTTTGCTAAGTTTTAAAGCACTTCAAACTATGATTTGATTTCCCAACATTTATAAAAATACACATTCGCCCTTTGGTATGACAGTAGCGATACTGAACTTAAAGTTTTTCGATTGTAAATTCCATATGTACACAGAAAAAAGTGCACTTTAAATTTTAAAGTTCACGCTATCAATTTAAAGATTTGACGAATTTAAAATTTGAATTTGAAATTTATCACATTAAAATTCAGTGTATATCATTTAACACAATTTTTCTTCATGTCAGATGAACATAGTTCATAAGCACAATTTGATGAACTCTACGAATAAAAGAGATGTTGGAATGGTTAAGAATTACAACAAAGATTAATAATGAGACGAGAGTAACGCATTTTGAGAGCATTTTTTGTACTCTTACAAAATATTAAAAGTGACACTTTAGAAGTAAAAGTCCAACTTTAAAAATTAAAGTGTCACATTAAAATATAAAATTTATTTAAAATGTAATATAAACACTTTGAAATTTAAAGTTTTCAAATACGGCTGACTTTCATACATGCACACTTTTAATTATAAAGTGTTTTGCACCGGAGTTTTAAGTGATTTTAAAGTTTTATTTTCTCGGTGTGAGAATCAAATAAAGTAGTTCTGATCGGGATCATTAACTGACAATGACAATCATATTATGACGAGCATGATAGAATTGACAAAGTTAATGTTTACTCTACTACGGTTAACCTGAAAAAACTCGAAAAATTGCCGATGGTTGAGTAAATTTTACTACTATTTAATAATCTGTTTTATTTTTTTATTATATGTTTATCAGAGGAATATATATTTTTTTAATATTTGTGAAGGAATTTAAAAAAAAAGTTCACATAATTTGATATAAATATTAAAAAATATACATCATAATGAAATTAATTCAAACGTGACAGATATCAATACTACATATGCCAGATTTCCATAATAAATATTAGGCATTGTTTATTTGTAAAGACGTCAAGATTATGTCAACTGGTATTTAAATAAATATCTATCTTTAAATAAAAAATTATATAAAATGTAATTTTATACAGTTCGATCTGTTTTGTTGTGCGCATTCAAATATGTCATGCATCGTCAATCGAATTTTATTTAACAAATAAATACAATGTTTCAGCAAACACGACAATTTCAACAAAAACAAACTCTACACTTGGGAAAAAAAACCTTTTTAATTTCAAACGAAATAGAGACGGTTACAGAGTACTGAGTACAGAGTAATATATACAGAGTAATATAACAGAGTAATATAAAATATGTGTTAAAACACAAAACTCATTGAACCGAATTGACAGCTGGTGTACTGCAAACGGACTTTCCGTCAACCCTCACAAAACAGGGATTGTTCTCTTCACTAGGAAAAGAATAATGACAGGATTATCTCTACCAGTACTTAAGGGTGTCACTATTCCTCTGTCTAACGAAGTAAAATATCTGGGCTTAACTCTAGATAGTAAACTACTTTGGACAAAACATGTTGAAAATAAAATTTCGCGAGCATTGAATTCCTTCTGGCAATGCAGAGGAATTTTTGGGAAGACATGGGGACTATCGCCGAGCAAAACCTTATGGATTTACACGGCAATGATAAGACCGATGATATCATATGCATCGGTAGTCTGGTGGAACAAGCTGTCGCGAAAATGCGTGACAACTAGTCTTGCCAAGATTCAGAGAACCGTGTGCTTGGGTGTTATGGGTGCCTTTCCCACTACACCTGGTCCAGCACTGAATGCAATCTTAAACCTACCACCACTTGACATCTTCATCAGAGGCGAAGCCATGAAAGGCTGCTGGCGACTAAAACGAGGTGGATTCTGGTTTAATGTTCCCTGGAATATCTCTGACATTGCACTTGACACTCCATTAGACACCTGTCTACTGGAGATGCCCTCTGATGCAATGATAACAGAAATATTACCAAGACGAAATTTTGAGGTCTGACCTGACATTCAAGACTGGCTAACGCCTAACTGTGAGTCAGGTAGAGGGTCACACCGCATTTTCACAGACGGCTCCAGAACCGATCAGGGATCTGGTGCTGAAGTGTTTGTGGAACCGGATGACCGCAGACTTCACTTCGCCTTAGGCGACAATGCCTCGGTATTTCAAGCCGAAGTCTATGCTATACTTATGGCTATGGACTACATTGCGGATAATAGATGGCAGAACAGGGCTATATCAGTTTGCAGCGATAGTCAGGCTGCTCTTATGGCTTTGATCAACCAGGTCATCACATCCAAAATTGTACGTCAATGCAGATCACGTCTCAATTGTGTTGGTAAATACAATACACTGAAACTGATTTGGGTGCCGGGCCATAAAGGAGTTTCGGGCAATGAAACATCTGACGAACTAGCACGTGCTGGATCTGAGGATAATCCATTTGGACCAGAACCTGTGCTTGGACTACCTGCATCGACGGGAAAATTTGTCATCAGCTCTTGGGTCGCCTCCGCACACAAGAGCAGATGGCTGAATGAGACGAAATGCAGATTCTCCAAGCTCATGACACCGACGATAACCAAAAGATCGGCCTCGTTTCTACTTTCCTTAAGTAGAAAGGAGTGCAGAAAACTGACGGGACTTCTAACGGGACACAACGCATGTGAAAAACACATGAACGCAATCGGCCTGGCCGAAAGCGCCTTATGTTCTGCCTGCTACGAAGAAACTGGCACCACAGAGAACTATCTCTGTGACTGTCCTGCATTTTCTAGAATTAGAAGGCAGATCTTTGGCACAGACGTGATGAGAGAGGATCAGCTTCACTCTCTATCACACAATAGCCTTCTTAGATTCAATAATGAATCTAAGAAGTATCATTAAAAACCAGGGAACTGGGTCACAGCACAATGGATATAACCCTGTCTGAGTGCTGTGGCTCTATTTTTTTATCCCACATTAAAAAAAAAATATATATATAATATAAAAAAATCCTTTTAACAGTGTTGCATTCAATTGAATTTTCAAATGAAAAGTGCAATTTTTCCTATCGACTAAGTTTACTAATGAAATAATATAAAAAAAATTATGAAGTATTTTTTTATTTTCTGAATACACAAAAAAAGCGCTCTTCCAAACATAAGTTTGCAAGTGCTACATATATCTTTGGAGGTTTATGCAAACAAAAGTATTATTGCATTGCAAAACATTATTATAATGACAGCTAAACATATTTTTGTTTTCGTTCAAACATATTTAATTTAAGAATGAATGATTATAAGCATTCTTGCAAATATACATATGTTTGAATGCAAAAACATTTTATTTAAATGTAAACATATTGATGTTTACATTTCATTTAAATGTAAAAATAAGTAAATTAAGTGCCGAGAAGTAATAACCCGATAATTTCACCAAATTACATAATCTTCATTATACTTCAAACAACTTTTATTTGGATGTGTCAGAAATATTATGATTTCTACACTTATAAGATAAATTTCTACTGGGGAACTTTACCAATCTTTAAATTAATTTTTTAACAAGAAATTAGTTTAATTCTTACTACATAAAAGATACATTCTTGAAATCGCTTATTATCGCGACTTATTCTTCTTAGTTTTTGGAAGTTTATTTTCTCCATGTCAAATCACAAATAAATTGAATTTAATGAAGAACAACGCTTAATAGAGAAAAGTGCACAGAGCAAAACGATATTTCAAACCACATGTGAAAAATGTATTTTAGATACTTTTTTTGCGCGCAACTTTAATTTGTATCTGTATTGATTGATGGATTACTTGCAAATTTGAATGTGATAACAACAAATAACTGAGGTGCATAAAACAGAGCAAAAAAGAAAAAACAAAAAACATGAAGAAAACATTGAGCGTCAGTTTTCTTTTATTTTTTTTTTGTTGCTAAAACGTTTACTTAGTATCTGCACTTTCGTCTACTCGTTAAACAATATAAATAACTGTTGCAATCAGTTATTATTTTAACACAATTTTAGCAAATTGTCTGTCGTTTCTTCACACAATGTGCGCTAAAGTCTGCAATGCATCCGTTTCCGGTTTAACGTTCACTTTCAATCAATATTTTACGTATACTGTAAGAGATCATTTATCTTTTGTTAGTTTACACTGTTTTTCTTTTTTTTTGTTTTGTTGTCAACATTAGTTGTAATGTAATTGTCATGTGACAAGTTATTAAATTAATGAGGTCTTAAAACGCGATGTCAAAACATCCATCACATTCATGTCGTTATGAATTAAAAGTTTATTTTGCATATTTATTTTGCATATTATGTGAAATTTATGTTAACCTATCTTGCGTTATAATATTTAAAAATTATATTGGAAAATTCTAAATAATATTAAGTTATTTTAATGTTTTTATTCAAATAATACTTAATTGCCAAAGGAGATGAAATTCCTATGAGTATTCATATACATATTCCGAGTGATGATTTTGATCGATATTAATAAAATTTTCCATCGAAATGCAGATCATTTTCAACTTACGATCAAAATTTTTTTCCATTTGTATTAATTTTTAAAGTACATTAGTGTCGACCACACTGGATTCAAAATAAACAATTCCCAAAAAGTGTCGACTTTCCCAGAGAAAATTTTTGGCAGGGTCGAAGCAGTTTTGAAACATTTTACCGACATTTCAAACAGACAACGGTGGGTTTTGTATCACAAGCTGTACGTTTTCGGGCAGAAAATATTCCGTGAATCTGCCTTTATAATACCACACAATTTTACAACCTGCAACACACAATTTTATACACTTCCCAAAGTTTCTATTTATCTGTGCGTTTGCCGAAAATATGCCCGAAATATTCCAGAAAAATGCTAAAAATCTTGTCTCGGGATCCCAGACAAAATTTTTGACAGGGTCGAGGCAGTTCCGAAACATTTCCTCGACATATTTCAAAGAGACATAGGCGGAGTTTGTATCAAAAGCTGTCTGTTTTCTGCCCGTTCCCCATAAAAATACCACAAAAATTTACAACCTGCCCTATACAAAATTTCTGGAATATTTCGGGAATATTTCCGGCAAACGCACAGTTAAATAGAATATTTTGGGAAGTGTATAGCAGGTTGTAAATTTTTGTGGAATTTTTATGGCAGATTCACGCCACGGGCAGACAGCTTTTGATACAAACTCCGCTTTTGTCTGTTTGAAATATGTCGAGAAAATGTTTATGAACTGCCTTGACCCTGTCAAAAATTTTGTCTGGGGTGCTATACACAACCCAAGATATTCCATATAGCTGTGCGTTTGCCGGAAATATGCCGGAAATATTCCTGAAAAATGCCAGAAATTTTGTCTCGGAGAGGTTGTAAATTTTTGTGGAATTTTAATGGCAGATTAACGCCATATTTGGAGAACGGGCGGAAAACATGTCGAAAAAATATTTCAAAACTACCTTGACCCTGTCAAAAATTTTGTCTGGGGGTATTTATTCGAAATAACCAAACAATATACATTTTTTAAACTAATTTTTAAAATTTTTTAAAACTATTTTCCGTACACTTTTCCCAGACACTACTCTTCCTTGAAACACATTTTTTTTTCCAAAGATAACACCGCCCCACAAAATTCAAATTTTGGCATGGTTCTGTCCAAGTTTTCTCATATATTGGTTATATTTGTGGCGTTTTCGAGTTTTCAAGATATAGCCCATTTTTCAATTTCCCTTTATTTTGATGTTATTTTATTTTTGAAATTCGAACAAAAGTAATGAATACAATTATCTTTTCGATATTAGATGCAAAAATCTTTCGCTACAATACAAAAATTTGATTTTGTACGTGAAAAAATCTGTTTACGAGATAAAATATTTTCAAAATGTTTCAAAAATGTATGAAATGTATGAATAAAATGCGTTATTACTCAATGAAAAAAGAAATTTTAAAAAATACATTTATGCATTGTATTGTAACACAATGTGTCCTCTTTAAAACCCTATTTAAGAAAATAAAGTACGACTATTGTCCGGGAAATGTTCGTTATAAATACCAGATTAAACACAACCAATTTTTTTTTTACTTGTTAAATTTAAATTTTCTGATTTGCAATTTGCAATATTTTTTTTAAGATTTAGAAATTCTTTTGCTTATATCTCGTGAACAAATTTTTTCACGCATAAAATCAAATTTTTATAATATTTCCAAAGGTTTTCTGCGTTGAATATCGAAAAGATGGTTACATGTGAAATGGAAAAATGTGATATATCTCAAAAACTAGAGCCAATTGCATAAAATTGATGTCATTTTCGGAATCAGCGCCACAAATGTATCCAATATTTGCACCAAAATGAGATTAGAGCAGTGTATATCTTCTCTGAGACAATTCTTACCCACACCTAGAAAAAAAGACTATATAAATAATTGTTTTTTACTATTAAAAATAGTCAATAGGATAAATTATTATTTTAATCGAAAAATACCATTAAATACTAGAAAATACCGTGACATTGCCATTGAGTTTATATGAAGAGATTTATTTTTTGTTACTATTAAATCAATAATTGTCCTATTGACCAATTTTAATGGGATTTGCGGGAATTTTTTCTGGGTGCATATAATTCTACTCGCAGAAAATTTTTCCTCTGACAATTCCTACTCAAAAATAATGAGATAAGCTATTTAAATTTTTAAAAAGTGTTCTTTAATATTATTTATATCTAATAAACTTTCATTCGTGCTGTGAGGAATTTTATAAAAATTCGCGCTAATTATGCGATAGAAACGAATGATAAAGAATTTTCTACTTGGAATTGTCTCGGTGATGAATTAAGTCGGAAGAGAATTGTCCTGTTACTTTTTGTAGATAATTAAGTAAATTATTAAAAATAATAAAAAAAATTTCACAACATTTTGAAACAAATAATGGTCTCATTCATCACAAATTGTCAGATATTTAAAGAATTTTGTAAACTTTACTACAACAACTCATTTATTTTAAAATAAAAATCGTTTGTCAAATGCACAAAAATGTCTGAGAAAAACTTATCGCAAAGTAAATAAATCATTAAAAATTTAAAATGTAAATCTAAAAATAAAAACAAAAAGTTAAGAAAATACAACATTGTTAGAAACGTCAGCTCATAAAGAACCACGTTAAGTAGATTGCGCCAATTAAGGTATTTAAGCGATTTTGTACTTTTCGCGCTGGGGACGAGAAGTAGTGAACTACGAATAACTAGGTGTGGAATTTAAAATACTAAAAGAAATGCAAAATCATAATAATAAATTAAATGTTTGACATATTTAAGATAAGGTAAAAGATATAGCTAATTTATAAGTTATATGTTTTATACAGTTTTTATTCAGTTTAATAATTCTGTCTGAAATCATTTTAAATTAAATTTAAAAAATAGTCAAATTACTTTTACCGAAAATCACATTTCTTTAAATCCATATAACAATAAAACTTATCGCTGTTAGTTTATTTAGAAAATAGTCCAGATCTCTATTAAATTATACGCATTATAAACTAAAATGATACGAAATCTGATTTTTTATATTTCCGTCGAATTTAAAAGGTAGAGCAAAGTTTCATGTTTCACGGCATTCTAAAATGTTGAAATATACGATATTTTTAAATTTTAATTTAAATTTTATTGAAATTATTAGAAAACGCTATAGATTTAATATAAAAAATAAAAAACAATGCGTCATCAGCTACGAATCCTGGATTTTCCGCCCTATAGATGTAATAATCTGTTAGCTGGTATTACCGCCGTTATAGGATTAATGGGCGGCTTTTATCTGCTCACAACAAACTCTTTTGTATGGTAAGTGATTAATACGATTAGTTTTTGGTTAAATGAAAATTTTATATTTGTACTAAGCTTTAGTTATTATACCCTACACCTATAAGGTACAGGGTATATTAATTTTGTGTATATATTGTAACGCCCCTTAGGAGGCGTGTCCGGTATGGAAAAGTATATATATATATTCTTGATCAGCATAACTACCCGAGTCCGTTTAGCCATGTCCGTATGTCTGTCCGTCTGTTTGTCTTGCTGTCTGAACGGATACAGAATAACTTTAAAATACTTGTCAGAATGCGATGAAATTTTGTTTCAATATGTTTCAGCCAAAAAATGGTTCTGAGTTTGAAAATGAACCAAATCGGTAAACGGACACGACCACCTCCCATACAAGTCACTTATATATAACTTTTTGGGAACCAATAACTCGAAAAGTATTACATATATATTTATAAAATTTAAAACATATTGTTAGAATTCGCCTTAAAATATATGTTTTCAAAAATGAATTTTTTTAATATTTTACCGATTTTTGTAGTGGAAATTTTTGTCGTAAATTACTAAAAATTTGCCCACCAAATTATACCACTAATACATCCAACAAGAGTGTGGGGTATTCCATAGTCGGGCCTGACCGACTATAAAAGTCAACCCCATGTGACCTAACTTTCCCAACTCGTTTTTGATATGGTTTCTATTATTATTTACGATTGTTGTACTAGTGTTTCGATTCAAAATTCTTAATTTTAAATGGAAATTTCGAAATATCAAATGAAATTTCCCGAATTACAAATGGATAATTCTGAATATCAGGCAATTTTTTTATCGAAAAAATCAGGTGATTATTTTTAGTCTAATTTTTTTCCGGTTCCAGAATTTTTTTTGGCACATAAATTTTCATGGCATTATTTATGTGAATGTAAAGGATTTTCCATATTTTATTATTTTCATTTTGCCATTCCCCTTTTCCATGAATTTGTGTTTAAAAAAATACAAGTTTTTGATTTTTAAGAGGTAATCCGTGACTTTGAGGTCACTTTTTTTTATTTTTTTTTATTTTTAAGGTCCTGTTTTTGCATCGTGTCACAATTTTTGTTGTTTTTTTCTGTTTGCCCCGCCCACTTCGCAACAATTCAAAAACCACTTATAACCTCAGTCGGTTTTCGATTTTTAGTCAGTTCTAGTGCTCCGAGCGGCAAAAAAAATGTTTATCGTCACTCTCCCCCCATTTAAAAGGTCATGATAATTTTTTGTTTGTGAATTTCGACCGGCCCTTTAAAGTAATGTTCAGCCCTAAATATTTATGGCAAATCAATCGCGTGTCAAAAATGTTTAGAACATTTTTTTTTAAATATTAACTTTTTTGTGCGTGGGCAGAAGTTAAAATCGGCTTTGATGTTGAAAAAAGTAAAAACTAAAAAATCCAAAACAAAAATAAATGTGAAATAAAAAAAAAGCATCCAATTTGATCAAAATAAAAACACGCAAAAATAAAAAGAAAACCCAAAATGAAAAATTCAAAAATTATAAACAGAAGCAAAAACAAAGTCAAACAAAAACACAAGGGCGAAGGCAGTAACTAAAATAAAAAAACTGCATATATAGAAAAAAAAACAAAATCAAAAGTAAAGTAAAAACACAATCACAAAAACAAAAAAGAAAGGAATTGTAAAATTTAATAGAGCAAAGAAAATCCTAAATAGGAAATCAAAAGCCCAAACCAATAAAAAAATAAGAAAATTAAAAATGCCACAACCAGACCCCAAATACAGGGGGCGAGAACACAACTCCTCCTCCCCCTCGATTTGGTAGAATGAGACATTTTTTAAATGTTCCCAAAACCCAACTAGATCATTGGTCTATTTTTTGTAGTTGGGTATTCGAAAAGTCTCAAAAGCATCCAATTTGAAAAAAAAAAAAGTATCCAATGACGCAGATCCTACTTGAACTTTAATGTGATAAATATGGTCATTGATTTTCTTTTCCCACTATAAAAGTTATATAAAAAAAAAGATATAAATATTACTAAATTAAATTGTTGTTTGTTTTTCGACCTAAAATAGAGTTATTGCAAAAATATTGTTTTTGTGGGCTCAAGGTCTTGCCAGATACAAAGTGCTATGTACTAGGGAGTGGAACAAACAACAATTGACAAAAACAAAAAGTTGTTGGCTGACCGTACTAAATTTTAAAAGCATTCCATAACATGCTAATTTGACAAAGACTGTTTTAATTTATGCCATTGTTGGATTCTGTATATCCAGCAAATTATGGTGCAGATCGGTCGATCCTGTCGCAAATTATAACCAAAAATGTTCTTAGCCATAATGAACTATTTTAAAATCTTACAATCCATATTGGACTTACGGCCTTTTTCACCATCAGTAGTAACTGCTTTAAATTAGAGTGTGAAATCGGCCCTTAGTATACTTACTTGGAAATTTTTGAATTTTGTAATTCCCTATGTAGACTTACCAATAATTTGTTTTTTTAATATGGAAGGTCAATATCATTCATATATTTGAAGAAAAAAGGTTTTTATTTTAGTTTTTCGTCAAAGTCATTGTTTTCGGCTGGGAATATTCCAAAAATAATTTATGAATTGTAAATGCATAATGAATAAAAATGAAAAAAAAAATTATATTTTCTGGAACTCTCTCTTAAAAATTAATGAGTAATATGAAACTCGCACCATGGGTGCGAATTTCCGTTCATTAGGCAGAAATTCGCACCGGTGCGAGTTTCCACTCATATAGGCAGACATTCGCACCGGTGCGAAGTTCCACCTATTGAGTGGAAATTCGCACTAAAAAAAAAATATTCAAGAAATTAATTTGAAGGAACCAAAATATGAACATGGAACCCATACACTCGGAAGGTTATCGATGTTTGCACCATCAATGCGGTTTCTTAGAGGCGATAGTGAAGTTTTATGGAATTAATCGATGGTAAACATTATTAGTTGTTTTTTTTTTCATCGATATTCCATATGACGTGTTTCACATTCTGCTACTTGATATCCTTTGGAGGTCAATAAAAGTACGATGGACTCTCGAAATATTTTTAGATACAACTTTCAATAATAAAATGTTATAACATATATAAATAAAATCAAAGGGTTTGGTGCAAAAAAGGGTCAAGTCCATATTTTTCGAAATTGAGTTTTTAATGACAGATTTTTTTTAAACAAAAAATCGCAAAATTGCCAATTTTAAACAGTTTTTATTGATATTCCAGCTAAGTGGAAAAATGGACTTAACCCTTTTTTTGCACCAAACCCTTCAATTATTACAACTTTTTATACCCTACACTAAGAGTGAAAGGGTATATTCAGTTTGGTACGCCGTTTGTAACACCCAGAAGAAAGCATCTCCGGTATGGAAAAGTATATATATTCTTGATCAGCATGACCTCCTGAGTCGATTTAGCGATGTCCGTCTGTCCGTCTGTCTGTCCGTCTGTCTGTTGAAATCCCTAAGACTTTTAAAATTGAAGAGCTAGATAAATGAAACTTATAACTTAGATTACTAATATACCTACGCTGTATGTGCGAGAATTGGCGAGATCGGTCCATTGTGACCTATGATCCGACCACTTATGTTCAAATACCACATATAAAATGTACATATAAAGATCAATTTTTATGTATACGTGCTTAGGTAAACTTTGTTGGTCAAATATATATTCACATCATGCTCAAATACATGATAATAATGTTTTCCGGCGAAAAGACTTGTGGTTCACAAAAAAAAAAATCGAAATTCGGTACACCTACCCATTTGTAAATATGGGTATCAAATGAATGGAAATTCTTCAGCGATTGAATGTATGTAGTTTTTTTCAGGATTCGTATACCCTGGTGACCTATATATCACTTTGAATGGTAACCACACATATGTGTAGGGTATTTATATCGGCTTAGACCGACTATAATTTTGATAATCCTAACTATCATAATTACACCTACTTTAAAATTTCCCATGTGATCTAACCTTCCCAACTGGTTTTATTTTGGTAAGTAATTTCTTCGAAATAAATATAGGTGCGAGTATTAAACGGAAATTCGCACCGCTTCAGATTTTCTAAATTAGTGCGAGTTTCCGTACATTAAACTGAAATTCGCACCGGTGCGAATTTCCACTCATATAGTAGAAATTCGCACCGGTGCGAATTTCCGTTACCCCAAATTAATATATTTTTTCAAATCCAAATTAAAAAAAAATAAAAGCAATACCTACAAAAACAAAAATTAACACTAAAATAAAATCAAAAATAGCAAAAACACAAAAGAACAAAAATAAAAACCGTGAAATAAAAAAAAACACTTAAAATAAAATTCAATAATTCCAAAAAAATCCCTCATTTCGATTAAGAACAGCGTAAATTTGAATATTTTTTTATAATTTACAGAATATTATTGTTTCTACACTTTTCTTTCCTCAGTATATAGTATAAAATGTACAGCTATGATTAAAAATGAGTTTAAAAACAAAGAAAAACCCGTTACGCAGTCGGTTACAAAATACTACTTTAAACATAAATTGCTTTTCTTTATAAATATATATTCTTCATCAGATATAACTATATAAAGGTTTGACATTTCTGCTATTTGACACATCCAATATCAAAAAGATTCTATGTATTAGGTTAATCGCGACTGTAACTCAGAATTTTATCATATAATTCATAACGTCTTTTTGGTAAATGAATATGTTAAGTACCATCTGAAATGTAAACAATAATAAAAATACAATGATTTTTCACATCCAAACATGTATATGTTCGCAAGAACAGCTAAAATTATTTATTCTAAACATAAACATGTTTGAACGAAAACTAAAATATGTTTCACTGTCACTATAATAATTTTGTGGAATGCAATAACAATTTTGTTTGCATAATGCTCCAAATACATGTGCTATGTCTGCAAAATTATGTTTGGGAGAGTAATTTATATCTCGTATTTTGTGTAAATTAGAAATTACAAAGTCAAAATAATATTTATTTTTCGACATCACCCGTTATTCCAAAATATTGTTGTATTAAAACAATTATTTCTGAAATCATATAATTATTAATTTTATGAAATTATGCAAGCTCATATTGCTGCCTTTACCAAATCCTAACCGTTTCTAAATAATTATCATATTGAAATTTTATTTTAAGTAGTACCTATTAAAAATTCGTAAAAATTATTAATTCCTGAAACATAATTGAACTCTGCTACGAATAAGGGCATCAAAACCAACACAGACCATGGTTCTTAAATGGTTCTTAATGGATTTTTTGCTGTTGTTACAAACGGCCTCAACCAAAATCGTTTGTTAAATAATCACATAGATAATAAATGGTCTGCCAGCCTTAAAAGCCATGCAATTAGCGTGTTTTATTTTTGTTCTTTAAGCTCATTCATTGCTGATTTCAATTAGAGTTGAACTCTGCGAAGAGCAAAAAGAGGTGGCAGCACCGCTGATAGCCAGCAAGAAACAACACCAGGCGATAACCATTCAAGTCGTTCGACGGCTGCCTCGAAATGGACACCGCGGAAGCCGTGTGCCGGGTAACTTGTTCCATAATTCATGCGACCACGACGCGTCGCACACTCTGCAAAAATGGAAAAAAATGGAAAAAATGGGCAAACGTGTGATTAAAAAGTGATTAAAGACGGGCGGATGACTGGACGGACAAAATGCTGTTATCTAAAAGACAACCACAAGTAATTGAAAAAATGGCAACATTCAAAAACAAAACGAAATTATATAATATAATTGCAATTACAAAAAGTACGAAAAAAATTCATAAAAAAATACAAAAATAACGTGCATTAATGGGGCTCTGTGCGAAGTAAGCTGACCAACATGGTGGGGGAGATGGTCCAAAACGTGAGGGGCATAATTACGTTAGGTTTATGAGCTATTATGTCAATGAGCTCTACTATAACGTGGAAAAAAAACTAAACCAAAAGACAATTATGGCCACATGCGAATAATGAATACATTTTGTCGTCGTCTGATTGATTGGTAACAAAAGCCAAAACAAAAACAAAAAAAGCATTACTAGTTGTGGTCCGTGCTTTAAATTAAAAAAAAAAACATTGTCATGTACCTACTTTTTGACATTTTCGTGATACCCGATGTTTGCACCTTTCCAGCATTGTTATACATTTTTGGCACCATCAGAGTCAACACGTGGGAATTAGCGCTGTAATGGGAATTCGCGATTTGAAATAGTTAATTAATGCGAATCTTAATTTCAGTGCGTATTTTATTATTTTATTTACTCTCATAATGGGAATTTTCAGTATTAAGTGAGAAAGTTTTTACATAAATTTTAAGAAAAGTAAAATTAAAAATTTTAAAGTTTAAATTAAAGATTAGATTTTTTTTCTTGTAACATACAAAATTTTCAATGAGAAATACATCCTTCACATCGGAGCAACTGAGAAAAGAAAATAGATAATGCCCCAGCTATAGTTACTTTGATAGTTAAATTAATTGTAAATTTGGAGACAACTTACCGGAATTGATGATATAATATATCACGAATTGTGTAATATATGACAAACTATCTTCATTTAATTCAGTTTATAGTCAGAATCGAATTTTTCAGTATTATTTAACCATCGTTTAAACCTAGTTTAAACGACCGATGTGGACGGGTTGAACTTTGTTTAAACTCTCAATGTTGCCATCCTTACGTGTGTTATAGGTGGTCGATTTTTCTAATATTTAGAATTATATTGATTATATTTTTCTAAAATTATATCTATTTATTTTCATGTTTGAGTAACATTTTGGAGCAATTACTAATTAACAGACATTATTATCATTATCCCGTGTATATTCATACAAACATTCTCTCAAAATTTGAGTAAATTTAATGTTGTTTATGTTAAAAAAGCAATTAATAAAACTAAGTTTAAACTAGATTTTAACTAGCGCTGTAATGCCTGTCCTGTGAACAGTCATATTAATAAATTCACAGTTTTCAAATAAACCAATTTCGGTATAAACATTCCATGTCACAGTTTCGGTTTCATTTTGGAATTTTTAATAATGTTAATTTTCCCTTATTGTCACATATATAAATCAAAATCCACAATACTTTCCAAATTAAAAATTACTTAATAATAATAATACTTTTTTTTTGAGACAAATACGTAGTTTGTATCAAAAGATGCATTTTTTTTTTGTCTGTACGTAAAATACGTTTGTGGCATATGGACATTTCCAGAAAAACGTCAACCACGACCGACAAAAAAATTAAAATGCTCATTATCATATTAAACTAACAACATTTTTTAAAGAGTTGAATCCTCTATTTGTAAAGCAGAATTTCCTTGGCATTTTCAAAAATGTATCCATGGATTTCCTAGTGATTCAAGAACATTTTTAACAGCTAATTGAAATCTGTCACGTACGGAACTTTTATTACCAAAACTGTAAAAAAATAAAAATGTTCACAAAAAAAAACATTTGAAAATTCGATTCGTGATGTACGATTCGAATTTTATTTCGTAATAATGATTATTAATATTGTCAGACTTAAAGATATTTTTAGTAGAAAATCGTTGTGTCAATTTTCATATAGAACGTTTGGAATTATTCTGTGATTTATTACGAAAATTTTAGGAAAAAATTTATACATATACAAAAATAAATTAAATTTTCTCAGCTATCTTTCTAAATTATTCAGACACATAATTTGTACGCAAAAAGTATTTTTATAAAAAGAAAAAAAAATGTCTCCCGTCCGGAATTTTTCTGGGATTTATTATGAAAAAAGTATAAATTTTATAAACAAATTGAAAATTAAACGAGTTGGGAAAGTTAGGTCACATGGGTAAGTTCGGTCACATGGGGCGGACTTTTATAGTCGGTCGGGCCCGACTATGGAATACCCTACACCATTGGTGGGATATTTAATTGTATATCTTAATTTTAAAGTTTTTAATTATACTGAACCTCCCCACCCTCAGAATATTATTCACATATCAGAAATTTACATCTTATATCCCCATAATTTAAAAAATGATATAAAAGTATAAAAAACTAATACAAAAAATTAGAAAAATATAATGGACGGACCACGGCTATATTCCAAAATTTTGTAAGGATAATATTTCATAGATTTGATTTTAATAATTTACGGTTCAAATTTCCACTATGAAAACCCGGGAAATAATGAAAAAAAAAAGTGGGCGGATCACGCCCATTTTTGGACCACATATTTTTGTATGAATTATACGTTTTAAATTTAATAAATATATCTTGAATACTTTTCGAGTTATTAGTTCCTAAACAGTTATATAAAAGTGACTTGTATGGGAGGTGGGCGTGTCCGTTGACCGATTTAGCTCATTTTCAAACTCAGTTCCTACTTTCCTATATTGAAACGAAATTTCATCGCATTCTGATCAGTATTTCTCAAGTTATTCTGTATTCGGACTGCAATACAGCAAGACAGCAAGACGGACAGACAGACAGACAGACAGACAGACAGACAGACAGACAGACAGACAGACAGACAGACAGACAGACGGACATGGTTACACGGACTCGGGTAGTGATGCTGATCTAGAATATATACTTTTCCATACCGGACACGCCTCCTAAGGGGCGTTACAATATATGCACAAAGTTAATATACCCTGTACCTCATAGGTGTAGGGTATAAAAATAAAGCACATATTCTCAGCTATTTTTTAAAATAATTTATATTCAAAATTCGGTGAGTTTTTGGAATTTCCATATGAACAACCATTTTGAATTATCTATTACTAGCTGGACCCGTGCACAGCTTCGCCAGTGCTAAGTTTTTTTAATTGTAAAACTATATCGTTTATAAAGTGTGGATACATTTATGCCCCTTTTTCTTTTTTTAATCGCTATTTTTCCCGCCCACATTACACATAGTGCCATGTACATTTTTCCAATCCCGCTTACATTCTACATTACTATTAAAAATTTTAAAATGATCCTTCGTTTCGATTTGTACAACTCTGCTCTTAGTAAGTCAGGAGTTAGCGTTTTTAAAATTTTAGGGAGGTGCTACGCCCCATTGTCCAATTCCGTCCACATTCTACGTGACGATTACAATGTTTAATATAATCTTTTGTTTCGATTTTTATAACTCTGCTCTTAGTAAGTAAAGAGTTATAGAAATTTTAAAGTGTTGGTTCTATGAGAGATGCCACGTCCCGTTGTGCAATCCCGCCCATATTCTACGTGACGATTGGAGTTTTAAATATGAACATTTGTTTTCATTATTATAACTCAACTCTTTGTATGTCAGGAGTTATATCAAGTTTAAAGTTTTGGCTATATGGGAGGTACCATGCCCTTTAATCCAATCCCGCTCACATTCTACGTTACGATTGGAGTTTTTAATATAGACCTTAGTTTCGATTTATATAACTCTACGCTTAGTAAGTCGAAGTTACAGCATTTTTATAGTTTTAGTCATATGGAAAGGGACACGCCCTTTTGTCGAATTCCGCCCACATTTGTAAAAAAATAAACAACTACAACATACGTCACTGAGCCAAATTTCATGACTGTACTTATCTTAATTACACCGATATATTTAATTAAAATTTCAATTTTGCCACGCCTATTTGTGTATTTTAGGAGGCGAATTTTAAAACAATCCCTTCGTAGTGCACACATACGTCCAGAGATGAACACCCTGCCTAAATTTCATGGTACTAGGCTCAAATTTAGATATTTTCGATCCTTCGGCTTTTCCTTTGGGTTTTTCCGACTTTTCTTTTTTCCTGAACAGCTCTTGTATTGACACGAACAAAATACAAAAGGAATTAGACAAATCCGTCTGTTCGTTCTCTCGTGATGCTCTGGCACACACAGGACACTTCATTTATATATATATATATATATATATATATATATATATATATATATATATATATATATATATATATATATATATATATAGATAGATAGATACATAATAGATGCACAAAAAGAAAACAAGTAAATTCATTAATTTTCCTGCGAGATATTTAACTTTTAAGCGTACGAATGTCCCGTCCGGAACCCCAGAAAATGCCCATATGTGTAACTCTGACGAGTATGTGTTGAAACTGTTATTTCTTTAGTTCCAAAATGGTGGCTAAGAAAATGTGTGGAACCTTCGCAATAATATGTCAAAATACTGTCACAATGCTGTGATATCTAATAATGTGATAAGCATACAATAATGGGCGGAGCTCACTTTGTTGCTATTAGGTTGCAAAATAGTGGCAAATTATTAAATGTTCCATATACATATGTTACAAGTATAGATTGAAGAAGCTTATAAGAAAATGTTTCAAAATTTTTTCCATTGTGGCCCTTATTAAAGCTGTGTTATTACATGACAAACATTAATGTTTATGACACTTTATTATTTTTATTTTTAATCCGAACATGTTCCACAGTACAAATTAGGAACATTCATATTTGTTCCAAATAGGTGAACCGACACTTAAAGTTATCCAAAATTTGTGGCAACTAAGTCACGTCCCGGAGTTTTGGATGATAATAGGGTGGAAAATAGGTATATTTCGCCTGATTTACAACAAGCACTTTAATTGCAATTGTGTCGCAACCATTATTTTAATTTTATTATGTTTACAGTGTTTTACTCTATATGGCAACTCTATTGGTTGCGCAGAACAAACGAAGAATTGTTCGACTGTGAAGAGTAAAACATTGAAGCGGAAGTAACGTGCATTCGAATAAAAAGAGTGTCTACGAATTTTTTTGCTGTCAATGATTGTGACATAGAAAATACACAACAAAAAAAAATATTGAAAATGCCATAAGAATTAAAAAAGAGAAAAATAATATAATCGAAAGCATTCTCAGATTGTTTTCATTTCAAATACATTTTTTTTAATAAGTAACACAATAAAATTTAATTATTGTTTATTGTGAAATTTCTTTAATACTTTCTATTTTTTTACATATATTTAATTGATTATTTCATTTATGGTGTTCTTTCTTTTTTGATGGTTAATTGATATTTTTGTTAAAAGTTATTGATATCATTTACGATTCACGATTGAAATACCAATTTCTATTAAAATTCGTTGTTACTTCTTGTTGTTCGTTGTTGTACTTTTTATTTTGTTCACAAAATTATTTACATTGTACTTTTATTATAAATATGGTATTCAGTTATTCCCACAGAGCCAAAGTTAGTTAAATATTGTGATAAATTTAAAAATCAATGTCGAATATTTTCACTGAAATTTTCATCATTTTTTGTTACTGAATTTAATACCTTTAGAAAAATGAGCAAAAAATGTAAAATGTAGTACCAATGAAGTACAAACACTTTGATATTTATTATATTTTAATAATTATTTAACAATTTAACCTTTTAATAGCAAAATACATTTGAGAAATACTTAATAAAACAATTTATTTTTGATTTGATTTATTTAAATATTAAGGGGATTCATATCAAGCGCGTAAACCTCGTAATTTGTGGAAATTTGTGTTTTCATTAAATAGTGTTGTGAAATGATTATACGTGAAACTAAAAATTGGTGTACAACCAAAATTTCATAAAATAGTTTACGCGAAGCCGAGTCGAGTTGCGCGTAATTGTATTTTTTACGAGGTGACAAATTTACAGTGCTAATATGAATCCCCCTATTATTATTTTAGGTTTTTAAGATAATTTCCAATTTTTAATTTCTAGATTTCTTTAATCACAGCTGTTTTAAATCAAGAAAATTATTGTTTATTATTATTAATTGAATTTAACTCACATTTAAAAATTTAATTAAAATGGTTGATTAAAAATTTGTTCATATTTTTATTTACGATTATAACTTCCCAGCAAACAAACGATAATTTTACGATATCGAAACGATATCATTAAAAGGCTCAAATTGTCGTTTTCGATAATCTATAATGAAACGAAAACGATAACGTTTTCGATAAAAACAAACCTGTCTAAAACGATATTGTTGTTTTTGTCGTTATAGATATCGAGATGATATCATAAATGGATTTATTTCCTGTAACAAAATTTTATTTGTTCGGAAAAGTTTATTTTATGACAAAAAACATGCAATTAAGTTTTATATCTAAAATTTATCATTATTATATCGAATTTAAAAATTATCGTCAAATGATTTGTAGTGTTAGAACATAACAAAAAACATTACAATTAAATATTGTTATTTTACTTGTGTGCTGTTTTCAATTTCGTTTTAGAACTGCGTTGAATTTCGACATTGTATACATTTTATATCTCTAATTTTCAGAAATACTGTACGATAAGTCGATTAATGAATTTTTAATTCATTATCATTTTCGATAAATCAAAACATTGATTAATCAATTAATACGGATAATGATTAATCAAATTAATTGAGATTAATTGATTAATCAGAATTTTGATTAGTATACCTCTGTATCGCCAAATATTTCAAATTGTTTTACTATATGGTTTTAAAACCTGTTAAACACTATTTTAAATATAAATTTTCACTCAATTCAAGTTGGAACGAGTTGGGAAAGTTAGGTCACATGGGTAAGTTCGGTCATATGGGACAGACTGTTATAGTCGATCGGGCCCGACTATGGAATACCCTACACCTTAATGTGAGATATTTAATTGTATACCTCATAATATTATTCACATATCAGAAATTTACGTCTCATATAATTTAGAAAATTGATATTGAAAATATCTAATAAAAAAATTTCAAAAATAAAAGTGGGCGGACCACGCCTATATTTAATATTTTTTAAGCCAAATATTTCACAGATTTGATTTTAATAATTTACGGATCAAACTTCCACTATGAAAACCTGGGAAATAATGAAAAAAAAAGTGGGCGGATCACGCCCATTTTTGGACCACATATTTTTAGGTGAATTATAGCAATATGTTTTAAATTTTATAACTATATTTTGAATACTTTTCGAGTTATTAGTTCCTAAAGAGTTATATAAAAGTGACTTGTATGGGAGGTGGGCGTGTCCGTTGACCGATTTGGCTCATTTTCAAACTTAGTTCCTACTTTTGGCTAAAATATATTGAGACGAAATTTCATCGCATTCTGATCAGTATTTCTCAAGTTATTCTGTATTCGGACAGCAAGACAGCAAGACAGCAAGACGGACCGACAGACAGACGGACATGGCTAAACGGACTCGGGTAGTGATGCTGATCAAGAATATATATACTTTTCCATACCGGACACGCCTCCTAAGGGGCGTTACAATATATGCACAAAGTTAATATACCCTGTACCTCATAGGTGTAGGGTATAAAAATTGTAGTGTATTTGAAAAAAATTGTTTCATTTTAAATTATCAAAATTTGAATTAAAAAGGAATCCAATTAATCTGCAAACTTGATTAATCAACAAGTCAAAATTGTTTTATCATTATTGTTAATGAAAACTACCGCTAAAATGTTTGACAAAAGAAAAAAAAACATATTTTTTCATTAAACATAATAACACTAAACAACATTTATTCCGCGCAGCATTCAAAACTATTTTTGTATTATGTAAAATGACTCCCTTTTTTGAAGATATGGTTTAAAAAGGTTTCTTTGGATAGGTTTACAAAATATCGGTCAATAACTTTTGTACAGAGCTTATAAAAAGAGGGGTACATCTATTTGCAAGTATCTGGTGTTCCAAATAACTCACATGATCAATAGTAATATCAAATGAAAGATATTTAAACATCCAATAAACATTTCTCACAACATTTTTTTAATTAATATACTAGTTTAAAAGATCTCGATAGAAGAACTTGAAAAATGTAATTTATTCAACCACAATTTTAATTAAAAAATACATTTAAATAATTTAAAAATCGAGAAAGTAAGATGATACTCAGTTTGTAATATTTCAAAATTAGTCTACAATCTTTCAAAGTAATTGAGCTATCAATGAATAAAATGTATTTGTAACATTTACGGATAATAAATTATTTTATAACTTTATCTTGAATACTTTACGAGACATGGGATCCTAAACAGTAAATTGTATGGGATGTATTTAAGTACCTTGACTAATTTGACTCTTTTTGAACTTATAATTACTTTTCTACCAGAATATATTGAAGATAAATTTTATCGCATTAGGTACTGTATTTATCAAGTTATCGTGTATAGGCGAACAGACTGACGATCATATCTAAATCGACTCGAAAAGTGATGCTGATCAAGAAAATGTATACTTTTCATACCAGATGCGCTAAAATATCATATATATATATTGTTTAACCTTTTGTTTAATCCCATTTTGTGCTATTATACCCTATACCCATGGATTAGTATAGGGTATAATAGCACAAAATGGGAATTTTTTAGTTTACACCCAATTCTAATACTTTATATGCATTTTTTCTGACCACAAAATGTATTCATAGATTTCTTTTGCACCTTTCTACGGCATTTTCTTTAGAGATGTGCAGGCTAATTTTGGAATAGCACAGACTGTGAATCACCTCGTTTTTCGATTTTACCCAAATTTTTAAATGCATCTTTGATTTAAATTTTTGTCGAAAAAATTACAATTTTTGAGTTCTATCGAATTCTCTCAAACCAGTAAACCAATTTAAAAATGTTGTGAGAAATTTTTATTGGATTTTAAATTATCTTTTATTTGTTACCCCTTATTTAAAACGCGAAATATTTGCAAGTATATGTGACCTCCTTTTTGAAAGCTCGGTTCAAAAGTTATTGGCTGATATCTCGTAAACCTATCCATAGAAAATTTTTTAATTAATATATTCGCATTTTGCGGATCATTTCCACATAATACAAACATAGTGCCATTTTGCATTTTGTTGTGTAGTGTAATTATAAACAACTTAAAATATATAAATAATTTGGCAGAATCATTCCAAAAAACTAGTAAACTATTGTGACAGTTACTTATTTGCATTCAACTTATTCCTGCCAACATAACATATTCGTTGTAAACAACTTTTTTCTCTGTATGTATGTTAAGGAACATTTTAAAAATGCACCAACAAATATCTCTCTCTTTCTCTGCGAGAATGAATTATATGTTTCTCCATTCACGGCAGCGGTCAACGGTTTTTTTTTTGTAGAACGCACTCCAAAGCACTTCCTGCCACTGATCACAGCAAACAACAGCTGAGTTGCATATGGTGAACGCGCCCAAAACTCAGCACCTGTTGGTTGTTGTTTGTCTCAGTTAGTTGCTGGACGCAAAACACGCGACGCGTTCGAAATTTTGCGGCGGAAAGAATTTTTAATTTGAGGGTCGAAAATAAATAAAAAATTAAATTAACTTTTTTAACAAACCCTTGATAGTCAGCAACAGCAGCTGCTTCGCATGTATTATTTGCAGTCAATTTTTGCGAGTGTTGCCACCTAGTAGCGGTTGTGTTTATTGCGCGAATTAACATTGTTGACGTATGTGATGAGTTTAGAGTTCTATGCAAATCCGCGCAGGTAAAAATAGCACTAAAAAATATTTTTGCATTAAAATTAAAACATATCTATTGAAATTGTATAGTGTTGTGTTTTTTAAAAAAGAAAACAAGTGCAGCCATGACAGTAGGCACTAAACCTAGTTCAATGTCAACCCATTCAAGTGACAAAACTATCAAGAGGTCAGTAGGGAACTGTAACACTTACGACACATAAAGTTTTATTAAATTTAATTTTATATTTTCCGGTTTTAAATAGGTTGTCGTCGTTGACCCGCAGTACGTGCCGTTTTAATGAATTCTTAAAAATTACATTTTATTACTTTAGATGAGGGAATTGCGCCATGTTAACGAATTAATATAAATAAATGAGTGTTAAGAAGCAGTGTTGTAAAACGCTTTAAATAAGACAAAAATATGTGAACTAGGAAAAAGTGATATATAAAAATAAACTTAATTTAAATATTTTAAATTTTTGACTTATTTGAATTCAGTATAATTATTCTCTTAATCAAAGGCAGTAATGCTTTTTCTAATATAACAAAAAAAAAGAGATATGGTGCTAAACAAAAATGTATAACAGTAATTTTTGGCATATTTTTTTGACCAAGTAATAATTTTTTAATACAAAAAAAAATTATTTTTATTCAAGTTTTAATTTTCTTTTGCCTATCAAATTTTTATCGCGTAAAGTAAATGTTTTATTATGGCGCAAGGTTCTCCGTGTCTAATGCAGAAATGGCAAATTTTAAAGTAGGTGTAATTATGATAGTTAGGATTATCAAAATTATAGTCGGTCTAAGCCGACCATAAATACCCTACACATATGTGTGGTTACCAGTCAAAGTGGTATATAGATCACAAGGGTATATGAATCCTGAAAATAACTACAAACTTTCAATCGCTGAACAATTTCCATTCATTTGATACCCATATTTAAAAATGGGTAGGTGTACCGAATTTCGATTTTTTTTCAGACAGACAGAGAGACAGACAGACAGACGGACATCGACTCAGGAGGTCATTCTGATCAAAAATATATATACTTTACCATACCGGAGATGCTTCCTTCTGGGTGTTACAAACGCCGTACCAAACTGTATATACCCTTTCACTCTTAGTGTAGGGTATAAAAACTAATGTCATATTCGAAATCAGCGTCACAATTTTAATAAAGAATTGATGTAATTTTCACTGTACTAAAATAATTTTAATAATATATTTCTACGACTTTATTCAAAATTGAAGTAAGAACTTATTATTCGTTATTAGTAGGCTTATATTATAGAAATAGCACGTGTTGAAGAATTTAGTTGTTGAGACTCTAGCTCAATTTTAATGACGAATATTTTCCCCAAAGACATTATGATAGTTTTCTGAATTTTTCTACTGGTTATAACTCCTTAACGGAATTGTTAATAGAAAACTATTCAAAATAGTGGTAAATCGTTTTGATACAAACATAAAGTGTTCAGTGGAAATAATCCTTAGGAAGTTCCCTATAAACGATCCTTAGACATCAAAAACGTACTATGAACCATTTTGCTACAAAATGACGAATACAGTTAGGTTATCCTTTGAACCCTTTAGGACCCCATGGCGCCTAACCCAGACGTGTAGGGTAGGGTGGTTCAAATTCCCTTTTTTGAACTACAAGTCAACGTACCTCAAATTATGTGGTTCGTAAGATCTTGGCCAAATTTCAACACCCTACGATTATTGGAAGACGGTGCTACATGGTCATATGTGTTGGCGATCTCCGAACAAATCTTCAAAATTTGTATTTTCATATCGCGATGATAAGTATATATAATGATAGCATAAATAGATTCTGTAAGTTACATATGGTGTTTATGTCCTGAGTTTGTATATGAAGGACATATGCCCGTGTAGCACCGTCTTCCAATATTCGTAGGGTGTTGAAATTTGGGCAAGATGTTACGAACGGTACGCCCTCACATAATTTGAGGTACGTTGACTCGTAACGTTGGTCAGTGGATCAAAAATGTTGTGTAAACATATACCCCTACACTAGGGTGGTTCAGAAACATATGGAAAAAACTCAAGTACAGTTTTTTCCATATGTTTCTGAACCACCCTAGTGTAGGGGTATATGTTTACACAACATTTTTGATCCACTGACCATGGAGAACCTGTAAATAGTGCCGCACAGTGTAATAAATTTAGTTTACAATTTAAATTTAGTTTAAACCAAATACTCACATCAACTCGCACTGTACAACTAGACTTTATTTGATTGACAGTTTTATACATACAAAAATATTTTGAATATGAGATAAATTGACGATTTTAATAACTTTTAATAAAAAATGTTTGTAATTATAAGATATACAATGAAACCAATGAACCAATTAAATATATTTTTTTTTATAAGAAATTAAAAATTCGAAAAAAATATATTTTTTACCTCTTTTTAATAAATTTTATTTAATTTCAATTATTTATTAAGAAAATATAAACATTTCTCCAAAGTAAGTAGCCTTCAACTCAAACAATGCATTAAATTTATTAAATTCCATTGCATACTTTTAGGCATTCCCAAACACTAAATGAATCTACAACCAAATGTTGAATCTAAACAAATGCTTGGCAACATGACGCTGGTTATCACAAAAGAAACAAAATATCGTCGTTGTAGAAGGAAAAGTCACCAACTACATTTTCATAATCCCAATTATTCATTTAGAAAAACCTTAATATATTTGTCAAATTTTGGTCGATGAGCTCAATATTTGTACCAAATGATAACAAAATGTGAATTTATCAATTGGTATTTTAACTTTAAAAATATATTAATTACTTTTTGTAATAATAACCAACAAACACGAAATTTAAGAATATCATAAAATGTGACTTTTAGTTCTACAACGACTATATATATTATGATTTAACGACTATTTTCAATAAAATTATTATTGCTTCAAGTATATCAAGCTATCAATAGATATTCTTTTTTGCTTCACTTTAAATAATTTACTAAAATTATGATTTTAAAAATTATTAATTTTTAGCTAACCGTTACAGTTTCATGGCTTGCCAAACAAAAATAATTTTTACATTTTCTTACTATAGCAAATTCAACAGTCGAATTTATTGTAACGAGTTTCCAATATCATTTTTGTAATATTGCAGATTACCTTTAAAATGATTGGTCACACTTTTCATACATATTTAGTAATGTTCATATTATTCTCTTCATAGGAATTTGTTCTATTAATAACACTTTTCGAAAATCAAAATTTTAAAATCTTTTATCTCAAATTAATGAGTACTGTTAATTAATGAGTACAGTTAATTGCACGTCTTTAAAAATACACAATAAAAATGTATGTGTCTGTTTGTAAAATTTTTAACATTCCCCACTTTACCACAGTTTTTTTAAAAAGTCCAAAAATGAGCTGTTTTGAAAAATTGTTCAAAAATCAATTAAAAGACATATAAATTGTATTCTATTAATGCAAAAATTTAGATCACAAACCACTCTATGTAACAGAGCCTTCAAAAAATTTTAAAAAGTATTTAATTGATTTTTTTTTTAAAGCAGATCAAAATGTTTCCCACTTTACATCATTTTACCCTAATTAAAATCAATAGTTTTTCTTGCTTTTAATTTTTTTAGATACGTCATATTTAATAATATTTATAATAAACTATTTAAATTTAAAACTAAAAAATTTAATCAAGACAGACTTCGTGCATTGTTTACTTTTTGCGCTTCGTGTGAAGGAGGTTATTGCCTTCGCAATCGTCTTCGTCGACAGCGCACAGTGGTGAAATGTGTGTTAATAATAGGGGAAATGTCCGTAGGTTTGGCCGGTCCGTAGACTGGGCCACCGCTATTTTTTTGTTTTTTACACTGGCGATCTTAAAGTTTTAATGGTACATCTCAAGTAACATTGCACTCCAACTTTTCGCGAAACTTTGAAGTGAAATGGTCTGTTGCTTATCCAGATGAATACTAAAATGTTCTTAAAAAAGTTTTTTGTTGACTTTTTCAAGTGTTGATTAGGTGGCCAATTTACATTTTAAAATCAAAGTTAAATGCATTAAAATATCGCTCATGAATACCTTTTTATAAAATCAAAATTTGATGCAGAAAAAATATGTAGTATTTTTATCAAAATTTGATAAAAACGTAGGTTGGGTCACTCAAGGTACGTAGCTTGGGCCAACCATTTTCTCATTATTAGAAGCACTCACAAAGATTTTTCTAGCATATAATTGCTCAAATGCATGTTTCATATTTTTTTTAATATAGAGTGACAGATCAAAACATGTTTAGTTAATTTTGAATGATTATTAAATTTAGGGTTTTCGGTTCACATTTACATATAAAATATCAAAGTGAATAACCATCATTAGTTAATGATTTTGTAAATTCCATTAAATGAAAAATAATATAGATTGGTTGAAAAACGATAATATAATTAATATAATTCATTTTCGGTTTCTTTTGAAAGGTGTGGAACGATTTTTCGTGGCGGCCCAACTTACAGACCAATTTTTTTTTTCGTTTTTTTGTTCCTCAGAAAGTAGGATGTATTTTTCTTCTATAAAAGATGGCCCATTAAATGCACTTTAAATTGGTACATATTATTTTACTAACTTGTTTGTACATAAAATGTTATAGACAAAATACAAAAATTATGTCCAACCTACGGACCTTTCCCCTACTGTTTTCTTCGACCTAAATTTAAAATATTTGATAAACAATCGTGTTTTTCTAGCTTTAGTAAAAAATAAACTTAGTGTAAAATATAAGTATTATATGAATTTTTGTTTTTATTATATTGTTTTTACACGTTTTTGTTTAAGTTGTTATTGTGGTTCATAAAATCATGAATTTTTCCATTATTCCAGCATTTGGTCATACTGTGCGAGGCGAGTGTTATTGCCTTTGTGAGCGCCTTCATTGACGGCGCCAATAGCGGTTGTTGGGGCTACCGTTGCTGCTATGTGTGACGTAGTAGCGATTGGATACCATACGACTGACATTTTTTGTTTTTTATTCAAGTCATTCATCTTATACCGTGGTGTGTGTAACAACATCCTATCGGGACAAAAGCGGTTGTTGGAACAGCCGTTGCTGTTCCACGACTGATGTTTTTTGTTTTTATTATTCCAGTCATATATCTTATACAACAGTGCGCTATGGGACAGAAGCTTAGACTAGGTCGCCGAAAATCGGAAATTAAAGTTGAAAAATATGTCAATTTATTCAAAATGTATGAGAACCTACAAAACAAACAAAAAATGATACACCCTAGTTAAAAAATCATTCTGTAGGCTAGCTTAAAGTAAATAAATTGAAACAAGTTATTTTTTAGAATAAAAATGGGTTGCTTAAAACTGTCATAACTCTATCAATATATACGTCACATGCAGAATGTTAATTTAATATTATTGAGAATTGAGGGAACTATCATCCTATCTATGAAAATTTTCAAATGGCTATTCGTGTTTTTCCTGATAATTTGACAAAACATGAAATAAAAATTACATATTATTCATAAAAAAGTAGATATGGAAAAAAGCTTCCAAATGCTCTCATAAATCTTGTTACAGGCATTATGTCTGATATGTATTCTTTCTAACGGTGTTAAACATGCTTGCATTAATTTACCACACGTCATTTAAAATAAGTTTAAGTGATGAGAAATATACGAAAATCGCAAAATAATTTAATTAAATTTTTTGTTAAATTTGGTATGGTAGTTAAGAATTGTAAAATGTACCATAGCAACTAATATGTTCAGTATATCTCTTACGATGGTCAAGTTATATAGTTTAATTAGAATGGTAGGCGTGACAGTTGGCCAATCACGCCCATATTAAGAATGGTCACGTGCATTTATAGTATGTATCTAAATTACCAATTATCATTACAAAATTTCTCATTCCAGACAAAAGTTATAGTCATTTTACAATTTTAATTATACGACAATTGGACCAATCTTGTTCATTTACAAACTGAAAACTATTCGAAGTCCATTAGTGTAAAGTTGCATTAAGATTGGAGCAAAACTATATTTACGGTGAACTATGATTGACTTCTGTTCCACAGTGCAGCGTATCGGACACCTAACCTAAAACACTTTCAAGTCAAAAGGTGCTAAACAACCTATATTGAAGTAGATTATTATTTTGGCTAAAAGAATCAATCAATCATCAGTTTTAGTAATTTCAAACGATGGTTGTAGGGTAGTAACAGAAGTTCTCCAAACACTTCATTGGAATCGAAAGTTTTGCTGGGTAATATCTTTTTTTTTTAAATAGCGCGCTTAGTTGGCGGCCCGTTGGGATGATTTTACTATACCATAAAACTGAAAGTAGTGTGTACACGCTCTCACTTATCCCCTCGCTCTTCAATACACTCGGCCATATCTATTCTTCACATGACTATTAAATGCTAGTGGTTCGCCTTACGGCGTTTGTTTTTATACTTTATAGTGTATGATGGGAGGGGGTTTGGTGATTCATGTAATTTGGATCTTGATTAGTTGTGTGTTGATTGACTAAATTATTCAGTCGATGTCCCCGGTGCACGGTGAACATTAAATGTTATTCAACATCATTTAAATAGGCGCACAGCAGTCTCCTCACTTTATATAATTGAATTAATGCTGTTGTAATTGTTGCTTGTTTTATAGTTTAAGGTGAAGATACGGAAAAAATGGCACAATTGCTTTCATTACAATTTATGCGTTCACAAAAACACTTTCTATTAATAAAAATAAAACTTTATGTGATTTTAGCAGTTTTTCAATTTCAATTTTATTTTTAATTGGTGTTAAAAACATTAACATTAAATGCATGTAGAATTTGTAATTAAAACTGCTAAGGGCCGTTTTCACAATGTCCAGTTAAGTGTTTCAATTCCATATATTCTATTGGTAACTCTGAGTTAAAGTGACAGTTAGTGCTTAACCGAAGATGGTGAGAACGGCCCTAACAGTTCATTGAACAGTTGGATTTAAATCGTAACCGAAATATATCCGTCCCTGATTAGAATACGACCCCTACCAAAGCCACCTAACATAATCCTGATCAGGGTTGACTACAGCTAGCCTATTTTTGTAAATCCACATAAGGCAATCTCATCCATTCGTTGCAAATAAACCAGTTTTAAAGCCTATTTAAGGTAATCTGATCTGACGCTTTTGAAAAAACTTTATTGAAAATTTTTTTTTTTACAATTTAAATGGTAGGTTATTGAGAACCTTGGGGCGAGTTTACACGATAGAGAAAATAGCTAGAGATAGAGCAAAATAGAGTAAAAAATAGAGTTGTGTAAACAATACATAGAGCTCCACTGTAGGGTAGATTTTTTTCTCTATCTCTAGCTAATTTCTCTATCGTGTATTCGAGCCTTTACACAGGGTGTTTGGTTCATCGATGTCAATAAGCCATGGGGTCATTCTATGACTCAAAGAAATAAGAAAATGTCAAAGAAAAATATGTCTAATTCTGCACCCAGTTTAAGATACAGGGTGTTTAAGAGATGCATATTACTCACATAACCTAGGCAAGAAAATTTATTATAAATTGTAAGCCGTTGATAAATTCATAACAACTTTTAAGTCATGTTTTAGAAAATTAAATTACCTTTCCAATGATGTATCACATCTTTGAACTCTTTGAACTCTTTTCCTATTTAAAAGGTACGTAAAGTTGAAATTTACAAAAATAAAAATACATTTTTTTTTACTGGTAAGTTATTCTGCAGAAATAATTAAACAGTGGCGGCCTCCCGTTTTTTAAATGTCCTGGTTATGTTCAATATTTTGAAGAAAAATCGTTTAAAACTATAAATTATTCATATACTTCTGTGTTATTCTTATATTTTAGTCAATCTAAATATATAAAACTCTTGGTCCGTCTGTAAGTCTGTTTGTCTGTTTGTTCCAGCATGTCAGAGGATATAAAGGGGCGTGGCTCCTCCCATATAACATAAACCTTCAAAACGGCATAACTCAGCACATACACAAGACACAAAGATGAAACAAAAAATAAAATACAAAAATATATAAAAAATTAAAAAAACAAAAACAAAAGAAAAAGAAAAAAACTAAAGCAATGACAAAAAAACAACAACACCAACAAAAAAACAAACAATAAAAATGTGGAAATACAAAAACAAATGCAAATACAAATAAGAAAAGCATAACGACAAAAACAAAAGCAAAAACACAAAATCAAAACCAAACAAAAAAAATCAAACGCATGAACACAAAAGAGAAACACAGATGCAAAACCACAAAATCAAAACCCAAAAACAAAAGAAAAGACACAAACAGAAGTAAAAACACAAAATCAAAAGCAAAAACACAAAATCAATAGCAAAAACACAAAAGCAAAATAGAAAACAAAAACACTAAAGCAAAACACAAAAATAAAAGCAAAATAATAACAGCATAACATAAAAACACAACATAAAAAACACAACAACAAAAACCCAAAAGCATAAACAAGAGATAAACGTAAAATCAAAAACACAAAAGTAATAACACAAAGCAAAAACCAAAATTAAAAACAAATTCAGAAACCGAAAATAAAAACACAAAAACAAAAGCATAAAAACCAAATACAAAAGCAAAACACAAAAACAGAAATAAACAGAATAACAAAAACACATAAAAAACAAAAAGCATTTTTATGTGCTTTTGTTGAAAGCGAAAACACAAAAACCAAATCAAAAACAAAAACAAAAGGCAAAGAAAAAGGAAAATCACAAAAAAAAAAAAAAAACAAAAACAAAAATAAAAACAAAGCTCAAAAATTCAAACACAAAAAATGCAAAAGTAAAAACTCAAAAACAACATCTAAGCAAAAAACACAAAAGCAAAAAGAAATAAAAAAAAAGTAAAAACAAAACATGAAAATTAAAAAGAAAAAGAAAACAGAGAATTGCAAAAAAAAATAAAGAATGGTGAAAACCAAAGTAAAACAAAAACAGGACAACTCAAGAGGCTAACACATAAATAAGAGCAGAAACCAATTCAAACAAAATCAAAAGATAAACACAAAAATAAAATAAAAACAAACACATAATTACGAAAAACACTAACAAAAATATATGTAACAAAAGTAAAAACACGAAGACAAAAAACCAAAATTAAGTTTTATATGGATGAAGAACAACATACATTTTTTTTTTTTTATAATTCATATAATATTTTTGTTACTACACTTTTCATTTCTTCAATACATAGTAGAATATGAACAACTCAATTCTTAAAAAATAGTTTAAAAACATAAAAAAAATCATAGAAAAACCCCGGGTACAAAACACTAGTTGTAAATAAATCTAAATCTATGATAAATCTAAATTTTATTTTTAAAGCCTCTCAAACGTCATGTTTCAAATGTCGATCCTATCTAAATTGGCTATTGCAATTTTTTAAATCACGTATTAAATAGGATAAAATAACTTACCGGTGACTATAATTTTTAATGGGTCATTTTAAGTGGCATTAATTAATGTTAAAAGTAGTTAAACAACAATTGTTAAGTTACACGTTAACTATAAAAGTTTCACCACAAAATTTTAAATAACTAAACACCAAAATTGAGATCAGATAAGAAAAACCGATTATTTTAAGTAGTTGTTTTTTTTACTAGAGTTATTATTTTTTTTATTAACTAACATTAATTAACATTTATAAATATTTAAATGTTAAATATTAATTTGCGCACAATCATTTAATAATCATAATATATCATCAAAAACTTCATTAGCTTTCAGAATAACAATTAGTAAATGAAATAAACAATAAATAAATAATTAAATCAAATTATTAAAAATGCATCTATCTTTAATTTATTTAATAATAAATAATATTTAGTAGATAGAAAAACAAAAAAATGTTTAAAACCCATTCGTATATGAAAGAGAATTTGCTGACAAAAATAATTAGCTATAAATAAAATTTATTTTTGATTTGATAACACTGAATTTTGTTGATTTTGCAACTTTTAGTTTTTTTCTTTAAATATGAAAATTATTTTGAATAATTGACAAAGTTTATGAACAACTAAAATGCAATCTAGACTAATCACTAAATCTTTACTAACGACATTTAAGCATTGGTTAAATGCAATAATTCTATTTGCTCATGTTTTGTTTTCAAATATTTTTTGTTTAATTTGAGCTTTGTCTTTATTTATTGTTTCTTTATTTTGGAATTTATTTTCTGTTTTAATTTCGGTTGCGGGCTTTGAACTCGTTCAAGGTTAAATTCGATGAGAACAAAATATATAATGCTTGCAACAAGTCAGTTATTATTAGCTAATGATTAATGATTTTTCAAATTAACTCTTACTATATGATTCAACGATTTAAATTTGGTTTTTATATCCATTTAAAGAAAAAACAAGATTGATATTAAATTTTTTAAAGGTATCATATGTTTATGATTGTGGCAAGCATGTAACATGATTACCATAACAATGTAGTAAGAAGAATTTTCCGATATCGAATATCTCTCTCATTGAATTATATATTTTTTTTAAATTATGTTTACAGTAATTATTCTAAGACTTCGTTGGTTATTATAATTTCCCCCCAAACATATTTTTCTCTGCGTGTGTTATACCATAATGAAAAAAAATTAGAAAAACTTGTTTACATTATTTTTTACATGAGGAAAACCGCAAAGTGAGCCGCTCAAATATAAGAAAATCGAATAGTGTGGTTTGTCGATGGAAATCGTGTTGCGTCAGACGACAGTTGCGGGCGCCAGTGTGGGGAGCCAACAAAAACCTTATTTTCGTATCGTGTTTTACATAACAAACTCTCTGTATAAACAGGATTTTCACGCCGCATTTATATTTCTTTTCTTTTATGTCTTTCTTTAGTTGTTTAGTATTTTTATGTATAAATACTATGCCTTCGAATGCGGAAGCCAATAATTGCTGGTCAGTTTAGATATAATTGTTGTAAAGCCTTATGCAATGCATGTTTTTCATATTTTAAATAATGGTTAATATAAGATATTTTATATATACATTTTTTTATATTTTTATATTTTTATATTTTTATATTTTTATATTTTTATATTTTTATATTTTTATATTTTTATATTATTATATTTTTATATTTTTATATTTTTATATTTTTATATTTTTATATTTTTATATTTTTATATTTTTATATTTTTATATTTTTATATTTTTATATTTTTATATTTTTATATTTTTATATTTTTATATTTTTATATTTTTATATTTTTATATTTTTATATTTTTATATTTTTATATTTTTATATTTTTATATTTTTATATTTTTATATTTTTATATTTTTATATTTTTATATTTTTATATTTTTATATTTTTATATTTTTATATTTTTATATTTTTATATTTTTATATTTTTATATTTTTATATTTTTATATTTTTATATTTTTATATTTTTATATTTTTATATTTTTATATTTTTATATTTTTATATTTTTATATTTTTATATTTTTATATTTTTATATTTTTATATTTTTATATTTTTATATTTTTATATTTTTATATTTTTATATTTTTATATTTTTATATTTTTATATTTTTATATTTTTATATTTTTATATTTTTATATTTTTATATTTTTATATTTTTATATTTTTATATTTTTATATTTTTATATTTTTATATTTTTATATTTTTATATTTTTATATTTTTATATTTTTATATTTTTATATTTTTATATTTTTATATTTTTATATTTTTATATTTTTATATTTTTATATTTTTATATTTTTATATTTTTATATTTTTATATTTTTATATTTTTATATTTTTTATTTTTATATTTTTATATTTTTATATTTTTATATTTTTATATTTTTATATTTTTATATTTTTATATTTTTATATTTTTATATTTTTATATTTTTATATTTTTATATTTTTATATTTTTATATTTTTATATTTTTATATTTTTATATTTTTATATTTTTATATTTTTATATTTTTATATTTTTATATTTTTATATTTTTATATTTTTATATTTTTATATTTTTATATTTTTATATTTTTATATTTTTATATTTTTATATTTTTATATTTTTATATTTTTATATTTTTATATTTTTATATTTTTATATTTTTATATTTTTATATTTTTATATTTTTATATTTTTATATTTTTATATTTTTATATTTTTATATTTTTATATTTTTATATTTTTTTATATTTTTATATTTTTATATTTTTATATTTTTATATTTTTATATTTTTATATTTTTATATTTTTATATTTTTATATTTTTTTATTTTTTTATTTTTTTATTTTTATATTTTTATGTTTTTAGATTTTATTTTATTTATTTAATTAATAATGTCAAATTTATATTTTTTTGCATTTAATATATATTTTAAAATTTATCATATATTTTCAATAAATTAATTTTAATACTTATTATAAAATTTTATATATCTTTCCATTCCCAGATAATAGTACAAATATTGGTATGTTATTCAAATTATTTGTTTTATTTCTTAAAATTTAGTTTACAAAAATATCACAAAGTTTTCCAAAAGTTTTCTTTTTTAGCAAAATAAAAATTTGGTACAATTTGGTTCTTAAAAATAATATTTTGTGTGCTATATTTAACTTAAACCAAAAAACTAAGTTAATAACAATTTTAAAAGGATTTACACAACTTAAATACTAAAAAAAATCAATTTAAATAATCGTAAATATTTTTTTTTAACATATAGAATTATATTACAGACTGAAACCAAATTTAAAACTGGAAAAAAGTTTTTTAAATTTTTCATTTCTTAGAGGAATTTTTAATTTTAATTGTATTAAAATCTTATAAAACACGACGTAAATTTCCTTCATCGATTTTTGAAATATAAAAATCGGATGTTTCTTCGTTTCTTCAAATGTGACACAGTTAATTTATGTAAATTATTTAAACAGAAATATGTTATCGAACTTTTTAATTTGTTTAAAATGCTTAAATTGCATTTACCTTTTTTTCTATAAAATGTTCAAAATGACAATAATGTCTTTGGGATAACCAGCGCAACAAGTATAACTGGCTGTGCAATAATAGAAACAATTAAAATTTTAATATTTTAGTATGAAGTGAAATCGATGAAGTGAATCGATCGCCTTTCTAACTCGTAGTTCTCGATGTTCGGTAACCGGAATGTTTGCTATCTTTTTGTATAGTTGATGGATTTATTTGATTTTATTTTGATGTCATAATTGAATTCAAATTTTATTTATTCAACATTTATGCGCTCAACGTTATTTCAGTCTGGAACCTCAGTTAACATTTTATTGATGTATATATCAAATTTTTTATGAGCTGTTGTTCGTGCCGCATTAAGATTTATTTTAAGTGCAAAATATCTTAAAGAAATCGATACAATAAAAATATAACAGATCTTGGAATAAAAATATCAACGAAATGTAGCAAAAACTCCACCAACTATTAAATGCAAAATGCTATAAATATAATGAATATTTCATTAATATTATGAATTATTCATAAATACAAATAAATAATTCGTAATAATGATAAATTCATTTGATAAACGATTTTTTGAAGTGTAAAGACAAAGTAACTGTTTTTAATTTAACATTTCCGCAATTTTCTAAGCATATAATTGCTGTTCCTGCTGTTGGTGCTGCGGCTGCGTTTGCTGTTGACGCATTTGCTGCAACTGTTGCTGTTGCTGCTGCCGCTGGCGATAGCGCATGCGCCGGCGCGACCATTGCTCGTAGTTGTTGTGCAACTCCTCGTAGTAAATGTCCTCCTCGTATTCGCTGGAGTCATCCAAGTCCGGATCGACACCGGGCCGCCCAAATATTGCGCTACTGTTGCTGGTGGTCAGCTTCATAATGACCACCTCGAAGGCGCACACCATGAAGAGAAACATAAAGACGGCGAGATTGGTGTTAATGTCCAGCGACATTTTCTCCCAACCCCCAATGAGACTTGATGTGAGAATCATGGTTGTAACTTTAAATTTTGTTTATTATTCTTGCGTTTATTATTAATTATTATTTTTTGCAGTTTTTATTTAACGCATTTTCACAAATATTCAAAATCAAATTCAGTTAATTTAATTTTCACTTTTGCAGTTTGTTTAGATTTTCTGTTGTTTTTTTATTTCTGCACTGTATATATTTTGAAAATATCACATTTTTCACTGTTATAAGCATTTCTTTTAATACAGTTTTGATTTTTATTTTCTTTTATTCTTTTAATGCAATAATTACGGTTGTTTTTTTATCAAAAGTTTCTTTTTGTTTCGCGCCACGTTCAGCATTCGAATTTACGGCTAAACACGACTTTCTCGAGCGAATGTTGCTTTTGTTGTGCGCGCACATTCGCCAAAACGATGCGCGTTACCGCGTTAAAGTCGTGCTTAGCTTTTTTAAACTCTCGCTACAAAAAGTTAATAAATATAACTAAAACTACAAAATTAAAAAAATCTTTTCATTTATTATGTTTATATTTGATTTAATTAAAAACTTAATAAAAAATACAAAATATAAAAAAAAAAAACAAAGTATAAAAAATTATTATGTTTTTAATTATTTTCATTTTTTCAACATTTAAAACAAAATGTAAAAAATTATTAAGTTTTTATTTATTTAAATTTTTATACTCTACACTAAAAATGAAAGGACACATATAATTTATTCATCCATGTGTAACAGCCACAAGGACGCGTGAAGAGTATAAATATACAGCCCAATCCTAAATAAATACTCCCACAAATATTTGGATGAAATTCTTGAGAGAAAAATTTTTTATACGTAAATTCAATACAATCTTTATTCTCCCAAAAATGACTCCCAAATATTTTTTAGAGTATTTATTTAGAATTGTGCTGATTAACTGATTATAAATTGATCATAAATGAGCATCAAATGTTGGCAGTTTTTAGTAACGTCGACGATATAATTAAGTATTTTCGAAAAAATTATTAGGAAGAAATTGTAATATTTTTAAACATTTTGCCTTCAATTTTGAATTTTAAATTGCTCCTGTATATTTGATACTAGTATCACATTTAAGTGACATACCTTAAATTAATTGCTATTACTTTACGATGTCATGATACAAATCAAACCAACAATTCCTGAAAAGCCGCTCCTCACACGTTCAATATTAGGTGCAAAAATGTATTTTTTTGGATTTTCCTCGCACAAAATCTATTTCATATTTTGTTGTTTTTTAAATTATTATGAGAAATTATATGTATGATAAAACTTAATATAATGATTCAAACACAGTGTAAACCGATTAAATTCAAATGACATCTTAAAAGTTATTTTGAGGAAATGGTTATTTTTTGTACAATTAAGACTAAAATTAAAATTTATATTGCTCCTGTATTTTTAATCTTAGGGGCACATTTAAAGAATCAAAGAATTATTAAATCGATAATATTAAAACGGCTTCGTGCCAAATTGAGATGGAATTGTAGATGTGCATTAGAAAAAAGTGTTTATTTTGAACCAATCACGTTTTTTCAAAAATTCTGCGCTATTCTTTTTTGTTAGTGTTAGGAGCGCATTCACGAGTCATTTTTATTTTACCTCCTATATTAAAAATAAGATACAAAATGAGCATTCATTACAAGCTGCGCCATACGTTAAAAAGAAGGCGAAATATTAGTTATAAAAGTGGTATACTTCAACCTCTATCCAAATTTCGCTTGGGATATAGCACACTTATGCGATTGCATTAAAATTTTGGCAATAGTGATGATTAGAACGACACAAAACGTACCCAGGGGTATAACAATTTTTTTTAAAATGAAATATACATTCATATTCCTATAAGCATTTATATAATACTACTTTCCCATGGTTTTCCAAAAACTTCCCCCAGAGAATACAAAATCGAAATCCTAGTAAGCGTCGAAATTTAACGCACGAATAAAAACAAAATATTACAATTATGCAAATGTTAGAAGAAAACAATCGAAGTAGGCTATGTTTTTAAAGTATAGCAACATCACCAAGTGTCTTCTGTGCAAAGAATAAATTTTCACCGAAATGTTCAACAAAAGTGTTCACCGCTATGAGTCATAATTATTGGTAAAAAGTGCGAATAATATTTTTTTCTTTCAAATACAATACTTTATGTGAATTATATCCTTAATGGTCCTTACACAGATTAATCAAAGCCTCATTTAACATTTAGTCTTACTCTTCCTATGTAATTAATAAAAAAATCAATGAATTTGTGAAATCAATGAATTTATTGAATTGGTATTAGGTAACCGGATATTTTGCACAAATTATAAGACTCATAGGTACTAAACACAAACAACGATTGAACCAAATCAACAACATTTAAAAATGTGGCCGTCAGACATGGAATGCCTCATATATACGTTTTGTTTCAGATAATGTTGGTCCTGGGGGACATTTTTGTAATAAAACAATAATTATTTTCATTATTTTTTCGGTATTCCTCATTTTATGATACCATGTAAAAATAAGGTTACAAAAAAGTCATGCCCATATCATCGACAATTTTTATGTTTTTCTTACATTGGCCACATGTAGCAAATCGACAGATTGACTTATGAATTCAAAAATGGCTAGTAGTTATTAATTAAAGTATGCTCAATAACAATCAATTGAAATATAAAATATAAAAAATATCAAAACATTTTAATTCAGTGCTTTATCAAGAAAATCATTATCATGAAGGTTAAAAGTTATCGGATTTGCTCATATATAAGTGATTTGTATTGTAGGTGGCTATGTCCTTTTGGCAAATTTAGCTCATTTTTAAACTCATTATTACTTTTTATCTAAAATATATTAAAACAAAATGTAATTGCATTCAGACACGTATTTCTCAAGTTTCTGCACAGAAATACAGACAGACGGTCATGCTATAATGATGAAGATAAGCATTGTAATATTCAAAAAAAACAACCAAACTTAATATAGCCTGTACCACATAGATGTAGATTATTATTTAAAAAAATTGTGAAAAAATAACATATGTTTATTGAATCTTAAAATAATGAATTACCTTCGAATTATTTAATTTAAAAATATTTTTAAAACAATCTATTTATAAAATAAGTTTTCCTATTTTGTTTTGTATTTTATTGCTAACATTTTTTCTAGACTGTGCCATTAACTGCTTTAACGTCGCTGAGCAACAACGTCAGCCGTAGACGATGAGTTGTTTTTTCTATATTTGAATTTTAGAATTTATCTTGTTTTTTCTTAATATGTTTTTTTTTTCTGATTATTATGATTTTTTTATAAATTTTGCATGACGCAGCGCAAATTTTTAATTAATTCTCTACTTCATTTTGCTGAGAATCCAGAAACTTTTTTTATAACAAAAGTTTTTGAATAGTCTAGCTTAATGTATTGCTCAGATCAGTTTAACAATTTATCTAATTTTTGGAAATAACATCAAAAAATAAATTGGCTTTTGAGGAAATATACAAAATTTAGAGTCATCTTGTACAGATTCTAATATAAAGTGCTTTTCTGTTCTGATCAATTCTTCCTGGGACAATTCTTTCAGAGTAGGGATGTCCATCTGAAAAATATATCGATATAATACGTCGACTCGTTACATCGATATTTTCCAATGTATCGAACAAAAACATCGATGTATCGACTGAAAAATTATTAGGTAAATGATTTGAATTTTGATGAAGATTTTGTATGTCAAATAACCAAATAAATAAATGTTTGACATGAAACATTTTCTAATTATACAAAATAATTAAAGCGGTGCAACGCCTTGGGAATGTCTAAGTCAATTTTATGTCTTTTTTGCTATATATATCGTGTATCGAAAATATACATCGATGTAACGAACAGATTCTGAGGCAATATAAGCCTCGATGTCGAAAGACATCGATGTATCGAAGAAATATATCGAGTGTTTATCGGTATATTTTGGACATCTCTATTTCAGAGACCGTAAATTCGGAGTAGAATAATCACATCATATTTAAAGCAAAAAAGTCCCCAGACAATACTTCTATGTGACAATTATTTCCAGAATAAATTTTTCCTCGCACAATTTTCCACCCTATAACACCCAGGACAATTCTTTCCCGGGCTATTCCTCCCATGAATTATTTTATATTTAAAATAATTTACGCAAATTTTATTTAATTGCTTCACAGATAAATGATTAAAAATTAAAGTTGTGTATAATTATTTTTTTTTTTTGGGAAGCATTGTCTTGGAAAGAATTAACCAGAAAAGAAATGTCTGCGAAAATGGTTTCTGAGAAGAATAATCAATGAAAATTTTTCTGGAGATTTGATTTAAATTACTTATTTCAATTTCGTCTGCTTATATTCGGTTAAATAATTAAAAATAGCGCAATTATCACGACTTAAACTCAATGCGCTCGAAAACAAATTCCCAGAAAATATAAAAAAATCTTATATAAGTTAAATTAGTGTCTTGCGGATTAAACCCGCTTCTATTTTCGACTAGACCCTAATCTTAAAAAAATTCGGCGCCAACTAATTAATTAGAGAAGAAAGAAATAGTGATAATCTCGCAAAAAAAAACTGTATCTTCACATAGTATTTTCTAAGAACTGGTTATCTTGGCATTTTTTAATAATTTTTAAACATTATGCCAAAAATAGAGATAAAACAAAAAATAATTTTAATAAAAATTAATAAATCATAAAAAATGTATACAACCTCATTGAAGAAAACTAAATAGAAGTTTAATTTAATACAAAAAATAAATCTTAGAGGCCACTTCTATGTTTACACCGTTTTTAGCACATTTTAATTAAATGAGTAGTACTTAAAGCCACTTTTAACACAACCCATAATGTAAGTTTTTGGTACTTGAACTTGAATAACCACTCGTTTATTGTTTATGCACACATTTAAATGTCGATAATTAGCCATGTTTTTTTTTGTAAATAAATAGCACGTTTTCACGCCAACACCATGCATATTGTCTTTTGAAAATTAAAAATTTAAATATTTATAATGACAGCCAAAATATCTCACGTATGCGGAAGCCTTCTTGGTTGACTGGAAAAATCATGTTTATTTAAGATGAAAACAACAATCATTAATAATTCTTAAATAAACTGTAGAAAAAATAAAAAAAAAACATTGATTCAGTGCCTTTTGAGGTATTGAAATGCAAGTATTTGAGATTTTAGAGAGCAGCGAGTACATAGATGATACACTTCAGAAAAGTATTTTGATCCTTAAAATGTGCAACTAAACGGAAGTCATTTACAAATTAAAAAAAAATTATATTGCTGAACACTACTACGAAAATTATTAAATTGCTTATTTCTTTATGTAAAAAAAAACAGTTTACTAATATTGTTGAAAATATATCTAATAAAAAGAGCTCTTAAGTTCGTTTTTTCTTTTTTAATACATTTTTTTTATGAAATATAGATTTTTTTTGTAATACAAGTACTTTTCCGTAATTCAAGGTATATTTCCTTATTACACTGAGAAATTGAAGAAATCATTTGAGGAATAAATACGATTGAAAAATTTGTTTGTTGTGGCAAATATTTTCATATAACAGAATGATAATAGCTAAATGCATTTGTTTCAACTAACTTTTTTCTCTTAGTGTAAAAAAAAGTTCTAAGTTCTATATATGCAATTTCATATTTCTGGGCATTGGTAATGCCCAGAAATATCAGTTTATTTTAAATATCGAAATTATAACCAATACGATATCAAAAACAGATATTAACGGTTTTCGGTTTCAAAAAAAAATATAAAAACTAACAATAAAACTTAATATAACCTGTACCTCAACCCTAGTAGAAATTTGCCCGATGCGCCATCGGGAAATGATCGGGTTTTCGTTGGGTAAGTCCGTTATATATTTTTTTAAACTAAAACTGTAACCTGAAACCGATGTCTAAAGAAATATGAAAATAATTTAAAATATTCCAGTCCTGTTTTTTCATTCACATTTACAAATTAAACTTCTCGACTGGTAATTTCAGGATGCAATCATTGTCTGGTTAGGGTTTCCTGATTTCAAATATGGTAATGATCAGGTTTTCACATCAGTGTCTGATTCAAAACGGAACTGAGAGCGAATTTGCTCTCCTGATAAGGTGGCCCGATTAGGTTTCCTGATCCTATCCTATGCTAACCTTTCACTTCTTCCTTGGCAACAAAAGTGCCAGGCTTGTTTCCGGCTTGACTACCAAGGCTTGGTATATCGGGTCAGACACAAGGCTTACACAGTCGCAGGTCACAGACTCCACACAGGCCTTGATATATCAAGCTAGACACAAGTCTGGCACATTTGTCATTCCCAGATTTTAAACAGGCCTTGTTACCCAGGTAAGAATTTACAGGCTTACGCAAGACAGACACAATATTGAGCCACATTAAACTATTGTCAAATTATCCAAACCGCCATATGCTGAAGGAAATTCAAAATTCCATTTCGACAACTTTTCGTCCCATGCCTAGTAATACTTGTGTACCGACTTTGAGTTTAGTAAATTAAATTTTACTATGGTGCCTTTTTAGTCTTGTTTCGCATTTTAAAGAACACTTAACTGATGGAAAAAAAATATTTTTGTTGAATTTTATAACGTCAAAAAATAAATTTGATAAACTAAACTCTTTGCAGTTGTCTGAATAAAAAGTCTTAAAATTCACGTAAGTGTTACTGTTAAATTGGTTGTTAAACTCTAACACATTTATTAATCTGCAGATTCGACTCTCAAGTGTAATGACTTGAAAAATAAATGCAATGCCCATGACAGATTATGTCCACTGATTAGATTATGCCCATGTATTGTCGCAAGTCTCGGACATTAGTCTTGTTTCAAGCCTGAGGTTCAACCCTTGGTACAAACCTGGGATCAAGCATTGGTCCCAGCCACAAGCCTGGGTACAAACCTGAACTGCAGGCTTGTAACATAGTGCTCATTCCTGTCTTGACACAGTCTTGGAACGAGCCTGGATAACAGTGTTGACACAGGCCTGAGAAGCATTGGCACAAGCCTGTGTTAGGTTTTGGTAGGGATTATTTATCGTATTCTAATCAGGGAAGGATGCGAAATAAGGCTAACCATAACCAATTTCCCCTCGGGTTGACCTTAGTAATTTTGTTTTTATAATATGAAAGTTATATTTTGTGTTAAAACTATATTTTATGTTGGAATATAATTTTACTTTTTTAATTATGATTTTGAAAGAAAAATAGTTTGTTTGCTATTTGTATGAACAAATTTTGTTTTGAAAATGTCATTTACATATACGCTTATTTTTTTATGCATGGATTCATTCATTTTTGTGTTTTATATAATAATTAAAAAATCCCCAATTAAAGACCAAATGAAAAATTGTTTAAGGGTTAAATTAAGGGTAGCCGCGGTAGCTCAGTGGTTAGTGCGTTGGACTGCAAGCTGAAAGGTCTCCAGTTCAAGCCTGGACTGGGGCTAACAACATCTTTTCATAGAAACATTTTTCTATACCGCGCTACCTCTTGGAAGTAAATGGCAAACCTACGAGAGTAAAACATTGCCTATGAAAACCTCTCACCCGCCGTTCGTATTCGGCAATAAACTGTAGGTCCCACCACTTTGAGTACAAATATAACACGCACAGCTCGAAATGGTGAGAGAGCTCGGCCTAAGTTCTTATAGGACTGTAGTGCCAAACTATTATTATTATTAATTTATTTCAAATATATTTTGGGTGTTTTTTAGGGTTTATTTTATTTTCCAATTATGGAGATTATACCTTTTATTTGGGAGCTATTTCATTTTTTAGCTTTAAAGCACTACACTCAGAAAACAGTTTCCTTTAAATAAGGAACATTTCCTAGATATGAGAAAACTTTTTCAAGTTCATTTTCAATTTTTTTTATATTGATTATTTTTTGTGGATATTTCATTGAGCGTTATTTTAATAAATAACCAAATTCGATCTTATCTAATATTATTAAATTGTTTGTATTTTATTATTTCATTTCTTCAAAATGCGTAATAATAACATTTCCAATATCTGACACATATTCAAACAGAGAGTTTATTCAATCCATTGAAATTGAATCGTGACGTTCATAAATTTTATAATTTATTTTATAATTTTATTGTAGAATTAAAATTTAAAAATTTTCCGCTGGTAAGAATTAAATGGTTTATCAGACAAAAAGATAGCTTTACATATATATTTCTACATATTAAAAGACTGATTCATGGCTGTTAAAAATTAATGCATGGATTTGTTGTAATATTTAAATTTTATGTTTACAGTGATACTCAATGGTTGAGTTGTATGTTTAACTAAATCAATGAATAAATTAAATTTAATCAGTAATGAGAAGTGGAAAATTTATTAAAATGTAAATTCTAAATTGAATGATTTTGGATTTTAAACAAAATACAAATGAAATTTCATTGTAGTTTCAAATAACTGATTGGAATATTTGTTTTTTAATTAGATTTTTTTTAAATTTTGTTTTAGTACATTTTTATGGTGTGTGCGAATTTAGCTAAATTTGAAGACTAAACTAAATTTGTTCTTAAAGCAATAATTACTATTGAATATAACAAAATTTCGAGAAAACTAAATTAAATTACAGCAAACATACCGATGATTATTTATTTATTACCGATTTTATCGAATTATGGACTTGGGAAATGGATCAAATAGAAATTCAACTATTTAGAATCTTCTTTAAATTTAAAAAATTTGGCAAGTACTCTAAATACATTTATCATTTATTTGATATATATCGTTTAGTTTTGATATAAACAATTTATTCACTAAAATTCCTATTGGACAAAATTATGAATTCGATACAATATTCGATAAACCATTTCGGAAATATTTTGTTTGTTTTCAAAAATATTTTCATACATTTTATACAATAACATGAATGTAATAAACATATAGTCAGTTGATAATTTTTATTTATTTTTACAAAATAATTTTTATCAGTGTAGAAAAAGTTATTTACATTTGCATTGTAAGACCTTGAACTTCCGAATGCACAAACAGTTTAAATTTGTTCTTTATTTTTATTATTTATTCTAAAAGACTTAAAATTCAAAAAATAACCCAAAAAAATGAAAAAAATAATCATCTAAAAGTCTTAAAAATAAAAATTAAAAGCACTTTTTTTATTTACAATAAAAACCATTGACCCAAACTGTTAACAAACAGAAATACGACATGGTTATTTATGCATGGTTGTTATGACCTCGACGTTGATCATGAAGTTGACCAAATTCTAGAACCGTTATAATATTTACGCTGTCGCAAACAAAAAAAAAGAGACATAAAATGTGTGACAAAAAATAAAAGCATAAAGTGCTGACAGTCGTCAGACGAGCTCAACCGGTGTTGACTTACAACAACTTTAAATATGCAGTAGTTATTTTTAATTTATAATATTTTTGAATACTAATTTAATTCACAAACAATGACAGACAAATTTCGAACATTTTTGACGTGTTGATTAAATGATCGGATTGCATTAATTTGGATTTGAATGCATTAACTAAGATCGATACAATCTTAATATCGTCACTATCATGCCAAAAGGGCGAATGTGTAATTTTTGACATTTGCGTTTTTTTACATTTTTTCTCAAGTTTACTGTGCCAAAATCGTGTGTGGTTTTGTTGGATATTTCTAGCCACAAAAGACAAAACCAAAAGGACGAATTCGAAAAATTGAAAATGTTGTCAATGCAAAAGGGCGAATCTTTGCGTTTTTTTGCCATAACTTTTGATTGATATAAGATAAAATAGTGGTGTAAAGGCTTTAATTTTTTTGTTTTTAAAACACATCATTATTTTAAAATATTTTTTGAATTTTTATCATTTGCAAGAACATTATTTTTAAATAATGATGCCAATCGATAGATGCTTTGAAAACAAACAATAAATGCCTTAACATCACTATTTTATCTTGCACAAATTAAGAGTTATAGCAAAAAAACGAAGAGATTCGTCATTTTGGCATGACAAAATTTAAAATATTTAAAATTTCTTCGTTTTTTTGCGATGACTCTTTATTAGTGCAAGATAAAATATTTGTGTAAAGGCATTAATTGTTTATGTTTAAAGCAAGTATCGATTGGCATCATTACTTAAAAAATATTTTACCAAACATTTTTCTGGTAAATAATGAATGACAAATTAATATTTGGAAAATTATTTTTCAATAATGATGCCAATCGATAGATGCTTTGAAAACAATCAATAAATGCCTCTATATCCCTATTTTATATTGCGCAAATAAAGAGTTATAACATAAAAAACAAAAATATTTGTGTTTTGGTCACGGTATAGCCTCACAAAATCCATATTTATAATTCAGTAAGTTGTCCAAGTCTAAAGATATTTTATATATGGGGTCATTACATAGCAAATCAATTTATATTTTAATTAGTTATCGAGATATTTAAATTTAAACCCAATACATTTTGTAAACAATTTTGAAGAGTGTGTAGGAACTCGACTAAATTGTTGTCTAAAATAAGTTGAACGGGTTATCATTCGATATCTATTCAGTAACCGGTTATTTGTAATTATACAGGGTGGTCCGCTTTGTGGTGCAAATATTTTAGGGACTGATTCCTTGGTTTATTTCATGAAAAAACAATTTTTTAATGAAATGAACCAAGGAATCAGTCCCTAAAATATTTACACCCCAAAGTGGACCACCCTATATAATCGATTGATTACTGAAAATTGATTGATTAGTGAACATATTTTTATTGCTTTTGCGGAGGATGTTTTCTACGTCTAATATAAAAAAGTGGTATCATTATTTTCTTTTGTTGCAATTTTAAATATTAAAGATGAGCAAAATATTGGGAAATTGAAAAATAGGATATATCTCAAAATCTAGAACCAATATGACAAAACTGACGCCATTTTCGGAATCTAATGTATCCAATATTGGCTGCAATATTGAATATGAAAAACGTTATCTACTTTTTCAAATAGAATGATATAGCTATTTTGTTGTTTTAGATATCGAGTTGATATCGAAATAGTTGTAATTTTTAACAAAAATCTAAAGAGCACAGAATTAATTTTAAATATTTCCAGTTTTATTTAAAAAGTAATCACTATTTCATAGAATTAAATGGCATAAATAGTATAAATTAAAAATATTTAAAAACATGTTTTTTAAACATTTCTACTAATTTGACAGCTGCATAGAATATAAACAAAAAAACAGAATTCTGACAACAAAAAAAACTTGTTTTGAAATTAACAATATATAAATTAATTAGATTCTATTATAGTACAGAAATATTTATGCATAATAATTTTTTTCTTATTATTGCAGCAAATTAGTTGATAAGAAATCCAAAAAAGAGAAGAATGAAGAGATCTTCTGCAATGTCTGCTGCGCAGAAATTGACGCAGAAGATGAGCGAAGGTATTTCCGAGGAGAAGCATTTAATTTTTACTAAGATTCAAATTTATTTCTTTTTAAGTTTTGTGCAGTGCAATGTCTGCAAAAAGACCATTTGTCGCGGTGCCAAATGCTCCGACTGGCAACGCAGCACCGCACAGTGGGAGTGTGAGATGTGTCACTCCTCGAAGGAGTCGCTGGCGCATACCTCCTCCTGGGTGGCTGAACAAATGTCCTTCAACCAGCAGAAGTTCGTCTATCCGATGAGGGCGCGTAGCGAGATATACATACCGATCAGTGAGCACAACGACAGTTCGATGCGTAAGTTTAAAAAATATAAAAAAAAAATGTTTTCGAAATAAAAAAATTATTTTCATGCAGATTTCGAAAGTGTCAGTCAGGTGGGCACCGCCGCCGCTGCCACCACAGTCACCGCCAGCAGCGGCATTAACGCCATTAACGGCGAACAGAAGCTGAAAATTCGCGAATATGTGGAAGAGGTGGTCGCAAGCATGCTGGGCGGCACGCTGGACAGTGTTGTCGTGGGACAAATGTCCAAAAGTGAAAATTGTAAGTACAAAAAAAATATATAAAAGTTTCAAAAACATAATGTGATATTCCATTTTGAAATCAACGATCGAATTTCCCACTCAGTAAAAATGAAAAGTTTCGTACAAATTCTGTACTTTATTAAACTAATACAATTTATAAATGTCGGACCTTTACCTTATATGGTTCCCGAAATATGGCGGCTTAAAAAGTGAAAAAATATGTAAAAACTCACAAAGGGGGATTACTATCTTAAAAACTAGTTTATCACATGATCTATATTTTGGACTGAAAAGCCCATATTTTTAAAATTTTCAAAAAAATAAGTATATTTTATGGCTGATTTTCTTCTTAACAATTGTGTTAAATTTCATAGATGTATTCGTATTGGTTACTGAGTTCCTGAATTTAATTGCGATTATATTAATAAGTAGTTTACCTAGATACATCAGTTATGGTATGGTTTGAAAGGTATTAAGATGCCATTTAATACGACATATGAATTTGTCTTTGTTTCCAAAAGTTGAAGGCCAATATCAATGATATAGAATTTGGGATGGTATATCTCAAAAACCTATATTTTTTAAATAATGAATTTAAATTTATATTTTTTCAGATTTTCTTCTTAACATATCTGCCAAATTTCATTGGTGTACTCTTATCGGTTCATGAGTTATTAATAAAAACGTGAATGTAAATAGAAATTTATTTATAAAATCTTATTGGATTTTTTTATTTTCAAAAACAAAATTCAAATAATATTGAAAATTTTGACTTGATTACGCAAAAAAGAAATTATATGCCATAATAGGCCATATCCATTCAAATAATACCTCAATTAACCTTCCAACCAGACAAACGATGCCCAAAACCTACACTAAGAAAACAGAATGTTTATGAGAGTGCAAATAAAATACTACTCGCTTTAACAATTCCAATATGCAGGAAATACAAATAAATTTGCAGCAAAAGTTTAAAAACTTTGTAAACATCACATATTTTGTATTATTTGTGAGTTTTTTCAGTGAATCTACTACATATTTGTGGTAGATTCACTGCAACTACTAGAGAAATAGGTAGCATTGCTGCAAATATTCACATATTCCATAGATATTAATGCTTTTGTAGCAAAACTATTAATATTGTCTAAATATCACAAAAACTGTCCAATATTTGACTTGAATAACTTGCAACTGCAATTATGTTTAAGGCTCTAATACTTTTCAACCATTTTTCGTTTTCTTAGTGTAGCTTTATGCTAACTTTTAAAAGTTGACGAAATCCGAATGTTGTCGTAAAAGTGATCAAAAATATATCGAAAGGCTTACGAATGTCCGCTTCTTTGTTGACTTTTAGTTTTTGAAAAGATAACTAAAAAGTTATGTTTAAGTCAACTATTAAAAGGCATCATAAGAAAGTTGTCATCCAGACACAAAAAATGCTAATATCAAACGGTATGACACTGCAAAAAAACGAATGCCTACTTTGAAGTATGAAGTTCAGAGCTGCCACTATATGGGTATTATCCCGGTTTGTTTACTTTAAAAAGTTACCTTTCTGATATATCTATACGATGCTTAATAGATAACTTTTGTAAGAACCTTCACGTTGACTGAAAAACGATAGTCGCAAAGATAACATTTCGTATTTTGTTCTAGTTGGGCTTGTACATAAACTAGTTAAAGATAAAGGCAATTAAATAATCCCATCTTTCTATTTTTACCTGTTTTTTCACATTTTAAGCCACCATATTTCGTGAACCATAGATGGTAGAAGTTTAAAATTTACCATTTTCTTAGTTTAATATGAAAATAACCCTTATATAAAATCTTTCAATTTCAAATGTTTAAATTTCTTATTTTTTCGTTGATTTAATTAATGGAATATCCCCAATGCTAAGCAACATTGCTGCAAAGCTCAAAAGCTTTCGCTGCTTTTTTGAACATTTGTTGTATTGCATAGTTTTAGGCATTACAATTCATGGTTAACACGCTATGAGTTTTTAATGAACATTATTTTTAATATTTAATTTAATTATACTTTTTTCATTTTATTTTTGATATATAAAAAAAACACATGGGGCATTCCACAGTAAACGTTGGTGTGATATATTAAAGTTAAACCTATTGATTCCGTTTAATGATTTTTAGGATAAGAAATACTTCTAATTTCATATTCTGTGATCAGAATTTACCAAAATGCATGGAGAATGTGTTTTTTTCTCAATTAAAGTCAAATATTTTTTCAAATTTATTATAGCACTGTAGTTTCGTTGTTTTGAATCTGAAATAAAATTGAATAGTACATTTTGAAAGGTAATTCGTTTGTGAAAGTATACCACACATTGCATTGATGATAAGTGATTCAAAGTACTGACAATTAACCAAACAGTTTTACTTTTTTGAGTTGTAACGCCCGTCACAAAAAAATAGTAAAAGTTATTTTGTGAACTATTTTGCAAACCTACAACTGGTAAATTTTGTAGAAGTAAAGATTTTTATAGCATTTATTCATATATTATACTCTTTGGTCTCAAAGGTATTCCAGACGTCACAATTAACAATCGTCGCAAAACAAAATAACTGGAAAATTATATAGTTGTTAATATATGCATCAATAATCAATTATATTATTATTTAACCATAGAAAATGTAGTAAATATTCCAAAATATTCAAAAAGCAAAGATAAAAAAGGGAAATTCCAAACCTTACAAATAAATCATAAAAACTCACAAAAAACTCATTATTTTCGAAATGCGAAAAATATTTATGTAAGCTGCGATAGAAACGGATTACAAATGACAGAATAGTTATATAAAAGAATGGTAATATAATACATTTTTTTTTTTCAAAACGAAATGTTTAGTTTTTCACATAAATTATATATCGACGGTCAGCTTTAAAATAACAGTTTACCATTCCTACCACTAAAATTTGCTCTTTTTCATCAAAAAATTGCAATTCATAATTTGAATTTTCATGTATATTTGTATAGAATTCGTACAGGTAACGCCCGTCACAAAATGTGTTACACCCGTCACAAGTTTTGATACTTTATAAGTCACACTGAAAAAATTATAGGTTGTTAAAACAAATACTTTTCACTGTTGAAATATTGTAATATGAAAATTTTTGCCACGACAATAATTATCTTCAATCGAGAATGTATTCTTCCCTCAAATATATTTTTCAATTTTGAAACAAAAGTGTCACTTTTCAAGCAACAATTACATCACTGTTGTATTCATTTTAATAAGAATTTTTACTGCTTATAAAACATCTATCATCTTTAAACGAGTCTATGAATTATATAACAAGCAGTCGTTTGAATGTTACTTTTTCAACAGTTTTGCACTGTTGGGGATACGATTTACTTTTGCGTGAACAGCATGTCAATTTCACTTTGCACGCAAAAGTAAATCGTTGCCCTAATAGTGCGAAACTGTTGAAAAACAGTAACATTCAAAACTATGCTTGTTATATAATTCATAGACTCTTTTTCATATGATATATGTTTTATAAGCATTTAAAATAAGTGATAGTAATGTTGATAGATCTAGGTTGGTTTTACACAGGTAGTTTTATAGACTACCGATAAGTGAACAGAGATAATAAGAAGAATGAGAATGAGTGAGTAAAATATAATAATTAATAATTAAAAAAAATAAAGTTAAAAAAATAAAAATTATAATAAAATTACATACAATTAAAAAAAAAACATTTTTTTTTATTTTAAAAATTTCACACAAAAGAAAAAAATCAAGAGTTTCCACTGTTGAATCAACAGTAAATACATTTAATATATCAACAGCGTAAACACTCTTAAAACAAATATGTGGAGTTGTTGGGTACGAAATGACCAATAAAAGTTGTTGTTATGATGTACAAAATTGTTGCCATAACGATTTATTTTTTTCAGTGCAGTGATCAAAGTAACCATTGCATAATTTTGTTTTATAGGAGAAAACTCCAATTATTAATGAAGTATTTGAGATATACTTAATCTCCACAGTCCGATTATTTTAGCTAAAATTTAATACTTTGTGGAGTAAACTCTGTTTTATGAAAAAGTACATGTAACGCCCGTCACATCATTTAACTTCAAATTTGTTGAAAGATATAGGATCTATTGCAAAAGTATTTTTCTACATACATAGAGGACCATAAGATCTATCCTCTGCAACTTAAAAATATATCTATCCTTTTTTATTTATCAAATGAGAAGGTTTTTAGTCGTACGAATGTAACGCCCGTCACAATGGAATGCCCCACTTTTTTTTTAAATTTTTAAACACATTTTTAAATAATGCATCTTTTGAATATTCAAATTTTTAATTTAGTTTTTACAATATTCATAAAATATTTAAGAAATATTATAAAAATATTTATAAAATAGTTTAATAACATTATTAATACCCACTTCTTGTATTTCGACACGAATGAGACTATTAAACGAAATTTAATTTTTTAAATGCCAAAAAGCATGAAATTAAAATAATATTGACGTCATGTTTACGTCATTTGCAATAAGTTATAAAACTATATTAATGTTCAGTAAAGATTTAAAATAAAACTCAAATTTTGAAACTATTTTAATTTTGTTAATTTTATATTAATTTTTTTTTATAGTTCTATATTAAATTTAACATTTTTTAAAAACTATTTATTTCATTTAACAAAAAACTCAAAATTTATTAAGTTATTAAATTATTTTTAGCATTTATTTTAGAAAACACTAATAAAGGGTTTTTCAACAGGGACGCTACAAAAGTAGAGCGACAGGGACAGCAAACGACGCCATATTCGTTCTTTTGACATTTCTCTTCAGTAAGGTTTGCCATTTCATGATGGAAAGATATACGAATTCGAATTTCGGTAGTAAATTTTAATAATTTCGACTCGTAGTTGGCTCGTATATCTTTCCATCATGAAATGGCAAACTTTATTAAAGAGAAATGACAAAAGAGCGGCAAGAAATATGGCGTCGTTTGCTGTCCCTGTTGCTCTACTTTTGTAGCGTCCCTGTTGAAAAACCCTTGAAAAAAACTTTTGTAGCGCTCTTATTGAAAAACCCTTTATATTATATTTATTAAATAGTACGAGTAGTATTTAGTAATACGAACATGTTTCATTTAATTAACATTTTTAGATTAAAATGTTATTACTATTCTCAAGAACAAAAAAAAAACCCAAACGTTTCAATCATTTGGTTAGAATTGATTTTTGGAATATGTGCGAGTTCGACTAAATTTCTGACATAAATCAAATTTTACGGGTTTTCATTCGATCACCATTCGGTGACCAGTAATTGTTTGTGTCTGTATTCAATCGATTATCATATGTCTGTTGGCTGTAATTCAATTTAGTTTGTTCGAAAATTTGCTAAATTGAATTAGTAAAAACTGCTTAACCGACAAATTTTAGTTTAGCCAGCAATTTAGTCAAACTCGCACACACCCTAAGCACAAATATTGTATTTAGAAAAATAAATGAAAATCATTTGATAAAAATGAACAAAGAAAAAGTCGTCGTTGTAGAATTAAAATTAAATAATTTTTTTTTGTTAGTTCCTTGATGAATTTAATAAAAAGTTTTTGTTGAATTTCAAATTTTAATATATCTGGCATATTTCCAACATTTGTTCGATATATAAATTAAGATTGAAATAATTTTTATTACTTCTACAACAATGATTTAATCGAAATTGTATCGATAGCTGAAACATGCTCTGCATATTACATATTTTAAAATATTTTTCTTTCAGTACATATTTTATTTAATATTTATTCAAATTAAATTTTAATTCACATGCATTTTAAATATTTCACTTTTTGCCTCCACAACAAAGATTTGCAACTCTTTCGCAATTATCACTCAGAACTGAGCAATTTATTTATTAACATGGAAAACGCATTACATGCTTCCATGCACAGGCGAGGTGAGTTCAAAATAATGTTTTCGATTTTTCAATGGTTTGCATGTCATAAAGTGCCGAGTTATTGTTGTTTTAGTGTCTGTAATTGCGTGTCTTATTTAAATGATTTCAACTAATTTGTTTTTTTTTTTTTATTATTATTTTGTTTCTTATTATTTAATGACGTATTCGATAATGTTTGTTGTAAAACCTACTTTCTGTATTTCGACACGTAAAACTATTTGTACTATTGTGAATGTTTTAAAAATCAAAAAGCATGAAATTGAAATAACATGAAATTCAAATATAATTTTTACGCCATTTTGTTTGGAATACAGAAAGAGGTCCTAAGTGTTTTAACATTTTTTTTTGTTTATTTGTTTGAAATATTTGCCTGTTTTACATGTCGTATGAGTAACAATTAACAAAGAATCTGTAAATTGTCAAAGAGAAAAACTTTTTGCTAAACAACTTTATTGAAATATCCACAATTTTGATTAAATTAAATTTATTTACTTATCAATGAATTAGTTTTAGCGCACAGTGGTCCAAAATTAGGTTTGAGCCGCCCAAAAGTCTGATATATTATAAATACAGATCAGTAATAGAAAATAAGTAGCCAGACATCTGTCATTATCCTATTAATTTATTTTAATTGTAAAAATACTATTAATTGTACGGTATTTTTCAGAGTGTAAATAACGAATTTTGGCCCGCATCACGAGAAATCGGCACCGCCGTGTATCAATTATTTTTTTTTTTATATTATTATTATTACTTTTTTCGTTTGCTAGTATGTCGGGCACAAAAATATCAAATTTAACACACTTTTATTGGAAACACTTTTATTGAAATATAATATTGAATTTTAAAGTTCAAATTTCGATCGATAGGTGGCGCTATAACTATTTTTGAACCGTGTAAAGTCCTTTCTCTATCTATAAAGTTGAAATTTATAACATATAGTATTACACCCAGAAAAAAATACTATATAAATAAAAGTTTTTTACTATTAAAAATAGTCAATAGGATAAATTATTATTTTAATCGGAAAATACCATTAAATACTAGAAAATACCATGACATTGCCATTCAGTTTATATGAAAAGATTTATTTTTTGTATACTATTAAATCAATAATTGTCCTATTGACCAATTTTAATAGGATTTGAGGGAATTTTTTCCTGGGTGTAGATCCGGGAAATATTTGTCAAACTCAGAATTTCAAATTTTGTCCGCCAAAGCGCTCATTTACTATTAATGGTACCCCTGAAGTGCGTTATTAACCATATTCCAGGTTCAAAATTTAAAAAATGTATAGTATTAGAAACGGAGAATAATATGGCAAACCCGAAACTTTAATTTTGTCCGCTAGGGGGCGCATCTAGGATGTTCGTTCTTCACCATTTTAAAATTGTTAAAATTTAGAATAGTATTGGAGACTAGAATAAATGTGACCTACTCAGAAGTTCGATTTTCCACCGCTAGGGGAGCATTCAGTGCGAAATCCTATATCGCAGAAACAATCTCTGCAATGTTTAGTACAGTGATTCTTTCAAGCACCCAACTTAATATAACCATGGAAGCTGTTCATAATTCCATCGATATTATGAACAAAAAAACTTTCTATCTCGACAACTCTTGGTACAGGAATACCTTGGGGTACTGAATTTTTCAAAGGCTAGAAAATAGTTCTAAATTCCATCGCAAGAGGGTGCTGGTAACTGCTGCTGGCACAATTTGGTGCAGTGACAACCTACTTAACATATGATACACAGAAATAAATAATCGACGTAAATATAGCAACCGATATTAATTGCATTTATTAATCAATCCAGCAATAATCAATCGTTAAATCAGCAATTTTGTTTGCTAATATGAATATTTGTACGTCAATGCAGCAGATTCGTCGGCGCAGATTCAGCAATTATATTTGCCAAAACTGTGCCGACTAAATTATTTGCTGCATGGACGTACGAATATTCATATTAACGAACGTAACTGCTTATAAAACGACCAATAACAAATGTTTTCATACATTAGTCAATTTCAGTACTGCATTGATTAATGAATGCAATTAATATCGGTTGCTATATTTACGTCCAATAATTTTTTTTCTGTGTAGAATGTATCAAATTCCATCGGCAGAGTGCATGAAGTCTAAACAATATATCTCGAGAGATACTCAACCAAGTGGGACAATAAATGGTATTAATCACTCTTTCTTAGCAGATAACTTTGTGCTGTAGTATATATCGACGTCTCTTAGGAAAACCCACACGTTTCAATTTGCTTACGAAAAACGGCACTTTGAAAAAAAAATTCATTGAAACAAGCATACATGTATTTCATCCACGAAAAGAAGCATTAAATTGTTATAGCCACGAAAAGAACTTCATTCACATTTTCTCTACAAACAGAAGCATAACTTTATATTTCCCACGAACAGAAACACATTTATATTGTATCTATGAATAAAAGCACATTTTCAATTTCACCACGAATAAAAGCATATATGTATTTTCGATACAGATATCCCAATAGACAATTTTGTGGGTAAGAAGTCACACAATGTTGATTATGGAGGTGATATTGTATTATAAGTAAATTTGTTGATTTTTCATTGATAACATGGTTTCCATGTGTGTCACTGGACATTATTTGCTGAAACTGTTCCAATGAAACTATTCCAATAGGCATATATAAACATGCAGATGCGATTTGGCTAGACCCCATTTTCATCATTGAACTTTTTTGAAAAATGTCATTGGACTTTTTTTTGGAAAAATTTATTCCTTTGGAATTTGTCTAGGACCGCACTTGCGTCGTTGGACATTTTTTGGAAAACTTTGTTCCGTTTGAATTTGGCCAGACCCACTCGCGTCATTGGAAATTTTGGTGGAAAAATATGTTTTTTGGGAATTGGCCAGAACCCACTTGCGTCATTGGACAATTTTTTGGCAAAATGTCCGACTATGGGATATGGTCACAACTCACTAGCGTCATTGACATTTTTTGTGAACAATGTGTTCCTTTGGGATTTGACCAGAACCCACATGTGTACTGACTAAAACATATACGGCGAAGATTGCTGAATGTTACTGACAAAAATTGACAGAAAATAAATTTAAAAATTGTTAGTAAACAAAAAATATTTTTTGAAAATTAGCTGCAATTTATTTTGGTGACGACAACCACAACTCCAACCGCTCAAAAAAATGATATCAAATTATATTGGACCTTGGGACCACTGCTGTCGAAGAACCTGCGGCATCCCCAGTGTTTACAAGAAAAAAAAAAAAGTGCGTCTGTGTTTTTGTTTTTTAGTGTGTGTTTGTGTCACAGTCGTAGCTACGATTTGCGGTTCTGCAAGAACCACTTTCAATAGAACCGTGCCTTACGCAATCACTCTCATCTGTTGGTATAATGCCCGTGGTATTTTCAACCATGATAATCGCCGCTGCTTCAATTCATTTAAAATATTAAGTGTCACACCAAAGACACAAACCTTTCATATATTTTGAAGAAAGGTTTGTGTATTATTTAATTAGAGCCACATCGTTTTTCACAATTGCTTTGATCCGGAACAAAAAATTATGAATAAAACGCAGCTATTATTTGTATAAAATTTAATTTAATTTATTTCGTATATTAATACGTATACATGATAAATGAACATACCTACTTTAAATATATTTAATATTATTAGTAAATTTATTTTTAGTTTTTTAGTAGATTTAATCTCACTTCGTAATCTTTCTTTCGACATCTTTAATCAAATTTATCGACATCTTTAATCAAATTTAACCTTATCAGTAAAACAGTTGCTAAAGCAATGCTTTTTCATAACTGTCGTGATTTAAAATATAAGTAATCATTGAGAATTATAAAATATATGTTTCATTAGAGAATTCTATGAAAATGTGTATACTTAAAACAATTTAAAAATAAAATGTATATTCAATAGTTGTGGTTCATCAACAACATTTTAAACTGTATATAATGGATTTAAAAATATCTGTATATATCTGATTATTAATCATGATTTCGAAACGGAGAGATTGTGAAATGCTCATATTATGAAATTTGATCATTTAGTATACATCACAAAATGTATCTTATAAAAATCAATAAATGTGCTTGAATAAAATGTATTCAGTTGATTTTACTACTACAACAAAGATATATTAAGTTTTATATATTTTTATAACCAAACTTATTTCTTCTTTCCATAAACAACCTGCTTTAATTTTAATATTAAAGGCTATCATTTATATGGCATTGAAAAAGTCAGTTATATTTAATACGTTGCCTTAAATTTGAAAAGCATACTTAAATTCGTAATCAATTCTTATCAGTTTTATGTTGAACTTTTAGTCGTCTTGGACAGAAACAATAAATACAAATTTAGAAGCGATAACAATTGTATTTGTTTTAGCATATTAGTTTTAAATTAATTTATAGATGGTGCCATGTATATTTTTTGAGTTCCATTTTTAGCTGAAAGCAAATATAGTTAACAAACAGTTACTGCACAAAATAATTTTCCATTAAGTACGTCTGATTCAAAAATGTATTCGAAAAGATTACTTTTCTAAACTGAAAGAAAGTACTTGTAATTAAAAATTAAAAATAATAGTTTTGCTCTCTCACCATTTGTGTTGTGTGTGTTATAATTGTACTCAAAGTATATTTATACTCTAAGTATATTTGTACTTAAATTAAAAATTACTCACATCAAGTATTGATATCGAGTATTCGAGCGAATATTGGCTTAAAAAGATGCTATTATTGAGTATTTATTTATCTGGATGATATGAACTTATGAACTTTCAAACCAAACCTCATATTAAGTTTTTGAAAAGACTCTTCTGCAGCATTTCGAAATGTAATTCAATTGAAATTCAGAAATTCCATTTGAAATTCAAAACATATCAATTGTAATTTAAATATTCTGTTTGAATATTACAATAATAAAAGCTCTCTCACCATTTTGAGCTGTGCGTGTTATATTTGTACTCAAAGTGGTGGGACCTACAGTTTATTGCCGAATCCCAACGACGGGTGAGAGCTTTTCATAGGCAATGTTTTACTCTCGTAGGTTTGCCATTGACTGCCGAGAGGTAGCGCGGTATAGAAAAATGTTTCTATGAAAAGATGTGGTTAGCCCCAGTCCAGGCTTGAACCGGGGACCTTTAGACTCGCAGTCCAACGCACTAACCACTGAGCTATTAATGTGGTTAATAATAAAAAATAAATCATATCGATACACAGTGTGCCCAAACACCCAAACACTTTTAAATCGGGTGAAATTCAGTATTTTCGGAACCACTCAACCGATTTTAAAAATTTTAAAAATGTTCTTTAGAGAAAACTTGAGAGAACCTAACTTTTAAAATTGGAGTTTGTGTCTTTGATGGTTATGGAGATAAAATCAGTAAAGTTGATATTTTTTTCATGAACATTTTTTCAAAAATTGTAAAAAATCCAAAAGTTATCCGATTTTTAAAATTCTTTTGTTTATAAAATCTTACATTGATATCTAAATAAAGTGTGCTTACATGAGAAAATATCTTCATTAGTTTTGAAGATATAGACTGGAACATGATTTTTTTTTAATTTTATTAATTTAATTTTGACTTTACTTTACATATTTATACATATATTGTACAGTTCATCCTGAAATCAAAATATTTGTATGTGACTTTCATAAACAATTCAAAATTCAAGTTTTTAAAATTTATTTTGAGTTATTTCTACGTATTTTTAAAAGATTCATGATGATATCGTTAATACTTATTTAGATATATTCAATCAACTTTTAAGTTTTTATTTTATTTTTTATTTTTCTTCTTTTTCAAAAAAAAAGTGTTCAGAAACTATATACAGATTATCTTTATATACGCCACATATATTCCTTGAAATCTCTTCTTTTCAATGATGCCAAACACGTATATATTTATTTTACATATGTGTGCAAAATGACATATTAATTAACATCATGTTTCATAAAAATTTCGTATTTTTAAGTTTATTTTGATTTTGCACACCTGCAGAAAGTTTTCAAAGCTCAACGTAAAAAAAAAATTTAAGTTCTCTCAAGTTCTCTCAGTACACCACATTTTAAATTTTTAAAATCGGTTGAGTGGTTCCAAAAATACTAAATTTCACCCGATTTAAAAGCGTTTGGGCACACTGTGCGATATCGGCTCCAGATTTTAAAAAATCACATGTCAAAACATTTTCACAAAATTCTCGAAATTTAAATATTATTACATATCTTTTGTGAATCAATAGAAGACATTTTGCAAAGCATAACTATACCTTGACATTTTTTTATTAAGTAAAAAAAAATCAACGAAATCTACCGATTTGTTTTGAAGTTATATAATTTTGAAATTGTTGAATGAAACTGTTAAGCATATAAATTCCTGAACGGTAAAATGTAATTACATAGTTTATTAAATAAATCAGTAAATACAATGAAATCCAGCAGGGACGGATAGGCCACATGGCATATTTATATTTGAAGTAGGAAATCATCATACCCTACACATTTGTTATAATGTGTTCGGTTTTATGTGGGTAGTAGAGGTCACCAGAGTTTACGAATCCTCAAGAATCCCATAAATGTGCAATCGCTAAAGAATTTCCTTTCATAAGAGTACCTATATGTACGAATGGGTATGCGTACCGAATTTAAATTTCGCAGGGGAAACACTATTTTTATATACATATAATACTATTTTATATATTTGAGTATAAAATCAATAAATCGTCGTTGTAGAACTAAAAGTCACCAACTACATTTTCAAAATGCCAATTATTTATTTACTAAATTATTTATATATCTTTCAATTTCTGATAGATGAGCTTAATATTTGTACCAAATGTTTAGAAAATGTGAATCTATCAATTGATATTTTAACTTTAAAAATGTATCAATGACTTTAATTACCAACAAAGTTGAAATTTCAGATTTTAATAAAAAATGTAGTTGGTGACTTCTAGTGCTATAACGATGATATATTTGAGCAAAAAAGTTAACTCAAACCGGTATAAAGTAAAATTCACCTGTAGATGTACGTTTATTTTCTATAAGGTATTTGAACATAAGTAGTCGGTACACAAGTCAGAATGGATCGATCGTTCTAATTTTCTATACAAGATAGCGTAGATGTATAAGTAATCTAACTTCGGAGTTTCATTAATCAAGCTCTTATAGTTTTCTTGTTATCGTGATTTCAACAGACAGACAGAGCCACAGACAAACATCGCTGAATTGACCCAGGAAGTCATGCTGATTCTGGTTGTTACAAACGGCTTTAAATATGAAATGAAGTACTGAAATCAAGCATGTTTCCATTAAAACGTTTGACCTCCATGTTTTACCCCTATCAAAAATTATATCATATAAAGCAATAAATAATGAGGGGAAACATGATTAAAAACAAAGCACTCGTCATTATTATCGCAATAAAAGTTGACACACTTGAAACAAAGGCTGTTAATACAAATAAAAATGAAAAAAAAAAACATAAAACCGTCATAATTAAAACTAACTCACATTTTTACTCTGATGACACTCAATAATTAAACAGAGCGACAGCAACAAGCAAAAAATACAGAGTAACTCATAATAAGTTTGAATAGAATAACAGAAACACTTGATAATGTTACCAGATAAAAGCAAAGCACAGGTGAGCAGCAAGAAACAAAAGCTAGTTGACTGAGAGAATTAAGTGCCACAAAGAGCGCAACTGACAACCGAAGAGAGCAATCGATCGCTACAGCAAAATGTGTTTTTTTTCTATTCCAACTGATTACGCGAAATTCAGACACTCCGAAAATTCAGTTGAGATACGCGAGTCGCTGTGTTTAAACAGAATTTGCTAAAGAATTGCAAAAATAATTTACAATATTATTTGTATAAATTAATAAATAAAACAAAACAAATTAAATAATATTTTTTACTTGCGCTTTCAAACACACGTACTATAATTTAGTGAAATTAATAAATATAAAAATGTGAACAAATTAAGAAATATTAACTAAAAAAATATAAACAAACATAAAATGTTTTTAAAGAGATGAATATCAACATATTAATATGTTATATTTTGTGTATTTAATTAAGAAAAATTAAAAGTGTTAAATTTTCAGCATTTAAAAGAGTGTTTTAAATTTTGGAAAAAAACACTAAAATTCTTCAAAGATGCCGTAGAATTTCAGACTGACTCAATTAAGTTGGGCCCGATTTGTTTGTTTGCATAGATAAAAATGTTATCAGTTCCATTTATGATAAAAAAATCGCAAGCATTTTGTTAGGATTTACAGTGTGATAGTATTTTATTTGTTTAAGCATTTCAATTAGTCACAATACCGAAAACCGAACGAAATCTTAACGATTCATTTATAGGCTTCCATAATCGTAGAAACGAACATATTAGAATGGTTCGATAAAATCTGACCTAGAAACTAGAACGATATTGCTTAATCTAAATTATGATATGTCACGCAAAAAATACAAGTAATATATGCGAATAATAAAAAAATAAATAAAATCGCGCAAAAACTCAAAAATTTGCATTACAACGCAACGTTTTCTGTGTCTAATATTCAAAAATAATTTCTTGTCTTTTGATGGAATACTAAAAACAAAACTATATCCCAATAACTGGATCCAATTTGTCAAAAGTGAGCATACTTCATTCTCAGCAGTACAGAGTGTTAAGAATACCTGCTTGGACATGGTGGACATGGTATTGCATTCCTGGTGATATTTTTTTTTTACAAATTAACCAACACTCAGGGGATGCCCCCTATACATGGAATGCACAGTGTTGATCGTTGGAAGGGATGATAGGTTAAAGGGAGGGAGGAAAGATGGAGTTGTGCCAGTGGATGTTTGTTTTAAAATTGCCAATACGTCAGAAAAAACAGACGCGTGGAGATTGTCCCACGAACGTATCGTGTGACTGAATAACGAATTCTCTCTATCTCTAGTGGACTACGAAAGGGTGGGCTTGGTTCGACATCCGAGTAGAACGAGAGAACACACGACCTGGTAGAATCAGACCATGTATTTCCCTCGAACACTTACACTCACCCAACGATCCTCAAGAAACCCAATAGATGAAGAAATATTTTCATCCCCCTATTAAATATATCGCACGTTGTTGTATTCGGTCCAGGAACTCCGAAGAGTATTTTGAAGCCCCTGCCCAAATGTGCGAATTGAATTCCATCTTAGGCCGTATAAAGGTGGTGTCGACAGTGCGCAAGTCAGCAGGAGTGAAGTATGTCTTACACCGTTTCAGAAAACCAAGGCACTTGGCCACTTCTTTCGACATATCAAATATATGATCGTTCCAACGGAAGTCACATTGTATTGATATGCCTAGAACGTCAAGAACAAGTTGACTGCTCAATATCCACATATTTAAGGGAGGGAAGAATTTATTCTTTTTCGAGATAGCAGGCAACATTGGGTCTTGCTTGTATTAAAATCAACTCTATTTGCAAGTCCCCACTCGGAGATTGATTTAAGATCATTATTGAGTGTGTCATTCATAGTGCGTCTTTTACTCTCCACAGAGTTTGGGCGCTTGTTGAACAAACATGAATGACAAATATTACTGACATCTGCAAAAATACTATAGCAAGACAGGATAAAAAAATAAATAATAGATAGGCGGTACAAACTTTTCCACCACCAAACAATTATGATCAAAATTAGACTAAAAGAAGTAACGTCTTATGATAAACACAAAAGATATTAGCACAATGCACCCAGAAAAAAATACTATATAAAAAATAGTTTTTTACTATTAAAAATAGTCAATAGGATAAATTATTATTTTAATCAGAAAATACCATTAAATACTAGAAAATACCATGACATTGCCATTGAGTTTATATGAAAAGATTTATTTTTTGCATACTATTAAATCAATAATTGTCCTATTGACCAATTTTAATGGGATTTGAGTGAATTTTTTCTGGATGTGGTTGTATAATAGGCAGACACGCAAATAGATTAGGTGTACGATCTCCTGACTTTGGTAGGAGCAATATGGTCGAGAAACCATTCTATATTTCCTCTGCACAGCCCCCCATCCCTTGCGCACAAATGGAACAAATATTTCGACTATCTCACTCAGAAAAATAACTCATAAAATCCCATTAAAATTTGTCAATAGGACAGTTATTTATTTAATAGTACACAAATAATAAATATTTTCATACAAACTCAAAGAAATTTTATAGTATTTTGTAGTATTTAATAAGATTCACCGATTGAGTTAATAGTTTATCGGACAAATATCCTATTGACTAATTTTAATAGTAAAAACTATTAATTTTATGGTATGTTTTTTCTGAGTGCACTATTTAGGAAACCTATACGATATTACCAACATCAACATAAAACTTATACTAAGCTTTATCAAAAGCGCAAATTGGTTCATCGAGGAAAATTAGGAAAAAGATTCCCGGTATCACAATGGACCTCTCTTGGTCTAAGTGTGCATGTAGCAGCCATTTTAACATAAATTAGCGTATCAAATGATAAAAATGTGTATGAACTTTAATTAGATTTCATTAAATGTTTTACAACCGAAAAACACATGTTTAAAAGATTTGTCAGTGTATATGTCTAAAATGTACATTAATGTGATTTCGTACTATTTAAGTCGTTGTTAATATTGAATAAATAACATAACATTACCTCTTTTCGGTATTCAAATTTATTTGGTTCAGAAAATTTCTTAATTATTTATCGATTATAAAAATTGTTCTGCCCTACACTAATTTTATTGCAGTTAAATTAACAGAAATTCTTAAATACATTCGCAACATCGGTTTTGCCAAATTGACCCTTGTTTTTCAGATGTAGTCATTTTTCAATTTATACACGGATAGAAAAGATTTGTTTATTGAGTAAAAAAATTATGAGCACTAAATTTAGTTTTTTTACATTAATATGAAATGTAAACATTAATATGTTTACAGGCAAATGAAATGTTTTTCACAGTCAAACTTATATATCGTAGTTGTAGAACTAAAGGTCACCAACTACATTTTTAAAATGTCAATAATTAATTTACAAAATTCTTTATATATCTTTCAATTTCTTATAGATGTGCTCTATATTTTTACCAAATGTTAAGAAAATGTGAATATATCAATTAATATTTTCACTTTAAAAATCTATTAATTACTTTTTGTAATAATTACCAACAAAGTTGAAATTTCAGATTTTCATAAAAATGGAGATGGTGGCTTTAGTTCTACAAAGACGTTATGTTTGCAAAAACACCAAAAATTATTCATTCTGAACATAAATATGTTTTAAAGAAAACAAAAATATGTTTGGATGTTATTATAATAATGTTTGATAATGCAATAATACCTTCGTTTGCATAAAGCTCCAAATATACATGCTATGTCTGCAAAATTATATTTGGGAGAGCTCTTTTTTTTCAGCGTGTACCCTATTAGAATAAAAAATTTAACAACTTGATGTAGTTTTTTTTTGTATTCTATTAAAAAGAGTCAACATATTTTATTTGTTAAATTTTATTTTTGGAAAATTGAATAAGAAGAATTATTCATTTTGACAAATCGGAATCAGCGTCACATATGTTTTTGTATCAAATCAAAATTAAAATATTCTCACTAAGTTTTATACTCAAATGATTTTTAGCAGACATTTTAATAAAACGGAATACATATAAAAATAATTCGCAACAAATTCAATATTATTTACAATGAAACTGTCAAATATTGTAATATGTTCCCAAGAAATGTTTTAATATTTTGTTTTATACTTTTTCTGAGTCAGAGTAACTTTTTTTATTTATTAGGTGGTGATAAATTTTGCACGGTTAACGTTTATAAGGTTGTTGATTTTATAAATCCATTGTACGTACATATATTGTATAATTTAATAAATGATTGTGTCAATGTATGGGGAAAAATGCTTTTCGAAAATATTATAACTGACAAAAAACACAAAAAAAATAAACAATAATCAATAATTTTACCAAACTCAAATTATAAGTAATATACGTAAATAATAATTTGTTTAATCACAACATAATATATTATATGAAGTACTTTTCTCTATACGACATCATTTATAATTTTCCATTAAATGAATATACTAAAAATAGACCATCCTTAGTATAAATTGAGCCATGGCCATGATTGGGAAGTGATCTTTGATTATTTTTTCTTTTCATAATGATATGATGAAGTTTACCATAACATGGTAAATATCTTCTAGGGTTATTAACTGCTTAAAACTTTCGTGAATTCCACCAGAATTGTATTCAGTTATCAAACTAGAATAATTCAAAAACAGCAAAAATGTACATATCGTCGTTGTAGAACTAAAAGTCACCAAATACATTTTTATGAAAATTTTAAATTTAAACTTTTTTGGTAATTATTATTAAAAGTAACTGAGACATTTTTAAAGTAGAAATACCAATTGATAGACTCACATTTTCTTATCATTTGGTGAAAATATTGAACTCATCGATCCAAAATTGAAAGATATACTAAGATTTTTGTAAATGAACAATTGGAATTTTGAAAATGTAGTTGATGACTTTTAGTTCTACAACGACAATATATTTGTTTGGGTAATTACTTTAAAACAGTTGGCAATATCAACAAAAATAGTTTGAGATCATTAGAATCTTAAAATTCATCGGAATACTATAAGGCCCCGTTTTCAGTGCAAGTTTAAACTTAGTTTAAAATATACGACATTTTCAAAACGTCTATAATTCCTAATCAAAACGGCCGAATGTCTTGAAATTTTACAGAGAGATAGTCAATTAGTATTTCGGTTAATATGGTATTTCAAAAAATTGTGATATACTGACTAAACACTCAATTACATCTAGTTTAAAGTTTAAACTACGTTTAAGTTGAAACTGTGGCTGATAAACTGAACCTAAATAAATTTGTTTCAATAAATAGAAAATTACGTCATAATTGACATAATTCGAAGATTCACATTTATTTTCTATATTAAATTTTACTTATTACGTTGTTTAAAGTGAAGTGTATCTTTCTGCTATTATTAGTTACATTATTAATAGCTTTGAGGTCTGTTTGGAAACTTTAAGTTTTTTTTTATAATTTTTATTAATGAAGTTCAAAGAAATGAAGTCATGAACTTTTAACACATTTTGACAAATGTTTTTATTGTTTTTTTTTTTATGTTTATGTGTGATTTTTTTTTTGCCCTCTTGTCTGGCAGTTATTTATTTTTTGTATCTCACGTGTTGACCTTGACAATTTGAAGCGTCAATCTTAAAGATAAGAATTAAACAAAAGCTAAGGAAAAACAAGTTATTTTGCAGTGCTTTAGCAGATAACTTTTGCTTTCATTAATATTTAGAGATTTAAAAATAAATATAAAAGAATCTCAGGAAACTAGAAGTTTTAATTTATTTTATTGTTTTTAATAAAAATTTAATAACAATTCGACCGGAAACATATTAAAGAAATATTTTAACTATTTTCTTAGTTTACAAAATAAATGCTCGTTCTTAATGGTTTTCACTTCTCATTCAAATTGACATCTGACTCTAGGAATTATTTTAATTTTAATTTGTTTTTATTAAAACACAGTCTAAAATGGTATATTTCATTGTGGCAATAACAACAGTAGGTACAAAAGTTTTGAACTCTGAACTTTGAACTGTTGGATTCTACATGAAAATTATTATTATTCTATTCTATACAGCTTAAGGTTTGCATAAATAATTTTAGAATATTCTATGATGAGTTGGATGTATATAAAATAAAGTATATTGCACAGATACAATACCTAGCAAACAACACAGCTTATTACAATATTTTAAAATGAAACAATATAAATACTAAAGCAGTTAAAAACTAATTACACTTTGAATGTGTCGCTACAATTATTCATTAAAAAAAATATATAATATTTATTGTAAATATACTTTGAAATACTGCTAATTTAAAATAATTCAAGCAGAAAAATGTTGCAAACCGATGCCATTAAAATTCTTTATATATTCGAATTTAAATGTTAAAAAACACGCATCTCTTTGCGCTTAAAAATATTTATTGGATTTATATATCGTCGTCGTTCAGCCAATAACGATTGGCTTCTTTTTTTATCGTTCAGTGAAAAATCTTTAAGTCCCATATAAACAGTAACAGTGCTCCAGTTTATCCAAATAATTGTATCGAATTTCAGTTTAAACTGGATGTGAAAGAACTGCATAATATCTATCATTTAATACAAAAATCGTTAAAATCCGACCATTTTTGTGGACTCGGTACCGTTTTATTCAGATTTCGAAAAATCATTAAGTCCCATATAAACAGTAACAGTGCTTGAAAGGATCCAAATAATTGTATCTGATTTCAGTTTAAATTAGCGATGAAAGAACTGCATAATATCTATCATTTAATCCAAAAATCGTTGAAATTCGACCATAATATTAAAGTATTTTTTAATAAGAAATGTCCATGTAGATCTTCTTCTATAGTTTAAGTTCAAAATAGATTTGATCGGCCCCTTTTAAGTACTAATTGTGCACTTGAATACTTTTCACTGAACTGAATTTTTAAATATTTGGAGTTAGTGATTTTTCATTTTAATATCTTCGGTTTGGTAAGATGTAGGACTCGGACGACTTTTCCAACGTAAAGATGAGTTCGTTATAGTGGCATACTTATCTTGGTATTTTCGAAAAATATCGATATATTTTCGAAAAATATCGAGATAAGTATGACTTTTCATTGAACGACGACGATATGATATATAATAAATAGTTAATATTCTGTATTATAAAATATTGCTTCGGATTTATAGTCAAGTATTGCATAAATTTTGTTATGGTTACTGCATAAATTGTGTGTCACAGTCGTCGAGTCAAATTAATTCTGTGCTAAAAAAAAATCTAGAGTTCGCTAGAGTAAAAAAAACTGAAAATACCATTGAAAAACTATGTTAGCAACAGATTATTTTTTTTTTTTTTTTTTTTTTTCATTATTTATGTTGACATTCTTTCATGTTATTAGTCACAAAACGAGCGCACATAACAAACATGATATTTGTCATTTTCGGTTTTGTTTTGTTTTAAATGATTAACGGTTTTCCAATAGTTTGACTTAATTTAAACATAAATATATATTTAAATCTTTTGTTAAATATATTAGTGAGGTGGAGCAAGAAAAAATAGGTTAGAATTCTGATGAATGGAATTTTGTCGCCTTTTTGTTAACCATATAATGTAGACATTTATACTGAGCTCTTTTACCACTGGTAATTTATTGTATTGACAGAAACAAAACAAACTGGATTAAGTAGTTCATTTTAATATATCATTATTTGGACGAACATTATTTTATCTACTACTTTATAAAAAAAATATCTAAATATTTCATTTAAGAGAAATGTTGAAAAAAACGGTATACTTTTTATTAATTAAGGAACATTTTTTTGGGTTATAAAAAACGCCCTTCTACACAGAAAAAATATATGTGTAAATATAGCAAAAAATTTGATCAATACAATTAATTTTTAATACGATACGACCTTTAATTGAATTGATTAAATATTTAACCATATTAATTAATAAATTAACAGAAAAAGAACAAAATGCTACATCAATACAATTAAATAATTTGTTGAAATGACTATTGAATTAATTGCATTAACAATCGTCGTTGCTGAGCACACGATGTGGCGCGGCGTCACGATGCGAGCTTGCAGCGTACGAACGCCGGAAACAAGGAAACGAAGGAATTTTTGTTTGCACGTTGAGTTGTCCCAGTTGGTATATGCCAAGATATACACTTATAGAGATTGATCATCCACTAGGTATGTCGTCAAATATGGTGATGATGGCAATGGTTGCATATTTAATTAAGCTTCTTAGTTCATGATCAGAAAGTATATTTTATGTACTTTCACAAGAATTTATAACAGTATTTTTTATTTAACTGAATGATAATTATAAAAACTGTGAAGATAATAAAAATACTTTAAAAACGTCGACCATAACGATTATATAGTTTGCTATTTATGCAAAGTCCTTAATTGGTATATTTTTGGAAGCAAATCACATTTTTAGCGAATGTGTGCGCGAAATACATTAGAACTCATTACTAGACCAGCTAATGGTACTCAATTATTTATGGCATTTTATTTATTTATTTATTTATTTATTTATTTATTTATTTATTTATTTATTTATTTATTTATTTATTTTTTATATTATCGATAATTTTTTCTGTGTACATGAATGGCCAGATGCAGCCATATATTAAAAAAGAGATCATCGGTATCCGCATGACCTCACCAAAAACCTCCAGTTGACTCAGAAGGCGTTAGCACACTATTTTGATCTATAAACGATTTAACCCCAGCTAACCGGCCGTAGGCCACCCATCTCTACTTTAACTCAGAAGATGTTGGCAAAAGTCAACATGGTATATTCATGTAAAATGCCGTGGAATGCCTCCTTTTATTTTTTTTTTGAGATACCCATTTTTATTTATATTTTCTGTATATTTAGGGAGGGAGGGGGTAAGCTAATTGTGGTGGGCTAATTTTTTGGTGGCATATGAAGCTGTCATTCCTACGTCAGGTGTTTTTTTTTCTTTCCCTTAATCTTTGATATACACTTTAAAAACCACTTCCCCTCATTTTTTTGCGGGGGATTCCATGGAGGATACACTCAAAATAAAACATGCATAAAATACACGAAAAATTTAGTGTATTTGACGAAAATATTCTTTAAATTGATCCACGAAAACATTCGTACATAGTTCAAATAAACTCTCGTAATTTTACGAAATATAATAATAATAGTTTGGCGCTACAGTCCTGTATAGAACTTCGGCCGAGCTCTCTCACCATTTTGAGCTGTGCGTGTTATATTTGTACTCAAAGTGGTGGGACCTACAGTTTATTGCCGAATCCGAACGGCGGATGAGAGCTTTTCATAGGCAATGTTTTACTCTCGTAGGTTTGCCATTTACTGACGAGAGGTAGTGCGGTATAGAAAAATGTTTCTATGAAAAGATGTTTGTTAGCCCCAGTCCAGGCTTGAAAAGGGGACCTTTCGGCTCGCAGTCCAACGCACTAACCACTGAGCTACCGCGGCTACATTGTGAAATATATTTACAAATACGAAATATATTTATGTTTAAATTCGTATGTTTTTCGATAATCATTTGTGAAAATAATCCACGAATTAATTCGTACATTTTACAATTCATGAATAATGAATGCACATACTCTGTCTCTCTCTTATATTCTCAGATATATGTGTCCTCTTGTAATAAATTGAAATGTTTCGAAATCGTAATGGTCGATTCCAACTTATTATTAATAATTTCACAAACATTTATTACACACGCGATTGATACGAATAAAATTCAATACATTTCAACAAATCCGATGCTGAAAAAAGAATTCTGTCTTGTTTTCTGCTTGTTCTCTTTTGTCTTCTTGTTTTTTTTTATATGTTTTCTGCTTCTTTTTGCTTTACGAATATCAATTTGTAAAATATACGAATATATCGTAAAATATAAAATTGGATCGAAGTTAAAAATGACGAATGCTTAGTTGTATTTACAATAAATCGTTTATTTTACAAAATTTATGTTTACGAAAAATTATTTCGTTAATTGTCGCATTGATTATTTTGAGTGTAGCGACAAAAATTGATTGAACTTATATATATTTTTTTTGTTTGCATTTTTTCTTAATTTTCGTGATGTGACCGCAGTTCTACGCTTATCTACCACTCAGTTCCTTATGAGCCAATAAATCAGAAACGAAATCGACATTTCAAAAAAAAACTTCAAAACAATAAATTCCTTAATCCAAAATGGACGTCTAAAATAAAATTAAAACCCATTTTTGCTAAAATTTGTTTGTATTTGCACAAAAAAAATATTTCGTGACAAAAATAAGTGCATTAAAATATAAAAAAAATCTCGGTAAAAAAAAACAAAATCTAAGGTTTCTATTAGGCTCCGACGTTTACAATTATTCGGTTTAACCCATTTCTAAAAGGTTTAAACCATTTCATATTGTAGCTTTGGGTTACTTGGGTAAAATTGCTGAGATATAAAATCAAGTATCGATATTGATTTATGTTAAAAATAAACGAATTTTGGGCCTAAAAAATGAATTTTTTGGGTATTTATTTGTCGGTATCCAGATGAGCAATATTGTGGAATTTTATGTTCTAAGACAGCTGACCTCAACGATTTCAAAAACCTTAGTATTCAATAAATTCTTAATGTAAATGGGTTTAGTCGCACAGATCCATAATTCAGTTTTTAACTTATCATGATAGGAATTTTTTAGTAGTATTTGAACCTTGAAATTATAAAATTATTCCGTATATAATTTATTTTCGGTTCTTAGTAACACTGAAACTAAAGATGTCTAAAATACAATTCAAATCACAAATATATAAATTGAGACTATTTGAAAACCAACTATTTTGAATTCGTCACAACTTGTCGAATATTTTTTTCTGTATAATCCACATTAATGGAAAATGAAACCATAGGTAAAACATTATATAATAATATGAATGTTTATAATAGAAAACAATACACATTTGAAAAACAAAATTCGGCTCCGTAAACCAATTTAGAATCTGATTTATCCCCATATTTTGCTTTAATAAGAATTCTGCTGAAATAAGGATGAGCATCAAAAAATATATAGTAAAAATAAAATTTGAGGAAAATCTAAATATAGGGTTTTAATTAAGCTTCACCTTTTATGCTTTTTCTCCACTAGGCATATCTCATGCACAGAAAAAAATAATCAATTATATTTGCTAAAACTACGCTGACTAAATTATTTGCTGCATTGACGTACAAATATTAATATTAGCAAACAGAATTGTTGATTTAATTAAGAATTTCTGTTTGGTTATGTTTATAACAGACAAATTTTTATGTTTATGTCCTCAACAAAAGTGTCATGCTGCTCGCATATGCCGACGATATTGATATCATTGGCAGGAGCACACGAGCAGTCAGCGCAGCATTCTCCAGATTGGAGAAAGAGTCGCGTCGAATGGGTCTAGCGGTGAACGAGGACAAGACGAAGTTCCTTGTGTCAACAAGCAAAAAAGAGTCCGTGCGTCTTGGACAAAAAGCTGATTTTGACACCCACAAGTTCGACATTGTGAAGGACTTCGTCTATCTGGGATCCAGCGTAAACAGCAACAACGACGTCAGCCTGGAGATCAAACGGAGAATAACTCTTGCCAACAGGTGCTACTTTGGGCTCAGTAGGCAATTGAGAAGCAGAGCCCTCTATCGCCGGACAAAAATAACGCTCTACAAGTCACTCATCATGCCCGTCCTACTTTATGGTGCAGAAACATGGACGCTGGCGACCACCGATGAGAGAGTACTGGGAGCGTTCGAGAGAAAGATTCTCCGTAAAATCTTTGGCCCTATCTGCTTTGTTACGAGTATCGAATCAGGATGAACCACGAGCTGTATGAGTTATTCGACGACATTGACATAGTCAAGCGCATCAAGATCCAGCGGCTTCGCTGGCTAGGTCATGTCGAACGAATGGATGAAAACACTCCAGCCAAGAAGGTGCTTGAATCGAAACTCGAAGGTGGACAGCGTAGAAGAGGGCGTCCAAATCTGCGTTGGAAAGACCAAGTTGAGGACAACCTGGCAACGCTTGGTATTTCTAACTGGCGTCAGCGCGCGCAAAGCAGATCCGACTGGCGCGGCTTCATCTCAGCGGCCAAAACCGACCCACGGTTGTAAGGGCCATTTAAGTAAGTGTGTCGACAAACCATTTGGTCCAATTATGTAACAACATTTTATTGGAAACTTATGTTTTGCAATCGCGTCACGTTGAATCACTGATATTTGCACTGCCAATTTGTAAAATAAATTACTTTAACGCTATTCGAAATTAAAAATGGTTGAAATAATAATTTTTTAATTTTATTGTATTCCGATACATCAAAGTCATGACAGAGTTTATTCAGACATTTTAGGCATAACATAAAGTTCGACATTTCTGGCAAGACATGTGATGTCCCCACAATGCATGTTAATGATTTAACATAAACATTTCCATAAATTATGGCTGGTGGAAAACGATGTTAATAAGAACTGACTTAGTCGCATTTATTAGTTGATTACATAGGTTGATTAGTTTTTTCCAAATGAACATAATATTTAATAATATTATTATGGGCACTCTCAATAAACCCTACAGTTATTAAAGATATTATAGTTATTGCAACACACTTAAAACAAATAAAAATACAGCTTTAAAAAGCAATTTTATATACCACATACATTTTTAATACATGTAATTAAAAATATATTAAATACAACATTTATTTCCCGACCTTTTTGAGTTTCTATATAAATTATATCTTGTCAATTGCTGCTCCACTAGGGCACAACTTTATTGAATCACAAGATAAAAAAGGCGGGGGAGGGGGGACGTTTTGGATAAATGAGCACTTAGTTACTATTTGCATGTTTGTACAACAATTTGTTAATTACCAACAAATATTTGCGTTTACCGCCATTGCAACCGAAGCTGCAATAAAAATAGCAACACTTTAAAACTTTCAACCAGTTACTGCTGGAAAATTACTTATGCTAATTTTGTGTGTGCATGATGTATGAGTATTAATAATATTTATTTTAAAAGATTTCTGTTAACATTTTCGGCGCGATTGTGTGTAGTATGTTATCATGCAACTGTAAAACTCAAGTTGCTAAATTAATGTAATTTTATATTTCTTTCAAAATATTGTTATGGTTAAATTCTTTCTCAAGACAGTTAGTAAGCAGCAAGTAAATTAACAAAAAAAATTACATGACAAACTTACACAATGATTAGCAATTATTTTGCGAATAATTGGTACATGTATCTAACAACTACACTTCAACAACAAAGTAATTAAATAATAAACAAAAACCAACATAATAGTTAGTAATTTTAAATATAAAAATAAATAAATATAACTGTGCGCTTCATTACAAATAAAAGTGAAAAAAATAACAACATTTGTTCAATTGGTTCAATGTATCTATAAGATACAAACTAAACACATGTATCTGCTTGATACTGAAATACAAAACATGGACTTTACCTTGGGTGTTATAACCGGCGTTTATGGTGTAATTGCTGTTTTCATATTTTACATCGTTTACATCATTGAAGTGAAATTAGGTGAGCGCTACTAATGCGATTGTTTACCAAGTATCTATCAGTGATATACATTACTTATGTTTAGTCTTATCTTTAGATTTATTTATTTATGCCATCAGCTTTCATTGCAAAAATTAATTAATTACACCGAATTAATTGCATCGAAATAAGCAATTAATTAATTAAAATATTTGCGACTAGTATTTTTATATTTTAATTTAAATTTTATTTTAATTTTAATTCAATACTTCTTTCTTTATTTTATGCTATAGATAATAATATTTGAAATAATAAATTTTTATTATATTTTATTAGGTAGGTAGTGAAATTTACATTAAATTATTTTATTATATTCTATTACGTGTTCAATGCATTTTGAATTAAATGAATTAGGTAAACCAATACATTCATTTTTTTAATCATTTTTGTTTAGGAATGTTAAGTTTTTTTATTACTCAAATAATTAAATCCAGGCAAAATAAATTTTATTTGATTATATCGACGCCTCTTACGAAAACCCACACGTTTCAATTTGCTTACGAAAAACGGAACTTTAAAAATAAAATTTATTAAAACAAGCTTACATTTATTTTATCCACGAAAAAAAGCATTAAATTGTATTAACCACGAAAAGAACTTCATTCACATTTTCCCCACAAACAGAAGCATAACTTTATATTTCCCACGAACAGAAACACATTTATATTGTATCTACGAACAAAAGCTCACGTTTAATGTCACCACGAATAAAAGCATATATACATTTTCGATACAGATATCCCAATAGACAATTTTGTGGGTAAGAAGTCACACAATAGTGATGATGGAGGTGATATTATATTATAACTAAATTTGTTGATTTTTCATTGATGACATGGTTTCCAGGTGTGTGACTGGACATTATTTGCTGAAACTGTTCCAATGAAACTATTCCATTAGGCATATATAAACATGCAGGTGCGATTTGGCTAGAACCCATTTGCGTCATTGGATTTTTTTAAAAATGTGTTCTATTCGTATTTGGCCAGATCCAATGCCACTTGCGTCATTGGACATTTTTTTCCAATGTCCAAAGGAACAAATTTTTCCAAAAAAATGTCCAATAACGCAAGTGGGTTCTGGCCAAATCTTAAAGGATGAAATTTTCCAAAAAAATGTCTAATGACGCAACTGGGTTCTGGCCAAGTCCTAAAGGAGTACATTTTTCCAAAAAAAATTTCCATTGACTCGAGTGGATTCTGGCCAAATCCCAAAGGAACAAAATTTTCCAAAAAATTGTCCAATTACAAAAGTGAGTTCTGACCAAATCCTAAAGGAAGAATTTTTCCAAAAAATTATCCAATGACGCAAGTGGGTTCTGGCCAAATTCCAAAGGAATACATTTTTCAAATTAAGTTTGCTCTTGTGCACAAACAATTTACTGGGATAACTTTCTTGAATAAATAAATATGCTTTTATTCTTGGGGAAAAGATAGATGAGCTTTTTTTCATAGCTAAATGTAAAAGTGTTTCTTTTCGTGGCAAAAATAGAGTTATACTTCATTTCGTAGCTATAAAACATATATGCTTAATTTCTTGGGTATAATAGAGAAGTGGTTGTTTTCGTGGGGAAACTGAACTTGAGCTTCATATCGTAGTTTCGAAAAAGGTGCTGTTTTTCGTAAGCAAATTGAAACGTGTGGGTTTTCGTAAGAGGCGTCGATATAATGTCACTTTTTACTATGTAACTATTAGACATATGGGTATTTCCTGGGTTTCCCGACGGGACATTCAATTAAAGAAAGTGCATGTCGATCGAGGTTCGTATAGAAATGCGAAAAACTCAGCAAATTTTCCGAACAAGTTATTTTTTTTTTATTATTTAAAAAAATAGCTAAAATCATGTGCTTTCTTCGAATATATAGATTTTGTTCCTAAAATTTATTGATTTCTCATAATAAATCAAAGAAAATTTCCAGAGGGACATTCCGGACGGGACAAAAAATTCCGTATAGGAATTATAGGAATTATCAGTGCGATTTTTATTCTAAATATACTTTTTCCGTACAATATATTTTTTGAAATATTTTGGAACATAGTTGAAACAATTTACTTTATTTTTGTTTATATACACTTTGTTCCTAAAGTTTACAGTTATTCCGTAAGAAATCGCAGAATAATTCAGGACGTTCCATATGGAAATTTGCACTACGATTTTTTGCTAAAAATAATTTTGTATATGACAATATTAATAATCATTATTACAAAATGATAAGTGATGTTCTATTCAAATTTCCAGATGTTTTCTAAGTTTTTTTTAAATTCTTTTTTTTCTGATTTTGAAAAAAAAAAAATTGAAAAAATATTTTTATACTGTACTTTTGGTACTCAAAGTTCCGGACGGGACAGATTTAAATTAGCTGTCAAAAAATTTCTAAAATTAAAAGGAAATCGATGTTTACATTTTTGAAAATGTCGAGGAAATTCAACTATTTAAAAAAAATATGTTACTTTATTATGATAATAAATGTATATTTTTGGATACGGACGGGACAGTAGAGGGCCCTCATAGTTGATTGGTATGGTATCCAATCAGCTATATGTATAAAACTCCAATAGATCATCAAACTTTTTGTAAATACATTTTAAAATTCAATTTTAGTTAAAAATATAAGAAAATTTAAATTTTGAATGAACAATCGAATTTTTATTAGGAAATTTCTTTTTGGTGGAAAACATTGTTTTAGAAAAAATATTGATAGTACAAAGTAGCATAAGAGGAATATTGAGTTTTTAGTCGTCAATTTTTTTCTGTTTTAATTTTTTATTGATAATAATTTTAAAAATAAATACATTTTAAGGACGTGTATTTATTTATGTAAACTTAAGTGTTTGAGTGGTAGTTTAAAATAATTCAGATTTTGTAAAAACTCTATTCTTCCATCAAATTGATTTTATATGATTGAATTTTGTGATACGCACAATTTGATGTAAGTATCTGAAAATTTTCTGCTTTAGACCCGATCAGCAGTTTCAGCAGTTTCAGACTCACTTTCTTAATAATAAAAAAATATATTTGGGTGCTCAATTATATGTATTTAGGTATTTTGTTATTAAAAACTTTTACGTTAATAGACAACGGTTCCAGTTTTATCGTCTACCGAAACCCGGGTTTAATTCGCCAGCATAGTAAATCTTTTGATTGTCTTCAAAATAAAAATTTATTTAAATTAGACCGTCATGATATTATAACTGTTTATTATATACTTTCTTTGGGTTGGGCTTGAAATCCCCAAACACAAAATCCCCAAACACAAAAGCCCCTTTGATCATTTTTTTTGTACTGTTCTGCATTCGAATTTTACTCAACAATTTCTACGCCAGATTCTATTTTATCTATTATAGTTTTAAGAATCATCATATATTTTCCCAGTTCTTTTATAATTTGGCACAAGTCTAAGTTTTTTTTTTTGCAAACGCTAAGATCCATGCGTTATTTTATCAATATAAACCGCAATATTGACAAATTTACACAGTAAAGAAATAAATTAAACCTAAATTGCACCTTACCCTTCAATTAAAGGTCCGAACAGTGTCTGACTCTGCTTTGTTCAAGTATAAGTGAGTGAACTTTATCTTTTTCACTTTGACCAATAAAGAAAATTTAACTAACATACCCAAAAATTTAGAGAAAATTTCATATTCTGGGGATTTTTGGGAATTTTTATGTATTTCACAATTTAGTATTTGGGGCTTTTGTGTTTGGGGCTTCTGTGTTTGGGGCTTATTCAAAACCTAGGGGCTTTTGTGTTTGGGGATTTCAAGCCGCTCACATTTTCTTTAGTTCTTTCTTTCTTTCGACACAAACGACTATTAGACGATATTGACGTAATTTTTACTATTGTGATTTTTTTAAAACTCAAAAATCACGTAATTCAAATAATATTGACGTAATTTCTACGTCATTCGTTCTTTGCTTTCGTTCGCTCGCTATACAGAATGTGGCCCTTAGTGTTTTAAGATGTTGCTCCTTTTAATATTAGATGTACTTTTTCACGAAATTTGTATAAAAATTTTAAAAGACTTTTGAATAAACTATAAAAAATTGATCTACTAGCAACTTTTGTAACCCTGACCTGGGATTTAACAATAATCCCGGGATCAGTTTTTCGGGACAGATTTGAATCAAATCCTGGGATTGACATCCGTAATAAACATCGATTTCGTAGTAAATCTAAAAAATTATAGAAATTGTGATTTTAGAAATTTTGAACCACTGATCCTTGGAAATAGTTAATAGTTAGCAAAAAAAAAATGGACAATGCATATCTCGAAACCTTTTCTCAGTTATCGAAATCAAAAAGTGTGAGTTTCAACCCCTGGTCGATTTGGAATAGCTCGATATTATTGCATGAAATCGATGGACGACGAGAAAAACTTCAAAAACTAAATAGGAATTCGTCTAGAAATCAATTGCTTAGTTCCCAAAAAGTAAACAAGAATAAAAACAAAAAAGATTAAAAACCAAATATAGCAGAGGAAAAAAAATTAAAAATAAAAAGAAATCCTTCTTGAAATTTCACTAATATCAAAAATGCTACTTAAATTTATTTATTTTTATTTATTGAAAATTTGTCATCTGAAATTATCTTAGTTATCAAAAAAGTAATCAAGATATATTCGCCTTGATTTAGAGAGGTTAATTTATTGACTATTAAAAACCAAAAATAACACGTAAAATTGTGATTGTGTTTGTACACGGTCAAATTTTTTTATCAAATCAAAAACCGTTTAGGGGCGCTGCAATTTTTTTTCATTTTTCAACTGCGTGGAAATCTGTAAGTCAAGTTTTTTTTTCGTTCAATTTTTGAAACTTAACTGCTATTTGAAAGTATATAAAATAATTATGTATGTGTTATTATTATGAATATACTAAAGCATGTTATTACAAGTAACAACCTAATAATTTTTTTAACATTATTATAATTGAAAATATTTATATAAAAATTATATTTTCAAGATCTTCCTGCGCTTGTCAACGGTCACCATCCACATAATAACAATGATGCTCTACCAAATAACTACAACCAAAATAACAGTGGCAATGACTTAAACGCCATTTCACAGGACCGCCTTCGCCAAATGATCGAGACCATAATTGCGGAGACTTTGCACCGTTCGGGTACGGGTCTCTCGTCGGCTGCCGTGTCTGAGCTCGCATTCGATACGCAAAGTTTACACGGCGGCAATTCGCCAAACGGTGACGTGCGCCGTCATCGTACCGAACACTATTTTGAGCCGAAAAACTACCAGGAACTGTTGGCCACCGCGGTGCTGAATAAGGTAAGTAAATGGCGCTTCCGGTTTCTTACATTCTATGTTGTTATTCTAAAACTAATGCCGTAAATAGTCCAAGCAATACAAAATATAAAAGAAAAATAAATAATAAAAATGTAAAAAAAAATATATAAATGAAAAATAAATAAATAAAACAAGAGAAGATAATGGTGGAAGGTGTGTAAATATTTAGTAATATGCGTCTGACCCATTGGCGCCTATCTAAAAATAACCATATAGTATTTAAATACGCAACACAGAAAATATCGCCGATTCTATGTTATGTTAAACCAACAATGTATAACATACTTTCTTTCGTTAAGTTTTTGTGACAGCCTTTTTCGAAGGGGGTTTAGTTGCAACATTCTGTTAGCGCTCTTTTCGCTAACTTTTAAGGTTTCTTTCCATTGAGGAACATTTCTTTTTCACTCAAAATCGAAGCATTTGAATCAGTTGCTAGACGTCGTTTTAATTAGTTCGTCGACAACTTCTAAACGTCGCGGTTGTTTTTATTAAAAATCAAAAACCAATTTACTAAGGATTACAAGGATATCTTAACATACAGCAAGACCACAAGGATAGGCTTGCTCTTCAACGTCAACGGTTTATGGATACGTCGCTGACAACATGGAGGAAGATTATTCAAACGTACTGCTAATTAAAGCGCATTTTTTAACTCTAGAAAAATTTTAAAATCGAATCTAAAAATTCGAAAAATTTCCGGTTTAGGCAGAAAATTTAAACGTACTGCTAGTTGAAGCGCATTTTGTAAAATACTCTACAAATCGAGATTTTTTTTAAAGTGAATCTACCCGAGAGAAAATTTTTGGCCTTTTTCTGGAATATTTCGCGCATATTTTCGGCAAACACACAGATAAATAGAATATTTTGAGAAGTGTATAGCAGGTTGTAAAATTTTGTGGAATTTTAATGGCAGATTCACGACTTATTTTGGGAACTGACAGATAAAAAACAGCTCTTGATACAAACTCCGCCTTTGTCTGTTTGAAATATGTCGACAAAATGATTCTAAACTGTCTTGACCCTGCCAAAAATTTTGTCTGGAGTAAAATCAAAAATGTTTAAGTTCAAGTTTTTAAAATCTAATAGAGAGATCCTGAAATTGTACTTTTCTTAAAAATATTATGTGCAGTAAGAATCGGTCCAAAAAAAACGCCTATCTACAAAACCGCCTATCTTCATTTTCGAATTCCTCTTACAAAATGAATTTTACAGAAGAAACAAAACTATTTTCAGTCCTAATTCTGCACTTACTTCATACAAAATTAAGTATGTCATAAACTTATAATGCCATTTATCTAATTTATCCGATCAATATATCATTAAAAACCCGATTATAACACAAAATTATGCTTAATTTCAACATGCAGTTAGGCGGTTTTGCAGTATCACCGATGATATGTTTCGTGAAAAATGTCTTAATTTTACTATAAAACTTTTCCCACTAAATATTTACAGAATAAAAACCAAAATATACCGGCTTAATATTTATTAACATTTATAATAAAATTTTATTAAAATCAATTATAAATTCGTAGTTTAATTTTTATGAAACACTTAAAGACATTGCCAAGACATAAGTATTGATTTTATTTATTGATTTCTGAACGTTGTCTTCGTTTTGTTGGTATCTGTTCTAGTTCTTCATGTTCACATTTTGCGGAATTTGCTAATCTTTTAAAACTTGCATGCGTTGTAATAGCTGCCTATAAATAGCCGTGTAAATCAATAAATATTTATTTTTGCTCTTTTACGTTTCTCTTTAGATTGCTGACACTCACGGAAATGCAAGACATTTTTCAGAAAGTAGTCCCAACTTAAGGGCACCGGATGCTAATAAGAATTTTCAGGAAAATCAGAGTAGTTCATCGGAAAGTTCAATAATACCGCGTAGTGATTGCAGTTACATGGATGCAGAACAGATATTGAATGTATGTTTGTATTATTCATCAAATTTATTGATATTAATATTTGTGTCATATCTTATGCAACAATTAACAGCTCAGCAAAGGTGAAGAGTTTTCTCCCTGCGGTTCGCAATCGAATCTTAATGCTGATTCCGTTTTGACAAACATTCAACTGGACGCTGGTAGAGAATCGGCATTAAGTGATTATATAGCTTCACATATGGTACCGTTACCGGATCTATCGACACCCGTTACAGAATCGGAAGAGGATGGTAGGTCTTACATTAAAATATTTATATGATTCATTGCAAATCTTTATATTTGTAGATTACGTATCTATTACATCGAGTCAATTGGGTGATGGCAACTGGGAAGATAATTGGCTATTCAAGAAGAAGCGATTCGATCCAAAAATGTCCGGACCTCCGGGTAGTGTGGGCATGCTGGTGCCGGCACCTAAAGAAGATGTACGAGCACAAATTGGTGATACGATAGCCGATGAAATTAGCGATTTGTCTGAAGTGGGTTCGGACACCGATGATTCTTCACTTGACTTGTTACGTACTCAATTGGATCCACTAAATGATCGTTTATTGAATAAACATTTAATTGGTGGTCAAAACACGAAAATGGTATTGGATGAACTTATCGAACGAGCCAGCATGATTTCCGGCACTTCACCAGCTGAAAATGAACCCATATATACTGAAACCAAAAATGAACACGTCCAGAATACTACAGCAAAAGCAGAGGCCATCAACACATCCGTCACAAAGAAACTTCTACAAAGTAGTCCCCCAAGCATAGATACAATGACTGAAGAAGAGCCGTCAATTCTTCCACCGCCATCTAACTTTAATGATGTCACAAAGTATGCAGATACATCTGAGGTGGATGCTGCAAACCCTCTTACAGGTAATTTAAATATAAATTATTTTAGTATTTCTAATATTGGCTAATATGTAAATTAACTCACTAATAAAATATTTCATAAAAATCCAAGTACAACATACAACCAACATCATTTCGAAAATATCCCAATCGTTAGTAGAATTCTTGTCCTTTAAAGTACCGTAGGTAGTCCCCTATTAGAGTATCTTTGAATATGATACGGAATTTAGACGTACCCTATGTTTTCAGCCCCCTTGAACATACTTGAACTTATTCGTGAAAGCGAGGGCTGCACAGGATTTAGTACAGAAGTGGAGACCTTTGAATGCGATCCAAGCGATGAAATATCAGACGTGTTTATCGAAACAAAAACTCCATCAGTTGTAGAAATTCTAGCTGCCATTGCACTAGGTCCAATGTTGGCTGTACCTGCATCGGAACAACATACTCCATTGACACCCACTGAAATTTCTTCTTTGAAATTACTAAGTGATTTGGCATTAGCTGAAATTCAAGCGAGAACATCACAACCTTCGCAACAGATGCTAGGTGCTATTCCGGAGGAAGTTTTAGAAGAGGAATATTCAAAAAATGTAATAGCAAATGTCGATCTCCGAACCGAACTTGAAACTACTTTTAACGAAGCAGACGACACACCGCAAGTAAAACCAGAAACCGAATCACCGAAATCAGCTGAATCAGAAAATCCATTACCAATTTGTATGAAACCAGTTAATGATGAATTTTCCATAAATGTTGTACAACTGTCGGATAGCGAAGAGACGGTTAAAATAAGAGAACAGCTGACAGAAAACGATGCAGAATTATCGAATGTCGAGATACCTGATAATTTATCTGTTCATGAAAATAAAGAAGCATTGGCTGATGTTGAAGAATTAGTAAATTTAACTACCCACATACAAATTGAAGATGTGACTACAATAACTGAGGTTTCATTATATTCTACACAGATTCCAAAAGGAACTTCACCAAGAGATATAAGTGAATCTGTAGAATATACGCCTTCACATACTATTGTTGTGGAAGCATTAAATAATGAAGATCCATTAGAGAGTATAGAACTTCGTAAACCGACTCAAATAAGTGAATCCGTAAAATTAATGCCTCAAGATCAGGCAACGCCTTCCCCTACAAATATAGAGAAAAACGTGAAAACTTTGGATCAATTAGTTTCTACGGATGTACTACTAGAAGATCCACACACACATATTAGTGAACTCATAGAAATAATGCCTCAAATACTGACAACGACTTCACCTAATAATATTAAGAATGCCGAAACTCCATTAGTTAATACAGAGGTTCTACTAACCGCTCATTCGAAACAAATTTGTCAACATGTGGAATTAAAGCCTGAAGTAATAGCAACTCCTTCACCTACTATTGTTGTGGAAGCTTATAATACTGAAAATCAACTAGTTAATATAGAGGTTCTGTTAGCAGATCCTTCTATACAAATTAGTGAATCCATGGAAGAAATTTCTCAACCACTGGCACCACTTGCATCTACTAACGTTAAGGAAGCAGAGAATACCGAGAATCCATTAATAAATACAATGGTTCTACTAACAAATACCCCGACACAAATTTGCGAATCCGTGGAATCAATGCCTCAAGACACAATACTAGACACGTCTTCACCTACTTATTTTGTGGAAACCGAAAATACCAACGATTCTACAAAAGTTCAATTAAAAGATCCTTCGATACAAATTTGTGATTCAGTGGAATCAAAACCCGAACTGTTGGAAACACCTTCACTTACTAAAGTTGTGGTTACAGTAAATACTGAGAATCTATTAGTGAGTACAATCACAGAAACACCGGCACTAATTACTGAATCTGTGGAATCAATGCCTGGAATACCAGAAAAACCTGCAGCTACTAATGTTGGTGTTACCGTAAATTCAGATGATCCATTATTGTCAAAAGTTCTAATCACAGCTACACCGACACAAATTAGAGAATACGTGAAATCAACGCATCAAGAACAGGCAACGCCATCACCTAATAATGTTGTGGAAATTGACAATAAGAAAGAAGTTCTACCAGCACATTCTTCGATACAAATTTGTGAATGCGTGGAATCAAAGCCTAAACAACTAAAAAAACCTGCAGTTACTAATTTTGTTGTTACATTAAATACTGAGAAATCAATCGCGACTACAGAGGTTCTTATCACAGACACACCTACAGAAATTAGTGAATCTGTGGCATCAATGTCTGAAACACTGGAAACAACTTCACCTAATAATGCTGTGGTGCTAGTAAATACTGAGGATCCATTACTGTCTACAGAGGTTCTAATCACAGATTCACCTCCGCAAATTAATGAATTCTTGGAATCAAAGTCTGAAAAACTGGAAACAACTTCACCCAATAATGTTGTGGCGCCAGTAATAACTAAGGATCTATTAGTATCTACAGAGGTTCTAATCACAGATACACCTACAGAAATTAGTGAATCCGTGGAAACAAAGTCTGCAACACCGGAAACAACTTCAACTACTAATGTTGCGGTGCCAAATAATACGGAGGATCCATTAGTGTCTACAGATGTTGTACTCACAGATACACCTACAGAAATTAGTGAATCCGTGGAATCAAAGTATGATACACTGGAAACAACTTCACCTAGTAATGTTGATGTGCTAGTACATACTGAGAATCCAATAGTGTCTACAGAGGTTTTAATCACAGATTCACCTACGCAAATTAATGAATCTTTGGAATCAAAATCTGAAACACTGGAAACTACTTCACCTACTAATGTTGTGGTGCCAGTAAATACGGAGGATTCACTCGCGACTACAGAGGTTCTAATCACAGATACACCTACAGAAATTAGTGAATCTGTGGAATCAAAGTCTGAAACACTGGAAACAACTTCACCTAATAATGTTGTGGCGCCAGTAATAACTAAGGATCTATTAGAATCTACAGAGGTTCTAATCACAGATACACATACAGAAATTAGTGAATCCGTGGAATCAAAGTCTGAAACACCGGACACAACTTCAACTACTAATGTTGCGGTGCCAGTAAATACGGAGGATCCATTAGTGTATACAGATGTTGTACTCACAGATACACCTACAGAAATTAGTGAATCCGTGGAATCAAAGTATGATACACTGGAAACAACTTCACCTAGTAATGTTGATGTGCTAGTATATACTGAGAATCCAATAGTGTCTACAGAGGTTTTAATCACAGATTCACCTACGCAAATTAATGAATCTTTGGAATCAAAATCTGAAACACTGGAAACTACTTCACCTACTAATGTTGTGGTGCCAGTAAATACGGAGGATTCACTCGTGACTACAGAGGTTCTAATCACAGATACACCTACAGAAATTAGTGAATCTGTGGAATCAAAGTCTGAAACACTGGAAACAACTTCAACTAATAATGTTGTGGCGCCAGTAATAACTAAGGATCTATTAGAATCTACAGAGGTTCTAATCACAGATACACATACAGAAATTAGTGAATCCGTGGAATCAAAGTCTGAAACACCGGACACAACTTCAACTACTAATGTTGCGGTGCCAGTAAATACGGAGGATCCATTAGTGTCTACAGATGTTGTACTCACAGATACACCTACAGAAATTAGTGAATCCGTGGAATCAAAGTATGATACACTGGAAACAACTTCACCTAGTAATGTTGATGTGCTAGTAAATACTGAGAATCCAATAGTGTCTACAGAGGTTTTAATCACAGATTCAACTACGCAAATTAATGAATCCTTGGAATCAAAATCTGAAACACTGGAAACTACTTCACCTACTAATGTTGTGGTGCCAGTAAATACGGAGGATTCACTCGCGACTACAGAGGTTCCAATCACAGATACACCTACAGAAATTAGTGAATCTGTGGAATCAAAGTCTGAAGCACCGGAAACAACTTCATCTACTAATGTTGTGGTGCCAGTAAATACTGAGGGTTCATTAGTGTCTACAGAGGTTGTAACCACAGATATACCTACACATATTAGTGAATCCGTGGAATCAAAGTCTGAAACACCGGAAACAACTCCACCTACTAATGTTGTGGTGCCAGCAAATACTGAGGATCAATTAGTATCTACAGATGTAGTAATCACAGATACACCTACAGAAATTTGTGAATCCGTGAAATCAAAGTCTGAAACACAGGAAACAACTTCCCCTACTAATGTTGTGGTGCCAGTAGGTACTGAGGATTCATTCGCGTCTACAGAGATTCTAATCACAGATACGCCTTCAGAAATTAGTGAATCCGTGGAATCAAAGCCCGAAACACTAGAAACAACTTCACCTACTAATGTAGTGGAACCAGCAAATATTGAGGATTCATTCGCGACTACAGAGGTTCTAATCACAGATACACCTACAGAAATTAGTGAATCCGTGGAACCAAAGTCTGAAACACCGGAAACAACGCCACCTACTAATGTTGTGGTGCCAGTAAATACTGAGGATCCATTAGTGTCTACAGATGTTCTAATCAAAGATACACCTACAAATATTAGTGAATCCGTGAAATCGAAGTCTGAAACACCGGAAACAACTTCGCCTACTCATGTTGTGTTGCCAGTAGATACTGAGAATTCATTCGCGACTACAGAAGTTCTAATCACAGATACACCTACAGAAATTAGTGAATTTGTGGAATCAATGTCTGAAACACTGGAAAAAACTTCACCTAATAATGTTGTGGTGCCAGTAAATACTGAGGATCCATTACTGTCAACAGAGGTTCTAATCACAGATTCACCTCCGCAGATTAATGAGTTCTTGGAATCAAAGTCTGAAACACTGGAAATAACTTCACCTAATAATGTTGTGGTGCCAGTAAATACTGAGGATCCATTACTGTCTACAGAGCTTCTAATCACAGATTTACCTCCGCAAATTAATGAATCCTTGGAATCAAAACCTGAAACACTGGAAACTACTTCACCTACTAATGTTGTGGTGCAAGTAAATACGGAGGATTCACTCGCGTCTACAGAGGTTCTAATCAAAGATACACAAACAGAAATAAGTGATTCCGTGGAATTAAAGTCTGAAACACCGGAAAAAACTCCACCTACTAATGTTGTGGTGCCAGTAAATACTGAGGATCCATTACTGTCAACAAAGGTTCTAATCACAGATTCACCTCCGCAAATTAATGAATTCTTGGAATCAAAGTCTGAAACACTGGAAACAACTTCACCTAGTAATGTTGATGTGCTAATAAATACTGAAAATCCAATAGTGTCTACAGAGGTTTTAATAACAGATTCACCTCCGCAAATTAATGAATCCTTGGAATCAAAATCTGAAACACTGGAAACTGCTTCACCTACTAATAATGTGCTGCCAGTAAATACTGAGGATCAATTAGTGTCTACAAATTTTGTAATCCCAGATACACCTATAGAAATTAGTGAATCCGTGGAACCAAAGTCTCAAACACCCGAAACAACTCCACCTACTAATGTTGTAGTGCTAGTAAATACTGAGGATCAATTAGTGTCTACAGATGTTGTAATCACAGATAAACCTACAGAAATTAGTGAATCCGTGAAATCAAAGTCTGAAACACCGGAAACAACTTCACTTACTAATGTTGTGGTGCCAGTAAATACAGAGTATTCATTAGTGTCTACAGAGGTTGTAATCCCAGATACACCTACAGAAATTATTGAATCCGTGGAATTAAAGCCCGAAACACCGGAAACAACTTCACCTACTAATGTTGTGGTGCCAGTAGATACTGAGGATTCATTCGCGACTACAGAGGTTCTAATCACAGATACACCTACAGAAATTTGTGAATCCGTGGAACCAAAGTCTGAAACACCGAAAACCACTCCACCTACTAATGTTGTGGTGCCAGTAAATACTGAGGATCAATTAGTGTCTACAGATGTTGTTATCACAGATACACCTACAGAAATTAGTGAATCCGTAGAATCAAGGTCTGAAACAACGAAAACAACTTCACCTACTAATGTTGTGGTGCCAGTAGATACTGAGGATTCATTCGCGACTACAAAGGTTCTAATCACAGATACACCTACAGAAATTAGTGAATCCGTGGAATCAAAGCCCGAAACACTAGAAACAACTTCTCCGACTAGTGTTGTGGTGGCAGTAAATACTGAGGATTCACTCGCGACTACAGAGGTTCTAATCACAGATAAACCTACAGATATTAGTGAATCCGTGGAATCAAAGTCAGAAACACCGGAAACAACTACACCTACTAATGTTGTGGTTCCAGAAAATACTGAGGATCAATTAGTGTCTACAGATGTTGTAATCACAGATAAACCTACAGAAATTAGTGAATCCGTAGAATCAAAGTCTGAAACAACGAAAACAACTTCACCTACTAATGTTGTGGTGCCAGTAAATACAGAGTATCCATTAGTGTCTACAGAGGTTGTAATCCCAGATACACCTACAGAAATTAATGAATCCGTGGAATTAAAGCCCGAAACACCGGAAACAACTTCACCTGCTAATGTTGTGGTGCCAGTAGATACTGAGGATTCACTCGCGACTACAGAGGTTCTAATCACAGATACACCTACAGAAATTTGTGAATCCGTGGAACCACAGCCTGGAACACCGGAAACAATTCCACCTATTAATGTTGTGGTGCCAGTAAATACTGAGGATCAATTAGTGTCTACAGATGTTGTAATCACAGATACACCTACAGAAATTAGTGAATCCGTGAAATCAAAGTCTGAAATACCGGAAACAAATTCACCTAATGATGTTGTGATGCCAGTAGAAACTGCGAATTCATTCGCGACTACAGAGGTTCTCATCACAGATACACCTACAGAAATTAGTGAGTCCGTGGAATCAAAGCCCGAAACACTAGAAACCACTTCTCCGACTAGTGTTGTGGTGCCAGTAAATACTGAGGATCAATTAGTGTCTACAGATGTTGTAATCACTGATACACCTACAGAAATTAGTGAATCCGTGAAATCAAGTTCTGAAACACCGAAATTAACTTCACCTACTAATGTTGTGGTGCCAGTAAATACAGAGTATCCATTAGTGTCTACAGAGGTTGTAATCCCAGATACACCTACAGAAATTATTGAATCCGTGGAATTAAACTCCGAAACACTGGAAACAACTTCACCTATTAATTTTGTGGTGCCAGTAAATACTGAGGATCAATCAGTGTCTACAGATGTTGTAATCACAGATACACCTACAGAAATTAGTGAATCGGTGAAATCAAAGTCTGAAACACCGGAAACAGCTTCACCTAATAATGTTGTGGTGCCAGGAAATACTGAGGATTCATTCGCGACTACAGAGGTTCTAATCACAGATACACCTTCAGAAATTAGTGAATCCGTGGAATCAAAGCCCGAAACACTAGAAACAACTTCTCCGACTAGTGTTGTGGTGGCAGTAAATACTGAGGATCCATTCATGTCTACAGAGGTTCAAATCACAGATTCACCTCCGCAAATTAATGAGTCCTTGGAATCAAAGTCTGAAACACTGGAAACAACTTCACCTAATAATGTTGTGGCGCCAGTAAATACGGAGGATTCACTCGCCTCTACGGAGGTTCTTATCACAGATACACATACAGAAATTACTGAATCCGTCGAATCAAAATCTGAAACACCGGAAACAACTCCACCTACTATTGTTCTGGTGCCAGTAAATACTGAGGATCCATTAGTGTCTACAGATGTTCTAATCACAGATACACCTACAGAAATTAGTGAATCCGTGGAACCAAAGTCTGAAACACCGGAAACAACTCCACCTACTAATGTTGTGGTGCCAGTAAATACTGAGGATCCATTAGTGTCTACAGATGTTCTAATCACAGATACACCTACAAAAATTAGTGAATCCGTGAAATCAAAGTCTGAAACACCGGAAACAACTTCACCTACTAATGTTGTGGTGCCAGTAGATACTGAGGATTCATTCGCGATTACAGAAGTTCTAATCACAGATACAATTACTGAAATTGGTGAATCCGTGGAATCAAAATCTGAAACACCGAAAACAACTTCACCTACTAATGTTGTGGTGCCAGTAAATACAGGGGATCCATTAGTGTCTACAGAGGTTGTAATCCCAGATACACCTACAGAAATTATTGAATCCGTGGAATTAAAGCCCGAAACACTGGAAACAACTTCACCAACTAATGTTGTGGTGCCAGTAAATACTGAGGATTCATTCGCGACTACAGAGGTTCTAATCATAGATAAACCTACAGAAATTAGTGAATCCGTGGAACCAAAGTTTGAAACACCGGAAACAACTCCACCTACTAATGTTGTGGTGCCAGTAAATACTGAGGATCAATTAGTGTCTACAGATGTTGTAATCACAGATACACCTACAGAAATTAGTGAATCCGTGAAATCAAAGTCTGAAACACCGGAAACAACTTCACCTACTAATGTTGTGTTGCCAGTAGATACTGAGGATGCATTCGCGAAAACAGAGGTTCTAATCACAGATACACCTACAGGAATTAGCGAATCCTTGGAATCAAAGTCTGAAACACCGAAAACAACTTCACCTACTAATGTTGTGGCGCCAGTAACAACTGACGGTTCATTCGTGACTACAGAAGTTTTAATCACAGATACAACTAGAGAAATTAGCGAATCCGTGGAAACAAAGCCCGTAATACTGGAAACACCTTCACCTAATAATGTTGTGGTGCCAGTAGATACTGAGGATTCATTAGAGTCTACAGATGTTCTAAACACAGATACACCTACAAAAATTAGTGAATCCGTGAAATCAAAGTCTGAACCACCGATAACATCTTCACCTACTAATGTAGTGTTGCCAGTAAATACTGAGGATCCATTAGTGTCTACAAATGTTGTAATCACAGATACACCTTCAGAAATTAGTAAACCCGTGGAATCAAAATCTGAAACACCGGAAACAACTCCACCTACTAATGTTGTGGTGCCAGTAAAAACTGAGGATCCGTTAGTGTCTACAGATGTTGTAATCACAGATACACCTTCAGAAATTAGTAAACCCGTCGAATCAAAGTCTGAAACACCGGAAACAATTCCACCTACTAATGTTGTGGTACCAGTAAATTCTGAGGATCCATTAGTGTCTACAGATGTTCTAATCATAGATACACCTACAAAAATTAGTGAGTCCGTGAATTCAAAGTCTGAAACACCGAAAACAACTTCACCTACTAATGTTGTGTTGCCAGTAATTACTGAGGATCCATTAGTGTCTACAAAGGTTGAAATCACAGATACATCTACACCATTAAATACTGATGATTCATGCGCGACTACAGAGATTCTTATCACAGATACACTTACAGAAATGAGTGAATCCGTGGAATCAAAGTCTGAAACTCCGAAAACATCTTCACCTACTAATGTTGTGTTGCCAGTAAATATTGTGGATCCATTAGTGTCCACAGATGTTGTAATCGCAGATACACATACAGAAATTAGTGAATCCGTGAAATCAAAGTCTGAAACACCGGAAACAACTTCACCTAATAATGTTGTGGTGCCAGTAAATACTGAGGATACATTAGTGTCCACAGAGGTTGTTATCACAGATTCAACTCCACAAATTAATGAATCTTCGGAATCAAAGTCTGAAACAACTTTACCTACTAATGTTGTGGTGCCAGTAAATACTGAGGATACATTAGTGTCCACAGAGGTTGTTATCACAGATTCAACTCCACAAATTAATGAATCTTCGGAATCAAAGTCTGAAACAACTTTACCTACTAATGTTGTGGTGCGAGTAAATACTGAGGATTCATTCGCGACTACAAAGTTTCTAATCACAGATTCACATACAGAAATTAGTGAATCCGTGGAATCAAAGTCCGAAATACTGGAAACAGCTTCACCTAATAATGTTGTGGTCCTAGTAAATAATGATGATTCATTCGCGACTACAGAGGTTCTAATCACAGATACACATACAGAAATTAGTGAAAACGTGGATTCAAAGTCTGAAACACCGGAAACAACTTCACCTACTAATGTTGTGTTGCCAGTAAATACTGAGGATCCATTAGTGTCTACAAAGGTTGAAATTACAGATACATCTACACCAGTAAATACTGAGGATTCATTAGCAACTACAGAGATTCTTATCACAGATTCACATACAGAAATTAGTGAATCCATGGATTCAAAGTCAGAAACACCGGAAACAACTTTACCTACTAATGTTGTGGTGCCAGTAAATGCTGAGGATTCATTCGCGACTAAGGAGGTTCTAATCACAGATACACATACAGAAATTAGTGAAAACGTGGATTCAAAGTCTGAAACACCGGAAACAACTTCACCTTCTAATGATGTGGTGCCAGTAAATACTGAGGATTCATTAGCGACTACAGAGATTCTAATCACAGATTCACATACAGAAATTAGTGAATCCGTGGATTCAAAGTCAGAAACACTGGAAACAACTTTACCTACTAATGTTGTGGTGCCAGTAAATACTGGGGATTCATTCGCGACTACAGAGGTTCTAATCACAGATACACATACAGAAATTAGTGAAAAAGTGGATTCAAAGTCTGAAACACCGGAAACAACTTCACCTACTAATGATGTGGTGCCAGTAAATACTGAGGATGCATTCGCGACTACAGAGGTTTTAATCACAGATACACCTACAGAAATTAGTGAATCCGTGGAATCAAAGTCTGAAACACCGGAAAGAACTTCACCTACTATTGTTGTGGTGCCAGTAAATACTGAGGATCCGTCAGTGTCTACAAATGTTGTACTCACAGATACACCTACACCATTAAATACTGAGGATTCATTCGCGACTACAGAGGTTCTAATCACAGATTCACATACACAAATTAGTGAATCCGTGAAATCAAAGTCAGAAACACCGGAAACAACTTCACCTACTAATGTTGTGGTGCCATTAAATACTGTGGATCCTTTAGTGTCTACAAATGTTATACTCACAGATACACGTACACCAGTAAATACTGAGGATTCATTCGCGACTACAGAGGTTCTAATCACAGATTCACATACAGAAATTAGTGAATCCGTGGATTCAAAGTCAGAAACACCGGAAACAACATCACCTAATGTTGTGGTGCCAGTAAATACTGTGGATCCTTTAGTGTCTACAGAGGTTGTAATCACAGATACACCTACAGAAATTAGTGAATCCGTTGAATCAAAGCCCGAAGCACTGGAACCAACTTCACCAACTAATGTTGTGGTGCCAGTAAAATCTGTGGATTCATTCGCGACTATAGATGTTCTAATCACAGATACACCTACAGAAATTACTGAATCCGTGGATTCAAAGTCAGAAACACATGAAATAACTTCACCTACTAATGTTGTGTTGCCAGTAAATACTGAGGATCCATTAGTGTCTACAAAGGTTGAAATCACAGATACATCTACACCATTAAATACTGATGATTCATTCGCGACTACAGAGGTTCAAATAACAGATAAACTTACAGAAATGAGTGAATCCGTGGAATCAAAGTCTGAAACACCGGAAACAACTTCACCAACTATTGTTGTGGTGCCAGTAAATACTGTGGATCCTTTAGTGTCTACAGAGGTTGTAATCACAGATACACCTACAGAAATTAGTGAATCCGTTGAATCAAAGCCCGAAGCTCTGGAAACGTCTTTACCTTCTAATGTTGTCGTGTCAGTAAATTCTGAGGATTCATTCGCGACTACAGATGTTCTAATCACAGATACACCTACAGAAATTAGTGAATCCGTTGATTCAAAGTCTGAAACACCGGAAACAACTTTACTTACTAATGTTGTGGTGCTAGTAAATACTGAGGATCCATTAGTGTGTACAAAGGTTGTAATCACAGATACACCTACTGATATTCGTGAATCCGTAGAATCAAAGCCCGTAATACTTGAAGCAGCTTCACCTACTAATGCTGTGTTGTCAGTAAATACTGAGGTTCCATTAGTGTCTACAGAGATTGTATTCACAGATACACTTACACATATTAGTGAATCCGTGGAATCAATGCCTGAAGCGACTAATAATGTTGTGGTTTCAGCAAATACTGAGGATACATACGTGACTACGGAGGTTCTAATCACAGATATTTGTGAATCCGTGGAATCAATGCCTCAATGTACTTATGTTGTAGAAATTTGTAATAATGCGAATGAGCCTTCGCAACAAATTAGCGATTCCGTGGAATTAAAGCCTGAACTACTGGAAACACCTGCCTTTACAAATATTGAGGTGACAGTTAATACTGAGGAATCATTAATGACTTCGGAAGTTCTAATCACAGATACATTGACACAAATTTGTAAATATATGGAATCGAAACTGGAACTATTGGAAACACCTTCCTCTACTAATGTTGTGAATACAGTAGTAAGTGCTGACAGATCGACACAAATTAATGAATTAAAGCCTCAACTAACAGAAATGCCTTCGCCTATTCAGGATACCGAGGAACTATTAGTGACAACAGAGTTTCTTATCGTACATATACCTCCGAAGCAAATTAGTAAATCCGATGAGTCAATGCCTGAGGTACTGACGACACCTTTTCCTAATAATGTTATGGAAACCAAAACTACTGAGAATTCATTAGCTTTGACACAAATTAATGAATCTGTGGAATTAATGCCTCAAGTACAAAAATCGCCTTCATCTACTGATGTTCCGGAAGCTAAGAGTACTGATATTGTAAAAGTTTCTACAGAAGTTCTACTGCCTCAAGTACTTGAAACGTGCTCACCTTCTACTGATGAGGAAAATGTGAATACTGAGATTTCTATATTGACTACGAAGGTTTTACTAAAAGACCCGCCGATTCCATTAGTGGCAACAGACGTCTCAATAGAAGATCCTTCGGCACAAAGTAGTGTCCCCGTTGAATCAATGCCTTATGTAGTGGAAGCGTCATCGCCTACTATTTTTGTAGAAGCAGTGAATACAGAGGCATTAGTTACTGCAGAGCATTCATTAGTTACTACAGAGGATTTTGTAGAAGTTTATCCGATAAAAATTAGTTGTGAAGTGGAATCAATGCCTCACTTACTGGAGTCGTCTAATTTTATTATTGCTGTGAAAACAGTCAGTATTGAGGATCCATTAGATACAATTATAAAAGATCTGCCCACTCAAATTAGTGAACCCATAGAATCAATGTTTCAAGAACTGGAAACGTCTACTCCTATTATTGTTGAAGCTGTAATACCAGAGAAGCCAGTTGATACTAGACAGAATCTTGGAGAAGATCCGACGATGCATATTAGTAGATCCGCGGATTTAATACAACAAGTCCTCAAAGCGCCTGGTGTAGAAACCATAAATACTAATGATTTATTAGCGACTGCAGATTCTCTTATAAAATATCCGCTAACACAAATTACTGACTCTGTGGAAGCTACGTCTTGCCTAGTGGAACCACCTCCACCACCCATACTTGATGTAGAGACAACGAGTGATAATGCTCCATTAGTAAACAAGGTACTACCTATAGAAGAACCGTCGTCACAAATGACTGACTCTGTGAAATCAACATGTTATGTAGTGGAACCACCGCTATCTGCAATTAATGTTGAAAAAATAGATATTAATACTCCATTAGATACCAAAGAGTTTCTCGTTGAATGTCCAGCGATACAAATTACTGAATCTGTGGCATTAATGCCTCAAATAGTAGAAGCGCATTCACCTACTAATGTTGTAAAAACAGTACATTCTGAGGAATCAAATACAAGTATCAAAACGGTACAAGAGATAAGAGAGTGTTTACCTGGAAAAGTATCAGATCATATTGGTTCTAAACCTGACATTTCGATACCTACTGTAGATATCGTTCAACAAGTATTACATTCACCATTGACTAACTCCGCAGCTGGACCAGCAAATTCGCAAACTCTTGTTCCTGAACTCAATCCCAAACGCACAATTAAACTTCCGACTGAACGAGTAGACCCATTTTTAAGCACAACTCCTACAGTTATAGTTCAAGATCCACAAATAAGCGATTCTTCTGAGATGCCTATGCCATCACCATCAGTTATATCTGAAATATCTCCTCATGGTAAAGAAGTGACTGATCGCCCGGACTTTGGTTTATCCACGGCGGTTATATCGTCTGTAGCTGTACCCGAAAATTCTCCAATAATTGAATCGGCGCAGGTCGTAGGTAATGCAACTCGCAGGGGGCTGACAAGACAAAACAATGTTATTTTTGACACGACACCGAGCGTTGAGGCAGAGCCGAAACGTCATGCTGTCAGTCTATTGGCAACCATTTGCAAATGTTACATCAAAGACAAACGATTGTTAGCCTCGCTCGAGAATAGACGACGACAAACCGTTCTTATTCAAAGATACCTAAGCTCTTTTGACCTCGATGAAACCCAATATAATACATATGAATCATCACCTAAAGATCATACAACCATAGTGTGTACCATACCCGAAACAGTAGAACAAAGTGATAATCTTGTCGAAAACGGTCCCGATCATTTTGTTGTAGGCGACTTTAGCCAATACACATTGAAATTTATTAACGATATTCTCTTCTCAGATCAATTGAGTTCCGATTCTAATCACACAGACTCGGAGAGCGCCACGACTACTATTGAAACCTTTGCAGACGAAGGCAGCCTTCTTGCGATAACATCGAATAGTTTCGATAATGTTACTAATAATCATGTTACTAACCCTAAACTAACAACTAACTTAAATAAATTTAATACTCATACAACGACTAATATGATGACAAATGGTGCCATAGCAGACGTTCACAAGTCCCCAGCATGTTCCGCAGTGACCCCCTCCGCCTCATCTGATTGCGAGGAGGACGAGGAGCATGTTGATGATGACTTTGTGGCTATGAGACGTTTCTTGCCAGGTAAACAAGGCAAAGCCTGTTCGGTGTTGTGTTTGTCGCATAATTGTTGTTTTCTTGTCGCTTCATTGTTGCTAACACAAAATTTTGGTTTTCGTATTTTTACTTAAACAATTTAATAAATCGCTTATTCGATTTGAATATAATTTTGAGTACACATTTATAGGTTCCATAGCAGAACGGGAGTACAAGAAATGGTACAATGCGGTAGACATGCCCAATAATCCGTATGCGCCGGAGGCTCTCAAGAGACGTATTAGCGGTAGTCAAGAACGTTTTATAGATCTGCCGAATATTAGTCCCAGCACTGAGCAAAATCCCATTTCCTTGTTAAAGAACAATGACGAGATTGAAGAGAGCGACCCATCGCAGGACAGAGACTACAAAAGGTGGGTGTTTAATACAATTCATTTCCAAAATTTTTGTAAAATAACAAAATTCAACAAAAAAACTCGAAATGAATACTTGAGTTTTAACGGTGGAAGGCATATCTCAAGCTATGTCATAATTTATATTTATCGAACAGAGCATTCAAAAATATTCAGGCCTATTCTAAAAAAATAGTTTGGGAGAACCAAAATATGTATGGAACTTTAGGTGCCACTTTCGGTATTTCGAAACAAAAGACTATTAGACGAAAGTCGCGTTATTTTAATGAATTTAAATGTTGTAAAAGTCAATAACATGAAATCTAAATTTGTGTGACAATGTTTTAACGTCAAATTTTGAAATTTTTTGTTGGAATAATGGACCTGATGTAATTTATTGAAAAACGAAAAATATATTTCTCCCGAAGCATAACAGCATTAGAAATTTTTTCTCATTTTCCTCAAATACCAGGATCATATCCAACTGCACAGAAAAAACATGTACATCATATTGATGAATTCCGTTCCTCAAACCATGATTCATTGTATTGAAGAACCATTCATAATATTAATGACTAACGCAATCAATGTTTTGAATTAATATGAAGAGCGCTTGGTAATTGTCGAAAAAGTGTTCTTCAATATGATTAACTGTATGTGAAGAATACGTTTCATTATATTAATGAACCAAAATAAAAAATACAATATATATATCCTTCATATTGAAATAATTTTTTTCGTTAATTTTTTGCCGTACTTCTCAGTTCTCAAGTAGTTCTTGTGTGTTATATCTTATATATTGATTGCATAAATTAGTAAAATGTGTTATAATATATTTATTTATAATTACAACTTTTTATTAATAAAAAGTTATATTTATAAAAAATATATTTAAAAAAAAAATTTATTTGAAATTTATTTATTTTCGATTATGTTTTTTTTTCCGAAAATTTTTTTTCGTAATTTTTTTTCGAAATTTTTTTTCGTAATTTTTTTTTTCGAATTTTTTTTTTGTCCAAATTTTTTTTGCGGAACAATTTTTTCCCAATTTTTTTTTTTTAATTTTTACTGATATTTTTTAAATATTTTTTCAACACTTCTTTTTCGAATTATTTTATAATTTTATTAAATATTATGAACAAATTCATCAATATGACAATTCAAATTCATTGCATTGAATATTTTGTTCATATATATAATGAATGCATTCATAAATATGTCATTTAATGAACGGTGGTATCAATATGATGAATCTGATAGTTGGTGTAAAAATTCATAATATTTATGAATAAATTCATCATATTGAAGAATTTTTTTTTTTCTGTGTCCATAGGTCGTGACATGTTGTTATGTCATGGAACCACATATATTTTAGTGATAGGTACCCTAACATGTAAAATTTAAATAATTTTCGAAACTAAAATTTACAGATACAGTCGCGATTACTACATAAACGATGCCAAATCCTCAGCAACCACTGGAAAACCAACCGGTCTAATGACGTCAAGTCAAGAATCCGCCGACATTGTAATTAATGAGGTAAATCACAATGGATATGATAGTGTTGATGATTTCAACCACAATAGAGCTAGTAAAATTTCCAATATCAATCAGTATCCAGTTAACCATTGGACCCTATCCACTCCTATACGCCGTAGCGGTTCCCTTAAATACATTAACGATCGTTCACAGCAATCGCATCATTACTTCACAACAAAAAACTCATCACCACCACCACCACTACCACAAACACCGCCACCATCACGTCCAGCAACAACGACATCACTTTATGAAATCGCGGACAGTCATGACAATTACAGCAATCATAATGACTTCGATGACGACAAACATTCCCAACGTAGTTCCTGGCGCAGTGTAAGCACCAGGCAACCACAGCAATTGCATCCCAAACGACGTACGCACTCTTCGTTGAGTCTCAACAGCTACTCGAGTGATGTGTCCACCAAAACCCCATTCAAAACCAATGTACTGTCCCAATTCGAAAAGCAATTGTTGCACAAGGATCTGAAACGAAACAGTTTTCGCGCCATTTCCGCGACTACCAAAGATTTTGTTCTAAATCCACTATATGATCGTGATGATTTCTATAGCACCAAAGGTGCAAATGGTGTTATTCGAGGTGCAAAACTGTCACTGAAACGTGACCCAGACGATCATGATTCGGGGGTTGATAGTTGCTTGAACGGGTTTAGCGAAGCCGATGCCAAAAATAGCAACACCAGTTTGTTATTTTAGAATATAGGTTTATAGTTGGTACTAAATGTAGGTCCTAGTCGTTTGTAATATTGCTGCAGTTGATGTATATATAAATTAGAGTTGTATCAAAACCTTCTGCGAAATGAAACGTGCTTTTTAGGCATAAAAAAATGATAAATACCATATGAATACAAGTAAAATTGTATACAAAATTAATTTAGAAGAGGTTTCAATGAAATCGTGCATATTATGAACACGAATCTCCCTAACTTTATATGATTTTTAACGTTTAGACATTCAAATTGATAATCAAAAGTATAAATTGGTTACGGCTCAATTTCCTTTTTGCAGAACTGTATACGGAATACAAATTTTATATATTTGATAAACCATAGGTTATAGTATTCTGGTCAGATCAGTTTCCTGGGTGAAATATACACATTTAAACACAGTTTCGCACAAAAATTCCCTTTTAAAACCCGTGCCATTAGCAAAACTCCTCCGCAAAAGCACCAGCAATTGTTAACCGCACACCATATGTTTAATCATTTTATTAACTCAATTGCTTTTCGAATTTTTGTTTCTTCCACAAATTTGTATCTTTTAATATTTTATTAAAATTATTTTTAAATATGTAATTTAGCTGCTATAATTATAATTTGCTAAAATTGTTAATATATCATAAGTGAATGCACAAACAATTAATTTAGTCATTACAATAAATTTTAAATAATTAATTAATGTTAATGAATATTTAAAAATAAAACCAAAAAAAAAAAATATTAAACAGTGAAACAAATGTTTTTAGTAAAAAAAAGAAATAAAAAAAAATGTCTTTTTGACTTATTCAGTACAAAAAAAATGACAAGTTTACATTTAGGTAAGTATATGTATAGTTAAAATTAAATACAGTCAATTAAATCATTCTATAATTATTGCATATCGCGTTTAATAGGCACTGATCAAATTAGAGCTGTGCGTTAAGTCATACTTTTTTTGATTAATCAAGTACACAGAAAAAAAAAAATACTGTATTTAAGTATGAAAAAGACTTAGAATAGCACCAACAGAAATTCGACTAATATTTAGTATGCACAGACTTAAGTTAAGTCCGCACAGACTTATATTAAGTCCGTACGTACTTAATATAAGTCTGTGCAGACTTAATGTTAGTCGAATTTGGGATGGTGCTATTCTAAGTCTTTTTCATACTTAAATACAGTATTTTGTTTTTTCTGTGTACAGATATATCTGTTCAATCAGAATTTTTATTCAAGAATATTTTAAACATTTTTCATTAATCACTTTATCCATCGATTAAATAACCAGTATTATAAAATATCAACATTTTTAATAATTAATTAATCATTCAACTATTGGACTGTTTTGAATTCATTCCATTAGAATGTTGGAAGCAAGGATTACGACCCACACAATTATTTGTTTCGATATAGGTTTTCTCACTCGTTTCGGTTTTGTGCATTATACAGTGTGTTTGGTTCATCGATGTCAATAATTCAGGGCATCATTCTATGACTCAAAAAAATACGAATATATAAAATAAAATTATGTTCTATGTTGCACCTTGTTTGAGTAACAGGGTGTTTAGTAAATGCATATTACTGACATAACATAGTCGAGAAAATTGGTTATAATGTATAAAACGTTGATAACTGAATAACAATTTTAACTCATGTTTTAGAAAATTAAATTACTTTTCCAATGGTATATCTCATCTTCGAACACCATGCTCTCTTCCTTTTTTAAAACGTACGTAAAGTTGAAATTTACAAAAATAAAAATTTAAATTTTTACTTTGCCATTGAATTTTTTAAAATTTCATTATCGATCACCCCATTTTTTCTAATTTATAATTCGGTTTTTTTTTTTCTATTAGATTTTTTAATAATAAAAAAATATGTCAGTTAGTTTTACTATTTTATAAAAACTGTATAACAATTATGGTTTTTAAAAATTAAAGGTTTTAAATAGATATTGTTTTAGATTAAGATTCAATCCCAGGTTATAAGAAACATTAAAAAGGTTATGGAAAATGTAAACGACAGAACAGTTTTATGTTATAAAGGTTTGACTGTAAATGTTGGTCTGGGGTTTTTTTTGTTGGTGCAAATAATTGATTGTATAAAATCGAAATATCGTAAATTTTTACTAACAACATTTGTTTCAAATCAAAATCACTCGGTAGTTTGCTTATATGTCTACTGGTTATTTTTATTTATTTTTCTAAACACTAAGATAGAACTGCATGATACATGATTTTTAACTAACCTATAAACCTGGAAATCCGTGTGAAAGTTTGGCAAAATTTTAGCAGTATTAGTTTCAAGAAATACGAACCATTTAATTACGGTAGTTACTGAAATTGACACTGGATATAATTCGCCAATTTTAGTTGTAATCATTTTTATTTTTTTATTTATTTGTATTATATATGTTATACTCTGTTTAATATGGTGTACGTAGTTTTTAAATATTGCTTAATTTAAATTATTGTCTTTATATTTTAGTATTTTAAAACAATATTCTCTAATTCAATTTTATAAAGGAGAAGGTCTCAATTTTATGTGAGTGCACTCAGAAAACAGTATTAATATAATCGATATTTTTTTGAAATAACGTCAAGTTAAATTTTACTTATTTTAAAGAAACTCTTTCCTTAAGCTTTAGAAAATTGCCAAAAATGTAACTTTTGCCTTCACAGAAAAAAATATTCGACGTAAATATAGCAACCGATATTAATTGCATTCATTAATCAATCCAGCAATTAAATTCACTAATTTAATGAAAACATTTGCTATTCTTTGTTAAACTCCGTTGCTAATATGAATATTTTGTACGCCAATGCAGCAAATTAATTAGTCGGCGCAGTTCAGCAATTATATTTGCTAAAATCGCGCAAATTTTTTCATTAGATTATTGAATTTAATTGCTGAATTGATTAATAAATGCAATTAATATCGGTTGCTATATTTACGTCGATTATTTTTTCTGTGATTGAAATAAGGAACATTTTCATATTGGTGCAAACCATAATGCAAGCAAATACTTGAAGTTTTTGAAATATTATTTGCAACAACCAATTTAAATGATTTGTAGCAAATGCTTAAATTATTAATCGCAAACATCTGTAATATTTGTACAGTGGAAACATAAAAGTGTTTCCCATAAATACTTCTATTGCTTCCACACAGAATGCACATTCCACACAGACACATGCATGCATTAAACATATTTTGTTTTAAAAAAATCGAATACAAATATGAAACGAATTTTCTGATTAATTGCTTCAAACTCTACGATCTCCAATCAGTATTGCACTAAATCTTTTAATTTGTCTGAGTCGAATGTGAGTTCTGGCGATAAACGTTGCAGGTTGCGTGAGATTCGGCACAGCACTAAAAACGACATGTTTGCCTTCGGAAATATTCGGGCAAATACTTCCTCTCAAACAACTGTTTCGAGCAAGCACTTCAAATAATTATTATTTGCGGCAATTGACATGTTTTTGTTTCAAACACTAATTAAAATTGACCATTTAAGACAAATATATGCGGTAGTTAACAGAAATAATGAATGTGTTTAGGTGAAATAATTAATTGAACACTTACAGTGTTTAAAGTAAACTATTAAAATGTTTACGACACATTAAATTACTATATGTTACAAATATTAATAATTTGAAGTGTTTGCAGAAAACAGTCATTATTTATGGCGAATTAAATAAAAATATAAGTATTTAGTGAAAATAATAATTTCTCACTACAAACATTTGATTGTTTAAGGCAAATGATTAGTAAACAATCCTTTTTGTATGTAGGAAACTGTTTTCTGTCTATCCAATTTGATAATAATATTAATTTCAGAAGCAGAATATTATTCTCTCAAGCTTCCATTATATCAGTGCTTGGAAATCACAACAATTTGTCGACAATTTCCGATTAGTACAAAAATTCCTTCAAATCCCATTAAAATTGGTCAATAGGACAATTATTGATTTAATAGTATACAAAAAATAAATCTTTTCATATAAACTCAATGGCAATGCCGTGGTATTTCTAGTATTTAATGGTATTTTCCGATTAAAATAATAATTTATCCTATTGACTATTTTAATAATGAAAAACTATTAAATATATAGTATTTTTTTCTGGGTGTATATACAGATCGCAAATTGCCGACGAATCGTTTTACAACGGAGTTCGTGTATTTAAATTGGCTACCACAAATAAACAATCGTCGTATACTTGGTTGTGTCTAATGTTAATTGGTTGTGTCCAATCTATACATCAGTTGGCAAAAAGAAAACTGTTGCATCAACCAATTCGTTTTCTGCGCTTATGTGTGGGGCAAATAAAATAATATCAATAAACCCAAATGCTTCTATACATGACGTATACGTTACATATTTACGGGCTTATACACCGTTTACGGAATGTAAAGCAATACGTTTTATATATGAAATGCAATTTAAAATACGATATTCAAAAAATACCATAAATTTGAACATATTTACGGTCCATAATCGGAACTACTTTACTACACTTTAAAGTACTGAATGAACATAAAAGGAACGAAAATACTGCACGTAATCGGGAAAGTACAGATTTGTAAAATCAAATGAGCTTGGTGGATTTAAAGGAATTTGAGATGTAGAAAAATAGAGAAACGCATTCCAAATTTGCATTGGCACATATGTTTAAATGTGTAGAGTAGACTGACAATGGAAAATCATGATTTCGAATCGAGAGGAGATCACCTCATAGAAATGCTCTATTGAATGAGAAAATCGATATGAAGAATTTTCAGCGAAATCCGAATATGGGAAATAAACCCGCCGGGACCTCAAAGTATGCGTTTTCGTACTTAAATCGACAATTCTAAATTTGTATTGAAATTATGTCTCTCAAACATATTAAACTAAGAAAGTGGGTAAGTCATAAGTTGTTAGATTTTCAACAAACAATAAATAAAAAAACGGATATAAAATACAGAGGTAGTGATTATTTTAACAGGCATCCTTCATTTTTTATTTTCATCAGTCACGCCTAACCTGAAACACTTTAAACTCAAAAGTTCGATTCCCATATCAAATTTATTTTTAATATGTTTTTGACATCTCTTGCGATTATTTTAGGATGAGTGTAGACTTTTTAAAATATAGCGATATTAATGCATTTTTTGATGCAGTTTTTACCAATTTTTTTTTAGTAATTAATTATTAATTTTAATAATTTAATTTCATCTTAAAATAATCGCAAGGAATCTTAAAAACATATTCTAAAAAAATTTGAGATGGGCATCTACTTTTCAGATTAATTCGTTTCGGGCCAGGCGTAACTAATGAACATAAAAAACGAAAGATGCCTGTTTAAATGATCACTGCTTCTGTATTTTGTATCCGATTTTTTTCATTTATAGTTTGTTTAAAAGCTAATCAAAATTTCCAACAGATGACATGTCCACATTTTTAGTTATTGTGTTTGAGGGACGTCATTTAATATAGTTAGGATTTTTAATTTCTATCATGATACAAATATTTACAGGTACGATCATGATACAAATATATACAATTACGATCACTCTGACACTAGGCAAGTTTTTTTTGACTATTTTTGGAATATTTTCTTTTGATTCAAATTTTCAAAAAATGAAATTTATGTTCAAAGAAAAAATGAAAATTATTTTTCAGATTTTGTTTTGATTATAAATTACAGAATTTTATATGATTTTTTTTTTAATTGTCGATTTTGTTTTGCTTTTAAAACTAAACTTCAAAAAAAAACATGGAAAAAAATGAGAGGGTGATCGTATCGTGATCGTGTAGCCGCGATCGTGTAGCCGCGGTAGCTCAGTGGTTAGTGCGTTGGACTGCGAGCCGAAAGGTCCCCGGTTCAAGCCTGGACTGGTGCTAACAACATCTTTTCATAAAAACATTTTTCTATACCGCGCTACCTCTCGGCAGTAAATGGCAAACCTCCGAGAGTAAAAACATTGCCTATGAAAAGCTCTCACCCGCCGTTCGGATTCGGCAATAAACTGTAGGTCCCACCACTTTGAGTACAAATATAACACGCACAGCTCAAAATGGTGTGATAGCTCGGCCGAAGTTCTATACAGGACTGTAGCGCCAAACTTTTATTATTATTATCGTATCATGGGTACGATCACTCTCTCATTTTTTTCCAAACGTAAAAACCGTTTACACAACGGTTTTTACGTTTCAGCCCGTATCTGTGTTTATTGGGATAATACTAATTTTACAAATTTGTCATAATATTTTGTTGTTTATTTCATTACTTTATTCATATTATATTAATTTATATTATTAATTAATGTATTGTTATTTTATGTATTTTAAAAATATGGAAATTCATGTATGTCACGTGTAACATAATAGGATTGCAGCAAAACGATTTTTTCACTGTTATTTTTCAAAACTTATTTATTGAATTTCTTTAATTTTCAACTTTTTAAAACGTACTTTATTTCGATATGTAACCATAATATTTATCAAGATTCTGGAATAATAGTTAGCGAGGTTCTGGCAACCGAAATGACGATTGACAAAAGAATACCAATTAACATTTATTTTTGTTTATATAACAACTTACTCGGTTATCGAAACAAAAGCACGACATTGCAGTTTCTGTCCAATGACAATAATGCGTAGACTAACAATTTGATTATAGTAAAATAAGGTACAATAATTTAGTGATATGAGGTTACAATAAATATATTTTGATTGCCACAATGAACTTCAGTACGTTTAACATCATTGGAAAAATAGATTTACTGTGTGTACAATATACAAAAACTATTACGTTAGATAGAATTTTCGTGTTTAGTGTTCCTATTTTCGTAGTTAGTGCTCATATTCTAAAATTAAATTGTTGTTAGAAAATTGTTTTAGTTGTTGGGAATGTATATTGTAGTCTGAATATTGTACTAACTAACATTAAGCATAAACATAAACCTAACACTAAATTTTTTCCGAATTAGTAGAGCCAAAACCTTATCATTTTAACATCCTACATACTACATATTCACAATTTTAATAATTTACTAATATTAATGCTTCTACTAACATAATTAGAAAACTTAAGTATTTTTCTTAAAATTTTCTTTACATACAAAAATCTACATGCTTCATACAAAACCAAACTACGCAAACACACAAAAACACATTACATTCCAAAATAAGGCTGAAATTGCAAATGCAACTGCAACATCCAGCGAAAACATTTATCAGGCTTTGCCAGCTCAAGTGGTCCCCTGTGACGGGCCAACATCCATAGAAACACAGTCCAATCAGTCCATACAGTCGGTTACAACGACAGCCAGCGATGATTCCGATACAATTCGTATTTATGATTTCAAGAAACAGGAAACGACGGTCATACGCGAACTCAAAGTCAGGACGAGTGCAGAAGCTCTGCCATCCACAGAAGCTCAACTCAGCACGCAGTCCCAACAACAGCCCTCGTTGGATACCAACGTAGATACAACACAGCTTGGTGTAGTTCGCAAGAAACGACCAACTGACTTGTCGCTCGATTCTTTGGACTCCTTTGCTACGGCATCTGTGGGAGCTGGTGGCTCTTCACCCTTCACAGCCAGCCGTGGCTCAACACCAACGGCCTTTAAATTTTTACAGCCCAAGCGCAAATTGATAGACCCGAGTCAAGTATTGTCACTCGACGAGGACGACGTGGTTAGTGCTACGAAATTGTAATTCGAAATTTTATATACCTCACTGGAATTGTTTTTTTTTTATGTTTAGCCACCAGCTATGCCGGTAGAACGTAAACCCATCGAGGACGATGTCGTTCAGTCATTGCCATCTGTTAAAGCTCTGGCAAAAGCCTTCCTTCTGACATCACATAAACGTGCACCGCTTGAGAAACGTTGGTCCAGGGTAAGTTTTATTATAAAAAGTCTATAATATAATTAAACCCTTTTTTCTTTCTCTGTAAACTCTATTTTAGCTATCGACAAAAACTTCAGAAGTATCCATTAATAGTTCCACAGATATACTTATAAAGGTTCCGGCTGCCACCGTACCATCAAAACCCTTAGAAGCTAGTCCATCAATCATCGAATTGGGTGAAGATGCAACGATAGCATCAGATTTGTCATCATTAGAGACGTAAGATTTCTTCTATTTAAACTTCTGCCGTATTATTTCCAAAACATATTCTTTTTAAATAGCGATCCGCCAACACATCCTGACACCAAAGACGACGTGGACCCTGACGTGCCCGTTCGTACCGGATTTCTTAGAAGTAACATTGCTTTCTTTGAGAATTTAAAGTTTAAGTAAATGTTTAAAGGGTCTACTATAGTATATAGTGCAAACTTGAATATTATTTTGTCTATATATAAAGTATATTCCAAGTAACTAACACTGATTTTCGGGATTTTGTATGCAAACCAAATTTGTGCCATTTATACTTATATATTAAGCGAAATGCTATTTACCATTTGTACTCGGTATGAATTTAGCATTTGTGCAGCGATGATTGTTTTTTTTTATTATCATATATAAAATGATATTCAATGTTATGCTATATTAGTCATATAAGAAAATAATAAACTAATACTCTTACCATTCCAATAGGCTTAAGATATATGTTGAAAGTACTTGTTTCACCAATAGACAACAATTTAATTTATTTATTTCTAATCGTGGCATGTAGTATGTACTATGTTAAATGAATTTGAAACTTGAACTGAAATTATGTTATGAAATTCTCTAAATTATGTTTATTTAAATCGTTAATACTGTTTTCTAATATATAATTACATTGACTAGTTAAAAATGTATTCCTAAGAATTATTATTATTACTTAAATTTGGTGGTGTAACCGAATATGTATTACATAAAATTAACTAAATAAACGTTAAAACATTGTTTATTTTATTATATTATAAAAAGTATAAACAATTATGATTTATAATTCACAGTTCGGAAATACTCACTCACGTTCACTGCTGCTGGAGATGGGCGCGTGCCTGTTTTTGATGGCACGGGCACGCCGATAGGTGACACGCACGAGCTCGACGACTAAATTTACAGGCACGCACGGGAAGCACTATAAAGCACGTGATTTAAGAAGACACGAAGAAACACGGAAAAACACGACAAAACACGGACAAACACTGCAAAACTCGACAAAATCACAGTTAACATGAAAAAGCAGTCGAAACGTGATAAATAATACCGGATTTTTGGAATCGTAATCGTTATTAAAAATGTGTTGAACCGGAACTGGAATCGGAATATTTTTTTTGGATGGAATCCGGACCACTATTTCAAAAATCGATTTATTTTGAAGAAAACAGGATTGAAATCTATAAGATTTGCTAATTTATAATGTAAATCACAAGAGTGGTGCACACCTGCGAATTGAGAAAAAAAAATGCTCAAAAATGGGCCTTTTTTAACCCAGAAATGAGTATTATTTGATTCATATCTCAGGTCCAGTTAATGGTTTTTTTTTTACTGACCCGGTTGATAAAGCTAATCTCTTGGTAGAATTATTTGCAAATAATTCAACGCTCCCAGATAGTAATCAACAACTGCCCGTCGTCGATTTTGTTTCTTCTGCAATGCCGGAGATTCATTTTCGAACTCGGGCAGTTAAATAGGTTTTAGCAAACCTCAACATTAAAAAGCCTGTGTGCCAGATGGCATATCTGCCCATGTGTTGAAGAAGTGCGCGTCAACGCTGGCTTGTCCGTTGCGTAACCTTTTCAACATCTCCTACACGACAGGAGTTTTTCCATCTTGTTGGATGGTTGCCAATGTCCATCCAGTTCCGAAAAAGGGCGAGACTGCGAACCCTGCCAATTACCGACCCATTGCAATATGCTCTGCGCTCTCCAAGGTAATGGAAAGCGTAATTAACTTCCACTTTGTGACCTATCTAGAGCGAAACGAATTACTTAGTGACCGACAATATGGTTTCCATAAGACCAGATCCACATGTGACTTGATGGCGGTCCTCTCCGAAAAGTGGAATAATTGTGTTCACCTTTTCGGGGAAAGTAAGGTTGTTGCTCTGGATATTTCCAAGGCTTTTGATCGAGTGTGGCATAAGCCCTCGTCTCAAAACTAATTGCATATGGTGTCGGTGAATCTTTTACTCGATGGATATCGAGTTTTCTCCAGAGTCGTTCAATACGTGTTTGGTGTGTTTTCAGAACAACATTCCATCAATTCTGGAGTTCCGCAGGGTTCAGTCCTATCCCCGTCCCTATTTCTGGTATTTATCAATGACCTTCTGTCATTGAGCCAGAATCCAATTCATTCCTTTGCAGATGACCGTAGCATTTGTCATTGATATTCGTTCAACAAGCGCCCAAACTATTTGATAGTAAAAGACGCACTATGAATGACACACTCAAGAATGACCTTAAATCAATCTCCGAGTGGGGTCTTGCAAATAGAGTTGATTTTAATGCAAGCAAGACCCAATGTTGTCTGTTATCTCACAAAAGAATGGATTCACCCCTCCCTCCCCTCTATGTGGGTGCTGTGGATATTGCGCAGTCAGCTGCTCTTGACGTTTTGGGCATATAAATTCAGTGTGAGCTTCGATGAAATGATCACATATTTAATGTGTCGAAAGAAGCGGCCAAGTGCCTCGGTTTTTTAAAACGGTGCATAACATACTTCACTCCTGCTGACCTACGCACTGTCTACACTACCTATATTAGGCCTAAGATGGAATACAACTCGCAAATATGGGCTTCTAAATCCTGGACCGAATCCAACAACGTGCAATATATTTAATAGAGGATAAAAATATTTCATCCTGTATTGGCTCTCTTGAGCACCGAAGGACCGTTGGGTGTGTAAGCCTGTTTTATAGGTATTACAATGGTAAGTGTTCGAGGGAGATACTTGGCCTGATTCCACCAGGTGGTGTGTTCTATCGTTCTACTCGGGCATCGAACCAAGCCCTTCGTAGTCCACTCGGCTCTCAACAGAACCACGCATTATAGAGGGAATTCGTTCTTTAGTCGCACGATTCGTTTGTGGAACAATCTCCCTGCGTCTGTTTTTACTGACATTTTTGATATTGGCAAATTCAAAACAAATATTCACCGACGCTACTCCATCTTTCCTTCTCCCTTAAAGGGGGCATCCCCTGAGCGGTTAATTTGTAAAAAAAAAATACCTAAATCTACATGTTCTGTTTATATTTTAAATATTAAGTGGTAATGAATTCCAGAGTTGAATTGCGTTAATGAAAAGTAGTCTTTGCGATTACATTTTGGCAAAATAAAATTGAGGCTTCTATTTGAAACGCTAAGATTTAGCTCAGAAAGATATAATGAAGTTTTAGAATATAACAACTTTTGAACAAATATGCAGTTTCTTATATCCAGATAGTTTGTAATGCTACAAACTAAATAGCCCTTACTTACATCGTCGACATATGAAAAAGTCTCAAGGGAAAAACATGTCGCGTCACATTATTAAAATCTCCTTTTAGGAGGTCAGGAGTAATAGAATTTAAAAAAGTTTGGATGTATGGGACATGCCACTTCCCTTTGTCCAATCTATTCGTAGTGGCTATATAAACGTATAGGTCACTAGGTTATACGATTCCTGAAAATAACTACAAAATTTTAATCGCTGAAGAATTCCCATTCATTTCATACTCATATTAACAAATGGGTAGGTGTACAGAATGTCGATTTTTTTGAACCACACGTCGTTTCACAGGAAAACATTATTTTCATGTATTTGAACATAAAGGCAATATATATTTGACCAAAAAAGTTTAACTAAGCACGTATACAGTATAATTCACCAGTAAATGTATGTTTTGTATGAGGTATTTGAACATAAGTGGTCGGTTCGCTGGTCACAAGGGACTTATCATGCCCATTTTCACTGACAGACAGCGTAGATATATAAGTAATCTAAATTAGGCGTTTCATTTATTAAGCTTTTCTAGTTTTTTTGTAATCAAGATTTCAACAGACAGACAGACGGACAGACTGACATCGCTCAGGAGGTCATGCTGATCAAGAATATATATACTTTTCCATACCGGGGATGCTTCCTTCTGGGTGTTACAAACGGCGTACCAAACTGAATATACCCTTTCAATCTTAGTGTAGGCTAATAAGTCGAATTTTTCTTGCTAACTCGCTCGTAAATTGTGAAGAAAAATAATGAACTTTCGTATTCATGTATGAAGACTTATCGCGAATGAATAATTTTTATGAGTATTGCCGAACCCTGTTATAATTGCATGTGCGACGCACGGTGAACAAAAAATAAGTTATTTTGAACAAAATTATATAACTTCAAAACAAATCGGTAGATTTCGTTGATTTTTTTTTACTTAATAAAAAAAAATCAAGGTATAGTTATGGTATGATTTATTTTTTATTTTTGACCACATTGGATATTGTTTGCAGTCCTTAAAATAATTTTACAAAAAAAGACACATATGTATGAAAATAGACAATAAAATGGTAGTTTTTTCCACGTAATTTCTCCTAATCCGGGAACGATATCAGGATAATATTTTTTTTATTTTTTACCACATTGATAATGATTAGAAAAAGGTTAGTGGGAACGAAGGATATCATTTACAGTCCTTGGAATAAAATTACAAAAAAATTAGAATAAAACTGGTATTTTTTGCATTTAATTTCTTCTAATCCCGGAACGATATCGGGATGATTAGAAGAAAGTTAGTGCGAATGAAGGATATTGCTTGCAGTCCTTTGAATAAATTTACAAAAAAAAAGGAACAAATGTATGAAAAATGGTAATTTTGCCATGTAATTTCTCCTAATCCAGGAACGATATCGGGATGATATATTTTTTATTTTCATCGACATTGATTGTGATTATAAAAAAGTTAGTGCGAACGAAGGATATCGCTCGAAGTCCTTGAAATAAATTTTCGAACAAAAAGACCAAATGTATGAAAAATGGTAATATTTGCAATGTAATTTCACCTAATCCAGGAACGATATCGGGATGATATATTTTTTATCACATTGATTGTGATTAGAAAAAAGTTATTGAGAATGCAGGATACCGCTTGCAGTCCTTGGAATAAATTTACAAAAAAGGCACAAATGTATTTAATTAAAATAAAAATGGTAATGTTTGCAATGTAATTTCTCCTAATCCGGGAATGATATCGGGATGATATTTTTTTTTGAAATAAAACTTGGCAGCATTCGATTGAACTGGATTGAACCAGCTTTTGATCTGGTTCTAATTGTTTGTTGATGTTTTGTATAGAAAATAGAACTGTGGCTCTAGATCACACGCCACAGGAACACAGCTATTATATACAATTATATAATAATTACAGCAATTTATATTATCACAAACTAGCACTGATATTAAACAAATAGTTTCTGTTTACGTTTTTTGACACTTAAAATAGATTAATTTTGTTGCTTCGAATTTTCGAAATAAATCCGAGGGAATATGAATTCGGGGGAGATTAATGATAGGAGAATTCAATTCCCGGGAGGAGAATTAAATCAAGGGAATATAAATTCTCCCGGAATTCAAGATAAGGCTGAATATGCATAATTATTTGTATTGAATAGTTGAAAAAGTTGAACAAAAATTATTTGTTCAACTTTTTCTTTAAATTTTTCTTTAAATAAGCTGACAATAATAATTGTGTAGCCAAATTTCAAAAATATCCATTATTTGCAGAAGTATTTGATTTTTATGCCCTATTCCTATGTACATATATTGCAACGCCCCTTAGGAGGCGTGTCCGGTATGGAAAAGTATATATATTCTTGATCAGCATCACTACCTGAGTCCGTTTAGCCATGTCCGTCTGTCCGTATTGCTGTCCGAATACAGAAAAATTTGAGAAATACTTATCAGAATGCGATGAAATTACGTCTCAATATATTTTAGCCAAAAGTAGGAACTGTGACACTGACTGACACGCCCACATCCCATACAAGTAACTTTTATATAACTCTTTAGGAACTAATAACTCGAAACGTATTCAAGATATAGTTATTAAATTGAAAACATAATGTTATAATTCTTAAAAAAAATGTGAAACAAAAATGGGCGTGACCGCCCACAAATTCGCTGACATTTTGTAATATCCATATGAACCTCGATATTTACTTCCGCCTTTGTCCCGTCCGGAACGCCCACTATTTTATTTATAGCTTCTTCCGTATATACTTCTATAATTGCAGCTGTTTAGTCCTATTTAAATACTACATGCACAAATCAAGTAAATTCATTAATTTTCCTTCGAGATATTAAAGTTTTAAGCGTACGTATGACCCGTCCGGAACCCCAGGAAATGCCCACATGGAAATCATGAACAGGAAAACAAACGGGAGTAGTGTAATCTCTACTCATACAGCAAGAAAGAAATAATATTAAAAAAGAAAAAAAAAACTAGAAATAAAACGCAATTAAAATCAGATATTACAAAAGTTTATACACTTTATTTTGCTACTTACAAAATAAATTTGTCTATATATTATGTTTTTAAAACCATTTGGAAGAATTATATTAATTGGTAAAAAATGTTGTTAGTTTTATACATAAGAATATTTTGTAAATATATTTATAGTATATATATAATGCTGCATAGTTCGACAAAACAAAATAAAAAACGATTAACTGAAATACAAAAGTTAGCCGTTCAATTAAAGGACACTTTTTATTAACTAAATGTGCACAAAAAAGCAAAGTAGAAAATGAGTTTACAGCAGTCTAAATACCACTAGGACAGAATTTTGTAAAATTGATAATTTTTTTATTTTAAAGTTCAGTTCTTAAAGAACTCAAGGAACGAGAGCGATCGGCTATTGCTAATAAATTCATGGACCATCACATACAAACTCATGTAAAACAATAATTGTGATGCTGGCATTGCTGATTTTGAATTGTCAGTGTGTTGTTGAATTGTGATGGTGTGGATGCTCCGCCAAATAGAGTATATATAACAGTGGAATCACGAAGCACAGCGCCAGTATGACGACGAACAGGCAGACCCACGACATGTCGCAATCCGAACCGGACCAATCAATGGCGCGCATCGAGGGACCGCGTATGGGGCGCAGTTGCGGTATGGTTTCATCCAACAGGCCGCTGAGCAGAGGCGCTGCGGCGTCCGTCATTTGAGAGTCTGCGGAGTAGAAGAGCGTTATTAAATCGGATGGCGCATTTTAATAGTATTAAAGCCTGACATTTTAGAACATAAAACAAAGAAGTTTGTTTTTAATTATCGACAATGGTAAATTGCGTTTTATTTATTGTAGTAATCAATACATAGTTTAGTAATATTTAGAATAAACAAATTAATTAGCGTTTTTTTTTTGTGTTTAGTTGTAAGTCATGTATCTTGGCGTAGCGCTGAACTTGGCATAGCTCTTAATGACCTTGTTGACCGCCTCCAAGAAGTCCTTCTCGGTGGCCACCTTACGGCGCGCACGAATCGCAAACATGCCCGCCTCCGTGCACACCGAACGAATTTCGGCGCCTGTTGAATTAGGACACAGACGCGCCAACAGCTCGAAACGTATATCACGCTCCACCGACATTGAGCGTGCGTGAATCTTGAAGATGTGGCTGCGACCCTCCAGATCGGGCAGACCAAACTCCACCTTACGATCTAAACGACCGGGACGCATCAGTGCAGGATCGAGGGTGTCCGGTCTGTTTGTGGCCATGAGCACCTTAATGTTGCCCCTGGGATCGAAGCCATCTAACTGATTGATCAACTCCAACATCGTGCGCTGCACCTCGTTGTCACCGCCAGCACCATCGTCAAATCGAGCGCCGCCTATGGCATCGATTTCATCGAAGAAAATGAGGCAAGCCTTCTTGGAGCGTGCCATCTCGAACAGTTCGCGCACCATGCGTGCGCCCTCGCCGACGTATTTCTGCACCAGCTCAGAACCAATGACACGTATGAAGCAGGCATCTGTGCGATTAGCCACTGCTCGAGCACACAATGTTTTACCCGTGCCGGGAGGACCGAACAACAAGACGCCCTTGGGTGGTTCAATGCCCAGATTGACGAACTTCTCAGGATGCAGCAGCGGCGTCTCGACGACTTCGCGCAGTTTCTCGATTTGTTCCTTGCAGCCGCCCACATCGCTGTAGGTAACATCGGGCTTGTCTTCGACCTGCATCATTGTGACGGTGGGATCAATTTTCGGCGGCAACGGGATGTGTATTTGGTACTTGTTGCGATCGACGCCTACTCGCATGCCTTCCTCGATGTCCGTGGGTGCCACTGAGTCGGCGAGATCAACGACAAACTTGGCGAACTGCTTCACATTGATGATGTACTTGGGGTCGTCGGAGTCAGCATTTATGATTTTGGTGCAGCGCGCCACCTGCAGCGGCTGCTCGTTCTGCAATATTTGCTTGTCAGCGGCCAAGTCCCAGAGGGCAGGTGGCGCCAGACCCGTATCACTCTCCTTGATGCCCGTCAATTCGTTGACCTGCTTGACCGCCTTCTGTATTTCCTCTTCGATGGTTTTGATGGCTTTGTGGTACTGACTCTGTCCGTAGGTCTTGAGCAACTCGATATCACCCTCATCGAGTGATTTTATCTCCTTGTCTACTTCTTTTTCTTCGTGCTTCACCTTGCGTTGGTCATCACCCAGATAATCAGGCATTTTTCTTAAGTGTTCTTTTATTTCGTAGTTAAATTTTAATTATATTTTTTTCTAATGTTTTTTGCTAAAAATGCTGCGCTTTTATTCCCGAATTGACAATGACTAAACAAATTGGCGAACAAAATTTTAGTTGTCAAAATAAGCGGCGAGAAAAACGTAGACAACGAGCAGTCAATGCGGAACGTGTGGAATTGAACAACCGAGTGACGAATATTTTTCATTATTTTCGAAGCTGCTGTTACACTACACATTATATTAACGTATGCTTTCTTGATTTTCATATTTTAATGTTTAAAAAATTAAGTTTGTACCAAATAAATCACAACATTTTGAAATATTTCAAGATTTCAATGAACACACAAAATAACACCGCAGATGATGACAGCAGTAAAATTTTTATAAAATAGTCAAATGAAAATATATTTAAAATGAAGTTAAAGACAATTAATTGTTTATTTTTAAATTTTCTTATTGACATTCCCAGTATGCCAACAAACTGCCTAAATGAACTAAACCTTAAATAATTCAACCGTGGTTTGCACAAATCACAATGCCATTTTTTGCATAGAAAATTTGAACGCTACTTCCCAGCTAACGCCAGAGTTCAAGTTACACTCAGGCTCCCGTGTCTTGAATCTAAGATGAATGTTTTGATTTCGTTTTGTGTTTTAGTACAATTTATTTTTTGTTCTTTCAAAAATTAAATGCCAAACACTTTGTCAAACAAAATTCAATATTATAAATTGTAAAGATAAAAATAACGTGTGTTGCGGCGCATAATTATTATGGTAAGTCAGCAATAAAATTAAATTTAAGCTTATACTTTATTCCATTTATTCCCGCAGACACTGAATTCAAGGAGTACATATGACGTTGTGGGAACAATGTGCAGCTGCAATACAGTCGCAGACATTTGACATCGAGAAATATTTTTGAATATATTGGATATATACAGACAAAGACTTCTGCATCTACATATATCAATATCAGTGCAATATTTTTTAATGCAGAGCAAGTCGCTTCTGCAGCGAGGTGCGATGATGCAAACATTAATTATGTTTTTTACTATTATAATAGCCGTTAATTGCAAGTAAAATATTAAAAAAAAAACACATTTTTATTGTACATTTACACCTATTTGACATTGTTTTATTGCAACGTAAGCGCATGCAATTTTTCGACTGTTTTGGGAGCCTTTCCGGGAGATTTTTTTTCGATATAAAATGAATCTTATAGAAGAGCATTTCCTGATTATTTTTTGGCTCCCTGCTAGATTGTTTTTAGGCTCCGATACAAGACTCCTAAAAGAGCCTTCTAACTACGATCAGGTCTGAATGACGCATTTTTATTAGAAAATGTATATTTCAAGACTCTTTTCTGAATGAAACATGAGCGCTCAGGCTCAGGCAAAAGATTGTGAAAACAATCTTTTCGGAGTTCTTGCGTTGGCTGGGTTACTTTTGCACTACCTTTTTTGTCGAAAACATTCAATGACATTTAACTTTAATATTTATAAAAAAAAAGGTAATTTACATTGGATAAAAAAAATCAATGAAAGAGTTTAATATAACTTAATATTAAGTTAATTAATATTAAGTTTAAGTTTAAATTTTGGACTCATTAAACATTTTTGGTTCAAAACAGACAGATATTAAGTGCGTTCGGGTAGAAGGTCGAAGAGGATCTGGAGTGGAGTTGGAGTAGAGTTACAGTTTTTTGAGAATTAGTTTGGAGTTAAAAGAGTCAATAAAAAGTCCTTGTCCTAAAAGCAAGCGTTAACACACTTTAGGGTCGCTTTTACAGTGGTAGTTTAACTAGATTTGTGGGTTAAACGTAGTTTAATCTCAGAATTCAGTTTTACAGTGACTTTAAATCGTCGTTTAAAATCAGTTCAAACGTCTTACGTTGCCCGTTTAAACTACGTTTTTAATGTTTTTGACAGATACTATCCACAAGAATGAGAGTTGTTCCCGCATTGTCTGTCGGCATGTTTATCTGCTGTTTGTTTTCTGGTATTTCTGCATTGTATAAATCAAACTTCTATCCTCACATGTACTGAGGTTGCTCGATAAAATATATTTTCAATGTCTTGATTTACAAAATGTTTGCATAAAATTATCAGCTGTTCCAAATGCGAGAAATAATTGATAATTTGTTGACATTTGCCAGTGATGCCATATATATTCGACTTGAATCAGTTAATTTTAAACGTTCACTATAAAACAGCTATCAATGTTAAACGTCGAATAAATTTAAGAGACGTTTAATTAAACAAAGGTTAAACTAAGTTTAAACTAGCTCTGTAAAACCGATGCGTTAGCGTTAACACCCTGAGTTAACGTTAGCACCCTGAACTAACGTTAGCACCCTGTTTTAGCGTTAGCATGTTCAGAACAGCTGTTTTTTGTTAACGAAAATCTATGTTTTACAAAGTTTTTATGTATGTGTATCTAAATATTATATAACATATTCCAAATATTTTATCGTAAACTCAAATACTGACTATTTAAGGGTGGACATAACCCCCACGGACATAATCCCAAAAAAAAATTCGATCATAACACTCAATAAAGTTTGGGTGTTAATTATTTAATATTTTTATTCATTAATTAGAAGAATGAAAATGTATTTACAAAAAAATAGAGCGATTTTTTGAAAACAAGATCTCGCCTGCTGCGCTACAGTTTCGCATCATTTTAAAAAATAACTAAATAAAGTTATATTTTTGTTTTATTCATTAATTTACAAAAAAAAATGATTTACAAATTTACAAAAAAAATATAAATAATAAACAAATTCAACAAAATAAATAAATTTGCATTTAAAAAAAAATTAAAAGTATAAAATCGGACATAATCGCCAATTGGGAGTTATGTTCGTTGGGGTTTATGTCACAACATCATATTTAATAACCACGTCCAATTAGAAAAAATAACCACCATGCAACTAGTTAAAAAATATAAATAAATCAGAGATCAGAAATAACTTATATTTCCATTTACACTTTCACTGAGATATTATTTTTTTCTAGAACAAATTGGTCTTTGATTGAGTGATATTTTTTATTTCTAAAAATAAAGAGTTATGAAAACCTTTATTTTAAATGTCTGTGTTTAAAGTTTATTAGTAGACAGAAAATTGTTTTGGTCGCATTATAGAGAATTTTTTGTTGTTACAGCTTCTCCAAAATTACTAATGAGAGAAATAATTTTGTTCACATTTATATCTCTCACTGTTCAACCGCATCCAAAAGATTTGAAAAATATAGGTTTTTCACAGACCGAAACTGAACATTTCCAAAAATAAAGATTTTCAAAATAAAGGTTTCTCTCAGACCAAAATTATTTTTCTTATATTTTTGGTTTTTCACTGATTTATTTAATAAATGTTATATATTGAGAGTTATTAAGGAACTTCTAAAGAAACTTCTAATCTTTATCTTTGACCTCTGAAATAAATATATAAAATGTTTTTGATTAAATTTACTATTGTTAGTTGTAAATAACCAATAATTAATAAATTTGTTAATTTATTAAATTCTTGATAATTAATTAAAAAAGTTTTCCTTTTAATTATGTTTTTTTTTTTAATCTGATGAACTATAAATCAATAAACAATTCTATTCTATTTGTATCAACTTGAAATAATTAAAAGAAATGTTCAAAAGGTTGATAAAACCAAAGACATATCTAACATATCTGACACAGAAGTCAAACTGACACTCAAACTGCAGTAATGTTTTCATTAATCGAAAATTTTGATTAATCATTATTGAATAATCAGTTTGTTTAATTGCACAGTCTCAGTTTATATAGGTTTAGTTTTTACTTTGATATTACTGTTTACTGGGTACACAATAACCATATGCTGTTATTTTGAAACCAATGCAAATTTAATATCTGCTTTTATATTACACATAAATATTTCAAAAAGACATAAAACTCACCACTATTTGTATAGAAGGCAGCAGACGACAAAATATTTGAATTAAGCGCTATGTTATTAATAGAACTGCTTGCAGCAGTAGTGGAGCCTCCTGCAGCATTAACTGACGCCACTAATAATTTCTCTTCTAATATAACTTTTGAGTCTTCCAGCGTATTACGTGTGTAGGTCGGTGACGTAGCTTGTGATTCCCCATTCAGAGCACGTCGTGGACTATTATTGCCACTTTTATGCACAGTGGGCAGCGTTTCTAACAGGACCGAATGCACGGTTACCGGTATTTTGACTACTTTCCGCGCATGAATTTCATTTTCTTTGTCAATCTTATTGAGTCGTTTAATGTCGGCCACCTGTTGCATCGTATACGGAAATTGTTGTTAGTGAACAATAATAAATCAGTAAAACAAAAAAAATACCGTGCAATGGAACTTCAATGCCAAGGCTTGCAGCGTGTCGCCTTCCTCCACTTTGGCTTCGATTGTATTCTCGAATTTGTGTTGCTGTTGTTGTTGCGACTGCAAACGTTCCATTTGCACCACATCATTGCTATTCTCATGCTGGGGTTGGTAAGTGGACGAAAAGAGATCATCATCATCGTAATGTTGTGGTCTTCTGCAAATTTATAAATCTATAGCATTTTGTTTAGTTCGATTAACTAGGTTTAGTTTACCTTTGTCTTCGCATAGCCATTACTAATTCTGTGGTTTCGTAGTGCTTAATATTTGAGCTACAAACGTGATTAATCTACTTAAATGTTGTTGCCCACAACTTTGTCTTGTCTTTTGCTAATGATGGACACGTTTAAACTTGGTCACAAAAATTAGCTGTACGTAGTTACTTCGCGTTTCACTAAATTTTATTTGATTATTTATACCATATTTTTTGGTTTCAATAATATACTTTTTTAACTAAGCTTAAATATTACAGCAGATTATCAAAAACATCTCTTGTTGTCTACGAGACTAAAAACAAAAATTTACATTTTTTAATGACGTCAAAGACAACTCAGTGAAGGAAACGTCAAAAAATATTGGTTGAAAAAAATCTGAGCAATGTTCAATGTTTACACTAAAAAAAAAACCGTAATGGATATAAATAAATAATTATCAGTTTATTTACCAATTTTCTTACGAATACCCAAGTATAACATTACACGAAATGATACCTAAAAGGACATCTTTATAATGTTCACTTATTTGCATTCTCAAAAAGCTATTGAAAATGTGAATTTCTAAAAGTTTCAAAAAAGGCGACTATTTAACAAGTCCATTTTGTATCGTTTGGTAGTCAGTGCAACGATGCCGAAAAATGTTTATTTTTAATTTTCACTCCGACAAAAACAAAAATTAATTTATTTTCAAATTTTCTTGCCGTCGCGCAACGTCTAAAAAATTAAAAAAATACAAAAAAAAAACAAGATACATTACGCATAAACACCGCGAATTTACAAGCCGCGTTCCTTCTCGAAGACGTCTGTGTTCGTGTCGAAGTGCGAAGCTAAAAAATGCATGCAGCACAACCTTCATCGACGAGCTCGCTCGCATGTCGGAGAGACATGCCGAAGGTCTGACTATTTTCCACGAAGTCAGATTCATCACGTTGGTGCGGACACGTGGACGCAGCGGAGCCATGATTGGCGGCGAAATTCACCGGACAACGGACAATTCAGCGGACACCGACAACAACTACAAAACGAGACAAAGTGCAATTACAACCAAAAGGACAACCGCGTCCGAAATATTATTAGTTCCTGACCCGTACTTTCTGCAGAGAAATCACTACACCACGCTAATGATTGAACTAACGCGCTGAGGCGTTAATGCAGATGAAGCGTTTTGTGTAACTGAGAGAATGTGGCAGCCCCATGGCTTTAATCCAGATCAAGTGTTGGGATTCCGACGCGAGGCATACGAGGAGTGGCATTCCAATGCTTGGCATTATGTGCTCGTTCCTAAGATGTGTACAAAGTTGCGCAGATGGCATCAGTGAATAAATATAAAATATATTATGAAATATTAAGATTTGTTTTAATTTATACCGAAAAAAAAAATCAATGATTAAATATTTGTCAAAAAGAACATTTCTGACGTCAACATATGACGTCGACATATTTTAATACATATTTTAGACATAATTTGTCTAGTTGGGTATTGAAGCTTTCAAAGTAGAACATTATGCGAAATGATACCTAAAAGGACGTCTTTATAATGTTCACTTATTTGCATTCTCAAAAAGCTATCAAAAAGGTGAATTTCTAAAAAGTCTTATTGTTTTTACGTCAGCTAAACGATGCCAGTATTCCGTAAACTTATTTGCATACCTAAAAAGTTATCAGAAAGGCGAATGTAGAACAAGTCCTTTTTGTATCGTTTGGTAGGCTATGTAACGATGTCAAGAAAATGTTTGTTTACTTTAGAATTTTCAAACTGACAATTAAAAAAATTTACTTTAAATTTTCCTGCCATTGCGCAATATACAAATAAAATTTTTACAAAAATCAAAATAACGTATAAATGCTGCACTAGCGAGCCGTGCTCCTGATCCAAGACATCTTCGGACAAGTCGCTGTGCGAGCATATAAAAATTCCCGACCAAGAGCTGATTCCAAGAATAATAGAAACAAAGATTGCGCAGAACGTTGTTCAAAACTTGAATATTCTGCGCATGTACGTAGAAGTTTTTTGACAACTGTAATTTTTTCATTGTGTCAGAATGTTGTTGTAAAAAAAAAAAAAACATTTCAATTATTTTTGAAAAAATTGCGTGTGATTAATAGATATGTGTGCAAAACTGCACTGAATCGGCCATCAAAACTAAAAGATAAGAAACCACCATCGAAATTCTCTAAAAACAAAATAATTTAACAACATTTGTGTAGCTCCGGTCAGGATAACAAATATATATTTTAGATTTGAAATTTAAATTAACTGCTATCCACCCAAGCCCATGTACAGCAATGTCTTGATCAGCACGAGAGTTGATACCCCCACTAAGGAAACTGCCGGAAGCCTGATTCCCACCAATTGTTTTGGGCAAAAATGTAAATAAAAAAAATTTCAATGAAATAAATATTTGTATTTTATGAAATGTCTAAATTTAAATTTCCTTTACTTGACATTCCATACTTTTTGACGTCAGCAATACAGGGTGTACATGCGCAATGCGTAATCTTATTATTCTACACCCAGAAAAAAATCATGGTAAATTGATAGTATTTCAATAGAAAAACAATAATTTATACCATTCAAATAGGTCAATAGGATGCGACCCATTTGTTCAGTAATATTGAAACTGTTAATACAATGTGTGGTTGTACCATAAATTTTATAATGTGATATTTTAATTACAATATGAAAGACCTATACAAATTTAATGATACGTATTATTAATTTTATGGTATAATCGAATTACATTTTCCTAATAATTTATTAAATCAAAATTGTATTTTAGTTAATTTATTGTATATACTATTTTATTTAAATGTCGAAATTGATATTCACTTTTACAACACACACATAAAAAGACACTTCTTGCTGCAAAAGGTTATAAAACATTTATTGTTTGCTTTGGTTTTCAATAATTGATTGTAGTACTTGAGTCTGCAGATATTTTTGAGTCCGTTACCATAATAGAAATTCGATGTATTACTTATTTTCTGTAATAAATAAAAATATAAATAAATATATAAATATAATTTGTTTACATTAAATACATTGAGTCCTTACCAATATCGCGTTTAATAATGTGGATTTTTACAAAAAAATACATGCGGCCATTTTGAGTAAACACGCAGAATTTCGTACAAAACGAACATGTTTGTATTCGTTTCATGTTTTTTTTACACCACGTTTATTATTATAGGAGGAAACCATTAAAACAACAGTATTTATTATATTTAAAATAATAATATTGAAAAATTTAAATTTGTGGTACTGAATTTTTCAAATACTATTGAATTAATTAGAAAACTTTTAATTTAATAAGAACCGTCGCAGTTAAAGTGCAAACTTAATCCGGTGAAAAGGTTAGCGAACCGAACTTAAGTCCCACCAGCAGCGGGCCTATGAGTCGCGGCGAATTTTCGGTATAATGCTGGACAAACATCAAAAGTCTGATGGACGACATAGATCAGATAAGGGGCTGACATCGAGACACATTGCACAAAAAAATGGACAGCTGTAAGAAGAATAACAGCGATTGCTGCTAGAAGAAGTTGAAGAACTGCTGCATATTTCGTTGATTTACGGCCTACAGATATTGTCAAGAGCTTCAAGACTCATATCACAACAGAATCCTCAATCCAACTAACTGCAAAAGTCTGAAGATACAGATGCGGCAGTCCCAACACAAAAACAAATTTTAAATCCATTAACTGAATTTTTATGATGTTTTAATAAATTTATTCAAATTATTTAATATTTTGTTTCAGTTGTGAAACAAAAAGAAAGTGTAGCCTGTAAAATTCACTATATTTTTTACCCTTTTTGACATATCGTTTTCGTACTCTTTTAGATGACTAAATTTGGTTGCCTTTCAGTTGTTAAAAAGACATATTTCCGATAATAACTTTAAGGCATATTTATGTATAACATTAGGACATCATTCAGACAAATCAAAAAGACATCTTCCGGTCAATCATTTGTATTACAAAAAGACATCTTTCCCGTAACATTTCCGAAAAATGTCGGACATCGAGAACATTTAAAGACATCTTTTAGACATAATTTGTCTAGTTGGGAATTTTTATTGAAACACATATTTTTAAAATCATGCGTGCGCTTTAATTTGTCATTAATTTCAGGTTTAATTCCAGCAGTAATTTACCCCACACCCGTAATGAATTCGTCTTGCATTTTTTTATTTTTTAGCTCTTAGAACTACTTTTGCAACCAACTTCACATCAAAATGCATGGTAAAACATGAAAATTCAAATAGATCTGCATTCGTACGTGGCGTATTTCGTTACGTTCTATGCAAAAATCTTTGAAAATTTGACAGTTAAACGACGTAAACGCACATATTTAGGATCTATGGTTAAGCTTCCAATACAATGATGTAATATGTATATATTTTATACAGAGGTCCAAAATATAAATGCTGTATTCATACTACTTATCCAAAACATACTAGTCAGTTTTAATATTACGTCAATTTTGTTGACGACTCCAGCATCATCAACATACATCAATTTTTCTGTTGACGCAAACCGAAATTGATACAATTTAGTCAATCGTGTGATTTGAGCTTGAGACTTTTTCAAAAGACAAATATTTGCTGCCACATTTTTCGCCAAATAAATAATTCAAAGTACTACACTCAGAAAAAAAACATTATAAATCCGATATGGTTCATAATTAACATTATATTTTATTGATTTGAGCTCAAATATAAATATGTATAGTGAAATCAATATTTTTCATAGTATTTTTTTTTAAATTGTCAAATGTCATAGTTTAATGTGTTTAATTTGAATATACTATGCGCAATAATGCTGCACCTAAATTTACTATGTTTTATAACATTTTCAATTGAAAAACATATTAATAGAAAGATTGGCAATTCAAATTATTTATTTTATTTAAATTAAAAACAAATATAATAGCACCTTCTACGTTGTGGTGCAGTCTTGTCTCACGACATTATCTGGATGCGTACGCTCGTGGTGAACGCCGATATCGCCTCGCATATTAGAGTCTTCCGAGGACTCTTCTGTCGTGCAATACGAAGTTCCGCTGCATGAAGCACAAACATTAATAGCTACACGCATAGAAATATATTGTTAGATCCGACAATAAATTAACAATATGTATGTTCAAAATAGATCCCATTATAATATTGTGAATTTATTGTCGGTTTTAAAAATTGTATTGTTATTTTCCAACAACAATTCGATTGTGACTGAAAACAATCAATATTGTCATTTTTACATAAAATGGAATTGTCAAATTTATAATATTTGTAAACTTTTTTTTGCGTATGTACAAAAAGACACGAAATTGTTAATGTTTGTATATTTTTATTGAATTACAAAATATATTAAACAAGTCCATAGGCAAGCGTTTAACTAAGGCTCATGCCTCTAATGCTCGTCATCATTATCTGTGACTATCTCTCCATAAAACAGACTACATCACAGTAACTTCTGGGCAGTGCTGCCGAGACACTTCCATGGGCAGCAAGTCGCTATGTGTCAAACTATTTGTCGATAGGCGGGTTTGTCGATAATGCTCAATGTTTTACATCGCTGCACATGTATATACTGGCTGAGTTCCAGCGTTTCAGCGTCACTCTTTTGTAATTCATGCACATACAGATGCCGGCCGCTAACTTTGATTTGATTTTGCAGAAATGATTCAATGAACCTGCGGCAAAAATAACAATTAGTTTGTTATATATATATTAATTATTAACATATCTTACGTATTGCGAAAAATCTGCATCAATTTTGAAAAAAATTAAGTAGTTGAAGTTTCATTATTTTGAATTTTTGAATTTGAAGTTTGTTGAGTCAGAGTAAAACGTGTTGTCACATTATTATTATATTAAATTGGAATGACAATCGTTTATTGTAAATTTTAACAATATATTTCTATGCGTGTACAACAAGTTATAATAAATTAAACAAATTGAATTATCTTTGTGATAGTTTACCCGCTGTCGACCGCCGCTGTTGAAAAAACGATCCAGAGAAAATGATTTTGAAAATTATCAGTTAATAAATAAAACGATTGATTTGACCCACAATTCACTATGAAAAATTAATGATCAACCAATTCATAGCAAAATTTACTAGAAATGTTAACAAATCATAAAATGTTATTGTTCATAATTAAAACATAGGAAATGTTGTATAATTTCCCTTGGTGTAAGACTTACGACATATCTTGTTAAGTTTTGTTGCAAATTATCCGTACAGATCCAGTTTTGTCCACTGTGTTCCTCTGTTAACTTCAATCTGTAAAATTTCACTTCCACGTAACCTAGGTTTTCGGCGATGCCAGCAACAAACTCTTAAAATAATTCTATTATAATATATGCCAAAGATATATACTCTCTGCATCAGTGTAAAAAATCGTAATTTAATAATTGTCATTCTGGCAACGCTGCTAATAACAGACAAAATGAAATGTCATATAATTTGCAAGGGAAAGTGTTTTTTGCTAAATTAAATAAAAAGTAATAGAAAAATAATTAAAAATGTCCCTACAACACATGCTTTGCAGGACTATACACCGACAAATATAGTAAGTAACTATTATTTTGATGGTGACAGCGACCATGAAACGTGCAGCACACTTTTAGCCTCCCAACAACTGCGAGGTGCAGTCCCAACATTCTATTGCATCATGCGCGATCGCGATTTCAGCAGCTAACACTGCGTTCGGTGCGCAACACTCCACGCCGTCCGAACCCTACACGCACGCCCACAATACAGACCACGCCTTTTGAAAGTGTGGCCAGCGGCGGTCCGGTGCCCAGTTCAAATGTGATAAAAGCGCTGATATTCACAGGCGCGGTATGATGAGTCTTTGCAGACAATTGTCCTTTAATGCTATATTTATTTAAGTTAATTTTTGCAGTTTAGTGCCGGATGCTTCATGGGTGCCACTGTTATGGAATATGAGAATGCACGAAACATGATGATAGAGAAGGCAAGAAATGCAAAGTTTCCATGGCTGCGCCGCAAGACAATCGAGGAGCAAAACTATTGGCAGAATGTGAAGCGTGAAATTCGACAGTTATGGCAACAATTGACTCCGGGTGAAAGGGTTTTTGCGCCAATCTGTGCATTGAATCTGATAGTGTTTGGGCTTTGGCGTGTTCCCGCTATGAAGCGCACGATGATGACCTATTTTTGTTCGAATCCCGCAGGACGTGCGGTCTGCTGGCCGATGTTTCTGTCGACATTCAGTCACTACTCGTTGTTTCACATATTTGCTAATATGTATGTGTTACACAGTTTCACCAATGCAGCGGTAATGGCGCTGGGCAAAGAGCAATTTCTGGCGGTGTATTTAAGTGCTGGCGTCATAGCGAGTATGTCCAGTGTCATTTACAAAGCCATCACCTCGCAGGCTGGGCTCTCATTGGGAGCGGTAAGTATTTAACTGTTTAACAGACCTGATTTCGGAAATGGTATGAACATATTTTTTATCTCATTTTCATTTCATATTTCTCATCAAACGAGAAAAGTGCCCCTGCTCATTCAATTTTATTTCTTTTTTGTAGTCTGGTGCAATTATGGCTATTCTGGCCTATGTATGTGCACAGTACCCGGACACACAACTGAGCATACTTTTCCTACCGATGGTTACATTCTCAGCGGGCGCTGTAAGCAATAATTTGTTGCAAACATTTTAAATTCATCCCTAATGCGTTTTCAATATAGGCAATCAAAGTCATCATGGGCATCGATTTAGCGGGATGTCTCTTGGGATGGAAGATATTTGATCATGCAGCACATTTGGGAGGCGCACTGTTTGGCATGTAAGTCACGGGCATAATTGGCCTTATTCACAAATCTTAATTTTTTGTTCTCTGTTTTATCCAGTTTCTGGGCCTACTATGGCAGCGAGGTGTGGCAGCAGCGAATATCGTTATTGAACGTGTATCACGATTGGCGAAAGGCAAAGTAGAACTCTTGTCAAAATAAATTAAATGCAAAATGTTGTTAATAGTCGTCTAGTTAAACTTGTGGTTTAATATTTTCCTAGTAAAAACGCTAAATATAACATATATATTTAACTAATGCAGCTACGTCGTATCATTGTGTCGAGTTATTTCTTTTTGTTGCAATTCGTATGCTTTTTGTGCATTAATCCGCATGCGAAAAGCCACCTCACTTTGACGCTGTTTCAACTTGTTGCGCAATTCTGTCGTTGTTTCATACTCTGGCGCATAAGAAAGATGCAGGATGCCGCCGTAAAAAACTTGTGCATCCAGAAACCGCTTAGCACGCCTCGCATGCTCCAACCTACCGAACTGCGCATGATAGACATCCGTAAATTGTTCCACTTCAACTGTAATAAACCAAAACTCAGATTATGGATATCCATCGCCTGCTTACCACCTACCTTTTTTATTCACAACATCTGTGACACATGAACAGAGGCAGACCTCGCCGTGTCGCTGCAATGCTCGTTTAATCTCCTGCTGCAGATTAATTCGCGGAACACCGAATATCAGTAAATGTCGCGATTCATTGGCCACAGTATAAACCTGTTGATGTAAAAAGTTTAATTTAATTATAGGCTATTGACTATGATTTGCTGACCAACCTTAACTGCCGTAAGCTTTTTTCCTTGTCGATACTGCGGACGTGTTCGGCAATATTTGAACCTTTTGTGGTGTGCCACCTCTTCGGACATGGCATTGCAACTTGTTTAGACCCCAGTCTAAATCAAAACATATATTCTGTTTCCTTTTGTAGATGTAGAATGATCTCTACAAATCTAGTGATGTGCATTAAAATGTATACAGATCATGAGTATTCGGTAGTAGGCTAATTTTTGTTATTTTCAAATGCATATGCAGGTATTTTTTATTTTTCATAGGGAATATACAAAGGTAAAAATGAAACGGTTAAAAAATAAAATATGGTCTTCAAAACAAACTTTGTGAGCATCGTTTTTCAGCAAACGCTCTTTGATAAGTTAAATATTAAGCATCGTTTAGATATCTCATAAAGATAACTTTAATAGTAAATAAATCGAGGTACAATTAAGTTGTCATAAGTTTCATTTACTAAGTACTGTTTGCGTCTTTTGTGCCTTTTTTTTTAATAATGCAAAGTGGAAAATCTTGCTGATTAACTCAGACCACAAACGATATTGTTAATAAAAAAAGGAGGTTGACTAAAAGGAGTTTCAGAAGGTGATTTAAACATAACTTTCGGTTATCTTTTCGAGAGCCAAAAGTCAACAGAAAGGCGAACATCATAAGCCTTTTAGATACTTTATAGATCATTTTTGTGACAACATTCGAATATCGTCAACTATTCCAAGTTAGTATTAAGTTATGTTTTGGACATCCTTTTTCTGGTTGGGTTTAAAATCCCAATTTGTTAAATATGGTTGTTTATGGATAAAATTGAAAGTAAAATTATGCAATCACGTTACCACTCGTTATATCCATCAAATAACAAAAACATTTTTTATTTTTTTTATTTTGTGAGGTTGAAAAAATCCAAAAATTATTAAACTTCTATAAAAATGTATTATTTTGGGATATCCTCTTTCTTATAAGATAAAAAATAGTTGTAACTACGGTTAATTTATTTTTGGGCTTCGAAAATGTTTAGTTTTCGTCACTCATCTAAAAAAACAAGTTTTTTAGATACTGTAAAACATCTTAAAAAAGCTCCTGTAATTTGACAATAAAAAATACAATGAATGAACTCATATTTTAATTTTATTATTATTTTAATAATTGTTAATGATGTTGCAATCATTAGTTAAAAATAACCCATAATTAATTATTAACAAATTGGTACATTACAAACGTACTTCGATAAAAAATCCTTATATGCTATCCTTAAAATTCTATTTCGATTACTCAGATCTTCGCCTTTTATATTTACGTTTGACCTCCATTAAAACGGAAAACATTTTTTCCATTGCTTCATCTCTGCCATCGTCTGGCAACTCGATGAGTGAAGCCTCTACCAAATTGGCGAATCTGCCTTCCACCGAATAACGTTCTTCCTGTATATCATTTAAATTGCTTTGTAATAAATTAGCCGTATTTGTAAAGGCTTGCAGGGCAGCGTCGAAGGTTTCATCGCGGTCACCTTGGGTCTCCTCATGTGCTGAGTCAATGCGCTGCTCATCTGCATTACTAAAAGTTTCGGATTTATCCACCGTTTCGCTGTGCTTTCTATGTACAGGCATCAAAATTATTTCTTTATTGAAAAATAAAGGTTTTAATTTTACCTCTTTGGTGCAATATTATCTCTTAGAAATTCCAAACGATCCATCAATTCCCAATCCACTGGATATGATACTGTCTTTGAACGATTACTTTTTTTCAGCTCTTTAACATATTTTTCACGCAATATTTTCCATTTCTTCTGACACTCTTCAGCTGAATATTAATTTATTATGGAGAATACATGGTAAAGAACTACATTTGCACTAACCTTCAATGCCTAGTTCGATGGATATATTTTGCCAGATCTGATTCCTTGCGCTCTTTAAATAGTAATTCGGATGGCGCCTGTCGTATAACTCCGGGAATTGTTGCACACATTCTATTAATTTATCTTCGGGCAAATGTTCACCCATTTTGTGAGTTGAAAACAGTATTCCTTTAATACAATTTTATATACTGTAGTTGATTGTCGAGGGCTATAACAATAAATTTATCTTGACCATATTAACGCTACTATAATTGAAAATTACAAAGATATGAAATGTTTATCAATTAACTTCAACAGATAATTACCATACACCAAAGCATTCAGCATAATTCAATAAATGTAACAATTATTATTTGTAAATGAAATCCAAACAATAGCAGATATTAAATCGTGTTGACTTTTTTTGGGTACCCAATTCTTAATATATTCATTAGCCTAGCTTATACGGTACAATTCAGTCGTACGAATGAGCAGGATGGGCAAATATCCACACGATACTACATGTCGTACAACTTGGTTGGATTGTAACAAAATCGTATCGTGTGGATGCTTCGAACGACTCGTTTGATAAAAGGTTGGATAAAGTCAAAAAATGTTGACCTTTTCGGTGGTCTGTCAAGTAGGTTGTATCGTGTGGACGCAAACCCGCCCAACTTATTGGGTGTTTTTCTATCGAGCGCAGTTTTTGACGAGTGCACATCGCAGGGAGAAAATTTCAAACATGAAATGCTGCCATTTGGAGAGAAGAAACAAAACGGTCCTTTAACGGTGCCGTATACGGAACAGCGAAACGGAATACGATTTCGTAAATATTCCGTTGAGAGTACGTTTCGACGGCACGTTTACGGACTGTCATACTGGATGAAATACGGTTTGCATCTGTTGATAAAACGTTTTGACGTAAAATTAAAAAATGTATGTTATTTTACACGACATATTTATAACATCCACTACATATGTTTATGGAAAGTTGTTTTGCAAAAATATACATCCGCAAAAGCATCATTTAAAAAATAAAGAAAATCACAATATTAATAAATTTTCAAAAAATTGCATTTTTTTTGTGTGCGCGTAAAAATTAGAGGGGGTAGAATAAAAGCTTTAACCCGAAAACTTGAACTGTTTGTTAAATTAAAGTTGTAGTTTCCTGAAAACTCTGTTCGTACAGATTTGTATAATTATGCAATCAATTGAAAGTCCGTTACAATTTTTACGAACTGCAAAGAAAAATTTCATGTTTGACACAGACAGACCATAAGACCACCATGACAATCATGTGCTGTGCAGGCAACGACAATCGTAACGAAAATAGCGATGTGCTGGTTGAGTCAAAAGCTCAAATGGATAACATGCGGCAGAAACATATATAAATTTACATTTACGAAACTAAACACTGAGAGGCATCTCAAATGGCCTTTTCAAAATTAACGACTACAAGCATTACGCGATTTTAATTTTTTTATAATAAATTATTTTTAAGAAAATACCATGTCGTCGAAGATTAGGACTCCCGATGCGAAACGGCACTAGCAGATTAGCATGCAACGCATCAAGTAGAAGAGCAATCACAAAAAGCCACAATTTTTTTTAAACAAGTAGCGTTGTATTCATTAACATGAGCAATTCGGTAAAAGGCATATCTATTAAACTGTTTCTGGAATATTAATTATAAATTTAATAATTTCTTTATTTGTTATTTGAGTTTTGCTTATTAGTTTTGATTTAATTTTAAACTTCAAAATATGTAAACATGTCAATATTTGACAACTATTTTATTTTTTTTTATATGAATCTATTACAAAACTTTATAGGAAGCGATGCGGCGATACAGAAAAGTTCAACATGTTGAACTTCTCTGAATCGCCTCCTATAATGCGATACAGTCGCAGTATCACTTTTGCTATAAATTTACAAGCTATCTGGTCGCTTACACCTGAACTTTTTCCCATAAGATTTATTGCCCTCTCTTTTGCTGTATCTCCTGGAGATACAATTCGGAAGATACAATGTAAATCGGGCATAATTTAAAAATATTTCTTCTGCTTTTTCTAAGTGGTATAATTTATATGATATTTTTATTCTAATTTTTAATACATTTGACAATTTTTGTGGTATTTATAAATGTATTTAGTATTTTTGGGGTAGTTTTTAATAACTGTGGGACTGTCAACCAAAATTACCACGTGGGAATTTTAAAAATTTCGTATGTGATAAAGGTATTTTCGTGGGAATGGGGGTTGGCAACTATGTCAAATTATTGCATGCTGTCAAATTATTGCATTCTCACCAGTGATGCATTTTCAACTAAATTGAATAATATAAATAAAACGGATAAAAGTGGGTAAATCACCGTACGTCAACGGATTTTTTTATTGTGATCCAAAAGTCAATAATATTTTAATGAAAATACCAACAATCAATGTTATTTTTAGATATATCTTTAGATGATCAAGTATTTCCCCGTGGCAATACCAGATGCGTTTGTAGCTCAGTGGTTAGTGCTGCGGAGTTATTTTGGAGCCATTGAGTTCTTGGAAATTTTTGTAGTTATTTAAAATTTTATTTATATATATGAGGGTGTTTACAAAACATTAATATTTTGTTAAAAATTTTTTGTAAACAAATGCAGAATCTTTCAAACTGTTTAAAAAAAAAGTAAATTGCGCCCAAAATTGGAAAGATGGCTTAAATCCTAACTTAATTGAGAATGACCTGGTACATGTAAGCTGCGATTACCGCACATACATATCCCATGCACACATAGTTGCCAGTTTTGCTGAAAAAAATACAGCTTTTGAGAAATTTCTGTCACTGTGGGGTGTGAGAATTCTCACACTAAAATTTCCCATGTAAGAATTATTTTCCCACGGTGGGAAAAAAATTCTCACACGAGGGAAATTTCCCTCTTGTGAGAAAAAAAATCTCACACGAGGGAAATTTCTCACAAACTGCTGGTAAAAATAATACAACTGTTATTCAAAAATAACGAAATCTGTGTACAATTTAAAGTGAAAATTTAGCATCAATAAAAATTGTATGTCTTCTTATAGAAAATCGTATGTTAAACATATTTATCGTGTGTTATGCAATAATATTTAAATGGAACTAACAGTCCTATAAACACAGTAAATAAACAATAAACACAGTAAATAAATTTTAAAAAATTTAGAAGTTTCGACTGAATTTATAGAATTTGCTGTAAATATGTATACAAAAACAACAAAACATTCAATATAGACAACTTTTAATATCGTCGTTTACACAATTTATCCTATACAAAATCTGTCAATAAGTCGAATTTATTTTTAGAGATAACTTTAAATTGTCTCTGATTATCCGTCATTATATTATATAATTATTAAAATAAAATGAATTTACTACATTTGTAAATATTTCATTATTTTATACTGAGAGATTTCGCGGAAAATTGTATGAATTGTACGGTGGGATTTGGTGGGAAATTGTGAGAATTTGTGGTACGGTGGGATTTTGAGGGATTTGGCGGGAAATGGTGGGAAATGTGAGAATTTGAGGTACGGTGGGATATTGTGAGAATTGCATGAGGGAAAAAGGTATTTCGTGTGAGAATTTTATCTGGCAACCGTGCATGCACAGCTGATTATAGTTAGGCTTTTAACCTACATAATCCAATCGGGTAAATGTGGTTGTGGATAATTTTATATAGTAAAAAATTACCCTCTGTACTTCCAAAAAGAATCACTGATTCTAACGCATGAAAAATATAATTGCAACAACAACGACAAGTTTATTCAACACGAACAACAACAAATATCCGGCCCGCCAAAACCACTGGAATACGCGCCACTTTTATAAAAATTGGAAAATTTAAGCGGCATTTGCAGCTGATCTGCGTGTCATTTTGTGGTTGAATTTCAGAGTGAACACACGTGTAAATTACAAAGTGAAACAAACAAATTGTTTAACATAAATATAATAAATTATTTGTGATTTGTGTTGAAAGAATTTAACAAATACATAAATTCTAAGGAAAATGGCATTTGTTGCTGGTAAAGAAAATATCGCTGAAAACATGGAAAAATTTTCGCTGAAGGTAAGTGAAAAAAAAATGTCTATATACATATAAAAGAAATAAATATTAATTGTCATTTCAAAATAGAGTCCAAGAAAAATCTTAACGGAGAACTTAAACAATGTTCGCAAAATGTCTATTGGCAACGAGGAGCTCTCGGCGCTGACGAAATCCACAACAGACGAAGATACCAATGACAAATCCACAGCAACCGTCGCGACAACCACATTAGCAGAAAAACCTGCAGTGCCTTTCGATCCAAGCATCGAGCCATTGCTGCGCGAGAATCCACGACGTTTTGTCATCTTCCCCATACAATATCATGACATCTGGCAGATGTACAAGAAGGTAAGCAAGCACTCTAGACAATATAGTTGGTGAAAGGGTGACGAGGCGAAATTTCGAAAAAAACGCGGGAAAATTAGTTATTTCACAATGTGCAATATGTTTGTACGGATGATTTTATCGTATGTGTAAATATAAGCGGCGTCCGCCTTATCACATTCGTAAAATACTTCTAAGTAAGCAGTGGCGGCGTCGAAACTTGTTTGTATAAAATGGCGGGAAAATATGGTGTGGTGCGTAATGGTTAATCCAGCAGTGATTTTTTTTGTTTGTTTTATGTAGCAACAAAATATACAAATTAAACTTCTCACATCATTCGTGTTTACTAGCAGACAAAGTCCCTATTACACAAATATGCCTTACTGAAAAATGTATAAAAAAAAATACATATACATCAAAGTAGTTGGGCACTGCATTCTAGGGCTTTGAGTTGTACGTGTTCTATTTATACTCCAATGGTGTAACCTACAGGTTAATGGCGAATACTAACGGTGGGAGGCTTTTTTCAATGCAATGTCTAAACTCAGAGATTTGCTATTATCTGACGAGCAGTAGCTGTTTAGAAATTGTTTATTTTTTTGTTATAAACAGTCGTGGTGGTATTCAATACCGAAACTTTTTGACCCGTACTGCTGCATACTAACGAATTATGAATGCGCAAAAGTTTTGCAATCCTAGAAGTATAATACAAAAATACTATTAATTAAAATTGAACAGTCTGATATATTTGGAATTTTTTATGAGTTTGATTATTTTATTGTTCTGAATCCCAAAGAAGCAAAAATTGAAAATATTGTAAATTAGAAACCCCCAAATAATAAAAAATAAACCCCAAACATAAAAAAACCGAAAAGAAAAAATCACCAACGATTTTTTGTGGAAATAACGCCCAATATCCTATGAAAAATGTTGACGTTATTTCATTTTTGTGGGTTATTTCGTTTGAGGGGTTATTTGCTTCATAGTGCTCTAAATATTTAACAAATTTTGTATTGTTCTATATACTGACCCCGTCTCTATAATTGCATATTATGCAACATTGTTGATACGTTCGTCATGCTGTATTTTCAATAGAAATGCACGTAAGAATTTAATCAGTTGGCATTGAACATTAAATTGCAGTTTGTTGCACCCCTACACTAAAAATGTATTCACATTGGTCATTCGTTTGTAGCAAACATGATAAATAAAGTAAAACAACATAATTTCGTCCTAGTACTTAATTCCGACACTTTTTTTTTGTAAATGTTATAAATAAAAACATATATGGAAAAAATATATATATGAATATCTGAATATGAAATATAGTTTTATTTTCCTTTTAAATTTAAGTTTCACTCGTGCTATTTATATTTTAAGCTTTAAATAATACTATGGTGGAATTGTGGTGTTTTACATTACGGTAAAGTATATATGTAATTGTAATCTTACTCGTATGTCTGTTATTTTCACGATTACATGAAAATAAAGCAAAATAAATAAAACTCGGAATTCATATTAATTGTTTACGATTATTGGGATTTACTTTATTCTACGAATTTGACTTTTTAACTTGTGTTTTTTTTTATTCCTAATAAAACAGCAATAATAAAATGTTGCACGCCAAGTCATATGTAGTATTACTCAGTTTTACATCTAAGCAATAAATTACCTCACGATAACCAATATGCAGTTCTTTTTAAGATTCGTAAACGCTGATGATCTCACTATATGACCTTAAGAAAATAAAGTATTCTGTACACCCCTAAAAAATAAATGGATGTCTTTTTGAATGCTAAGATCGTTGAACTCATAAAACACCAAAAAAACATAAAACTTGAAACTCATTTTAATTACTCAGAATCTACACTACACACGTCTTTCTAAATGACGGTATTAATCATTTTTTTTTCCTGTCCATAGGCCGAAGCTTCCTTTTGGACCGTCGAAGAGGTAGATCTCTCCAAAGATCAGCACGATTGGGACAAACTCACCGACAACGAGCGTTACTTTGTCTCGCACGTACTCGCCTTTTTCGCCGCCTCCGACGGCATAGTCAACGAGAACCTTGTCGAGCGCTTTAGTCAGGAGGTGCAGATCACAGAGGCTCGTTGTTTTTATGGTTTTCAGATTGCCATGGAAAATGTACACTCTGAAATGTATAGTATTTTAATTGACACCTATATTAGGGAACCCAAAGAGAGGTAAATTTACCCACATAACTCACCTATCTCATTATAAACTCTCTCTCTAACTTGCAGAGATTATCTCTTCAATGCCATCGAAACGATGCCTGCGGTTAAACGCAAAGCTGACTGGGCCATGGCCTGGATCTCATCGAAATCCGCCAACTTTGGGGAACGTATCATTGCATTCGCTGCCGTTGAAGGTATTTTCTTCAGTGGCAGTTTTGCATCGATATTTTGGCTAAAGAAACGTGGATTGATGCCTGGACTCACTTTCTCGAATGAGATGATCTCGCGCGATGAAGGTTTGCACTGTGATTTTGCTTGTCTCATGTTTAAGCATCTAGTGCAACGTCCCAGCAACGATCGCATTATTGAAATCATTTCCGAGGCTGTAAAAATTGAGCAGGAATTCCTCACTGAGGCATTGCCTGTCAATTTGATTGGCATGAATTGCAAACTGATGTCGGAGTACATAGAGTTTGTTGCCGATCGTTTGCTTGTGGAATTGGGTGTAGAAAAGGTTTGTTTTGCAAATGATTCAAATAAAGTTATTTGTGTTTATTTTACTTATTTGTTATTCATTATTTATCTCTTATATTTTACGCATAGGTCTATAAAACCGCGAATCCCTTCAATTTCATGGAGCTGATTTCACTGGAGGGCAAAACGAACTTTTTCGAAAAGAAGGTGGGCGAATACCAGAAATGGGGTGTTACAACCAATCGTTTGGATAATGTGTTCACATTGGATGCTGATTTTTAATTTAATTATTATTCTCATAATACACCTAGCACCTAAGTTTTATTGTTTAATAACTGCGTAATATAATCGTGCGCAGTCTTTCACGTCTTATTTACTATTTGTCTGCAAAGTCTCTTCTCAACGTATTAAATTTAAGCCATTGTGACCATCTGACATCTGAGAATATTATTTAATTAATTATGGTTCGTCGAATTTATTAAATAACAATATTTACGTTCAATATATAAAATCAAAATTGGTATAGGTCATTTAGACAATTTTAAATTGATTTAAAATGTTATAACACTGAACACTTTATTTTATTTGACAATTACACTGATAAACTTTTATTTAGATTTATTCTTTGATAAACATTGTACATAAATTCATTATAGTATTAAAAACAATTTTTTTATTTTGAAAATACATTTATATAAATATTTTAAAAATTATACAATATACGTACAATAATAAACTGACATTTCTCAATTTCTGTTTAAATCGTAAATCGCGTTTTGGATTAATTTTTTACATTTGTGCTTGAATACAGCATTTCTAATTTTTATATCGTCGGTGATACTGCAAAACCGTCTATCTACATTTTCGAATACCTCTTTCAAAATGAATTTTACAGAAGAATCAAAACTATTTTCAGTCACCATTCTGCACTTCATACAAAATTAAGTATGTCATAACTTATGACATTTATCTAATATATCCGATCAAAATATCATTAAAAACCCGATTATAACACAAAATAAGGCGTAATTTTCACATGCAGTTAGGCGATTTTGTAGTATCACCGACGATATATAAAAGAAAAAGTTCCTGATTGACTAACTGGTCGATAAAGGTTTATTTTTTTGCTAAATGTGGGAGGTACTGGACAAATGAGCGTGGCACATACCATATGACTAAAACTTTAAAAATTATATAACTGCTGACATACTAAGAGTAGAGTTATAAAAATCGAAATAAATGATCATATTTAAACCTTCAATCGTAACGTTAAATATGGGCGGGATTGGACAACTGGGCGTGGCATCTCCCATATTACCAAAACTTTAAAATTTTTATAACTCTACTTACTAAGAGCAGAACTATAACCAGTTGGAAAGGTTAGATCACATGGGAAATTTTAAAGTAGGTGTAATTATGATAGTTAGGATTATCAAAATTATAGTCGGTCTAAGCCGACTATAAATACCCTACACATATGTGTGGTTACCATTCAAAATGATATATAGGTCACCAGGGTATACGAATCCTGAAAATAACTACAAACATTCAATCGCTGAAGAATTTCCATTCATTTGATACCCATATTTACATATGGGTAGGTGTACCGAATTTCGATTTTTTTTTTGTGAACCACAAGTCTTTTCACCGGAAAACATTATTATCATGTATTTGAGCATGATATCAATATATATTTGACCAAAAAAGTTTACCTAAGCACGTATACATAAAAATTGATCTTTATATGTACATTTTATATGAGCACATACAGCGTAGGTATATTAGTAATCTATGTTAAAAGTTTCATTTATCTAGCTCTTCATTTTTGAAAGTAGTAGGGATTTCAACAGACAGACAGACGGACAGACGGGCATCGCTAAATCGAGTCAGGAGGTCATGCTGATCAAGAATATATATACTTTTCCATACCGGAGATGCTTCCTTCTGGGTGTTACAAACGGCGTACCAAACTGAATATACCCTTTCACTCTTAGTGTAGGGTATAAAAATTGAAGTAAACATAGGCAAAGAGACGGGGAACCTGCCATATAACTAAAACTTCAAAAATGCTTTATCTGCTAACCTATTAGAGCAGAGTTGTAAAAATCGAATGAAAGGATCATATTAAAAATTGTTATATTCACGTACAATGTGAACGGGATTGAGCAAATGGGCGTGACACTATATTCCATCAAGACAGCATCAAATGGGGACGTAGGAATGCACTAAAAAGGGAAAAAGTGGCGTGAATGTGTCCACACATTAAAAACGATATACTTTTGCATTTACAAAAAGACATTATTTGTTTATATTTTTATACCTAAACAAACATACAGAAAAAACAACCCAAGTAACCAGAAACTACGATATAATAGGACTAATTTCTGTAATTTTTAGCTACGATATAATAGGACTAATTTCTGTCATTTTTAGCTTACAAATCGGTCACAGAAACTTAGTTGTAGAGCAGAAATGCGGAGACTTTTGGTTTGACACTTCTCATTTAATAAAGAAACGAATTGTGACGAATTCAAATAAATTGCTTCCAGTCATTGCTACAATTCATTTATATGTGATTTGATTTGTAATTTATTCGTATCATTATTGAATTAATGTAGAATTTTCTCAATCTCTAATCAAAAATCCCAATTTCATTCGAATTTGCTCTATTTCAATCAGAATCTCATTTGCATTTGATCTTAATATCATTTAGAATTTTCCCAAAAAGAAAAACTTCTATTTCATTCGAAATTTACCCAATTTCAAATGGAAAAAAATTAATTTGATATGTATTTGTCATAATTTTATATGGAAAATCACAATTTTTATTTGAATTTTCTAAATTTCAAATGGCAAATCTTAATTTCAATTTAAAATTAAACTTTTATCTAAAAAAAGCTTTCAAAAAAGTTCCACTGTCTCTGTTTTAAATTTTTACATTCCACAGCTTTTTCGTGCTAAATCAAATGAGTTGTAATAAACCCAAAATGCAACCCTCCTCATTGTGACGCAGTTTCCACCCTTAACAAAAACATTCACCCACCCCTATAATACAACGCAGCACGTGCTGCCGAAATGCACGTGACCAACACCCCGGTATGTGATGAAAAGCGGAAAAGCTATAATGCAGAGAGTGAAAGAGAGCCCATCAACGCGAAAATACGTTAGCGGAAATCGACCTGCTTTAATTGAACTCTGACCGCCTGTAATAAGGGAAAAAGCTCTTTGGCAGGCGTCCATATAGCATAACTGGCAAAAAGCGCTTAGTCTACATTCGACACTGGAGCAGGCCAAACTGGAGCAGCAACACGACGGCGTTGGTCATTAAAAATATAAGAATAAATAAAATAAAAATGCTATAAAACAAAACAGTAAAAAAAACCCTAAAAGTGCTTGCTGCTCTGTTGAGTAAATTAAATTAATGTGGCCAAGTGTAAGTGGTGGCTGAAGGAAGAAAGTAAACGTTGCCGATACAGACTCGCGTGCATTATTTCCAAAATCGATTTTTTCAAAAACCACTTATTTAGAAAGAAAAAAACCATTAAAAGTGCCTACATTTTTAGGGCAATTACGAAATCAGTCAGAAAAATATACATAACGTATTCAAAATGTGTTAATTTTTATAAAATCGGTAGAATTATTTCAGTGAAATAAATAACGACCAGTATTATTACATAATAACATTTTGCCATCGTGCCATCGTCCATAAATAGTTCCTTCTTGAAGCGGCTTGTCAAGGCCACCACTATAAACTACAATCAGCGCAAACAACCGTAATTGGTTGACAAACGTTAAGAGGCCAAATCCGCAAATAGAAAAACTAATTAAGGTGAGTTCTTAAACAAAACCATTTTAAATTCGCGTGCCTGCCTGAACTTTGCGATAATTAAATGCTTTGTGTTTAACGTACCTACGCGCCATGTAATTAGGTTTTAAATAAATTATTAAAACTTTGTTATGCAGTCATGGAATGGAACCCTTTCCACAACTATGTGGTATCCTATGTAATATTACAGATTTGATAACAGAAAACAAATTATTTTTGAGTACAATTTAATCTAATAATATGACTATGATTTTTTAAATGCAAACTGCAAACTTGAAGTTTACATAATTAGTTATTGAGTATTTGTAATTAACACCATCCAACACAAACAAATTTTGCGAAATTACTTAATGAATTATCATAGTTTTTCCGATTAATTAAATAATCGATTACTTTTTTTTTGATTATTTCAATTTATGATATTTTCAAATAATCAAAAAATAATCTAAGATAAATAGAAATATTCAAAAAAAGTTGTCGGTTTACATTTGAAAAAATAATCTATAAATGTAGTCGGATTACTTTTTTTGATTATTTTCAAATAAATGTAAAATAAAAAATAGAAATTATCAAAAGAAGTAATCGGACTACTTTTTGTTTATTTTTCAAATATTCTGAATATAATCTAAAAATATGTAAATACAGGGCCGAGACACATACAATTTCCGAATAGAATTATTTTTTTGTTAATTAATTTATTATTAAAAATAATGCATAATAATTGAATTCATTTATCATACGAAAAGAGTCGTATACCGGCTAAATGTATTGCATAAATATACAGCTGCGTAAAAGATTTGTTAACAAATAAAAAATAATTTACATTAAACAAAAACTGAAACAATAGATTTTTGAAAACGTCATATTCCCGATTTACATTGGCTGCATTCAGCGACCTCGGCAGTTGTGGAGTTGTTGAGTAATTTTCGCTTGAATGACATGCTACTCTCAACATGTTTAGTGAGCGGTCGCCATTTTTTCCAGCATAAAATTCTTACGCTACATTTGCGCTGCCTTTGTTATCGATGACATTTTAACTCAAATATTTATAAACAAAAATGGAATTTAGATTGAAAAATATGTTTTCAATCAATTAAAGAGTCGTATGTAACTTTAATAAAATATTAATAATAAATTAATTTGTAAATTGACAGCTGAGATAGCGGTGCATTCAAAAACAGTGAGCGATTAGATACTGCTGAGGTCGCTGAATGCAGCCATTGTATCTTCTGTGAGTCTCACTGTAACTCCTAGGGTTGTATTTTTTTCAGAAACTGCTTTTTTTATATGAAAATTTTAAAAAATGCAACCCTAGGAGGTACAGTGAGACTCACAGAAGATACAATGTAAGTCGGGCATAATTTATATTTTAAATATATCAATGTTTTTTTTTTTATTATGATTTAAAGTAATTAATCCTAAATCCGTACTCAATGTGTCGTTTTAAACACGCAGAGAAGAAAATTGTTTGCAGCAAACACGATATATTTGCAATCGGAAATTGAATGTCTTTAACTGGATTGTTCTTTGAATTCCAAATATTTTAAATTATTTTGGTATTCATTTCATGACTTATGGTATGGTTTTATTTTAAAATCCTATAAATTCATGTACATATGTAACGTGTAGTATATGTTTGCTGCAAAACATAATTTTTCCCTGTGAATCAAAATTGTAATCACACGATATGCAACCTGCTTTTATGTAACAAAGCTGCTTTGATGTAACAAAGTGTGCGGGGAAAAAGATTTTCATGTCTTAGAAAAAGTAGAACTAACAGTTACAAATATATAAAAAGTGACCTCAAGGTCACGTGGTACCCTTTAAAAATAAAAATAAAACTTTTTTTTAAACTTAATTTTTTGGAATATGGGATTGGCAAAATTAAATTTTAAAAACTTAAAATCCCTTACTTATACGTTAACACGGCTACGAACATTATTTTGATCAGATAATATCGGGAAAAATATTTTATTATTTTTTATCTTGTAAAATGAAAAAAGGTTTTTTTTTTGTATTATATAGTCAATCAATTGTTTTTTAGTATTTTATACTACAATAGATATGACACTGTTAGAAAAAAGTCGCGCCATTTGTTTACTTATTTGTAATATAATGTTATTTTTATTTTTAGTGTATTTATACACTACACTAAGAGTGAAAGGGTATATTCAGTTTGGTACGCCGTTTGTAACACCCAGAAGGAAGCATCTCCGGTATGGAAAAGTATCGGTCCATTGTAACTTGTGATCTGACCATTTATATTCAAATAACTCATATAAAATGTACATCTATAATTCAATTTTACTGTATACGTGCTTAGGTAAACTTTTTTTGGTCAAAAATATATTGACTTAATGCTCAAATACATGGAAATAATGTTTTCCCGCGAAACGAGTTGTGGTTCACAAAAAATCGGTACACCGACACATTTGTAAATATGGGTATCAAATGAATGGAAATTCTTCAGCGATTGAAAGATTGTAGTTATTTTCAGGATTCGTATACCCTGGCGACCTATATACCACTTTGAATGGTAACCACGCATGTGTAGGGTATTTATAGTCGGCTTAGACCGACTATAATTTTGATAATCCTAACTATCATTATAACACCTACTATAAAATGTCCCTACTTTAAAATTTCCCATGTGATCTAACCTTCCCAACTGGTTTTATATTGTAATAGTTATAGCAATAATAGAAGCGCCGCTGGCAATTTTTTTGGAAAAAATTCATTGGACATTATTTGTTTTAATAATCAATTTTCTGAACAGTATTGATTCATAATTATTTTTGTTTTTTTTCCGTAAAATTTTTACTGTTTTTTTAATTGACACTCAGAATTTCCAAACAAAAAACCACTATGAAAGATTCACAAAATATATTTCAAAAATAATAAAAATCACAAAAAAATAGAAATAACATCCAAACAATTATGAAATAATACCCAACATAATACATTAGGGTGTCACTTATTTTTTAACACCCATGTCTCAACCCCTGGGATTGTTTATTAGGACAAAAAAAACATTGTTTTGAATTTGAACAACGGGAACACGTGCCGCAAGTACATTGAAAATTGTACTGGGTACTGTCGAAAATTAGAATATATCAAAAATTTGTGATATTCAATATAACCGACTCGGACTTTATATGTTGGTATTATTATACCATATAAGAATAAATAACAATTTCTATATGTTTTTATTTCTCGAAAATTTCCGACTGTTTTAAATATTTTCGAATTTATCCGAGTCGGATTTAATACATTAATTCGATAAATGGTTCCCGTCAAATATTTAAAATATTACGACTTTTTACCATTTTGTGATTTATTGCTACTTAAAAAATTGGTATTTCCGACTCGTGTTCTACTGGGTGGGCTTGTCACACACCCCTTACCCTCCCATAGGTCCGGCCCTGTGTAAATATAAAAAAAGAGTTTTTGATTCTTTAAAGTTGTCGTGAAAATAATCAAAAAATTTATTAAGAATCAAATTACTTTTTATTATTTCTAATCGTAATTAAAAATTATTATTATGACTACAAAAAAAAGTAATCAAAATTTTGATGCACAAAAAACGCATTCAAAATTGTTTCACCCTATTAATAATTTTTAATTATCTTTTTAACGAAATAAATACTTGAAAAATACGAGCCATTTCATTGACATTCGTCATCGTTTTATACGAGCAAAATGATCGAAATTAATGATTATTTTGAATTATTCAAAACGCTCGTAATTTACAATAATCATAAAAATGTGTATTATTGCTGACTGGGAAGTATTTGTAAATATATAAAATTATATCGACATCATTTTGAGCTATGCTAAAATATATGCCACATACAAATTATTGTTTCAATATGGTAATATATCATATGCACTTAAAGTAACCCCTCAGCCGGAAATGTTTAGTGTAGAGTTGAAGTCTATTTGATCAATATAACGATTATTTTTATACAAATCATTAGTGCGTGTTCCCAACATGGCAGAACTAAAGTAATAAATAATTTGGTGTTTATGTTCTAAGATCGGTCAGGCAAATAATGAATTAGATATTTGTATACAATGTTGTTGTAATTTGATATGAAGGTAATTACGGGTTTACCCTCATATCAAATATGTTGTTAGATAAAACGAATCATAAAAAAAACTAATTGGTAGGCTTTGGAATTTCCTTTTTTGTTTTTATTTTTTTTGTTCATATCTAAATTTTAATAATGTAAATAAAATTCTAACAAAATTTAAGTTAAAGAAAAAACAACAAAATTTTATGTTAATAAAAAAATAGTTATTACTAACAAATACCAAACTTGAGAATAAATTATATGTGTGGCTTTAAAACAACGGGACTTAGTCTGGCCGTGGACAGCTGGAGTTGAACAGGGTAAAAAATATAATTAACTATTTTAAGTGATGGAAAATATTGGAATCGCACAAGTCCATTCCAAATATTTCTGATTAGTACATACTACAAGCGGACAGTGATAGAAAATGTGATCGTTATTTCAATACATTCGATGCAGAAGGTCAATATGCATGCAGACAGATTATAAATTCTAAAAATACCATTGTTAGAATCGCGATTCTTGGTATTGACCATATTTTATTCGTAGCAGTCTTTATCGTAACCATAACATGGTTCTTAACAACCATATTGTGGTTTTTCTGACTGACAATCATGTTATAGTAAATGATTTACTATAAAATGATTATAGCAACCTTATTATTTTTGAAAATACTATACTTTGATTGTAACAACCGTACATGATTTTAAAGACCATAGTATGGTTGTCGCGATCATGTCGCAACTATATTATTTCTCTGCGTTCGTATGCTAACAATAGTTCTTTTCAGATATCCATATTTTTTGAACACGACATTACAATCACTCATCGTAATTCCAATGATAATGATAAATATCACTATTGAACAAATTATATAAAGCATGCAAGTCTAAATATCTGCACTTATGGAAAAAAAGAATTAAAAATTAATTTATTAAAAAATTTACAATTGTTATACTCCCATAGTCGTTTTATTTAAGTATATTTTTTACAATAAAATCTTCATTAAAATTTTACAGATACCAATTTGGCTTGGTTTAATGAATCCTAGAATGTTCAACATTGTGCGCATTAGGTGTAGAAAAGTTTCCAGAATATGCCCTGGATTCTTCCCCCTCCAGAAAGAAACTACATGTGCAGTGAGATTGTATACACATTCTGGTTAGGCCAGCCCTAAGTCTGCCGGCCACAGCAGTCCGGAGTAGCACGCTGGACTTGCATTTTGAAGGTCTCGGGTTCGAATCCCGGCTTAGGCATGTGCGCTCGTGGTGTTATTAACCACAAAATCGTAGAGAATAGATTTTACAGTACAATGGATATGGTCTGTCTGAGTGCTGTGGATCTTAGTTTTATTCCAAAAAAAAGTCTGCAGTGTCCTGTGAGAAATCTGATCAGGATTTTGTTTCAGGTTGTTTTTAGGTAACTTATTGCATTCCTTAAAATTTTTTACGGTTATATGTCCTAAGAAGTTTCTCTGATTGACGTGGCTTTGTTAGTTCGAAACTTTCTAAATTAATTGTAGTCCGAATTAGAACTGATTTAATTTTGACTATAAGAACTGACTTAATAGTATAGAGAACCGAAAGGGTTGGTTTAGCATTGAGTTGATTGACTCAATTTTGGTTATTTCATTCTTTCTTTCATTATTGCGGTACCCTCACATAGAACATCAAAGTCCATAACGAAATTAGAATATTGTTTTATAACAAATTAACAGCTGGCAATACCTAGAAATGAATGAACTACACTGTTCCAAAATGTGTACAACACAATAAATAAATTCATATAATACCTTAAGTCTATTCGTTATCAATCTCTGATGTAAGAGGCATTAATAAAAACACCGACATTTTTTCTCTTTCGGAGAACTCAGAAACGTTTTAGTTTTAGCAGCTGTTTGTCGTTGGCCGGCAGTACAGTGAAAGCCATTATTAGAACTATGAACTGTTGCAGATTATTTGCCAAGTGCATTAAAAACAAACAAATAATAACAAAATATAAAAAAGATTAAAACATATATAATACGCATAGATAATACGCAACTGTGATTAAAGAATTATAAAAATATGACATTTTTAATTAAGTGATATATACTAGAATAAAACTACTGTAATCATTTGAGTCATCATCGTTGTCATTACCGTTTCAAAAGTGCACCATTATTAATATGTTTATGACTCAACGAAAGTTAAGTGTGTGCGTGTTTAAGTTTAGTGGGTAAATCGTGATAAATAACAATAAAAAAAGGTTTGAAGTTTAAAAATATATATTTCATTAAACAAATCTGTGCACTAACGTAGCACACGATAAATTAAATCGTCATTCTCAACGTCTAATCGCTGCTGCTGCTGTCCGGTGTTTTTATTTTTGCTTTGATATCTGTGTAAGTTTATTTATAAAATAGTGCAAAAGCATGCAACTGCTACTGACGATCATTGCATTCATTGAAGATCTCTTAAATAAACTTAACACGATTTTTATAAAGATATCTTTAAAATTTAACGGCATTGAACGTGAAATATTTCGTCAAGATCAAATGTAATTCTGATCTAAAAATTATATAAACAGCAACAATAATTGTTTAACATCTTAATGCTTATGTAAATCAACCATAATTGTAACAAAAAATAGTTTATCATGTAAACGTTTGTATCAGTAATGATGGGTGAACGAAAACAAGAAATTACATTTAACCATACTGCACCACAATTCATTAATATATTTATAACTTTAAAAATTAGAACTGTTACAATATCATAGATGAGTGAGTTCTGTCATAGTAAATATACGGGTTCTGTAGTGTTACATAGTTCATCTTGAGCATATTTGTGTAAGGAAGAATTGAATATGAGTTAAAATAGAAACCTCAATGTTTTAATTTTAATAAAACATACAACACAATTTTACACAATTTTAATAAAAAGTATAAAAAGTATTATATTTATTACATGCTAAAGTTGGTATATTTTACGAAGATAAAAATTAATCTTACGAATTTACTTTTGCATTTTTCGTATATTTTTCAAAAACCATTCAAACACAAAAAATGTCACCAACTACCGGGATTCATCATATTGATGAATTCATTCATTGAATTAAAAACGTATATTTTAAATGTTTTTCATTTTCAATATTTTTTTAACATCATATTTTAAAGAAAAATTAGTCTCCATTTACACATTTATGTATTTAAAATTCTTAAAGGATTTATAATATTTAATTGATAATTATTCGAAGACTCCATTTCATAATATTAATGAAAAAATGAATATCACATTGATGAATTTTGTTCATCAAACCATATTAGTTTAAATATCATAAATCTTATAAGAATTATAAATACAAAGGTGTATATGGGGACAATTTTTAATGTGAAATTTGATGTTATAAAAAATAATTAAAATGAAAAACATTGAAAAAATACGATTTTAAATCAATGAATGAAATCATCAATATGATGAATACTGGTTGTTGGTGAATTTTTTTTTTTGGGCATATTCTATATCACAAAAAGTGTAAAATATTTGACCTGTGTAATTTGCAAGTAAATAATACTTTCAAAGATTGATTTTTTCCTTAGTGTAACTATTGTATTTTGTAGACATTTTTATTTATTTTATTAATGCAGAATCCTAGTATACATTGCCATCGTCTTTATAAAGACTTCGACAGTAAAATTGTACAATGACTTGAGACTTCATCGCCGATGAACCAGGTCCGTCCGCCGATGTTGATCTCAAGGTAAAAAAAAACAAATTTTCATCACATGTTGAAAAATTCAATCCCATGAATTTAAATGAAATTAAAACAAAGATTAATAATAAGAATTAAATAAATGAGAGAAATAGAGTGTACTAAAAAAAGTAAAAGTTCCACTTTAAAATTTAAAGTCTCAATTTAAAATGTCAATTTAAAATTAAACGTAACATGCTCATAGAAAAACATTTTTATACCATACAATAAGAGGGAAAGGGTATATTCAGTTTGGTACGCCGTTTGTAACACTCAGAAGGAAGCATATCCGTTACACCCAGAAAAAAATCATGGTAAATTTATAGTATATCAATAGAAAAACAATAATTTATACCATTAAAATTGGTCAATAGGATGCGTCCTATTAGTTCAGTAATATTGAAACTGTTAATACAATGTGTGGTTGTACCATAAATTTTATAATGTAATATTTTAATTACAATAAGAAAGACCTATACAAATTTAATGATACGTATTATTAATTGTATGGTATAGTCGAATTACATTTTCCTAATAATTTATTAAAACAAAAATGTATTTTAGTTAATTTATTGTATATATTATTTTATTTAAATGTCGAAATTGATATTCACTTTTACAACACACACATAAAAAGACACTTCTAGCTGCAAAAGGTTATAAAACATTTAATGTTTGCTTTGGTTCCAATAATTGATTGTAGTACTTGAGTCTGCAGTTATTATTGAGCCCGTTGCAATAATAGAAGTTCAATGTATTATTTATTTTCTGTAATAAATAAAAATATAAATAAATATATAAATTTAAATTATTTACAATAATTACATTGAGTCCTTACCAATGTAGCGTTTAATAATGTAGATTATTACAAAAAAATACATGCGACCATTTTGAGTAAACACGCAGAATGACGTACAAAACGAACATGTTTGTATTCGTTTTGTTTTTTTACACCACGTTTATTATTATAGGAGGAAACCAAGAATAATAGAAACAAAGATTGCGCAGAACATTGCTCAAAACTTGAATCTTCTGCGCATGTACGTAGAAGTTTTTGACAATTGTTATTTTTTTTGTATTATGTCAGAATGTTGTTGCAAAGAAAACAACAAATGTGTTATTATTTTATAAATAATTGTGTTAAATGTGGAAAAACTGGAGGTAATCGACCACCACAAAGAAAAAAAAAAGAAATCTACTTCGAAATACGCTAAAAACATAATAAAATAACAGTTTTTGAGTCGTTCCGATCCCTCAGGATAACGAAAATATATTTTCGTGCCGAAATGTTTTGATGAACGATAGTTGATGCAACCACTTAGGAAGCTACCGCAAGCCTGCTGCCCATCAATGTTTTTGGGCTGCCCATCAAAGTTTTGCGAGACGTTAACCAACTGGTCGATTTGTAGTTGGTGTTAGTGCAGTTAAAGACAGTGCATCTCATTATTAAACAATTTATTAAAATTTTCGACACAAAAACAACAATCAAAACAACAATAAAATATTTTTTTTTAATTTTTGAAATGTCTAAATTTCAAATTTGAATTACCGTTACCTCACATTCGGAACTTTTCTGACGTCAGCAATATAGGGTGTACATGCGCAATGCGTATTCTTATTATTCTATTATTCTTGGGAGGAAACCATTAAAACAACAGTATTTATTCAATTTAACATAATAATATTGAAATATTTAAATATATGGTACTGAATTTTTCAAATACTATTGAATTAATTAGAAAACTTTTTATTTAAAAAGAAAAACTATTAATACATGAACCATAAGACCAATGGTCGTACCATAAAGTACTTAATGGTACATTTTCTTCTGAGTGTAACAGCACACATTATCACATATTTATAATCGGTTTAGACCGACTATATCCTTTCATAATTCTTACAAACTTCATCACACCAACTATCAGAATTTGCCCACTTCAAAATTGTACATGTGACCTAACCTTCATTACTGGTTCTATATTCCGCTACCACTCGACCGACAATGGCAAACCTCTGAAAAGCCCAGTTCTCACACCGTCGTTTGGATTCGGCATTAAATTGTAGGTCCAACCACCTTCGATATATATATAACACGCACATTTCAAATGATGAGAAAGCACGATCAAAATTCTTCAGGGCTGTAGCGCAAATCTATTATTATTATTAACATGCACACTTTTAATTATAAAGTTAATGTTTTTTTTAAGAAATATTTATTTATATACTATTTATTTATTTACTAATGAATTGACTCATTTTTTGTTTCCAGATTCTTCGAATAGTTAACAAATTTCATATACACCATACAAGGAATATAAGGCAGCTAAATAATATAAAATGTTTTACTCCATGTATTGTTATTTATCGAATTTGCCACGCTGGCATGTCCTGGCCTTTGCGTTCTTCGCATATGTGATGTATTACTTTATACAAGTGGTAAAGGTAAGTCAAAAAAATATTGTAAACTTAAAACGTTGCTAAGTAAATTTACCATGTGTTGGTAGGAGATTATTAAAATACATTTTATTAGAATAATGATAAAATTAAATTTGTATTTAAAAATCTAAAATAATATATTTGTTATTAGAACAGGAACAAACCCGGAATTTATTTAATATATATCAATATGAAAAATACTATTAAAAAACGTATGAATATTTGTTTATTGAATGTACAAAAATACACCTTGCGTCATAGAAAAAATGCACTAAAGAATTGTTAGTAACGTTCATTAAAAACCAAATATTATGGAAAAAAAAATTGAATTAAGTGGTTTTTATGCGAGATTCTGACACACAAACTTTTGCGACTTATTATTTTTTTTTTTTGATTTGCCAAGTATCTTTTAATGTAGTTAAAAATATAAAATTCTGGAAATGTGTAACAACTGCTCTAGAATAATAATCATGGTTTAACTAATTTTTTCCAAAAACGAACTTAGCCATTTTTTATTTCCAACGTTTTAAATAAACTACGAATAAATAAATTTAGTTTTCAATTCCGAAATAACAATTAAAAATAAATTGTATGCACTATTTTTGTATGAAGAACATAGACAAACAGAATGTAATTTAACGTCACAAAAATAATCATAATTCCATCTGATCCATATAAGTTTATGAGGAGTAATAGGAAACTCGCACCATGGGTGCGAATTTCCGTTCATTAGGCAGAAATTCGCACCGGTGCGAGTTTCCACTCATATAGGCAGACATTCGCACCGGTGCGAAGTTCCACCTATTGAGTGGAAATTCGCACTAAAAAAAAAAATTATTCAAGGAATTAATTTGAAGGAACCAAAATATGAACATGGAACCCAAACACTCCGAAGGTTATCGATGTCTGCACCATCAATGCGGCTTCTTAGAGGCAATAGTGAAGTTTTATGGAATTAATCGATGGTAAACACTATTAATTGTTTTTTTCATCGATATTCCATATGACGTTCCCATGAACGGCATTTATTGTGTTTCACATTCTGCTACTTGATGTCCTTTGGAGGTCAATAAAAGTGCGATGGACTTTCGTAATATTTTTAGATTCAACTTTCAAAAATAAAATGTTATAACATATATAAATAAAATCAAAGGGTTTGGTGTCCATATTTTTCGAAATTGAGTTTTTAATGACAGATTTTTTTAAACAAAAAATTGCAAAATTGGCATGTTTAAACAGTTTTTATTGATTTTCCAGTGAAAAAATGGACTTAACCCTTTTTTGCACCAAACCCTTCAATTATTACATTTTATTTTTATTTTGGTAAGTAATTTCTTCGAAATAAATATAGGTGCGAGTTTCCGCATATTAAACGGAAATTCGCACCGGTTCAGATTTTCTAAATTAGTGCGAGTTTCCGTACATTAAACTGAAATTCGCACCGGTGCGAGTTTCCACTCATATAGTAGAAACTCGCACCGGTGCGAATTTCCGTTACCCCGTTTATGAGCCATTCCATACCAAATCGACCAGCGGTTGGAACACACCTTCTTCGATTTCTATTTGGGAAACTGATACAGGGTATCGTGATATGCGTTGACCATTTAACCATTTGTTCATATTTTAATATCTCCTTCAGTAGCAATACTAGAAACGTTGATGTCTCGTTTTAAAGGTAATAGAATAGGCTTTTAGAAAAATTAAGTTGTAAATTCTAAACTTTAACATGTGGCCCGTGGTCATTATCTTTGCACTTCAAAATTGATGTCCTTAAAAAGGATCCTTTTTATAATTCTAAAAAAAATCATATATTTTTGCTTGATTTAATATAAATGTTCATGCCAAATTTCAAGATGGGATTTTGATGGTATCCATTTTTAAAAATTAATTTTCTAAATTTTATATATTTTTTGTATTGAAAAAAAAATACAAGGACCACATGTTCAAGTTTAGAAGTTACAACCTAATTTCTCTAAAATATTGGAACCGGAATCGGAACCCATATCATTTTTTTTTGTTGGCACCGAAAATCGGAACCGCTATTTTTATAAATTTTAGAACGAGAACCGGCATACGATATTCCAAGGGTTTTAGTCCATCTCTGTGACCGCAAAGAACCGGAATTGTAACCGGAGCCGTTTAGATTTTTGAAACAAGAATCGGTACCATTACAATTTTTTTGGTTGAAACCGGAATCGGAACCGCTATTTTAAAAATCTTGGAACCAGAACCGAAACCGATATTCTGAAGAGTTTTAGTCCCTGTTTAAATATAATTTTTCACGTTTTGCCTAGTTTTTCATGTGATTCCGTGATTTTTTTCGTGTTTTTCCGTGCTTCTTCGTGTATTTCTATATTTCATGTTTATCGTGCTTCTCGTGCGTACCTTTAAATTTAGTAGTCGGGCTCGTGCGTGTCACCTATCGGCGTGTCCGTGCCACCAAAAACAGGCACGCGCCCATCTCTACTTCGAATATATCTCTAGAAGTAGTGGGAGAAAAAAAAAAAAAAAAATTGGTCTATGCATATCTTAATAATCTTTAGCAGTTTCAGCCCTAATTTCATTGAAATCGAAAGGGAAAAATCTCGAATTTTATATCTTTTTGATCGATTTGGTGTGAAATGACATGTATAAGTTTATATACTATATTTGCGATTTTGTTCGTGTGCTTCGATTTGATGGTACATAAACATTGACATAAACTCAAATCTTGCCTTTCTTCGAACTAATAATTGCAACAACTCGTTTAAATAAATTAAGTTTATATCTTTTATTAAACTAATTTAAAAAATTTTAATACCTTTCCTCAGCGTCCGATTTTAGCTTGCTCCGATGGACCATTTAAGAAGTTTCTCGTCAAAAAAATGCCCACATTGGAGATGAAATTTTGGCCAACATTTTGGTGTGTTGAGAGTCGTGCTCAAACGGTATTTGCAAGTATTTTAAGGGCACAAGTTATTCCAAAAATCAATTATAGAAGGTAGCCCATTCACTGAATAATATTAAAGTAATATTTGAATTAATAATTATATAATTTAATATTTTTTAGAGAAATTTTAACTTTAAAAGATGGCGGCGAAGTTGCCTTAGACTGGATGGAAGAAGAATGTGCGGATACATCGCCATGCATTATAATCTTGCCTGGTTTAACAGGTTCGAATTTAAAAAAAAAAATAATTTAATATTTTGGTATACCTTTTTGAAATTGTACAGGCGAATCTCAGGCTGAATATATTAAATGTCTAGTTATGGCGGCCAACAGCGTCGGCATGCGTGTTGTTGTCTTCAATAATCGAGGTCTTGGTGGGATTGAACTGAAGACGCCTCGACTATATTGTGCTTCGAATTGTGAGGATCTTAGCGAAGTTGTGCAACATGTACGCAAAGTTATTCCGGATTGCAAACTGGGTGCTACTGGCATTTCAATGGGTGGCTTGATATTGGGTATGGGTAGTTTTTCCATATTCTATAGGCTTTTTTTAACTAATTTATTGTTTCTTTAGGCAATTATTTGGCGCGTAAAAGCGAAGAATCGCACAAACTGCTCTCGGCGGCTAAGATTATTTCAGTGCCCTGGGATGTGCACAAGGGTACTGCAAGCATTGAGAAACCCATATTAAACAGTCTGCTGGGCCGACATCTGGCCAACAGTCTGTGTCGTACGCTGAGCAATTGCGAGATATACAAGGATACCGATATTGATATGGAACGTATTTTAACGGTTAGTACTCTATAAATATTAAAAGCATGAAGTATTAAATAATTATGAATAAATATATATTTTTTTATATATTGAAATGAATAGGTATTTATTACACCGTACGACAAAAAAATAAATTACACGTCTTTCCCAGTTTTTCAGGATCTATTCGTTGAACATTTTAATATACATTTTAGTATTTTTTCATTTTTACAACATAATTTTCGTCCAAAACTGATACAATATATAAAAGTTTCAATATTTTATTAGTAAAGTACGCTAAAAATAAAACAAACGTATTTTCCAGTTCTTCTGGATCAATTATTTTAAAATTTAAAAATGCATTTTAATATTTTACAAATATCAATCATACGACCCTTATTCCATAAGATTAATTAATTTAATTTTTTTAATAAAAATGTTCAAGTAGTGATATTTGAAGGTAAACATTATAAAATGTGCATTAATAATTATTTAATTCAATTTACTAAAAACTAACCTTCTCTTCAGATCAAGCTTGTTCTTATTTGGAGTTTTTTTACGAACAATTACACAGTGCAGCAAAAGCCCACTTTTTTTTGGTGCCAGAGATTTGACAATTTTTTTAGAGTTCTTGAGAAACCTGAAGAATTTTCACCTAAGAAACTTATGTCATATCACGAGATATATCACCATAAAGGTCCTAAAGTGACCGCAATATTACCGTTGATTAATTGAGAAAACTATAGTAGTTATGGATTTGTTGTCTGAGAACTAAATGTAGACACTATCCAATGCTTCATATCTGTAGTACATAATTTAAATAAAGGAAAAGAAGGCTTGATTGTAGTTCAAAACTTTCTTTTGCAACAAAAGACTCGACAATTATAAAGAATTGGTTGAGGAAATGATTCCTGCTTGTCATGCGATGGAAGTCAACATGTCTCTCAAATAAATTTCTTCACAATCATTTACAATTTTGACTTGGGAGATTTTAACGACTCGCAGAAAACGACACAGAAAAAAAATCTTCATATTGATGAATTTCGTTCTTCAAAACATGATTCATTGTATTGAAGAACAATTCATAATATTTAAAACTACAAAATATCAATGTTATGAATTCATTATCAATTTGATGAATGATCGAAAAAGGGTTCTTCAATGAAGTGTATGTGATGATACGTTTCATCATATTAATGAACAAATACATAATATAAAACATATATGTACATCATATTCAAGAATGTGTTTCATCAAACTAAATTTCAATCAAAATATTTATTTTTCGTTAATTTTTTTCCAAATTTCCTCAAGTAGTTTTTGTATGACATTGGTTATATAATGCCATGCATAAATTAGTAAAATGTTTTGAATTATATTTATAATCACTACTTTTTACTAATAAAAATTATATTTGTAAAGAATATATTTTTTTGAAAAATTATCAACTTTTATTTCGAATAAAAAAATGTTTAGGACATTTTTTTTCCCTGGAAAATTTATATCCATAATTTTTTTTAATTTTTTTTCTAATTTTATTTCTTAAGGAATTTTTCGAATTATATTTTCTATTTTTTTTTTTTTTGATTTGATCAATTATATATATGAAAAGTTTTCTTAATATACAATACTACAAACAAACCAAACCACTAAATTAATGACTTCAATAAATCTAATGTACTTTTATACACTAAGAAAACAAAATATTTATGAGTGTTGCTGCATCCAAAAAACTACTTGCTTTAACTATTCCAATATGCAGGAAATACAAATAAATTTGCAGCAGAAGTGTAAATAAATTGTAAATATCACATATTTTGTATTATTTGTGAGATGTTCCATCACAAAAAGTGTCATATTTGACCTGAATAATTTGCTACTGCAATGATGTTTGAAGCGCTAATACTTTTCAACCATCTTTCGTTTTCTCCGTATACTTACTGAAATAATGTACCTACTTTTTTTTCAATACTTTATCATATATCTCCCCAGGTAAAAACCATCAAAGAGTTTGATGCGCTATTTACATCCAAGCAATTTGGCTACGCACATGTCGATGACTATTACACCGACGCCACACTGCACAACAAACTTGATCGTATTTCAGTGCCGTTGCTGTGCCTTAGCGCTGCCGATGATCCTTTCCAGCCACTGGAAGGTACTTTATTTACGCAGTTCCGCAAATAAAAAATTCATAATACACCGGTTTTTTCATTTTGCAGCCATACCCATCAAAGCAGCGGAGGATTGCACGCATGTGGCTATCGTAATCACGGCACGTGGTGGACACATTGGCTTCCTCGAGGGCTGGTGGCCATCGTCATCATCATCGTATATGAGTCGGCTGTTCGCCGAGTTCTTTAGCAAGGCGCTCGTCGATGATGATGGAGAGTTTCAGCTTGCGGCCGAACAGCTGCACGAGAAGTTTCTTGAACGACGTGCAGCAAACGAATTGGCGACAACTAATAAGAGCACCTTGTCGACCCCCGAACTAACAGCGACAACCTCAACCAATTTATTGAGCTCCGAGCAGCTGGTGGAGAAATTCATGGAGATGTAGTTGGAACATGTGACTGCCATGAGAAGGTTCGGATTTGAGCTGTAGTTGTACCAGCCAAATGTAGACGCGAAAACAGAAACAGAGCTGCCAGACACCGATTGGTGTAGCTGCTATGCAAAGATATTTATTATGCTAGGTAAATGTAATTGAAATGAGGAAACTTTATTATTAAATTCTAAATTATGAATTCCATATGAATTCAAGCGCAATAATCGATTAAATAAACGATAAAATACAAAATAATTTAGTACACTATTTAGTATGAATAAAATGTTAATTAGATTTAGAAACTAAAAAAAAAAATATTTCAAATTTTTAACTATGTACGTCCTATTTGCGTAACGAACACAAACTACTGCTTTATACTAACATTTTTCATAATCATTTGATTGTAAAATGGTTTAGTGGATTTGAAACAATTTCAAAATATTTTTTTTTTTTGAAAATTAAGCTTCGAAAAACATAAAGACCTGTTTTAAAGTTGTATTTGATTAATTAATAGAAATTGATATTTGTAGTTTGTTTGTATTAGTTAATTTATAAATTAATTTAAAATTTTATTTCATTTTGTGTTTTTTTGTTAGTATATTTTTAATTATTTATATAACTTAGAGCTATGATTAATAAATATGTTCTTTATATTTTGTAATAACATGTAGGCATGATAGATAACATCGTTTAATAGGAAAAATATTTAAAATATTTTAAGACCATTAACTTCTATCTTTAATATACATTTTGTTATTTTAAAAAAAGATCAAATATTTGCAGTATTTTCGTTTTATGACAGCTAAAAAGACATTGAGAATATCGGGCATTATATTTTTGATAACAAACATCGCAAAATAAAAAGGGCTTATTTGTTTTCATTACGATTTTGGTCAAAAGCTTGTAGAACTATTAAAAATGGTTATCGATCACAATACCCAACTCGATTTTACCCATGGACATTTCATAAATCAATTCTATATACTTCACTGGTGTTGATTTTGGCTGCATTTTGAGAAAATTGCTATCTGAATTTAAAGCAGTTCTCCATCACTAATAGTACTGGTTAAAAATAGTTTTACAAAAAACCTTAAACACAATTTGTCTTCTAATTGTCAAGACTAATTTTCATTTACTAATGCATGCTAATATTCCAATACGTTTTTAATGTAAACCTAAATGTAAATCTAAACTCGGAATCCGAAGTGCAAAAAAAACATCTAAGAAAAGTCTAAAAAATCTTAAGTTAAGATTAAAATTTCTTAAAAACATATTCGAATATTAATTTTTGTTGGTATATTGAAATTGAATGAAAACTTGCGGAAAACTGTTGGTTTAAGAAACTGTATATTTTTTATTCTAAACCGAGTATTCTGTCAAAATCAGTAACCGCGAATTATATAAAATTTATGCATGGAATGTCAATGGGAATTTTTTATCCAGTTTCGTTGAGTAGTGCCCTTTTGCTTTAAAAGAGAGTCAATTTGTACACCCTGAAAAAAATGCATCAAATCCCATTAAAATTAGTCAATAGGACAATTATTGATTTAATAGTATACAAAAAATAAATCTTTTCATATAAACTCAATGGCAATGTCATGGTATTTTCTAGTATTTAATGGTTTTTTTCGATTAAAATAATTTGACTATTTTTAATAGTAAAAAACTATTATTTATATATTATTTGTTTCTGGGTGTATGTAACTCCCGGTTACATACAGATTGTACCTATTGATTAAATTTAATTGAAGGAAGTCAGAATTGATTGGCCAGTATAATTTTAACAACCATCATTTTTATGTAACCGTTAATAAGTCAATTTACAATTATTAAATTAATTTTGTTATTCAAATAAACTTAATATTATAATACAAAATAAAACTTTTAAATGAAAATAGGCTTTTCTCGAGAAATATACGATATAATAAACTGTATTAGAAGTTAGTTGATTTAGTTTAATATGTAATTTACTCTTATCTAAATTCAGTACAAATAAAGGTTGAAACTCGGTTTTAAATAATAAGCAATACATTAAAAATATTGTGATTTTATTATTACTTAAAATAAAGGCAAACAAACAATTACAAGCAATATATGTATTAACTCATTATCTTAATATAAGTTAAATGGTATTATGCAATCATTGTGTATGTAGAAAAAATACATATCAACGATGACACTACTTAACTAAAAAATGCAACATCGCTTCTATGCAAATGAAATATATCAATTGGAATCTCCAAAAATTTCATATTTTCTTTTCACTCTAATGTTGTATATGGACGGTATTGACTTTTGTAGATAAGTAGGAATCCAGTGATATGTATCTAGTTTGAAATCAATTGAAAAATAAGTTTACCTAACTTGTTTTCCACTCATAAGCTCAGTTAGTTCAAATAAAACCAAAAACAAAAACAAAAAGTTTTGAATTTTACACATTTTGTAGAACATATCATTGTAGGCTAATGATATATTAGAACACGTCCTCAATTTAAAATTATTGCATTTTATAAGTCTATACTAAAAGATATGAACAGTTTTCCAAACTTATGACATAATGCAATAAAGATTATTTACAGCTAAATTGGATTTTTTTCTTTGTTTGTTTTCAATCTAAATTAAGCTCAGGTAAGTATTGAAAAAGAAAGAGAAATTTTATTTGTTATTAATGTCCGTTTGCCAAGAATTGTGAACACATTTATAATTGATCTAAACTTTGAAATTAAATTAACAGCCATATTTTACGTAAAATTGGTCATGCGAGATTTAGTACATTTTGTTAAGATTTGTAAAGTCTACATTTGTATAATGCAGAGACTGTAGCTGTTACGAGTAATATCAAAAAATCAAAATATATAAATTATTTTTTGAGCAAAATATTTGATTAATCAGAATTCTGATTAATTGATTAATCAGAAACCCTGAGTAATCTGATTAATCATAATTATGATTCATTGTAAATGAAACAGTTTTATATTTAATAACATTTTAATTTTTATTTTTTTCCTTAAATAATGTGAAAATTTATTTTTAAAATGTTCAAGAACCATATAGTAAAATATTTTTAAATATTTCGCGACTCAAAATTGATTAATCAGAAATTCTAATTAATCAAAATGCTGATTAATAAATTAATCACAATTTTGATTAATCGCAATACTGATTGATTGGTTAATCAATGTACATTGTAAAAATTTTATATATTCCCCAGCTGAATCTGTCAAACTTATCATAAATATGTTACAATACAAACATAAAATTTTAATTGTATTAGAATATACTGTTTCTTGGCAGTTTACTTGGTTATAACTATGTTTCGAAACAAACAGAAAATGCTATTCAAATCTAATTATAACTTATGTTCGCAGCGCTCGTCTTCATTCGATTAGTTATCGACAGACGAAGTTGGCAACTTTGCGCAGCATTTTCTACCTACGCCATCTTTTCCCATCGTTTGAACATATTGATGTTTAAAAACAAACAAAAAAGAAATTGAATTTAAATAAACGTATTCTTCCAACATTCTTCTTGTATACGAAGTTGGCACTCGTTGAGCAGAATTTTCTATCTACGTCTCTTTTGTCATCGTTTAATGTATGTATTGGTTCTTTTAAACATACTGATGTTTGAAAAGAAACAAAAAATGAAATTAGATGTAAATAAAAGTATTCTTGGCATATTCTTCTTGTATACGAAGTTTACACTTGGTGACCGCCAATTTCTGCATACGTGTCTTTTGATGTTTGTTGAGAAAACGTATTCGTATCGGTAATACGATGTCATTTGTTAATTAAAAAAAAATATACAAAAGGTGGTACAAAAGTTTTTATGCAAACAAACTACTTTTGAACTGAAACAATTGATATTTATATTCAGGTCATTTCAAATCATGTTATATTTTAAACATATTTATGTTTCGGTTCAAATATTTATTTTCTTTGGATGTAGTAATTATTATGTTTCTACTAGAACATATACCATTTTAAGGGACAACATCAAAATGTTTCCGTGATATCATAATGTAAATCAGAGCACAACACTGTTCAAGTCTCAAGACAACCCTGTTTACAAATGATTTCTCAGGAAATTATATATTACGTTTACATAAAATTCCAAACATACATGTTAATACCTACAAAATGCTGTTTCGGAGAGCCATTTTTTTGCAGCTTGTTACACACAGAAAAAAGAGTGTGTAAATATAATTAAAATGTTAATCAATCCAATTAATTTTTAATTGAAACTCAGCCGATGTAACTTTTAGTAGCATTGAATTCCATATTCGTAATAATGAGAATATGTTAATTGGAGAAACTTTAATTAATTTTTTTGTCATATTGATATTAAAGTTGTTATATATATTAATTTTTTTATTGGGAATTTTTAAATCATTAATTAATAAATTAGTAATATCAATTAAAAATTTCTTTCGATAGAAATTGGATCAATTAAATATTTTGTTAAATTAAATAAAATATTTGTCGAATAGAAACATATGAAAATAAAAATAATTTAATTCAATATATAACATAAATATTAAATAAGAATTTATACTTTTTGATATGCTTTGTAAAATTCTTTCAACCTAACGAATGTTTTACCGAAGTCAGTTTTCACAACTTCTACAGGTGGGGCCAATTAATTGAGTCAAACATAAAATTTGATATTCGCTTTTTAATGATTTAATATGCAACACAATGAGCATCATAAGCTGTTTGTTCAAATTCTTGACAGCAAAAATAAATTGAGCCATTTCATGTTTTAATAACATAACATACACTAAATAATGCAATATCCTGTTTTAAAATAGCACGACGCACGAGACGCACAAACAAAAAACAAAATGAAATCCAGAAGAAAAAAACAGTGTTGCAATTTAGAAAATAAATAAATCAAAAGTAACAAATAAAAGTAGTTAATACTATTAAAGATTTAGTTGTATTGAAATTTTATTAAATTTATTCCTATTAATATTTTAATTAAAAAATGTGTAAATACAATTAATTAATTAGTAAATACATTCATATTTTTAATTGGAATACGATTTTGTTTGCTATTAATATCAATTGTTATATATACGTACAATATTTTTTTCTGTGTAGGAAAGTTAGGTCACATTACTTACGAAACCTGAAAATAACCACAAACTTTCAATCGTTGAAGATTATCCTTTCATTTGAGTGCCCATTTACGTCGTATTCGTACATATGCATATGTACGAATACGACGTAAATATAGCAACGGACATGAATTTCATTCATTAATCAATCCAGCAATGAAATTCACTTATTTAATGAAAACATTTGCATTTCTTTGTTAATTCAGCAATTCCGTTTGCTAATCTAAATATTTGTACATCAATGCAGCAAATTAATTAGTCGGCGCAGTTTCAGCCATTATATTTGTTAAAACTGCACCGACTAAATTATTTGCTGTACTTACGTACAAATATTCATATTAGCGAACGTAATTGCTCATATAACGAACAATAGCAAATGTTTTCATTAAATTAGTCAATTTCATTGCTGGATTGATTAATGAATGCAATTAACATCGGTTGCTATATTTACGTCAATTATTTTTTCTGTGAACGGGTAGGTGTACCGAATATAGATTTTTTCGGAAACACAAGTCTGTCAGCGTTACCAATAATCATAATAGTGCACAATAATATTGTATATTAAAAAAATATACGGCTTTTTGACAAATATTCCATACAAATGTGTGTCAAAAGACGACTACTATCTTAAGTTGGACATTATCTTTTCAGTATTGGTAACTCTGTGTTAGTGGAAAAACATTATTTTTATGTATTTGAGCATAAAGTCGATATTTATTTGAGCAAAAAAAGTTAACTTAAGACAGTATAAAGTAAAATTCCCCTGTAGATGTAAGTTTTATATGAGATATTTGAACATAAGTGGTCGGTTCACAGGTCACAATTGACAAATCATGCCCAATTTCTATAACAGATAGCGTAGATGTATGAATAATCTGGAGTTCAGAGTTTCATTGTTTTAGCTCTTCTAGTTTTCCTGTAATCGTGATTTGAACAGACAGAGAACATATAGAGAACAGACGGACATCGTTAATTCGACCATGCTGATCAACAATATGTAAAATACTTTCCATACTGTGTATGCCTCCTGGGTGTTACAAATCTATTTACCCTTTCACTCTAAGGGTATGGAATAAAAATTAGCAGCGATCTCAGTATGATTTTTTCATTGGACTTATATATTCTAATCATATAGTATATAGCAGGCATGTCTAACTCATTTGGCATCACGGGCCGCATTGACAATTCAAAAGATGAGGCGGGCCGCAATTGTGTACCATACAAAAAAAAAATCGCTCGTAAAATATAATGTTCAGATGATAACATTTTCCATTGATCTTCGTTAAAAGCGCCGCAGGCTAACATCGAAAAAATTTTCGAATTTCTTTGATCCTGCCAAAAATTTTGTCAGGGGTATATACAATGGAGTATATTTCAAACACCAGAGACAATTTTGTAAAACAGATCTAACAATCATCCAAAATTGTTGCAACTTTTTATGCCCGCAAAATCGTACGATATCTAATTAGCTCTTGTACCAATGTCGAAGGCCAAATCGTACTAAAACTACAAAAATAGTTCAAAGCGACATATGGCCGTTTTTTTTCGAAACGATTCTGGATTAATATTGCATCAAATAGTTCAAATATATAGAGATTTACTTTAAAAACATTACGATGTGGAAAATGTATAAATATACTAATATAAAATTTTACTCTACTAAAATTACGAAATTTTAAAAATTAGCAACGAGATCGAATTTTTGTTATCCAAGTTAGTTTGAGAATACTTCGAGGCATAAATCACATGGCAGACTTCTTACCAAACATATTGAAATTTGATATTTATATTAATTTGAAATTTATTGAAATTTGAAAAGGGTTCCTTTTTATGCACAACTAATTTAAATTGCAAGGACAATCCATTGTTTAGAGATGTACGGATTTAGGTGTTATTTATTTTATATTCCTTAAAATGAGGTTTGCAGCATTCTACGGTCAAGAGTTTTTTTCGACAACCACAAAATGTGATTATTGATTAATTTTTGAAACTTTGGACCACTGTATCTCTGAAGAAGGTGAGTCTGGAACTCTGATACATTTGGTGTGGAATGTCTCTAAACAAAAAGTTTTACTTACTAAAAAAAAAATGTTAAAATGAATACAAAACAAATTTTTGATTCTTGTTTTATTTTGATTGCGCCTTTATTTGATACTGGAGCTAATTCCGAAAATGGTTTTGTTAAATATGGTCTAGTTTTTAAGATTTAATTTTCTTTCTCTCCTTTTATTTTTAATAGTCGAACCAAAAACAATAATGTATTTACCATTTCGTTTTTGACGTACAAAACTATGCGCTACTATATATTATTTATAAATGCCGGTGAAATATAGCCAAGGGAAATTCAAAACTTTAAATTAAATTTAAAATTTTATGAATAAAAAACAATATCACTTGATGAAAAAAAGATAAACATTATTGTTATGCCATTTGTTCAACGCCATGTATAATATTTAAAATGAAAATTATGATAATAAATTAAGACTCGAATCTTAGAGTCTCAATTTCTCATTATTAAATTTTGGAAAATATAAAAATATTGTTTTTTTTAAATAAATTAATAATTTTTTAACCAAGAATAAATGGTAATCTTGATTATGCCTCCGTTATTTAATATAATAATCATTTTAACGCCTGAAAATAATATATTTTAAAAAATTTTCAATTCTTAAAAATATATTTTTCTTATATTATTTAAAAAGTCTTCGCGGGCCGCACAGAAATGTTGGCGGGCCGCGTGTTTGACATGTCTGGTATATAGTATCCTAATAATATAGGTATAGTTATTACATAAATATATATCAATAAACCATCTTCTTTTAATATTCGACTAAGTATTTCCGATGGTGTTGTATATGAACTACATGTACATGAAACTATAATTATATGTTTCGTCTTACTTTGTTTTCGCAAATCATTCTTCTAGTTCCAAGATTAAAGAAAAACCAGTTGGAAAAGTTAGGCCGCAGTCCAGGCTTGAACCGGGGACCTTTCGTGTCGCAGTCCAACGCACTAACCACTGAGCTACCGCGGCTAGATGTAAATTAGATATAAATAATTTACGACTAAAATTTATACTATATAGAACCGGGAAATAATGAAAAAAAATGGGCGAATCACGCCCATTTTTGGAACACGAATTTTTAAGTGAATTCTAACAACAACAAAAATATCAGTCAAATATATAATTATATAATTTTTATTTTTGATAACTGGCCCGTGCAGTCTCGCCTGTGCTAAATTTTTGTAAATATCGTTTAACTCTATTCTTAGGTTCTGTTTTTCAGACACTTTTTCAAATTAAACGTAGTTTAAACTAGATATAATACCATCCATTGTCAACATATCGCAAATATTAAAAACATCCTATTAACTGATTACTACTTGTCTTACTATCTGTAAAATTTAACAACATTTGGCCAATTTGATTAGGAATAATAGACGTTTTAAAAATGTGGAAAAGTTTAAACCAAGTTTAAATTGCACTGAAAACTGAACCTTAGTAGGTCAAAAGTTTTCGCATTTTAAAAGTGTCACGCCACTTGGCCAATCCCTCCCAAATTCAGGTCACTTTTAAATACCTTTGTAAAATCTGTGACGATTTAAAACAAATTCAGTCTCCTCACAGTCTTTAATCTACCAATGGTTGAAGTTTTAATTCCAAACGATCTTATTACACAATTTTGACTTTCTGCTTCCATAAATGTATTTAATAAAAAAAGTGGTTTAAATTTTTTAAAACATGTATATTTAAAATTCCATACTACAGTGTAATTTATACATAATTTCTTTCAAATATTTTTAAAACACAAATATAATATATTATATATTTACAAAGTGCCTTAGTTTAAGTCACGTCGAGTAATTAAACAAAGTTTGAATATGCTTCAGAATTAAACCGCATAGCCGAAGCGCACTTTATAAAGTTATAGTAATACGAAGCAACGATTACGCTTACAATAAAATAAAACATTTTTTTTCTTTTTTTGTTAATTAGGAAGAAGTAGCTATTGGTAAATATCCGTTTAAATAGGTTTGTACAAAAGAGTGGTAACGTATTTCTTGCGATAACGATGCGTAGCACTGAGCACCATAACGCCGTCCTTAATTGAGAGAGCATACAAATGGTTCAACATCACATGATTGGGCTCAGGAAGCAAAGTAGGTTCGCACTGTTTTGCATGATATTTATAAAATAAAAATAAATGTTAATCGATATAATAGAAATCAATAAATATCAACCTACCGATAATGGCGTATCCTTGTTTAGTATAACCTGCAGCAAATGTGGAGGTAAGACAGGTGGTCCCGAAACCTTTTCCCAGGGCTTTGCCTGTGGCACCTCCTGCGAGTACTCTTTCTCAGCATAATTGGGCGCATTTTCACTGTCTTTGGCGAGCGCTTGAAAAACCTCAAAGTCCGATTGACGCACAGACACTAAATTATTCTTTTGGCCGCTCTCATTGTCGACGCTTTTCTGAATTGAAATAGCATAAAATTTACATTAATCATTTCATTTATAAAAAAACTTTAAACTAGCAAGTCACTGAAAGGTTCTCAACAGTGTAGAACAAAAATCAAATAAATTTGTTTTTCAATTGATATTCAACTGATTTCAATAATTTATTCGTTATACGAAAAGCAAATAAATTTGATTTATGTCAATAAAATTTTTGTTTATTTGTGAATAAAAATTTATTTTAAATTAAAACTTTAATATTGAATAAAAAAAAATCAAACAAAAAATGTATTCTGAAATAACTAAAAAAGCTGTACACCCAGAAAAAAATACTATATAAATAATAGTTTTTTACTATTAAAAATAATCAATAGGATACATTATTAGGTTAATCGGAAAATACCATTAAATACTAGAAAATGCCATTGAGTTTGTATGAAATGATTTATTTTTTGTATACTATTAAATTAATAAATGCCCTATTGACCAATTTTAATGGGATTTGAGGGATTTTTTTTCTGGGTGTATTCATAATTTTGACTGAAGAATGAAAAAATATGAAATAAAAAATATTTTTTTATATAAAACGTTTTTAATGTGAACTTTTAGGATTCAATAGATTATATTATTTACCGCCCTACGTTTCATTTTAAATCTTTCTAAAAGGTTCACATTAAAAACGTTTTATATTAAAAACAATACTTTATTTCATATTTTTTATTTTTCTTATTTTTTGGGGATCGGTTCGATTGTCTTTTGACAGAATTCGAACGGCCGAATATAATTTAAATTGAAATCATACATTTTTCAAAGTGTCTTTAATATAGAACCGTGGCGACAGAACCATGACGAACAGAGTAAATTGATAATATTGCATTGTCATCGACTTCTAGATAATGTTTAAAATTTGAAGATTCTAGCTGATCGGGAAGTTAGTTTAAAAACAATTACATTTGTACGAACAGATAGTCAAGAAAGCGAGCTAATAAAAACGTTTATTCTGTACTTTAAATGGAACGGAACTTTTTGCTTCTTGGATGTGCTAATTTCATCGGATTGTTTTTTGCAACGTGGTAAAATATTTAGAAGTCTTGTCACAAAGTAACCGATTTCTGATTGTTCTAAAAAGTAAACCGTACAAAATTGAATTCGATCGATACAAATAAAAACGTTAGTCCTTTGTCCATAAATTAATTCAAGAGTTCATTTTATTTTGTGTATCAACAGATTACAATATTTTTATGGACTTGGATATACCTTCATGATTGTTTGGATTCAGAAAAATAAGTCCACTACCTACGATGCAAATTATGACGCACACTTTATGCATTTTTTAAATGGGGAATTCTCCGAAAATAGAGTTAATGTAGTATTAAAATAGTCAAAAATATTAATTTTTAGCAGCACAACGATACACGCGTTCCAGAGAGTATCGTGTAAAAAATGGCGTAAATAACAAAAATTAATAATTCGTTAAAACAATAAAACTTTGTTCTATAGTATACCATGTTTATTTTAAGTTAAAATTAATTGAAATTAGATTTTTTGTACGAGTAAACAAAAGTGTAAAAACAGGATTTAAGTTCCTCTTAAAACATGGTTAGATGTATTTACATAAGCCAGGCTCTTTCAAGTGCTGTTTAAAAGCCGTAAAGATTGAAAATGTTGAACCCTCTACAAAACCCTTCTTTTCACACTTAAACTTTTAATTTTTCTAATTATATGTAATTATTATATATAATTATTTGATTAATTAATATGTAATACTATTTTTATATGATTTAACAATGATACTTTAATTGCGTGCATAATAAAAACAAACAACAATGTTCTGACTACTAAGTTGCACAGTTTTTATCGATTTTACCCATCAGTTTACTCACCAATTTCGGATCGTATTTCCACTCGCCATCCACACAGAATTTATACTGATGATCGCCCTCGGGCAAATCGATAATCGTCACAAAATTTCCATGACTACGCACCATCGGTATTGCTTTCCAATTGGAAAATGTGCCAGAAATCATGACGTTTTTGCCGCCACCATCCCAGCGCAACACCGTAGGCAGTGCTGGGTTTTGCATTTCGTATTCGAAATCCGACTTGGGCTCGGCATCGTCGACAGAACCAGAATGCTTGGACATGTTTGCAACGTTGCTGGTGCCCTCCGAGACAGTACTAGAGCGTTTACGAGGTGTTCCTGATGCTGAATTAAAATCTGGATCAGCACTGTTAACAACTGGCTTTGTATAGTACGGCTCTTCGTCTTCTTGTGATGACCCACCGTGCAAGACTGAATGCGTATCGGGTTTCTTGTCAAAAGTGAAGGCCTGGCCGGCAGCGGCAGCAGCAGCAGCGTGACTGACACCACCCACTTGGGTGGTGGTACCAACACCTGCAGCAGCAACACTGCCAGATCCCTGCATCTCACGAAAGGGTGAGTTAGGCGTGGAGAGGTCGCTCGACTTGTGGCGCTCGCGACTCATACTGGCGCTGCCTGCGTTACCCATATTGTATCGTTAGAGTTGTGTAAAGTTTATTAATTTTTGTTTTCCTTGTTGTTGAAACTTTCGTTTTAACTTTTTACATTAGTATGTTTATATTTGTAAAATTTGGCACTTATGATGTTGTTCAATTCTTATTCTCTTCAATACCACCTTGAATTTCTCTGATGACTGTATTGCGTTGTTTTGTAATCTTTTCTATAATTATATATAATAATGTTGCGTTTTTTTATCTTTCTCCCAATTTTTAAATAATTAAAGCGAATTATAAAATATTAATAATTATAGAGGACAACGTAAAATGGGTTGAAATGTGTGAAAAAATAAAATTTTCTTCGACAAGCCGAAGCGAACGACACAGCGGAATTTTTTTATTTTACTAAATAAATAAAGTGATTCGAATGTGACGAATACCACTTTAAAGAAGACTAGAGAAAAAATAAGATCATAACAAAATTTGATGTGAGTGAAGACAACTTTTTTCAATTCCACTCGTTCCGCCTTGACAGCTGGACAAAGACATCACAGAAATTGAAGGATTTGGAGGAATTCCGGGCGAACGAGTAGAATACTATGATATGCCGTACATGGATCGACAGGTAAACTCATAACGCGAGTGTAAAGTTAACAACTTTTTTTTCAACAACTATTTTCTGTCAAAATATGCGGAACGGGTGGAATTGGAACAAACAAGCGTTTGACAGCTGGAAAGAAGAACAAGAGAATTTTGACAATTGGCAAAAAGTTGACGGATTTTGAGGTTTCTCTGGATTTGTGGACAAAGGAGCAGGATACTCATAGCAAATGATACATGGATCGACAGGTATTATCAATATCTAGTATCACTGACATGTATGTGAATTGTTTTCTTTAGCCGACAGAACCAGTTTAAAGTGCCAAAAAGCAGTGGACATGTAGCTAAACATGGTTGTTGGCTATAATGCTTCCAAGGATCATCATAAAAATTGCTGGGTTCAGTTCGCAATGTATTCACCTATCTGGCCATATAAACATTTTTCTTCAACTCCTTCTAGTTCCGCCACAATTCAGTAAATCCTCTGGCATATTTTTTCGAAGGTTAATGATAGAACCACTTTCAAGGGTTGTTGGTGAGTTCTTATCAAAGTAACACATTTTAAAGTAAACATTCTAAATCCAAATTTTAAGCCCTATCCAAAAATATATAACTTTTTATACTAGCTCTAGCTGTTTTAGAATAGTAAACACCATCGTTGGCCATTAAAGGAGGAAAACGGTTGATGAAACAGGTTTGAGGATTTGTTAGGCCTAATGTGTTCAGCTATGCCTTATATAAGTACACAGTTTATTTATAATTAATATAACCTTTTCAAAAGTGTAATTATATTTTTTATAGGATCATTCGATCTAAAAAGGGAGAAGACATCAAAAGACCCCCTTGAAAGTTGTTGAAAACCATTTCTGGAGTTGATGGACATAATTTGTCCAGCAATCATTTATCTTGGTAAGCAGTTAATTTCTTATTCAAATTACCTTTTCAAAACAGTTATTGTAATTTTTCTAGGACCATTCGTTCCAAAAAGGGAGATGCCTTCGATGTACGTATTATGATGAAAATGGTTGTTGGAAATCATTTCTGGAGTTGATGGACATAATTTGTCCAGAAATCATTTATCTTGGTAAGCAGTTTAATTCTAATTCAAATGACCTTTTCAAAAATGTACCATTTGTATTTCTAGGACTATCCGTTCCAAAAAGGGAGATGCATTCGATGGACGTACTATGATGAAAATGGTTGTTGGAAATCATTTCTGGAGTTGATGGACATAATTTGTCCAGGAATCATTTATCTTGGTAAGCAGTCTAATTCTAATTAAAATTGTCTTTCCAAAACAGTAGTTATAATTTTTCTTGGACTATCCGTGGACAAATTATGTCCATCAACTCCAGAAATGGTTTCCAACAACCATTTTCCTCATCGTACGTCCATCGAAGGCATCTACCTTTTTGGAACGAATGGTCCTAGAAAAATTACAATAACTGTTTTGGAAAGACAATTTTAATTAGAATTAACTGCTTACCAAGATAAATGATTGATGGACACATTATGTCCATCAACTCCAGAAATGATTTCCAACAACCATTTTCATAATAGTACGTCCATCGAAGGCATCTCCCTTTTTGGAACGGATGGTCCTAGAAAAATTATAATTACTGTTTTGGAAAGATAATTTTAATTAGAATTAGACTGCTTACCAAGATGATTCCTGGACAAATTATGTCCATCAACTCCAGAAATGATTTCCAACAACCATTTTCATCATAGTACGTCCATCGAAGGCATCGCCCTTTTTGGAACGGATAGCCCTAGAAATACAAATGGTACATTTTTGAAAAGGTCGTTTGAATTAGAATTAAACTGCTTATCAAGATAAATGATTCCTGGACAAAGTATGTCCATCAACTCCAGAAATGGTTTCCAGAATGGTTCGTCCATCGAAGGCAGCTGCCTTTTTGGAACGGATGGTCATAGAAAAATTATAATTACTGTTTTGGAAAGGTAATTTGAATTCAAATTAAACTGCTTACAAAAGAAATGATTCTTGCACAAATTTTGTCCAACAACTTCTTAAATGTTTTCGAACAACCACTTTCAGCATGGTACGTCCATCGATGGCGTCTCCCTTTTGTGAACGGATGAACGTCGAATAAAAAAAGATATGTTTTTGGAAAGATCGTTAAATTTAGGACTAGACTGCTTACCAGAAAATATGTTTCTTGGGCGAGAACTGGCCAACAACCCTTGAAAAGTCTTTTATAAGTAAGCCTAAAAAATAAATGGCTTAGGATTCGTTGATTTGTGGCGAAACTAGACAGAATAGAATTAAAATGTTTGCACTGCCTGATAGGTAATTTAATTCTGAATTGAGTCCAATTAATTTTAAGGTGCTCCTTGAAGGCGATGTGGTCAACAACTTCTATTAGCTGCAAGGCCACTCATTTTCGTCTGTTTAAACTGCATCTAATGACTAAAATAAAAACTGTAAAGATATGACAGTGCTTTAATCGAGTAGGTATTGAGTTTACCTGCCGATCCATGTACGTTTTATCATGAGTATCGTACTCTTTCGTCCAGAATTCCTCCAAATCCCTCAATTTCTGCGATATTTTTGTCCAGCTGTCAAAGTGGAACGAGTGGAATTGAAAAAGTTGTTGAGAAAAGTTGTTAACTTCACGCACATACTCATAACCTACTCGAAAAAGCACTGTCATATCTGTATATTTATTTTAGCCGGTAGATGCAGTTTAAACTGGCCAGAATGAGTGGCCTTGCAGCTACTAGTGGTTGTTGGCTACATCGCCTTCAAGGAGCACCATAAAAAGAATTGGGCTCAATTCAAATCCTGAACCATTTTTTTTGATGCATACTTATAGAAGACTTTTCAAGGGTTGTTGGTCAGTTCTCGTCCAAAAAAACATTTTTTTTCTGGTAAGTTGTCTAGTCCTTTAATAACTTTTCCAAAAATATATCTTTTATTATTCTACATTCACCCGTTCAAAAATGGGATACGCATTCGATGAACGTACCATGCAGAAAATGGTTGAAAATGATTCATTTCAGAAGTTGTTTGAAAAAATTTCTCCAGGAATCATTTTTCTTGGTTAGCAGTTTAATTTAAATTCAAAGTACCTTTCCAAAAATTTAATTTTTATATTTTTGGTACCATTTGTTCCAAAAAGGAGATACCTTCGATTCACGTAACATGATGAAAATGGAGTTGATGGACATAATATGTTTCTTGGACGAGAACTGGACAACAACCCTTGAAAAGATTTTTATAAGCCTCAAAAATAAATGGCTCAGGATTCGTTGATTTGTGGCGAAACTGAAAGGAATAAAATTAAAATTGTAGCACTGCCTGATAGGCAATTTAATCCTGAATTGAGCCCACTTCCACTGGCCAGTTTAACTGCATCTAATGGCTAAAATAAATACCACACAGAGATAACAGTGCTTTTATCAAGTAGGTATTGAGTTTACCTGTCGATCCATGTACGGTTTATCATGAGTATCCTTCTCTTTCGTCCAGAATTCCTCCAAATTCTTCAATTTCTGTGATGTTTTTGTCCAACTGTAAAGCGGATCGAGTGGAATTGAAAAAGTTGTTAAACTTTTGTCCAATTGTCAAAATTCCCTTGTTCTTACTTTCAGCTGTCAACGTTTGTTTGTTCAGATTCTACCCGTTCCGCATTTTTTGACAGAAAATAGTTGTTGAAAAAAAGTGTTTAACTTCACACCAGTGTTGTCACACAAAATTATAAATTTTGGTATATTGGGTCAAAACTTAATGCTACATTTCACAAAATAATGGTAGTTTTTTATTTTTCGGCAAAGACGAAAAATACAGATTTTTAAGCATATTCTTTATATATATTTGGCCAATTTGATGAATGAAAAAATGGCCGATATCATAATTTTAAAATATTTCAATTGTATAATCAAACTTAAACAAATTATATATTTTTCTTTAACAACTCAATAAATACATAGATTCCAGTTAGGTTCAAGCTCAGGGAATTAGGTTGAAAATTGAATGTAAAAAATCAAATAACATTTTTTGCAAATAAATGAATTATGACTTATTTTTCGATCAAAGGCTCACTTTAGAGGCACATTCATTCTCTAACAGAGCAATTTGTAAGCGATCTTATTTGAAAGACGCATTTTGCTCAATACGTATAAGTGTTCAGATTTTTTTAATGGAAATTCAGGATCATGAAATCAAACTGTAAAACGCACATATTAGAGCTTCAATGTCTACCTAATGTTCTTCCGCAAGTTTAAAATTGCGGAAGAACATTAGAAATTTTACATAACTTAAAAAATGGTATATTTTGAACCATCCGTAGTAGAAATGGTAGAAATCAAAAAGTTCCGAAAAAAACTGGTATTTCTATGTAAAACGCTTATTTGACGCTTCAATGTTTACCTAGAATTTATTTTTAAACTTGCGGAAGAACATTAGAAATTTTACATAACTTAAAAAATGGTATATTTTGAACAATCCGTAGTAGAAATGGTAGAAATCAAAATGTTCCGAAGAAAACTGATATTTCTAACACAATTGTGGTAAGATGACAACACTGCATCACACTCGCGGTTTTCCAACACTTCTAAAACCCACTGTCAAGTCATTAAAAACATTTTTTTAGAATAACATAATTAAATAAAACAATATTAAAATGCCTATTAACTGCAAAGCCAATTGTGGCAATAAGGCAGTGCTTAAGGTAAGTCTTACATACTTCGTGCTGGCTATGTCACTTATCACATGCATCATACTCAGCGACCGAAGACTGGCGATGCCCTATGCAAGGAGTGCTTCTTTGCCGCGTTTGAGCTGGAAATACACCATACCATTCAATCGAATCGGCTATTCGGGCGTGGCGAAAAGGTGGCTGTTGCTGCCAGCGGTGGTAAGGATTCCACAGTATTGGCGCACGTTATGAAACTGCTGAATGAACGTCACGATTACGGGCTGCAGTTGGTGCTGCTGTCCATCGATGAGGGCATTACTGGTTATCGGGACGACAGTTTGGAGACGGTCAAACAGAACCGTGATGACTACCAAATGCCGCTTAAAATACTCTCTTACGATGAGCTCTACGGCTGGACTATGGACAAAATAGTGGAACAAATTGGACGTTCAAATAATTGCACTTTCTGTGGCGTGTTTCGTCGCCAGGCATTAGATCGTGGCGCTAAACTCTTGGCCGTCGACTCGATAGCAACCGGACACAATGCGGATGATATTGCTGAGACGGTGCTCATGAATATACTACGTGGCGACACGGCGCGTTTACGTCGTTGCACGGATATTAAGACAGGCGGTGGTGAAGATTCTATACCACGTGTAAAACCACTCAAATACAGTTATGAGAAGGAGATTGTGATGTATGCGCACTACAAGAAGCTTGTTTATTTCTCTACGGAATGCGTGTTTGCACCGAATGCGTATCGGGGACACGCACGGGCTTTTCTAAAGGATTTGGAAAAGGTGCGTCCGTCGGTGATCATGGATATTATACATTCGGGCGAACAGTTGCGCTTCAAGGACAGCGTTAAACGGCCAGCTCGTGGTATTTGCACACGTTGTGGCTTTGTGTCGTCACAACAACCATGTAAGGCTTGTGTTTTGTTGGAGGGACTGAATCGTGGGCTGCCAAAACTGGGTATAGGAAAGAAGTCTAAAGGCGATCGCATGATTGCGCAGCAAGAGCGTGAAAAGTTGGCGCTAAAGGAGCGAGCCAATTTGGTGAAAAACGATTTTTAAAATTATTTAAGAAATAAATACAATTAATAAAAAAACATTTATAGTTAATTTTATATATAATTAAAAAACGCTTTTTGTTTGGATTTTAAATTTTTATTTATTTTATCAAATATTTAAGTTTACAGCATAACATCCAGACTGGTTTAGTGCCACTGTTGTTAGTTCTGAAAATACAAGGAAAAGAAACGCATTATTAGCATATTTATAAATACGATGACTGCATTAATAAATTTTATTTATAAACTCAGTGCCAATATCTAACCATGATTCATAACCAGTCAAACAAGACGCGCCAACCACAAAAGAATATTGAGGCAGCTTGTCTACGTTTGACCTTTATATGGAAGTCTGTGAATGGTTTATGTGATCATCATTGGAAAGTTGAAACATTTTGGATAACCAAATCATAAAAAAGAAATACCAACCTTTTAAAAATTAAAATGGATTTCTGCTCAGTCCAATTGCACATCCGTCTTTTTTAATTTTCATCTAAAATAGAAAAGTAAAAAATGCATTTTAATACATGTTATACAAAAGCTTACATTAGGTAATACATAAATGTAAATAATCAGCTATTTAACATCTTTATAATCACTATGAATCATATGAGGTGTCAGATGTTTGTTTCATCAGTGCCAAATATAAACATATTAAAAAAAAGAAATATATTTACCTTTGCTTAGCAGCATGTTTGGTTGTCAGCATGTTCCAAGTCGACCCTGGAGTTTTTTTTAACTGAAAGAAATAAGAATAGGGTAATAAAAGATTAACATAACATTCTATTTTATTCATTATTATTAATTGTGGAAAAAGCACATAGGAAATTTTACAAAGTTTAATATTACATGAAAATATTTAAAGAGTTATTCAGCCCAACCAATAAACGAAATAATGTCGACTTCAAAGAAAGTATGAGCTTTTTAACAAATAAATATAAGAGAAAATTGTCGGAAAAGCTGATACTATCTTTAGAGTCGGCTTTATTTCGTTTATTGGTTAGGCTGATTGACAATTTTAAAGTGAACAAAATTCAAACTGAATATATATAAACTAGGGGGTATAAATTTTTAAATATATTTATAACATATCAGCTATTAAACATCTTTATAATCACAACGATTCATATGAGGTGTCAGATGTTTGTTTCATCAGTGCCAAGTTTCTAATTAAAAATCTATATGTATATTTGAATCAAATAATTACCATTCATTAAGTTGCTTTGGTAGTGCTGCGTGGTTTCCCAATTATCAAAGATAGCTCATTTTTGTAGCTGTTTTCCAAACTTGTTCATTTTGAACCTTGGAGAACATGTCAGAAATCTGAAATTTTAAAAATACTATATAAATAAAATGTTGGTGTTTAATTAAAAAAAATATAGAATCCTAGTAAACTAATTATAGCTATAGTTTTTCTTACTATATTTTGAAATTGTTTAAATTGTAAATTTCACGATAAAAATATGCACCGCAAATCTACAATAAGATTTGGGTTATGCTTGTGTGAAAATTAATTCTTCTACGAGCAAATAAAAAGCACTAGCAAAAGTGGTAAATTATCTTTAAACCAGCGACTCGTGCTCGTATTTTAGCTTTTATTTTTTTTAACAGACCACATGGCTGCACTACTTACCACATTTCATTTCCGTGATTATCTGCTGCAGGTTCAAGTGCAGGATTCAAGTGCAAGACATTCGAAAAAGGCTGCAAGAAAATAGAAAAACTTATTAAAATCACATATTTTAAATGAAAGTATCATTGTGTATTAATACGAAATCTGTCGCAGACTCAATGCATCGACATTGGCTAAAAGACACGTGTCAGCCAACGCCAGCGATATGTTCTGCATTTGTCTGGCAGTTTGAGTTCTACGCATTAAATGCAATTAATACGTAGTTTTATAAAACTGCGAATCAATTCATGTTCCATCGCTCAAATTTCAGGCCTTCGTTTACAATAGATCTGCAGAATAATTACATTGCATTTATGGAACCAGACCACAGAATGTATTTCGTTTCTATCGTAAAAGAATCGCTCATTTAATGTAAATAAACAATCAGACTTCTTTGAAATAAATTCAACCTGATCTTGTTGATTCCATTAAACTTACATTTTGAACTCCCTGGATTACATCTTGAAATAGCTCGATTAACTTATAATTTGTAGGTTTTAGCAAGCGAAATCTGCTGCATACACACACGGCAACGCTTAAATTAGAAATGAAAGAATTAATAGAACGGAAACGAATCATTAGATTTTTGACGACATTTTGTTTTATTGTTTGATGTGAAGTATGTACAGTTTCTTTATTCACCATTTACTCCGACAGGTGTAAATCTGTGGTAACCAGTGTTACCAGCTCTATTTGCATTGTCCCCGATATTCTTAACAAAATTACCCAATTTACTATAAAATTCACTGCACGAATGTAATTTAAAACCACTGTGAAAAATAGTGTTATTACTACATTTTTAATAAAAATCGATATATTCCATAGAACAAATATTACACAATATGTTATTCATTTAATGTTTTTTTTCTTGATTTCTTTAATTTCTGAATGACATTTATCAGACATTAGAAATTGAGAAAAATTATTTGTCATTAGCAAATGGTGCTATATTTATTAATCAAGCTCCAGTTTTTGAGTGCAAGTTAAAACTTTACTTATTTCAAAAATATATAGTTCCAAATCAAAATGTCAGTATTTGTGTAAACTTTACAGAGAGGTACCCAAGTAACAATTCCTACCAGTTTCCTACCAGTATCTAGCCAGTATAACTATTCACTTGTCTAGTTTCTGGCAAGTAAACTTACCAGTTACTCGCAAGCGATGTCACGCACTTTCGTACCAGAAACTAGCCAGTAAAACTCTTCGGTTTCTGGGCGGTAAACTAGCCAGTAACGGGTCAAATACTGGTCAAAAACTGGCCAACAACTGGTCAAAAACTTGTCAAAAACTGGTTAGAACCCTACCAGTTACTGGCAAGCGATGTCACGCATTTTTCTACCAGAAACTAGCCAGTAAAACTCTTCGGTTTCTGGGCGGTAAACTAGCCAGTAACTGGACAAATACTGGTCAAAAACTGGCCAAAAACTTGCCAAAAACTGGCCAAAAACTAGTCAAAAACTGGCCAAAAACTGGCCAAAAACTTGCCAAAAACTGGCCAAAAACTTGCCAAAAACTGGCCAAAAACTTGCCAAAAACTGGCCAAAAACTTGCAAGAAACTGGCCAATAACTATCAAGAAACTCGACATGTAAAAAATAAATAAAATAATGTCAAAATTAAATTTTATTTTTTAATTTACAATGGTCAATAACAGACCAATAGTACAGGACTTGGCGATTTCCGATTGTCCGACATCTCCACTTCGATGATCTGCGGCAAAAAAACATGTTTTAAGATTGCAAAAAATAAAAAAGAAAAAATGAACCTTAGAAGATTTTGCAGCAACTCACACAAGAGATTTAAATTGTTTTGTTTGATCTTTTCTTTTGTCACATAAGACATACAAAAAATTGTTGCTTCATACTTCATATTCAATATTTATTAGCAAAGTAAGTGCACGTCACCCTTACAAGTAACTCACCAGTATTGACTAGTTTTACTGGCAGGGATCTACTTCAAATCCCTACCAGTATCCGACAAGTTTTTGACCAGTTGTACTGGTGGGAGACCAGTTTTTGGCCAGTTTTTGAAAAGTTTTACTGGTAGGGACTACTCTTCAAATCCCTACCAGTAACCGACCAGTTTGTGACTAGTTTTACTGGTAGGAGACCAGTTTTTGGCCAGTTTTTGACAAGTTTTACTGGTAGGGACTACTCTTCAAATCCCTACCAGTAACCGACCAGTTTTTGACTAGTTTTACTGGTAGGAGACCGGTTTTTGGCCAGTTTTTGACAAGTTTTACTGGTAGGGACTACTCTTCAAATCCCTACCAGTAACCGACCAGTTTTTGACTAGTTTTACTGGCGAGTATATACTCTTCAAAATCCTACCAGAAACTTAGCAGTATTTAAGCTGCCTAGTAAATTGTTGCTCGGGTAGACTCAGTTAATATGAAATTTTAAATATTTTTGAAATGTTGACTATAGACGAAATTACCCAATAAACTAAAAACCTGGATTTTAAGTGATTATCGAATGTATATTGAACATGGATATCGAAGTTTTCCTTGGAGAAAAGCGTTCAACTTTTTGTAATTTTAAGCTTGAAAACCATAGCGTTCTCCAGCAAAACTGGTAGCTTTTTATCCAATTGCATCTAGCCTTTACCTACACAGAGAAAAATATCAAAGATATATATGTATATATATTTACATATTCAATTCAATCATGTTTGGCGATCATGTTTGTGATGTTATTAATAACGTATATAATTAAATTTTTTAATAATTCAGTTTGAAGAAATCAATTATGTACATTGAAATTATTATGAACATAATAAAATTATTCAATTATAAACAGTTGTAATGTAATTTATTGTGCTGCCATTAAAACTTGCTGCAACTATCCTTTTAAATTTACGCCTTGTAGCAAATATTCAAACATCCCATAAGTTTCAATAAAGTTGCAGAAAAACTATTAATATATTTTAAATATGACATATATACAGTACCCAAGAAACAAAACGGTCTGTTAACGGTGCCGTATACAGAACAGCAATACGGAATACGATTCCGTAAACGTTCCGTTTTCTGGATACGAAAACGGTCCAGTGAACGGATAAAGAGGAACATCGAAATGGATTTCGAATCCGTTGAGAGTACGATTCGACGGTACGTTAACGGACCGTCATACTGGATTACAAACGGATTAGAAAAGAAAAGTTTAAATATTTTTTATTTTTCAAAAATAAAAGTTTAATAATGCCTTAAATGAGAAATTACATCACAATGACTTTTTACCAAAAAATTTAAAAATATTAATTATTTTTGGTCTCTGAATAAAATATCTTCAAAAAGCCTGAAAATATCAAACAAATAGCGATGTTTGCGATTTTCACTATTTTTCGTATAGCTATATTTCGTATAGAATTTTGTATGTGTATGTGCAAAACAAAAGAAACAAATACACTTAAACCCCTTTTGACTTGAACAGCTGTTTTATGAAAACAGAAAGCAAGTATGTCAAGGTGAAAAATAAAAAGGATTTTCACCAAAGAATGAAAAGATGAATATTTTTTCAAAGATTATCAGAAACTGAAGACAAAAATTCTTCAGTTTTTGATCATTCTATATAAAAAAAATGCATAGTTATTAGTTTTAGCAAAAATAAGAATAAATTTATGTTATATCGTTTTTCATTGAATAATTTTTCATGAAATATAGAAAATTCGACAATCAAAATCGCAAATGCACTGCAAAGGCAGCACCACAAAAATGGTCATTTTTCGAAATGCCTCAAACTGCCACCACAAGTGCAAAGTTTCTATCTTAATATATTTAAAGTCTTTGGTCCCAATATACGTTGACAATATCAATATTATTTTGTTTTGAACTAAATAAATGGGTTGCTTGATTAAAAAAATATATATCAGAACAATAGTTCTAAAACATTTGTGAAATAAAATCAAAACATTCAAGTAAGATTCAAGATACTGGAGCCTGAGTGCAACTTGAACCTTGGCGTTAGCTGGGAAGGTACAAAATTTTCCCATCGGATCAAAACTGACGAACAAAAAATACAAAAAAAGGACTGACGGAAAATTTACAAAAGGGTACGCAGTGTCGCGAGCTGAAATTACCACAAGAATTCTCATTTTACCACAGCAAATTCTCACAAATTACCACAGAGGATATTTACCACAATTTCCCTCAAATTACCACAAATTACCAAAAAATCCTATATTTACCACAAAATACTACATTTCCAACAAATTCCCTCAAATTACCACAAAATACCTCAGTACCAAAAAAATAGTACTAATTATCAAAAAATACTATATATTATCACAAAATACTCCACATTATCACATTTTACATCAAAATAATTAAGAATTAAATTAATTAAGAATTATATGAATAAAATCAATATATTAATGAAAAATTACTAAATATCTATAAATAATATCAATAAAATAATTCAGTTACATAATTCTAATATATTTTCATGAAATACCAATATTTAAAGACAAATGCTTTAGCAAGTAAAAGGTGAAATAAAGAAGATTGGAATATCTTTGAATTCTTATCAAAGAAAAATAATTCTGACGGTTTTAAATCTAAAGGCACAGGTGGGCTCATCCAAGGTGGTGGAAGTTGTTTATTCTCAAAACAACTGTTCTTTCATTTGTGTTTTCGGTTCTTATTAGTGCATTCATGTCAATTAGTATATCTGCAACGCATGTATTTTCCGCCGAGCAAATTCCATTTCTCATACTATATATATATGTTATATTAGACTTATATGTATTTAATCAAAACATTAAAACTTCCCAAGAAACATTTTAACGTAGCTCCGTAAACAAACAGAATCACAATTGTAACGGTACGTTTACGGTATGTACAAGACGAATCCGTCGATACTTGAATGAAAACGGAAAATTTACGGTATGTCAAAATATTCCACTCCGTTTAAATTCCGTATATTTCCGTATTTCGAACATACCGTTTTCACTCCGTAGTGACGTATACGTTTATATTCCGTTTGCGATGATGCACACCGTTTTTCCATCGTTTTGACTCCGTTTGATACGGGCAGCATATGCCGTTTTCACTTCGTTTTTCAATCATTTTTTATATTGTGTCATTACGAGCTGCGCTGTAGACGTGCAAGAAGCAAACAATGTAAGTATTAACAATAATCATAAAATATTTAAAATTAATTAAATTAACATTTTAAGACTGGCATTTGCAATAAAATATGGTCAATATCGTCGCCGTGGAGTTCGAAACGGTGACCTGAAAAATGTTCAGCACGCGTATGTGTATCCTGAACAAAGCGCGAGAGGCTAAATGATCAGCCCAACACACGGCAGTCACAAAAGCGAAAAGCTGCATGTGATTCTCGAACTAACCACTGTACTTAGATTAAAACTGCATTCATATTTCACTTCTTCTTTGGAATGCTGTTGCGGCAACTTACTGCTGCTCCAACATGAAGTTGCATCGCCTTGCAAAAATCTCCGCGCATCTATAACTTCAATTTTCAAATGTAAGTAAAATTTCAAATTGACATTTTGTTATAATAGTTGCCAGAATGTAGGATATTTTCTATTTTAGGCATGCTTGCCATATCTTAGAAAAATTTCCCATTTGTGAAATTTTTAATTGTTGTGGAAAAAGTGCAATTTTATAATATATAATATGCCACATTTGTGGTATATTTAATTCGTTTCACACAATATATATATATAGTCTCATAACTATAAGCATACAAAAAAAAAAGATATAAACATTTATTAATATATGTATGTTTATTTTCAGATTTTTTTATCTAGCAATTAAAGGTGCAGCTGAAAACAGGATTACAATAAACGGACAAATTTTAAAAATAAACTCTTTGATTTAAATTGATTGTTAAATTTTATAATTTTGTTATTTCAATTATTATTGTATATATTCTATTTTATATTTATTCTAAATAATAATTTTAGTTAATTTAAATACAAATCAGAAAATACTATATATGTATATAACTGTGTTTATTTTAAATTCATGAAAACTAGCAGTAAATATGCCATACCGTTTTTTTTTATATTACGGAGTAAAAACGTACCGTATACGGAACGTTTTTTAATGCACTCAACGGAGTCCACTCCGTTTTATAACAATAATACGGACTGTATACAGCACAGAAACGTAACGTCGACTACGGCATAGACTCCGTTTTGTTTTGAAAATACGGTACGTTAACGGTGCCTCGATACTGTATGAAAAACGGTTTCGAACACCGTTTTCGATGTCACGTTTTCTCCGTTCTCTGTACCGTATACGGCTCCGTAATACGGTACGTTTACGGAATCTGATCCCGTATTACTATGCCGTTAACGGTATGTATACGGTTCGTTTTGTTTCTTGGGATGGCAGAAAAATCGTACATATGGTAATTTTTTTCTTACTTGAGAGAAAAATACGACATGTGCACTCTCAGAAATATATTGTTATTTCCGACAATATTGTAACAATCTCGATGTTCAAAATAGATCTCATGATTAGATTGTCAAATTATTGTCGGCTTGACATTCTGATTGTTAATATTAAAAATGACATTAGATTGTTGGTGATAACAATCGAAATTGTCATTTTTAAATACAAATAAGTTGTCAGTTTAAAAAATTAATTGTAAAATGTAAAATAAGATGGTACATGCATAATTTATTAATTAATTAGTTAAATTACATCGACAACATATCACAATGCCTAATCCGTTCTTGTGTAAGGGCTTGTTTAACAGATAAATAAGTATTCTTCTTGCAGGGCGTTTCAGAGAAATGTGACGACGGATTAAATTTTGCAGATGCAATGTTTTGCAGTATTAGTATTGAGCCATCTGGTTGTTAAATAGTCCTGCTAAATACAATAATTAATAGATAATATTTATTCTAATACTCACATTTTTTGATATATAAAAGTTTTAAAAATAATTCAGAACAATTAATTGACTAATATGCCGAAGCCACAATACAGGGCTGCCACAAAACCACATTTTTATTAAATGACAATCCCATATTGTTAAAATGTAACAATATAATTCTGAGAGTGTGGTAATTTTTGCGTGTGGTAATTACCAATTTCCAAAAACGATGAAAAATTACCAAAGGCATATTTTTCCTACATATCTGGCGACACTGGGTACGAACTGATGAGTATTTCGTACTTTCAAAATAAAAACGTACTACAAATATATAAATACAAATGAAATGGAGTAGATCTACTCCGATCGGATTAGATTGAGAACACTGGTCGAGAATGCTTCGGATTCGTTTAATTCCGACAACGGACAACGGTAAAATTTGAAAAAAAAAAATTAGCATAGTTTATTGGAGTTTACATAGTTTACATTTTGATGAAAAATGGCAGATTTGAACAAGATGATGGACATGTCGCTGGGTTAGTTGTCCAATATTTTGTTTTCTAATTAAAGTTAATAAATACATTTCATCGAAACAGACGACTACATCAAGAGTCTCAAGGCTACCAAGGACGAAAAAGGTGCTGATGCGAAAAATGAATGCAAATTTAAGGCTGAACGACGTGTCATTGAGGATGATGATGAACTGGGAGACGAAACTGACGCTGACATGACACTAATCGGAAATGAGGAGGAGGACGGTGGCATCTGGAAGGGACCAGATCTCCACACAACTTACCTTGAACTTGATTATACGCAGGACGATATTGACGATTTGTTGGAGAAGCCAACTAAGATGCAGCAGCATAAACAACATTTTCACAACAACAACAACAACAATAATAAGCAAGCAATGCAACGTTTTCAAAAAGCTCAAAACTTTGATTTGCGTGACAAAATCTCTGGTAATACAGAACAGGACTCTGCGCTGCCAAATTCCAACTCGCAACAGTGGCGTTTGTTGCAGCCGAATGTAATGAATCAGCGACCAGCTGGCATGCCACCATTGGTGCCAATGAATACATTCGAACAGCAACAGCAGCAACAACGATATCAAAAGAGACGACGCCAAAGCAAATGGGGAAACAACAATCGTTTTTCCAATAATAACAATAACAATATGAATGGCTATGGACAGGATGGCGTCTTTCGTTACAATAACAATATGTTGGCGGGCGGTCGCATACAACGTGGTAATCAACGCAACAACAACTACAACAACAGTCAAGAGCAGCTAAGGTAAGTGCAAAACAAATTTACACTGGACTTTATTTTGCCGGACACCTCACCAAATGGAATAAAAATACCACACGCTCCTCTAAATAATAAATATAAGTTCAATCAATTTTTTTCTGCCTCATAGGAGAGGGGCTCTGTTAAAAAAACTGGGTAGAACTTAACGTGGTACCCCTTTAAAATCAAAAACCTGTTTTTTTTTTTTTTTTATTCGAATTCCAGAAAAAGGGGAGTAGCGAATTAAAAAATAGAAAAATACAAAATTCTTCAAAAATGGCTGTATCATGGCCATGCCGCTGGTATTTTCTTTTAGTCTAGTTTTTTTGTTTTTTGTTGCATATAAATTTCCATGCCATTATTTATCTGAATGTAAAGGATTTTCAATATTTCATTATTTTTATTATGCCACTCACCTTTTCCATGAATTAGAGTTTAAAAAAAAACAGTTTTTTGTCACCTCAAAGTAACACGTGACCTTGAGGTCACTTTTTTATTTTTTATGCTTAAGGTCTTTTTTTTTGCATCGTAGGACATTTTTTTTTTGTTTGTTTAAGGGGCGTGGTAAGTTTTAATTTTTGTGAGGTGATCGGTAAACTGCCAAATATAGCTTTATTAACTGTTCAGCTGTCCTGTAGCAACAACTTAAAAGCTGTTCTAGAACGTTTAAATATTGCAAATGGCCATTTGCTACCGCAGGAGGTGCGTGATTTGACTATTGTTACGCCCAGCAATATGATCAATTTGGCCAGTAAACCATTATCGAAGCACACTGCTACATTGGGTGGAAACATATTGCCTAACAATAATATCAGCATGAATACAAATGCCTTTCAAATGCCTCCATTACACAACAATTCCACAGATGTCAGTAGCAGCAGTAACAAATCTAACGATAGTATACGGGCATTGCTGGGCATTGGCGATGTCAATACATTGAAACCCGATATGATGCCCATGTTGGCCACCAAGTTTTTGGACTTTTTGCAAAATGGTTCAACGGAAACCATGCATAAGCCTATGTATGATATGAAAATACAAAAACAGATTCATGAAATACAAGTGGGTCATATTTTTATTATATACATATATGAGCCGATCCATTACCAATTCGAATAACTTTGATTTTTTTATTTAAGTGTAAAAACACTACTTTGACGCATAAATTATAACAAATCGATTTGGCAATTGACCGGCTAATATTTTTATCATAAACTATTTTTTATATAATCAATTTTAATTTGAGACATTCTATGCCAGAACGGTCGCTTATAGGCAAGATCAATTTTTAAAGTCGCAGCGGGAAGTTTAATTTAAGATTTTTAAACGAACTTTAGCTGGTTGGTTCCTGACGGAACCAGTGAGCATTTAAGGATTAAATCAACAAACATTTAGGACTATTCAGATTTTAACAAAGTCAATTTTTAAAGACATCACATTTGAAGTCCAAGGTTATGATCATTAGTAGTTACGACTTAAATTTTCAAAAATCTGGTTTTATTAGCTTGAAAATGAGTCCTTAAGTCCTTTCTGCACCATTTCTCGTTTAGGAGATATTTAAATATGAACAACTATAAAAATGTAAATTTTTGTAACTTTGAACCACTATTTCTCTGGAAGTATATACCTATTCACTGAAATCGAATTGGTATATCACAAATTAGACTTTTTTTGTCGATTTGGTATGGAATGGCTAAATAAATACTGCACACATTAAAAATACAAAGAGTGCGTGTTAAAATAATTTCTGTTTCTGTACGTTTTATCCGATTTTGCTTATTCATAGTTTGTTAAAAGAGTTATTAAATTTCCCATATCATATCCACTATTTGAGTTTATTGCTTTTGAAAGACATCATTTCAGTTAAATTTTCTAATTATCTATTTGGGTACCAAAACACGTCCTTTGAGGTCTCAGAGTTTCCCATATTCAGATTTCGCTAAAAATTCTTCGCACAAATTTGTTCATCTAATAGAGAAAGAGGCTGTTTGACCTTTTCTCGATTTAAAATCATGAAAATTCAATCAGTTGTCATTCATTACTTACTTAGATGGCCCTTACAACCGTGGGTCGGTCTTGGCCGCTGAGATGAAGCCCGCGAAATACCAAGCTTTGCCTGGTTGTTCTCAACTTGGTCTTTCCAACGCAGATTTGGACGCCCTCTTCTACGCTGTACACCTTCGAGTATCGATTAAAGCACATACTTGGCTGGAGTGTTTTCAAACATTCGTTCGACATGATCTAGCCAGCGAAGCCGCTGGATCTTGATGCGCTTGACTATGTCAATGACGTCGAATAACTCATACAGCTCATGGTTCACACTGATACGATACTCGTTAGCAAAGCAGATAGGACCAAAGATTTTATGGAGAATCTTTCTCTCGAACGCTTCCAGTACTCTCTCATCGGTGGAGGCCAGCGTCTATGTTTCTGCAATGCACAGTGATGATTATAGGAAACGACAATGGGATATCCCTATAACCCATCGTACTTCCCTCGTTACCGGTTTTCGGTGCTCACGAGAGGATGAAATATTTCCGTACCCGAGTTGAGTATATGTTTAATGTAAAGTTTGAAAATTACGCCTTCGCTATATGCCAATGCTTAAGAGACTTGGAAAGAGCATTCTGTATTCGTTTAAATTATATATTTATATTCATGTCAAAGTTGGTAATATATAGTTTAAATGAAATGTTTAAAACTTTATTAACGATTCAGTCTATAGTTTTATGAATGTAATTACTTTGAAATTCTAAAAATATAAGTGACCGTGCTGAATAGAATGCCCCATATTGCTTATTGCATATTTGTTTTTGTTAAGCATCGATTTATATATTATATTTTTGTTTATATTTTCTAGAAAAAGCCACTTTTGTACAAATGCCCTGGTGGCGAGGTTGTCAGTTCCGATGGAGCTGGCATCAACAACTGTGAGGTTATACCGCGCACTAGCGGCATTTCGCTCAACCATCGCTTTGCTTGATTCTTGTTTGCTGTTGGCTAATATAGCTATTTATTTGAAAAGGATGTGAAATTGTTACCTTTGTTTTGCAACTCACTTCCTTAAAACTATAACATTTATAAAATGAATTTGTGTTTTTTTTTATTTTTTTTTTATTTTACCATTTATTTTTGTGAATATTAACACTTTAAGCTATGTAAGTCACATTTGGAATTCTTCAGAATAAAATTGTATTTTACAAAAATACAATGCACTATTATTTCTCTTTTTAAACGTTATGACATATTTTCTTAATATCGAAATAAATCCTTGTTTACTTAAAAAGATTTTATTAAATTTATGATATAGAATGTGTTAGGAAATTTAATAAAATTTATTTATGAATACGATAAAAAATTATTTTTTTTTAAATTTGAATAGAATTTTATATTAAGGTCATTGATTTAACGGATATGCTTTCCCAATGCAGCTTGAATTCATTAAAATTAACTTAATTTGTACTAAGTATTATCAGTTTGAAGTATTTTCATAATAAATTGGATACAAAGGAGTGCTACCCGTAGGGAAAATTAATTAGTTTGCAAAAAGTGGTAGGTTTTAAAAGTTATAATGAGCATTTCATACTAAACATACAGATTTAAAAACCTGCATTGTTTTAGTTATTTGGTCGCTAGATCTGTCCCATGAAATAAAACTGTCAATTAACGGTGCCGTATACAAAAAAGCTATACGGAATACATTCCGTTTTCTGGATACGAAAGCAGTTCAGTAAACGGATAAACAGGAATATCAAAACGTATTTCGAATCAGTTGAGAGTACGACGTAACGTTAACGGACCACTTTTCTTGATGCAAAACGGAGAGAATCGGTTTCGACGGTCCGTTGACGACCGTAAATCTCTGGCAAAAGCGGTATACATTTAAAACACCGTTTTCATACTATACAAAATTTCACACGAGGGTGTTGGAAAGCGTCAGCTCACTGTTCAGATAAATAATTTATTGCTTTTTCTATTTATTTAAATTGGAAAATTTTCCAAGTATTTTTCAAATTTTTTAAATTGCTTTTTTTCTTCACCCCTCTTCAGGAGAAACCAGCCAATTGTAAATTTTTTAAGACCATATTCTACGTCGCCTTTTTACGCCCATCATATCATAATCAAAAATCCAATAGTAACCTTGTTAACTAATATCAAAATTTTTATTATAAAAATGCCCATATACAACGGATTGTTAAAAATATTAGCTACTTTTTAACAGATCGAGCAACACTTGCCTACAATCGTCCAGCTGCAGTGTTCACACTTTTTGCCAACCAAAAGGAGCAGATTTAAAAAATATTGGGGAGTAGAATTGAAAATATTGCAAAATGGAGTAGATTTGATGTACAAGGAGTAGAAAATTAAATATAGTAGTAAATTTGATGGAAAGGGAGTAGGAATATGCATTAGTATATTAGATTCAAATAAATTAATAGATATGTTAATATTAATATTTTTATTAAATCCTGATTTTATGGATTTTCTATAATGTTGACGTCTATTATAGAGTTGGGGTGTATCTGGATCATCATATTTTTGCAATTTTTGCAAAAGAGAGTAGATTTCAGTAATAGGGAGTAGAAAATTATGAGAAAGGAGTAGAAAATGCTACTACCGGAGTAGAGGAGTAGATTTTACAAATCCAAATGAAATGGAGTAGATCTACTCCGATCGGAGTAGAATTAGAACACTGTCCAGTTGTGCTAAAGCCAGTGTTGCTCTTATTGAAAAAACGGGATATTTTTTATTTCATAAATATGACGGCCCAAAACACGAATATACTAGAAAATTAATCTTTTATTATTAATAAAATTAACAAAAAGTTGTTATTTATTTTCGTTATATTGTTTCATAAGAACACAATAATGAACATGCATCGATGTATTCGGTCGACGTTGAACGTGGTACCACTTATTTTTAAGGTCTTTTGTCCAATATGCAACTATTGGTCATATTTTCCCTGCAACTAATCATTTTAAAATAAATTAACCAAAAATAACGAACAAAATTTGAATGTCCAGATCCTGTAGGTAAAAGCTTACTTAAATAGGAGACAAAAATCCTTAATGGCTTGATTATGATTCATGCATACAATCTCCAACATCTGGCACGCACGAAGATTTGCACGAACCTAAATACACGTGTGTGGCACGAAAAAAGGCCGGTTTGGACACATCTCTAATTTCGACCAAAGTAACAGGAGTCTCCTGTCATAACCGGAGAAACGGCAACATTGGTCGAGGCAGCGCTTATCAGTAAATAAATATTAAATATTCTATATTCCAACAACAGCAACAATCAGTTTCAACAAAATGGATAGCAATCAGTCGTTATTTAGTGGTGCAGTACGATTGTATGACAACCAAATTACGGAAATTAAAAAACGAAATTAAAAAAGAACCAATAAAATTACAAAAAAGAAACGAAATCCAATTAGACAGCAGTCCAATACACTGAAAATGTGCAAAAATTTCATTTGTTGAATATGTGAATGAATTAAGTTTGCGGCCTTCATAACAATTACGCCAATTGCAACGAGTGTCAAGTGTTTTGAAAACAAGTCTAAAAAAGCAACATCAAGTGTCTCAGAAATAGCGAATCAGGTTCCTCTGCATCCGCCAGAGAGATCATCGCCGATGAGATTTCATGTCATTGAACTTTTTGCTGCTCTTGTGTCTGTAGCCAACCGCATTTGAATCCCCCCATATTTTGTTTGCATTATTTTTGCCATTGCACTATTAACATCTACTGTAAATGCTGACATTTAAAAAAGTTAAAAAGTTTATCACTTGTTGTAAATCAGCTAAAAACATCGTCCAACGTGCTGTTCGTTATCATTATCCGTAATACTTGTACAACTAAAACACAAAAAAGTGATATTAGTGTTTTTAGCTGGAAGTTTATATGCTGTAGTGACGAAGAGAACAACGTTTGTTATTGGAGATTGGCAAAATGTACAAATCTAAGGGTCTATTTTTACAGGTGATCAAAGGTAATAACTTTTATTCATAGTTTTCAATGATAATATTTTAATTAAGTAAAATATCGCAAAGTATTTATTGAAAAGTGTACGACCTTTCTTATCGAGTGTATATAAAGTTATCTTTTACTTTACATTATTCCCCCATTATGTTAACATCGTAAAGGGTGAGGTGCATACCTTTATCTATTTCCATATGGAATTCAGAAAGTTTCAAATTGAATATAATAATAATAGGTTGTCTTATAAGAACTTAGGCCGAGCTCTCTCACAATTTTGAGCTGTTCGTATTATATTTGTACTCAAAGTGGTGGGACCTACAGTTTATTGCCGAATCCGAATCCGGGTGATAGCTTTTCATAGGTAATGTTTTACTCTCGTAGGTTTGCCATTTACTGCCGAGAGGTAGCGCGGTATAGAAAACGTTTCTATGAAAAGATGTTGTAGCCCTAGTCCATGATCGAACCGGGGACCTTTCGGCTCGCAGTACAACGCACTAAACATTGAGCTACATCGGCAACGATATAAAATTCTAAAATGAACTATGTCATTTTGTGTCCGTTTCATATTCGAAACTTTTAAAATTAGGTTTTCGACATGGCAAAGATTTAAAAAAAAGCCAACAAGTTGGCAATTTGATTTCATTTGACATGTGAAAAAATTGAAAATTTTAATGTTGGACAGTTTCTGCAATCATATAGTAAAGAAACCCAATAAGACACAAAATGATAAAGTGAAAACCAGACAATAGACAAATTTATTTCAAAACAAACCATAATTTTATAAAAGTTGTTAGAATTTTAATTTAACATTAACCTAATCGATTAGAAAAATAACCAAGTTTCGAGTTTTATCTCTACAACGACTATTTATTTGCTTTATTATTTTAAAATGTAATGATTTTATTATAACATCGTAATAAGTTCCCTAGAAATGGTAATTTACGTGTTATTATCACTTTTTTAATATTTACTAAGTTAAAATAAAAACTTATTAATAAAACTAAACTTTTTGTATTTTACTTTTGCGTAATTATATGAAAAACATTTCCCGGAATGTTGATCTAGGCCTCGAAAAACGTAATCACTTCTTTATAAAATAAGATTTGTTTTGCTTTGAATATTAATTCAAAGATCACTTAGTAATATATATTTAACTTATAGGTTCATTTTTAATTAAAAACAATGATTTTGAAAATTTCAATTATACCAATACATTTGACAAATATTTTGTAATAAAATTTCTTGGCAAGATTAAACCCGGTATTTCAGATTTCAAAATTGTTAACAAAAATTCATTTATATACTAACATAGTCGTATATTATTCAAAATGTTTTATAATTTTACTTTTAATTTATTGTATGCTTATCATCATCTGAAGTGTCTATATAGTGTTCGTTATCTTCTAATTGTTATATTCACAAAAACAATGCTTTCTTAGAAATAACGACAAATATTTTAATTCATAGATAGTATAAAAAAATATTCAAATTTCTAAATGGTTTAAGTATTCCCATTAAGCAATTTAGGAGCGCTCTGAAAATGGAGTCATAAAGGATACCAATTTTTGAGTGTTTTATGAGCCCTCAGAAAAATGACTCTTAAAAGTATCTCATTTAAGACTGGTTTCGGAGCTCTCAAAAACATTACTCATAAAATATTCATATTTATTCATTATTTAGGAGCCCTCATAAATTAGACTCCTAAAAGCATCAAAAATAAAATTGTTTCTGAGCCAGAGAGTATATATTTGATATAGAGTCAGAGAGTATAGATTTTTAATAGAGATTCCTTCCGAGTTTGCTGGCGTCGCTGTCGAAAACATTGGTTATGTGGAAGTGTAATTTTACAGATTGAAGTTAACAGAGGAAAACAGTGCACAAAACTGGATCTGTCCGCGGATAATTTGCAACCAAACTTACCAAGATATATTGCAATCCAACTCCTTATAAATTTCAAATATTTTTCTGGCCAAAAATGTGGCAGAAAACATAAGAATATTGATTTGAAAATGTGTCTGTTGACAACATTTTCGTTTCAATTTTCACATAACCAATGTTTGAATTTATTTGACAAAAGTGGCAGCGAAACCATATAAGTCATAAAAGTATCTTATTTATGCTGGCTTGAGGAGCCTACTGTTTAAATAAAATTGATATACTTATGCCCGTAACTTCAACGAGTAGATATCTATTGGTGTTCGTACCGAACAGATATCTCTTACCTATCCGGTGTTTTTACTCCTTAACTATGCGTTGAAGTTACGAAATTTTGCTTACACGATAGATAACTAAGCACCAGTAGATATCTATTCGTTGAAGTTACGGGCATTATATTCGTTTTGAATTTGAAATCAAATGAAAAATAATAAAATATTAGTGTTAATTCAACAGACAAACCTACATATTAAATGGATTTTTTGAAATTAATGTATTTTCTCACGGATGTATCGACTAAGATAAACATAAACATGTACTATGTTTGATTCATTTCAGACACATTGTATATTTCTGAAGAAAGAAAAACTCCAAAAATGTAGCAATTGTGGTATCTAGAAATTCTCAAAAATGTGAATGTTTTGAAGAATATTTTAAAATAATCAAAAATACGCGTATTTTTGCGCTCTTTAAAGCGCAATTTCTGTAGCCTTTTTGGGGTCTTTTTAAAGCTCAAATATGAGTGTTTTAGGTGTAATAAAAGCGTCAGAAATATGAGAGTTTTTGGGCTCATAAAATGGAGCCCTCTACCCAGGGATTTTTTGGGCTCTTTTTAGAGCTCAAATATGAGTGTTTTAGGAGTAATAAAAGTGTCAGAAATATGAAGATTTTTGGGCTCATAAAATGGGGCCCTCTACCCAGGAGTTGGGAGCCTTTTGGACTCTTTTAAGTGCTCATATATGAGGGTAACACTCATAAATATGACACATTTAGTAGTCTTAAAATACTCAAAATGTTTGCTGGGTTATTTGGAATAAACGAGAATTTTTAATTGTATTTTTTTTACTAAAATTAAAGTTGAATTCATGTATAATAAAGATTTTAAAATACCAACATATAAAATAAAATATGTTTACATGACATTGCTGCACTCATCAAAGAATCTCACAACCACCATTCATAAAAATGCATTTCATAATTTTTATTAATACATTTATTTATAAAATGTAGAACAAGACGGAAGATAATAGTATTTGTATGTAAAAAATGCGCTTAAGACCTGATAATACCTATACTACAATATTGACATTACTCGGCATGAGCCGGCACAATAGGAACCGGATTGCGCCGGTACCAGTCTGCCTTCTTTTACATTCACAAAGTTTATATTTGTTCAAGTTCAAGCATGGAAAAATACTGAGATCTAATTATAGCAAAGGTGGAGTTATCATCAATTAACAAAAAAAAAAAGTGTATAGTCAGGTTTGGACTAAAAAGTCTACTTGTACCAAATAACCGGTAGTACCGATAATCTATATTTAAGTATTTTTGTAGAACTTAATGTATAATACGAGGACAGAAATTATATATTTAAATTAGTTCAGAACAATGTTAATAATATCCATTGTTAGTTTGTTTCATATTAAAGACACTTTGAAAAATGAATGATTTAATTTTTATTGATATTCGTCCGTTTGATTTCTGTTACACGAAAATCTAACTGACAGAAAAAAGTAAGAAAAACAAAAAAAAAGAAAATAAATAAACAATAAGGGGATTCATATAAAGCGCGTAAACCTCGTAAGTTGTGGAAATCCCGTAAATAGTAGACGTTTACGCAAAACTTGTATGAGAATATTTTACGCTCAACTCGAAAATTTATTTGTCGATTTTTATGTGAAAATAGCGTAAATAAAATTTCTTGAATATTTTGTTCTATCTTTTCGTTAGTTGTCAATAAAATTATGTTTTGTGGTAAATGTGCTTTCATTAAATTGTGTGTGAAATGATTATAAGTAATGTAACTAAAAATTGGAGTACAATCAAAATTTTATAAAATAGTTTTCGCGAAGCCAGATAAAAATGATATTTTATTTTAAGGTAAAAATTTAAAACGAAAAATGTGTTGCGTAAGGTAATAATATCTATTGGAAGCGCCCCACGTTTTTTGTAGTAAATCTTACTAAAGAGTTCACTTTAAAAACGTTGTACATATATTAAAAAAATATATTTTTTTGCTTAATAATCTAGAAATTAAAAAATTAATCTAAAATGTAATCTGATTCCTCTTTTTATACCCTACACTAAGAGTGAAAGGGTATATTCAGTTTGGTACGCCGTTTGTAACACCCAGAAGGAAGCATCTCCGGTATGGAAAAGTATATATATTCTTGATCAGCATGACCTCCTGAGTCGATTTAGCGATGTCCGTCTGTCCGTCTGTCTGTCCGTCTGTCGGTCTGTCTGTCCGTCTGTCTGTCTGTTGAAATCCCTACTACTTTTAAAATTGAAGGGCTAGATAAATGAAACTTATAACTTTGATTACTAATATACCTACGCTGTATGTGCGAAAAAATTGGCGAGATCGGTTCATTGTGACCTATGATCCGACCACTTATGTTCAAATACCTCATATAAAATGTACATATAAAGATCAATTTTTATGTATACGTGCTTAGGTAAACTTTTTTGGTCAAATATATATTGACATCATGCTCAAGTACGTGATAATAATGTTTTTCGTCGAAAAGACCTGTGGTTCATTAAAAAAAAAATAGAAATTCGGTACACCTACCCATTTGTAAATATGGGTATCAAATGAATGGAAATTCTTCAGCGATTGAATGTTTGTAGTTATTTTCAGGATTCGTATACCCTGGTGACCTATATATCACTTTGAATTGTAACCACACATATGTGTAGGGTATTTATAGTCGGCTTAGACCGACTATAATTTTGATAATCCTAACTATCATAATTACACCTACTTTAAAATTTCCCATGTGATCTAACCTTCCCAACTGGTTTTAATTCATTTCAAATAATATGAAATGAGTAAAAAAATCGTAAATAACATATTTTTTACGAATACTAAAGAATGATGGAATTCTTTGAGTATTTGTATTGAATTGATAGTAATTACAAAACAGGTGACTACTTATACTGATCTGGTTTGTATTATGTTATGGAATAACATCGACATTTATATGGATCGATCGAATTTCATAGGGAAATTTTAAAACCAACTTTTTGAATTCAATGTAAAAATTATTGTCAAATGAATTCTACACCTTTGTGTTGACTTGAACTATTTATCGGTTGGTCAATTAAAATGTTAAATATTAACATTTGAGACGAATTTTGTAGACACCTACTACTTTTATAAGTAACGAGTTTAAACATTTTAAAAGCATTGGTTGAATGAGAGGTGTCCCATTGCCTTATGCAATGGCGCCCTATTTTGGCATAGAGATAATTAATGACAATCAGTTTGCCATTTTTGTTCATTAGGGCCACTTTCAAAATATACATTAGTGCGTCCTAGGGGTAAGGACTTTACGCTGAACGGTCGTTTAATCAGGACTTTGGTTAATGTATCAACTTGATGGCAATTAATCGATACAACGAATGGTATTACTTCGTCTAATATTCATTATTATTTTTATATATTTACTAATAAACTCAAAATTATATTATTGTACAACGAAAATATATGAAATTTAAGCGCTCATGTTTTTTTGATGATAGTATGTTATGGCGGATTTGTGATTGCAATTTTATGATTAGTTTTTTTTTTATTATTTCGACTGCTGATAAACGTAATACATTCTCAGAATTTTATTATATTAACAAATGATTTGCAAATAAAAATAATATATATTTGGACACACCCACAAAATATTGTGCATTAATTTTTCAGAAGTATTTTATGATTATCTTATATTTTTTAGTTATGTCTTATAGTTTGTTTGGAATTGTTGGGTGCTGATTAAATGCACATATTTTTTTTAACTTCTATTAATTATATATTATAATTATATAATTATAATTTTAATAATTTTTATGAAATTGAAACAAATATAAATCTTATTTTACGACTCTTTTGAGTAAAGTTCCCCTTTTTTGTGATATTTTGGCATATTTTGTAAATCAGCTTTTATCATACGTCGTTTCGATTAAAATCTAATATGTAGCCTCATTTATCAGCTAAAGCTGTCTATCTATGCTGCGCACTTTTTGTTATTAGTCGAGGAATTGTCAAGTGTTGTGAGGTTGGAAAACACGCACAGTGCTGATATCTATTCACTAATGGCAACGTCAACACATCAAATGTATAGCTATTGATAAGATCCATATGTGTGATCATTGATTGAATATAAACATTAAAAGCTATTAACAAATAACTGTTTTTTTCCTTTTACCCTCAGAGTTTCGTACGAATATACGGAAATATAGCAACAGCAGCGTTCCTACTACCAGTGCATTCAACAAACAAGATGTGACCAACAAATTGGCGCCACCCAATTTTAAGCTACAGCGAGCATTGATCATCACAAAACTCTCCCGATATGAATTCGAGCAGATGCGGCATCCGAATCTGAGTTGCGAGCAGCTAGAGGAACTGATACGTCACCGTGGCACTAACTTCGAGACGCTCATGTACTTACACAACTTGAATAAAGATTTCGAGCGCAAGATCGTCAAGTGTTTTCAGGATGTGGGCTGCGAAGTGAAACTGGCCAATAGGTGAGCAAAAAAAAAAAAAAAAGAATAACGCCAAAATCGCGAATCATATACATTTTTTGTTTTGTTCTGTTTTCCTCTGCGCTCCATTCTGTCTCGCTAATGCCGTTGATAACGTCGACCTATTAACCAACCACACATCCACTCACTCCTACATTTCGTTTCCATTCTACTAAAATCAGAGTTGAATTTAGAACCTCACTGAGCAAGGACATCATGAAGTGGGCCGATGTAATAGTGCCTATCGGCGGTGATGGCACATTTCTTTTGGCAGCCGGACGTGCCTCGCCGCTATTTGCGCAGAGTCAACAAAAGACACCGATCGTTGGCTTCAATTCGGATCCGGAACGTTCGGCGGGACGTTTAATGTTGCCAAAGCATTATTCGGAGCACCCGGCTGATGCAGTTGCGAAGATCAAATGCGTTAGTATTGCTAAAAGTTGTATAAAATGCCTAATTTGAATATACTTTGGAATTTTAGGGGGAATTTGAGTGGATGCATCGCTCACGCATACGCACTTCGATACTGGGTAACAATGGCAACATACCCGAATCCACAGATCTCTTCCGGCACACAGTCTGCAAAATGGAACAGGAAAAAACGGAGCCAGAATATTTGCCTAGTGAAATGGCCAAAAAATACAAGGCCAAAATGAAGCGTGTGCTGCCGTATTTGGCGCTCAATGAGGTTGGTTTAAAAAAACTATAAATTTGTCTGTTTTAACAAGCCTTGCTTTAAATCGCAATAGGTGTTTATTGGCGAACAACTGTCAGCACGCGTTTCACACTTGCAGCTGGTCATCGATCATCAGGACATAACTAACAAAACGAAGTGCTCTGGATTGTGTGTCAGCACTGGCACTGGTTCAACGTCCTGGCATACAAGGTATTCGTTCAATCAAAGATTTAATACAGTACTTTAAAAGTCGAACATTTCCAGCATCAATCGCATAACGAATAGCCATGTTGAGGATTTACTACAAATACTACCGGCTCCGGACGCACTGAAACATTTCGATGTCGAGGCTATTGCGCAGCAGTACAATCAGAATCTGCTCTTTGCGCCTGGTGCGTAATTCACATAATTTGTGTAACAACTAAAACTAATTCTGTCTTTAGATGATCCACGCATCTGCTATTCGATACGCGAGCAAATCTGTGTCGGCGTCTGGCCCAGCCCGAAAGAATTCGCAGCACGAAAGTTTGTGAAGAATTTATTTGTAAAATCGCGTTGCATCGATGCAAGTGAGTATTTTTGCTACTGCACATAATTCAGGTATTCGTAGAAACGTAATACTTGCAGCGTCAATTTACTCTGCAAACAAACAACAAACAAACCCACAATAAAAATGGTCGAGAACAGTGCAAACGGCACATCAAGCACAAACATTGTCCAGACTATTTCCAAAATGTTCTCTGTAATTGCGGCAATCGTGTAGATATTCCAAAGTATAGATGGCAGTAAGAATCGGCTGTAATGTCGTTTCTATGTAGACAAAAAAGAAACCATTTACTTAAGTTTATCTTAATATCTATGTAGGCTCTATCAATTACCGGACAGATGATTGTGCAGATTGCCAAAGTATTTACAAGCACTGTCAGCAGACGAAACACAAAGCCAAATTTCGATAGTATCGCTGGCGTAATTAATTCATGTCCATAACGCTGTGCTTCTTCTGTACCTGGCCACAATGTATTTAGAAAAAAAAAAAACAAAAGATATACTGAATGCACAAAGAAGCTACAAAATATATACCTTTGAAGGGATATTTCCAGCGTACATCTTCTTGATTGGCTATCAGCATCACAATTACATAATTATAGATCAATAATTTGATGGTTTCCGTTTGAAATTCAAAAACCAAATTTGACTTCTACGTTTGGAGATGATGATATATTGTTGCAGTAGTTCTTGCATTTGTTATGTTATTTATGAATATTTTTATATATACTAGGCTTACCTTAAATATTTCCCTACATTTGCTAAGAAATGCTGTTTGTGTTTGATCGGTTTCTTGCTTTTTTAATGGCATATTTTGGATTTTTGACGCATTTTAAAAATAAATAATCAAAAAAAATCACAAAAAAAAAACATTTTTGAAATGTTGTGATATTGAAAACAAGAGTTGCTGATTTGTATGTTGTTTGGAACAGTAAACAAAGTTATTTAAAAGAGTACATTTACATTAGGGTGGTCGTCTCGATATCTCTATATTTATATTTTTTATGATATTAATTGATTTTTTAAACAGCAACACATATTTTATGTAAAAATACTAAGGGTGTTTACGAGTTTGTCTACTAAATTGGAAAACTAAACTAAATTAAAGGGTTTTCATTCGATTATTATTCGATAACTCGAAATTCGGTAAAATCGGCAATCAAGTGCTAATCATCTGTGTGTTTGCTGCCATCAAATTCAGTTCATAATCAGCCAAAAACGAAGTAAAGTCGACATTAAAGATAATATCAACTTTTTGACAAAATTATATATTACAAAATGTCTAAAGAGCTGATACTCGGCCATGTTTCGATTTTCGATCGAATTCCAATTGAATATCATATAAAATATGTAAACAAACGGCTTTTAATTCGATGTCTCAGCAGAGAGTATACATTTTTAATAGAGATTCCTTCCGAGTTTGCTGACGTCGCTGCCGAAAACATTGGTTATGTGGAAATGGAATTTTACAGATTGAAGTTAACAGAGGAAAACAGTGCAGAAAACTGGATCTGTCCGCGGATAATTTGCAACCAAAATTACCAAGATATATTGCAATCCAACGCCTTATAAATTTTAATTATTTTTCTGGCCAAAAATGTGACAGAAGACCTCAGAATATTGATTTGAAAATGTGTCTGTATATATTTTCGTTTCAATTTCCACATAACCAATGTTTGAATTTATTTGACAAAAGTGGCAGCGAAACCACCTGTACGGAAACTCTATATCAAAAATATGCTCTCTGGTCTCAGTACAAACATTTGTTGTTTCAATGAATTCAATCAATTTGACTTCACTGATTTGAATTTGTTTGAAAACACACATTTTTTGTATTGTGACATCGAATTCAAAACCGTTTGTTTACAAATTATATATGAAATTGGATCAGAATTCGATCGAAAGCCGAAACATGGCCGACTATTTTTAAAGTCGACTTTATGTCGTTTATTGGTTAGGCTGATAGACAATTTAAAGCCAATATTAAAATTTACTTTTTGGCATACGATTATATATGATATTTGTCAAAAAGCGGTCGATAATTTACTTTAAATTGGCTTTGATTATGAACTAAATTGGATGACAGCAATATGAGTAGAATTCTGAGTTTTTTTCATCGGAAAGTGTTTATGATATTGATAGGGCTTCTTCTCTTTCAACTGATATATAATCTGATATGTTCCCGATTTCGATTGAATTGAGATCAAATTTCATAAATTTTGAAAAAAAAAACTTTTTAAATTAGATTTCTCAGTACAAAAATTTGTTATATCCAATTAATTCAAACCACTTACCTTGACTTGAACGATTGGAATTCGATTGGAGAACAATTTTTAATTGAGACGTTGAATTCAAAATCGTTTGATTACAAATATGAAATTCATTCAATCGGTATTCTTATTTTGAGAGTCTATAAAACAATTCAAACATGCAATATTTTTATCTATAACAAAGTAGATCTGTAATTCAACTATTCAAGATTTCGTAATTGTTGCATTTTTCGTTGCCTAATTAATATATATTGTTTCGTCGTTGTAGAACGAAAAGTCACCAAATACATTTTCAAAATGCGAAATATTCATTTACAAAAATCTTTGTATATCTGACAATTTTTAATCGGTGATCTCAATTTTTTTTACCACATGATAAGAAAATGTAAATCTATTTATTGGTATTTCAATTATTAAAATGCGTCAATTACTTTTTATAATATTAATCAACAAACACAAAATTTAAGTTTTTCAAAAAAATCGTTTGGTGACTTTTCGTGCTACAACGATGGTTTGTAAAACTAAGATTTTAATATGTTTTGTTTTCTAATACAGACCTTGTCATAGACGGCAGCATTTCGTACCCCTTCAATGACGGCGCCAAAGCACTGCTGGAAGTACATCCTGAGGATACATTGTTGGCGATAGCGTTGGATTGATTAAAACGGTATTGTTTTTGCGATTGTGTGATTTGAAAATTGTGTCTTAATCTAATAATGTATTTAATGAAGAAAGTAGGTTTAAGTGCGAGAGTTGTATGTTAAAAAGTTGTAATTTTTTACCTATTTTATTTTGTAAATATATCAAATTTAATATACATAAAATCAAATATGAGCTTAGCATATAATAAACTAATGTAACGTAACTGATGGTTATTTTTTCAATTTCTTATTTTTTAAATTACTTTGCCGCGATGCTGCAGCTGCTGTATTTGATTTCTTTTTTATCAGCTTCGATTTTGCATTTAACTGCAATGATTTCTTCAAAGTTTGTTTTGGTTTTTCGGCGGGCTCTTTCTTGGTGGCAGCGCCTTGTTGCTTTTTTGGTTTTGGCTTTTCAAAACGCTGCGCATCGACCGTTTTGAAGCGGTCGTCCTGCATCAATGCTGTCGGTTCCTTTTCGGCCAGTTCCTGTTTGAACTGCTTGCGCTGGCGACGTATCTCGCGCACTTTGTCGCGTTGTTTTTTGCGATAGCTAAAATGATTCATTTAGAATATGGATTTAAATACAAAGCTTTCTTTGACTCACATTGCCTCCATTTGGTCGGGATTCTTGCCCTCGAGTATCCACTGTTTGCGGCGATAGTTTTGCGCACGCTCATCGAAATCATTGTTGTCCATTTTGATTTCCGACTCACGACGCGTAACATTTACCTGCATGAATATTCGCTCAACCATGCGCTCTATGCGACACACATAAAAAAATAAAATGTAATTAGATAAAGTTCAAATATTAGATGCGGCGCTCGTTTACGATCTATTGGATGCTCCGTCAGCTTTGTATTGATGGCCTCCTCTATTTCGCCAAGCAGCTCCAAGTCGCGTGGAAAACGAAAAATGGAAATGGCCAATCCTTGACGACCGGCGCGTGCTGTACGTCCCACACGATGTATGTACTCTTTGCTGGTGCGCGGCAGACGATGGTTGACGACCAGCTGCACACTGGGAATGTCCAAGCCGCGTGCCGCCACATCAGTGGCTATCAAAGTGTGCACGTGTTTTGATTTGAAGCGATTCAAGGCTGCGACACGCTCTCTTTGACGCATAAAACCATGCAGACAAACGTTCTCTATGCCAATGCTGTTTAGCGTCATTGAAAGCAGCTGACAGTATCTGCGAGTGGATGAAAAATTTATTTAAAAAATGAAAAAAATAAAAAAAAACTCGAAATTACTTTTTGGTGTTTGTAAAAATCATAACATTTGCATTTTCATTCTCCTCGCGATACTTTCGGACAGCCTCTATCAGCACTATGTCGCGATCATAGTCGGCGCACAGCATGTAGCGCTGCTCTAGCGTATCTACAGTTGCCACATCCGACTGCTCAGACCATTCAAAAGCCTAAAACACATAATCATGTATTAATTGTTCTATATTTAATTATTTTTTCAATTTCTTACATCCTTGGCTATTGGAAATATGCTCGACTCCTTGATAAAGTCCTTCATGGTCGCCGAGAAGAACAGATTTTGGCGCTGCGGCGGCAAGCAACGCTCAATCACACCCAGACTCTCGTCGAAATCGCCGTTCAGCATGCGATCCGCCTCGTCCACAACGAGAAACTTCAGATTATCAAATGAGAAGGTATCACAGCCGGTCAGATGATCGGCCAGTCGACCTGGCATCGCCACAACAATGTGCGGACGCTGCATTAGCTTTTGACTCTCTATCATTTGGTCAGTGCCGCCGGCGACGACGCAGACGCGTACGCCCATCGGTTGACCGGCAATAAGAAACTGCTCGGATATCTATGAGTGGTACATTAAGAATATATTTTAAGTAATATATTTTCGGAGCTATTTTATAGTCTAACGAACTCAAAGTCTGTTCTAGTGAACAACTCTGTAGACATTTTTAAGAGCAATATCGCGATCGAAGCCAGAAGGGAACTGATTTTTAATTTGTATTTAAAAGAAATGATAACTTCAGATATAAAAAAAAATTAAATCCGCAAGAAATCGAAGAGATTTAAATACTGCACAATAAATGTATTTTTGCATAATACATACAAAACTTCCGAAGTACCGATATTTTATATGTTGCTCGAATGTTTGTACTTTTTTTTGGTAAATTTTTGAAACAGATATGTCCCATATACCACATACTATACGCATGAAAAATTAAATGAAATATGCGCCATAAGATGTGCTTAAAAAGGTCATTCTGTGAGGATATGCGTGGCATTTGAAGCAAAATTATTTCGAAAAAGCTGCGGAGGCATAAAATAGAGGATTTGGTTTTAATACAGCTTTTAATATCATTTTATTTTCTAGGATACACCATTGAAAATTGATTTTTTAGTGAAACATTGAATTTCTAGTGAAGAATTGGATTTTAATAAAAAATTGATTTTTTTTTAGTAAAAAATGAAATTTTAAGTGAGTAATTGAATTTTTAATGAAGAATTTTTAATGAGTGAAAAATTGAATGTTTAATTAAAAATTTAATTTTAAGTTAGAAATTTATTTTTTTAGTGAAAAAATATTATTTTATAGTGAAAAATTATTTTTTTTTAGTTTTAAATTTTTTCACTTCTTTAAAATTTTTAAATATTTTTTTTTTAAATAATACTTAATTTTTGGTACTTTTAGTTTTCTAAATAAAAATTGAATTATACGAGATATTGTAAAATTTGAATATTAAATTCTTAAAAAGTATTTGATTTGCTGTTTATTTTAATGTTTTCGATTTATTCATGCAATATATGAGCCCTATATGATTTGAACACCACCTGAACATATCAATGAGTCTCACAGACATCCTCAAGACATAAATTTCAAAATGACTGGAAAATGATGATTTGGGGACTTAGCTTGCCATGCTGTTTTTATTTAGTAATTTTATAATTAAATTATACAAAAATTCAATTCATTTTTGACCCATTACTTTGAATTAGTAAAAATTATCGGTACACTCAAAAATCTTATAGTCTCCAGTACATTAATATTTGAATCATTCGTACACTCAGAAAAAAAAAACTAATAAAATACCATTCAAATTTGTCAATAGGACAGTTATTGATTTAATAGTATGCAAATAATAAATATTTTAATACAAATTCAAATAAATTTGAAAGTATTTTGTGGTATTTAATATGATTCACCGATTGAGTTAATAGTTTATCGGAGAAATATTCTATTGACTAATTTTAATAGTAAAAACTATTAATTTTATGGTATGTTTTTTCTGAGTGTAAAAAAGATTTTCTAAAACTAGTTTTATTATTTTAGAGAAAAGATGGTTATTGTGGTGACATGTTAAACATTCATCCTGCTATAGGTGACTTTTGTAAATTAAAACTGTTGAAAAACACTTGAAACCTCAATTTTTACCCTGGTGGTATTGGTGAGTTGACCAGTAAATTGCAGTTTAACATAATCTATTAAGAGTTACTCCTTGAACATGATTTAAAACACTTTTTCTATAATATAGTCCCATACCACTTTTCCATTTTCACTTACCTGATATGCCAACTCATGTGTTGGCGTCAGCACCAGGGCAAAGTGATTGACGGGTTCGTCGCTCAGACGCTCCAATATGGGCAACGCAAAGGCAAATGTTTTGCCGGAACCGGTTTTGGCAGCACCAATGCAATCCTGTCCATCCAAAATTGCTGGAATACAATTTTGCTGTATTGGCGTCGCTCCCTTGAGACCTATTATGGTATATATTTTTTTAAATTTGTTGAATAATTTGTCTGTCTTGCTTTCACGAATTTGATAAATTACCTAATTTTTGCAATTGTTTTCCTAGCCATGGCTTCAGGCCTAGTTGTGCAAAAGGATTGCTATCCTTTTTTGACATTATTTTATCAATGAAAAATACAATTTATAAAATTTCACTTGTTAAAAATTGTAAACAAATGATTTTGACAACAGTGGCACATGGTAATGGGCAGCCAGACTACAAAGCCGACCGGCTTGAAGACGGCTTATATCGCTCGCCGTGTATTTCTGGCAGCACAAAAAACTGTGGGTTTTGCGGGGAATTTTCAAAATATATTTTCGCAATATATTTACTATCGAACAGTGTTTTACAAAACAAAATCAACATTTCTCTTTACTCTTTGTGCTCCATTTCAGTGTTTTGTAGTAAGTTTAGGAATTTTTGAGAACAGGAGAAAATAATCCAATTAAAGTTGTCTTTTATAAATTTAAAGGGAATACTTAGTTTTTAGTTAGATATAAAATGTTCATTAAGTTGCTTTAGTATTGTCTCACACTGTACCTTTTATTTTTTGGAGCGTAATTAACGGTTATCATGTATTTGATTTCAATTATTTTTAATTTAAATAAAAATCAATTTGTTTATCGTTTAAATACGTAGACAAATTTAATTCATTTCACCATTTCACCTTTTTTTGGGATTGGAAGTCTCAAGAACTTTTCTTTTTAAATTAATAACATGTTTCGACAGAAATATGATAAGTAAATGCATTTTCAAAAATATATTTAATAAACTTTATTTATCAGAGTATATGTTCCGATTTGATTTTGTCAGATGTATAAAAATTCATTTAAATCAAGATTTTAACTTTCCAAATAGAGCTTCTTGCTGAGAATAATTTGAACATCTACTCCCAATATTAGCGTAGTGTCGGTATATCAGAGGTTAGTGCATTGGACTGCGAGGAGCGTAAGTCCCATGTCTGCCTGACTAAAAAAACATTTTTCTATACCGCGCTTCGTCTCGGTAAACAATGGCAACCTCAGAGAGTAAACACTATCCATGAAAAGCTTTCACCCCGCCGTTTGGATTCGACATTAAACTGTAGGTCCCATCACTTTGAGTGAAACTAGTAAAACGCACAGCTCAAATGGTAACAGCTTGGCCTAAGTACTTCAGGACTGCAACGATAAACTATTATTTCCAACTATTGAAACCTTCTATTCTCTCCACGACTACTAGATAATCAATTTCCGTCCCCATAGACTATACTAACGCAATTTCAAATTATAACACTAGATTTTTATAAATTTACTTTCAAGGTGAAATTTATTTACTTATAAATAAAAAAAACAATGTTTGCTCCCTTCCAAGGCAAACATCACTCCAAAAGTAAACAATAAAATCCATATTTTATAGTTGTTGTAAAAATTATATGTAAACTTGTTGCTAACTTTTGGAATTCCTTGCAGCAGTAGCGACAAAGTTTCTTCACATTTATCAGCAGCGTTCTAAAACGCTCTACTTCTTCTGGGCCTGGCCAATCTTTGCCTTGGCGGTACCGCGCACCTTCTTCATCCTGTTGCGCTTCTCCTTACGCTGCTTGCGTGTCTGCTTCTTCTCAGAGAATAGGCCATGACGTGCCAGACGATGCTTGGGCTCGAACTTCTTGGCGAAGTCCAGAGTGTCGTAGATGAGGGCGAAGCCAGTGGAACGGCCACCACCGAAGTTTGTGCGGAAACCGAAGACGAAGCACACATCGGGTGTCACCTTGTACATGGCGGCGAGCTTCTCACGGATGTCCTTCTTGTTGACCGAGGACAAACCTGGATGTAGGACATCGCAGACCATTTGCTTTCTGCAAAGCAGACGGTTGGTCATGAATTTGCGGGTGCGAATAGTGGCTGTGGTACCGGACATTTTGAATAAGAACTGAAATCAAGAGAATTATAAATTAGTACTGTTTCACTGCTGTGCTTGCGAAGACAACAAACAAAACAAGTAACATTTCAGAACATTGTCAACATAACCTCACAAAAAACGCACAGAGGTGCTCCGCGTTTTGACAGACGTCGGCGCAGTGCGGCTGCTGTTGGCAGCGGACAGACGTTCCACGTGTGTGCACGATTTTTTCACATTTTGAGCATAAATTTGTCAATTTTTCATTTTAATGTTGTGCGACGCATGTTTGTTAATTGTTTTGTGCATTATTGTCGTAGATTTTGTTTATTTTTACCTGTTAAAACACTTCAAAAGTATTTAAACACGTCTTCAGTGCAGACACAATTTTTAAGAAAGGAAGATGGCTTCCGTGAATTTTCGTCAAGTTGTTGGACCTGCGTTCGAGTCTCGCGAGCAATCTGTTTGACAGCACAGGGTTGTTAATAGTGGATGTGTTTATAATGGAAGTGTTCGTTATGTTGGTATTTTTATAAATCTTCAAAATAAAAAATTAATTATGTTTTTATAATTTTAAACCTCGCGCTATTGTGATTGAATCTTAATTTGCTCACCCGGCTGTGAAAATCCGCGAGTTTCCAAGGGAAATTGTACAACGACTTGAAACTTTTTCGGGTTCAACCAAAACTGAAAAGAAATAATTTTCCATAAAGTGTCGAAAATTGCAATCCCAGGAACTTTTATTTTCACTTTTACCATTAATATGCAATATTTGAGTTGATGTCAAAATAAGTCAATAGTTTGCTCCAAATATTCAAGAATTCGGGATGTTTGCTGTGAGTCTATTGTAAATATCACAATTTGCAATAGAGTTATGGAAAATATTTTGTGCATATATGTCATATTTAAAAAAAAACTATGTGTTTTGCTGCAAGTTTGTTTAAACTTATGGGGTGTTTGATTATTTGCAACAAGTCATACATTTAAACTGATAGTTGCAGCAAGACTTTCATAAACATTTTGTTTTCTTAGTGTATGATAACACGAATTCATAAACAAATATGAGGCTAGACTAAATGCTCAAATTTGCAGCATGCGGCTAAATCACATTTAGTGCGTTTCGTTTCGGGGAAACAAGTGACAATCTGTAGATGTTCGATCTTTTGCAGTAAAACTTATTCTACACAGAACCGAAAAGTGACGTAAATACAACGAACTTGTACATCAATACAACAAACAAATTAATTAATGGTCAAACGATGATCGCGTTCGTCAATATTACGTATTGTGTTAATCAATCGAGATTCACAGATTTATTAAACTCGTTCATAATACTTATAATGATTTTAATTAAATAGTAATTAAATAAAACAAAAGTATTCAAACAAATTTACAGTAAAATTAATTCATTAAATTGAATTAATTTGACTGCAATTTGGGAATAACTATTGAAATTTAAATGTTTTTCCATATCATGCTCATCAAATTATTGTCTTGAAGCATCCAGTTTTTATTACGATTTTCCAATAAAATTATCGCATTCTATTTAATTATTTTTGGTCAGAATAAGAAACAGAAGACCAACTTTTACACGTTTACAGCACGGCCTCTTATTTGTTTTCCGGCATTACACTATTCCAGTATGTGTTAGTGTATACATGAGATCTTGAGATTGAAGATTCCGATACGTAATATTGATAAACGACTACATCAAAACTTGTATGCTTGTACGTTATATTGATTAACTTGTTCGTCACTATTCCGAAAACAGTTTGATGTACGTCGTTTGTCAATACGACGAACGATACTTTTTTCTGTGTAAGATATATCACAATGGAACGCAGATTTTTTATTTTATCCACATTAAGAAAACCAAAGATGGTTGGAAAGTATTAGAGCCTTAAACATCATTGCAGTTGCAAATTATCCTGGTCAAATATTTTGCACTTTTTATGTTATTTAGAATATAATAAAATTTTATTAACACTACATAATGAATTTAAAACATTATTAGGTCCAATTGGGCATAAAGGAAAAACTTTTATATTTGGGACTTTATTTTCTATAATTTTATTCAATAATTTTATAGGCTTATTCCCTGTTTTAATATCTTTTGAATATGCACTAAGAAAACAAAGAAGATTACACGAAATATCACAGCCCTAAATATCAAGTTATTTACAAATTATTTAGATCTTATTTGAGACAACCCTCTCTCAAACATCCGTCAAATACGATAAATGTTGCTAGCAACCATCTTTCAAACTTACGATTACGTATGGCAACCATCAATTAAACATCTTACAAATAGGAAGATAGTTGATGAATATTTGGAAAAGGTACTCCATTAGAATTCGCAAAGTATTTTTTATTGAATTGAAAGAAAATGAATCAAATGTATTTTTAATTATTATAGAATTAAAACAGTATCCTGGTTATACATCGCCATCGTCACTTGAGATTTCTTTGCAGAAGAACCCATTCCGACCGGCGATGCTGTCATCAGAGTATACTCTGAAAAGATATATTTTCCATCACGTTTTGTTAATTTAAATCACAGGATATTTTATTTTCATTTTACCATTAAAATGTAATATTTGAGTTGGCACTTTTATACACCATTTGATTTACCTTATTGTTGTGGATAAATCGAGCGTAAGAAGAAAGTACGCCATTTTCCTTTTTTATGTTAGTCAAATGTCAAAATACCTCAAAAGTTTTGCTGTAAATATCTCAATTTTCATTGCTGTTGTGGCAAACATCTCGTAACTATCTGAATATACGTCATATTTAAAAAATATTAATAGTTTTGGTGCAACTTGATTGAAACTTATGGGATGTTTGAATATTTGCTACAAGGCGTAAATTTAAAAGGATATTTGCAGCAAGACTTTCATAAACTTCTTGTTTTCTTAGTGTGTGAATATTTGAAGCAAGTTCACCTATTCCTCGTGATGTTTATATGAAACATCTCAAAAATAGTACAAAATATGTGATGCTTACAAATTACTAATATATTTAAGGTAAAACACCCTAATTCCGCCCTAGTGCCTAGTTCCGCCCTATTTTGTTTAAATACTAATAATAAGAAAATCCATGTAAAAACGAGTTGGGAAAGTTAGGTCACATGGGTAAGTTCGGTCACATGGGGCGGATTTTTATAGTCGGTCGGGCCCGACTATGGAATACCCTACACCTTTGGTGGGAATGCTTACCCTCAGAAAATTATTCATATATCAGAAATTTACGTCTTATATCCCCATAAATTAAAAATTTATATAAAGTATAAAAAACTTAAAAAAAAAATTGAAAAATATAATTGGGCGGACCACGCCTATATTTAAAATTTTGAAAGGCTAATATTTCATAGATTTGATTTTAATAATGTACGGATCAATTTTCGACTATGAAAACCCGGGAAATAATGAAAAAAAATGTGGGCGGATCACGCCCATTTTTGGACCACATATTTTTAGGTGAATTCTAACAATACGTTTTAAATTTTATAACTATACCTTGAATACTTTTCGAGTTATTAGTTCCGAAAGAGTTATATAAAAGTGACTTGTATGGGAGGTGGGCGTGTCCGTTGACCGATTTGGCTCATTTTCAAACTCAGTTCCTACTTTTGGCTAAAATATATTGAGACGAAATTTCATCGCATTCTGATCAGTATTTCTCAAGTTATTCTGTATTCGGACAGCAAGACAGCAAGACGGACAGACAGACGGACATGGCTAAACGGACTCGGGTAGTGATGCTGATCAAGAATATATATACTTTTCCATACCGGACACGCCTCCTAAGGGGCGTTACAATATATGCACAAAGTTAATATACCCTGTACCTCATAGGTGTAGGGTATAAATATATATTTATGAATACAGAAAAATGCAACATTGTTTTCTTTTCTATAAAAATCAAATTTCACCTCAAAATCTTCCGTTATTTATTTATAAAAATTCATAGTTGCGTCACTCTTTAGTAAATTGTGTAGAATTGCTCAGATTGCTTAACTAAAACATTAAGGTGGACGGACATTCATTTTTCTTTAGGTTTCTAAAAGTTTTTGGTAAGTTCATATTTAATTTTTTATAATTTTATGGTCTTATTAGTGTATTTACTACTTATTTAACTAAAAAAAAAAATTGAATTTTACTTTTTAACAACAAATTGATGATTTATGTTAGGGCGGAATTAGGCGTTAACAAATGAATGAATGTTCGTCCGTCCTACGGGCGGAATAAGGAATTTTTAATACATTTTTAAAATATATTTTTGAATAATGTTCGAACACATAAATAATTGTGGTTGTTATTAAACTGGAAAAATACGGAAGATTTCGTAGTCCTAATTCCGCCCAAAACATTTTCGAACAGAAATCTTATTTTTTAAACTTCAAAAATATTGTTTTTTCTTAAAATTAATAAAATTTATAAAATTGTATATTATATAAAATGTATTTAATATTATATATTGCGATCATTTTATAACAACTTACTATTCTAATTAATAGCAATAATAATGGCTAGAACTTAAAATTGTTAGTAATATAATAGAGTAAATTAAGCTCTAAAAAAATAGGGCGGAATTAGGAAAGTACATATATGGCATTTTTCTTTATAACTATAGGGCGGAATTAGGAAATAGCTAAACCTACATCCGCCCTATTTTTTTTTGTTATTAAATAATAAAATTGATAGTATAATAATATTTACACTGAGAAAAAGTGAAAATAATATTTTAAATATTATATTGAATATGGATTGAAATAGTTTTGTAATATATATATATATATATATATATATATACTAGCTGGACCCGTGCACGACTCGTGCCAAGATTTTCTGAATTCAAAGATATGGAGCGATTTTATTAATATAAAAAACATTTAATTATTTATATGAGGGGCCCGTGCTTAGCTGTTGAAATTTTTTTATTGGTTTTATAAATGTGGTAACCAAATAATTCTCCGCCAAAACAACTTTTCTCAAAGACAATTTTTTCTCAGACTGCGCTTCTCCGCAGAATTATTCCCAGTAGAAATCTTCCCCGTAAAATTCACATAGAACGCTTTCCCGTAGAATTCTCAACGTAGAATTCATCCCGGTAGAATTGTTCCCGGTAGAATTCTTTCCCGTAGAATTCTTCCCCGTAGAGTTTTTCCCAGTAGAAGTTTTAGTGTGGTGGGTTTTAATGTAGTAAGTTTCGGTGTGGTGAGTTTAGATGTGGTGAATTTTGGAGTGGTGAGTTTAATTCTGGTTAGTTTTGGTGTGGTGAGTTTTAGTGTGGTGAGTTTTAGTGTGGCGTGTTTTAGTTTTAGTGTTTTAGTGTGAAGAATTTTAATGTGATGAATTTTATTGTGGTGAGTTTTAGTGTAGTGAATTTTAGGGTGGTGAGTTTTAGTGTGGTTAATTATAGTGTGGTGGGTTTTAATGTGGTGAATTTTAGTGCGGTGAGTTTTAGTGCGGTGAGTTTTAGTGTATCAAAATTTGAGTGTAGTGAGTTTTAATGTGGTGAGTTTAAAAGTGGTGAATTTTAATGTGGTGAAATTTTAGTGTAGTGAGTGTTAGTGTGGTGAGTTTTAGTGTGGTGAAATTTTAGTGTGGTGAGTTTAAGTGTGGTGAATTTTAGTGTGTTAAATTTTTGTGTGGTGAGTTTTAGTGTGGTGAATTTTAGTGCGGTGAGTTTTAGTGTGGCGACATTTTAGTGCGGTGAGTTTTAGTGTGGTGCATTTTAGTGTGGTGAGTTTTAGTGTGGTGAGTTTTAGTGTGGTGTGTTTAAGTGCGGTGAGTTTTAGTGTGGTGAGTTTTAGTGTGGTGAGTTTTAGTGTGGTGAGGTTTAGTGTGGTGAGTTTTAGTGTGGTGAGTTTTAGTGTGGTGAGTTTTGATGTGGTGAGTTTTAGTGTGGTGAGTTTTGGTGTGGTGAGTTTTAGTGTGTTGAATTTTTGTGTGGTGAGTTTAAGTGTGGTGAGTTTTAGTGTGGTGAGTTTTAGTGTGGTGAATTTTAGTGTGGTGAGTTTTAGTGTGTTGAATTATAGTGTGGAGGGTTTTTGTGTAGTTAATTTAAGGGTGAATTTTAGTGTGATGAGTTTTAGGTTGGTTAGTTTTAGTGTGGTGAGTTTGTTTTTCTTTCCTTTTTTGTTTTTCATTTAGTTTGGATTGTGGTTTTATGTGATTGGTTTTGTTTTTGTATTTTTGTTTTGTGTTGTGCTTTTGCTTTTTTGTTTTTAAATTTTTTTTTGTATTTGAGTTTTTTGTTTCATGTTCGTAGCTGGTGAAAGTGCCGAGTTATATCGTGTTTATGTTGCATGGGAGGTGCCACGCCTCTTTGTCCAATCCAGCCCATATATAGCCTATCATTCCTTCCAGACCATACCGCATCTGTGGTAAAAATTTTAAGGAAATCGGATCAGCCGTTTAGACGGAGAAGCGGAACAAACGTACAAACGTACAAACGAACAAACAGATTTATTATATTAATAGGATATATATATATATATATATATATATATATATATATATATATATATATATATATATATATATATATGGTGTAGCTAAAATATCCATATCTAAAAATGTAGGTATAAAATAATGTGTATATATTTTATTTTGTTTCTGGTTTTATTGGTCTTGTTTTATTGAGTGATTTTTTATTAAAAAATATAAAATTATTACAAAAATACATTTTTTTTTAATGAAATCAATTTTTCAAAAATTTTGTAATTAAATTCAAAAATTAAAAAATATTTTTTAAGCTTAAAAAATGCACACATGAAGTTTTTTTACTTTCATTACTTAAAATGATTTAATAAACTGGATTCATTTAAATAGGGCGGAATTAGGAATTTCAAAAATATTTAGGGCGGAATTAGGAACATTTTTAATTTCTTGTAAATTTATTTGTAAATTATAAAAAGCATTCTTCTATTAAAGTAGTTTTATTTTAAAAAGAATAGCACAGTCATCCTTATAAAAATGAAAAAAATCATGAAATCTCCGTAAATTTGAGCTACAAAAATACGCAAATGCTTAAAAATCCTTCATAGGGCGGAATTAGGGTGTTTTACCTTATACTATCTAGAAACTGGAAACTTTAACTATCCAATCTCCACCTGGAACCAGCCTGACACCACTGGCAAGTTTCTAGTTACTGACTAGTATGGTAACTAGTAAATCTGGCTGGTTTCTGGTTGACATTGTTACTTGGAGCAATTTTTATTTCAAATAAAAATAAAAACTGACAAATAAATTATTTTTATACCCTACACTAAGAGTGAAAGGGTATATCCAGTTTGGTACGCCGTTTGTAACACCCAGAAGGAAGCATCTCGGGTATGGAAAGGTATATATATTCTTGATCAGCATGATCTCCTGAGTCGATTTAGCGATGTCCGTCTGTCTGTCTGTTGAAATCTCTACTACTTAAAAAATTGAAGAGTTAGATGAATGAAACTGATAACTTAGATTACTTATATACCTTCGCTGTATGTGGCTAGATCGGTTCATTGTGACCTGCGATCTGATCATTTATATTAAAATACCTCAAATAAAATTTACATCTACAGCTCAATTTTACTGTTTACGTGCTTAGGTAAATTTTTTTTGTCAAGTATATATTGACTTCATGCACAAATACATGAAAATAATGTTTTCCGCGAAACGACTTGTGTTTCCCAAAAAAAAAAATCGAAATTCGGTACACCTACCCATTTGTAAATATAGGTATCAAATGAATGGAAATTCTTCAGCGATTGAAAGTTTGTAGTTATTTTCAGGATACGTATTCCCTGGTGACCAATATACAACTTTGAATGGTAACGACACATATGTGTAGGGTATATAATTTTTTTTTTTTTACAAATTAACCAACGCTCAGGGGATGCCCCCTTTCGTGCAATGCACAGTGTTGATCGTAAGAAAGGATTATAGGTTAAAGGGAGGAGGAAAGATGGAGTAGTGTCGGTGGATGTTTGCTTTAAATTTCCCAATATTAAAAATGTCGGGAAAAACAGACGCAGGGAGATTGTTCCACAAACGTATCGTGCGACTGAAGAACGAATTATCTCTGTAGTGCGTGGTTCTATTGAGAACCGAGTGAACTACGAAAGGGTGGGCTTGGTTCGATGCCCGAGTAGAACGAGAGAATACACGACCTGGTGGAATCAGGCCATGTATTTCCCTCGAACACTTTCCATTGTAATACATATAAAACAGGCTTACACACCCTACGGTCCTTCGGTGCTCAAGAGAACTAATAGAGGATGAAATATTTTCATCCCCAATTAAATATATTTCACGTTGTTGGATTCGATCCAGGAACTCCAAATTTATTTGAAATTTTTATTTAGAATAAATTTTTATTCACAACTAATTTATTTGAATAAATTTGCTTGAATACAAAATTTTTGATTGAAATATCGAATAACGAATAAATGATTGAAAATTGTTTTTTTGAATAACGATTGAAAAACTAATGAATAAAATTTTGTTTGAATTGTTATTTGAATAAAAAATTATTTGAATAATGCCCCACACTGTTTGGAGATATTTATTGGGCACTCGTTGTTCTAATTAGTTATTGAGTTGTTAATTGGGATTGGTTTTACAATTCAATTTGATTTTATAAAAGAAAATTATAAATTAATAAAATATTATTTTACAATTTTCGACATAATCTTTAGTCATCACGAATGCAATGACGAATATAATCGCGCTTGTCCGCACAATCTGATAGTTCGTTATTCCACTGATTATTAGGGCATTTAGTGAACATTTCGTTTTGTACACAGAGATACAACATCTCGGGTTGGGGGTCGCATCCATTTTTCCGATGTAAGTGTGTTGAATTTTGCTTCAATTCCTCAACTATACAAATAAAAAAAATGAATATGTGATATAAAAAATAGTAATATAATGTTTGAGGATTGAAACCGTAACCGAAACCGAAACCGATATCCGTTTAAAACCGTTTCATTTTTAAAACCGAAACCGTAACCTAAACCGTTATACGAAAATCAGAAATAAACCGATATCCAAAACCGATATAAACGGTTTCGGTTTTATACCGGTTTAAAACGGTTTTTAAAAAAGTACCTATAAATAGAAACAGAAAAACATATTTTATTTTATATAGAAGATTATAAGTAAAATGTCATTTAATAAAATTTTGAGTTCTCAACATTTTTTCAAGGCTAAAGAATGTAAGCATCTTAAAAAAAGGACTGTGAAGCACTTTTGTAGCGGTAAATAGCTTCAAAAGTGCTTCAAAAGTCGCTTCAATAAGATAAAATAGACAAAACAATGTTTTTTTCGCTTTTCTTCGCTACGCTAGTTCGTACATCGATTGTGCATATGCACATTATTGTTTTTGTTTTATTTTTATACATAGTTTTTTTGTTAATTGTAAAATCATGAAGTTTACTTAAGTCAAGTTCTATGTGCATTATTTTATTCAACTTATAAAACAAAAAAATAATAATATATGAACATTTTCATAGTGTACCTCATTTAGCTTATATATTGCTTTTTGTGTTTTTCTTTTTTTCACAAATCCGCTGAAAGTGCAACAACAATAGAAATGCAAATAAAGCAGCATGACAATATAGCAGCATCCAAGCTTTTGATAGAATTTTTGGCGGGAAATTGTTTGTACCACAAAGAAAACTCGTTGTTGTTTCCAACTACATAGCTGTACTAGATACATACATGAAGTGTGGTGTCATGCGACTGTCTGCTGTCATGCGTCTGTCCGTTGTCATGCGGCTGTCTGATGTCATGCGTCTGTTTGTTGCCATCAATGATACCGGATAGCAACAAAGAGTTGTCGTTGTGAAAGTGTGTATATACGAATCGTAATTCGTTATTGTTGTATTCTCTTCTTTCTGTTAGTGTTCGCGTTTGCCTTTGAGTTTGTGTTCGCAAAAAAAAAATGTTACCCTGAAAGATATAATTTGTGTTCTCTTTACATACGGTGCGTGTAGCATACGGATTTTTTTTGATCACTGACGAAAACAGAAATATGTTTATACGAAATATTCCTTATATTTATTATGAACAAGACCAAGAACAAGATTATCATTTCTTGCCTTGCTCTTGCAAATGATCATCACTATTTTACATATATTGCAGTTCACTGAATTGTTCAAATTTAATTACTTTGGCTTTTATGGATGAAAAGTGTACAAAATTCTTCTTCTTTACAATTCAGATCATATCTCAGGTTATGTTAAAAGTTGCTTTTCATTGGTTTGTGATCACGAAATTTTAAATGAAAATTTTTCCTTGGCGTAATCAATTACATAATTAATATAACACACTATTTTAACTACAATAGCAACAAACATTGTTTAAGTTACGTTTTCCAATTTACCCCAATATCATAATTTGATCATAACTTAGCACCATATAAACAATGTTAAATTATTGGAAAAATATGGAAAAAAGAAAATTTATACAAAAACCGAATTCAAAACCGAAACCGTAACATGAAACCGGTATACCGAAACCGTTTCGTTATAAAAACTTAAAACCGAAACCGTAACCGAAACCGAAACGCGGAAAAAACCGAAACCGAAATCGAAACCGTTATTCGTTTAGGTTTCAATCCTTGGTTATAACCTTTTTCGATGCATTTCTTGTAGGCATTTTTATAAATGATTGCAAATGGATTATCACGTTGCATAACCCAATCGACATAGTCCTCAGCCTTGTTATAGCTGCAGATGTTTTGAAGACAGATTTCAGTTGCATTAAAAAGGCAATCGTAGAAACACTTTTAAAATATTTTTTTAAATTCATGAAAATATATGAAATATTTGCTTAATAAATTGCATAATCTATTGGATAAATCACAATTTTAAAAATCTTTGTTGTGTCAACCAACATATTCTATAACCAACTTATATGGTTCTCTCAACCGATTCTGCATGTAAACATAGAAATGTGGTTACCTGTTCGCCATTTCTTCGCGAATCGTCGCAATAATTTATGACTTCCTTCTTAAATAGCTCAGTGTATCGGCAGCAAACATTTGGATGCTGAAAGTGCACACAAAAGAGTCAATAAGAAAATAAATGTTAGATTGTATAAAACGCACTATTGGATTCGGAAGTTTAGTGCAATCGACAGTATTTGCGGAAGTTCCTTGCAACAACAACTGTATATAGAAAAAAAAAAACGAAATTTAGTTATCATCCTCAAACTAAATCTAGATTTCAAATCGTTTATAAAAGTACCAAGTTGGTTAGAAGCCACAAGAATGAAATAATTTTACACGACATTTGTATATATTATCTAATTTGCAAATAATGTGTTCCGTGAGGCTTTGTAATAAAAACTGAACTAAATATTCCATGAATACAGTTCAACTTGTTTTTAGCTTTAAATGCAACAGCTCTTATCAATATATAATCATCATTAATAAATAACAATTAATTATAATTTGATAATTTGCATACACAAAGAGAAATTTGTTAATTTTGTGATTAACCGAAAAAATAATTCATGAAAAAGAAAGTAAAACATCTTTAAAGTAATTACATGTATACCGAGAAAATAAAACTTTAAAATCACTTTAAACTCCGGTGCAAAACACTTTATAATTTAAAGTGTGCATGTATGAAAGTCAGCCATATTTGAAAATATTGAATTTCAAAGTGTTTACATTAAATTTTAAATAAATTTTATATTTAACCGTGACACTTTAATTTTTAAAGTTTGACTTTTACATCTAAAGTGTCACTTTTAATTTTTTGTAAGATTACAAAAATGCGCGTCAGATCGTATGGCCATTGCCTGCGTTACCTCTCTTTTTCTCATTATTGATCTTTGTTGTATTTGTTAATCATTTCGACATCCCTTTTGTTCGTACAGTTTATGAAATTGTGCTTACTGGCACTGAATTTAAATGTGATAAATTTCAAATTAAAGTGTTGCACTTTAAATTCGTCAAATCTTTAAATTGAAAGCGTGAACTTTAAAATTTAAAATGCGCTTTTTTCTCGGTGTATTTAATATTCGTCCTAAAGCGAATATATTTGTTTTTACTGCATTGATGTATTTCTGTACAAAGCTTGAATTTATTTGTATTAAAAATAACTACATTTTGTGTTTATTTAATGTCTAGAAATACGTAGACATATATTTTTACTGCATTCTGTATTTATTTAAAGGCCAGGGAAAATTATATATTTGCACGTAAATAAGGAAAACACTATAATTCTGTGGTCAATTTCGCTCTACTTTTTAAAGCTCAATAAAAATATCATATATTCAAATATATATATATATTGTTCCAGGGGTTCGTGTGGGATCACGTTTTTATTCGTGTTATAAATGTAGTAACCAAAAAAATCACTTCAAAAATAGTTTTTTCCAAAGTCAATTCATCCCTGGTAAATTCTATCCCGGACTATTCTTTTATTTTAAATCTTTTCCAGAGATAATTTTTCCCAGAGACAATTGTCAAAGATTTTACACTATTTCCCCACCGGAGAATTATTCTTCGAGGCAATTTTTACCTTTCTATATGAACAGCATGAACAGCGTGATCACGCGTGATTGTGATTGAATATGAATTTTACTCACGTGATTGTGAGTGTGAGTAGAGCAAAAAAGGCCGTGAGTAAGTGTGCGTGATTAGAAAAATTCTTTCGTGAGCGTGAGTGAGTGTGAGCTAAAACTCACTCACGTGCCCATCTCTAATACCTACTATAAATGTATTTTCTATTTTTAGTAAATTTATTTTTAATTTTTTAGTACATATTTTTTAAAAGCATGTTTTTTTTAAAGTTTTTTTAAGTTTAATTATTGGTTAAATAACTATTACAGAAAGAAATTCAAAGTCACATCAGAAGCATTGTTGTTCTAAAGAAAAAACAAAATTTTTGAATTATTTTGTTTTAATTTTTGTTAATTTTTTTATACACAAATCGATGTATATGAATTAATTCAATAGAAAAGTAAAAGCACAGAAATGGTGCACACCTGGAAATTGGTCCTTTTTCACTCATATCTCAAGAAATTTTTGTATTTTAAAAATTGTATTTAAATTGTGATGTGTGGACTTTTACACATAATTTAATAAACTGTTTCCCAGTGCATTTTGTATACTAAATGTAAAAGTGTAAAATCAGTCTTATTGATCCAGACTAGAGATGGGCGCGTGCCTGATTTTGATGGAACGGACACGCACGGACACGCCGATAGGTGACACGCACGAGCACGAGTCCGACGTGCAAATTTACAGGCACGAACGAGAAGCACGATAAAACACGGGATTTTAAAAGACACGAAGAAACAAGGAAAAACACGACAAAAAACGACAAAACACGAAAAAAGCATGGAAAACATGAAAAAGCAAACGTAACGTGAAAAATAATACCGCAACATTTTAGATTTTTGGAACCAGAATCGTTATTAAAAATGTGTTGAACCAGAACTGGAATTGAAAAGTATATATTTTTCCCTGTCAGGGAACGAAAAGAAAGATGAAAGAAGAAAGATTTTTAAGAAAAGGTTAAAATAAATTGTTGTTTGTTTTTCGACCTAAAATAGAGTTATTGCAAAAATATTATTTTTGCGGGCTCAAGGTCTTGCCAGATACAAAGTGCTATGTACTGGGGAGTGAAACAAACAACAATTGACAAAAACAAAAAGTTGTTGGCTGACTGTACAGCTGTTTCGGAAGCTGCCAAGCGTGCAGTGGTCGTATTTGATTCTGTAGTGACACTACAGCCTATATGATGCTTGCTGCAATGCGACAACAACAATTTACAATCATAAAGTTGGTGCAATTTTTGCATGTTTTGCCTGGTTGTTTTGTGCTTGTACTAAATTCGCATTTAGTTCATTGCACAAAATGATTTTATAGGCCTTGCTATGCAGAAGTTGTGCAGAAGACCGCTGATGAGGAAGCTTGGCAGTTTCCGAAACAGCTGTACGGTCAGCCAACAACTTTTTGTTTTTGTTACTTGTTGTTTGTTTCACCCCCCAGTACATAGCACTTTGTATCTTGCAAACCTTGAGCCCGCAAAAACAATATTTTTGCAAAAGGTTAAAATACCACAAAATTTTTATTTTCTGAAGCTGGAAGTAAGGGTTTTTTTACATTAGGGTAGAAACTATAAAAAAAATCTTTAATGGGTGCGTGCCTGATTTTGGAGGCAGGGACACGCATGGGAACGACTAGCACGCACGGAGATTTTCACGCACGAACTCAGATTTTCGGGCGTGACACGAAAAAAGCACTCTAATCCAGACTCAAATAAACCCAGGAAATTTGCAACATATCGATACCTTCCAGGCAGAACATCGTAACCAACATTTTGGAAATTTTTGTTTTATTGCAGTTTAGGAAACCTCTTTGTGAGTAGCATGTCCCTGTAAAGTCATATTTTGGAATTTCACGATCCAAATTTGAAATAAAGCCAAATAACACACATTATCGTAACTACATTTTTGAAAAATGTTGGTTACGAAACAATTTTTAATTATTTTTAATCCAATTCTATGCGCTGTTATAAGGATTAGCGAAGGCATTCGAACTATAAACTCAATATTTAAGACACATGATATGTTTGTAGATACATACGGACTATTCCACGTCAGAATGACCACATAATTTAATTATTTCGCTTAGTGACTACCTCAAGGATTTTTAACTCCTTTTGTGGTAATGGTAGAAAAACTAAAAATATGTGTATTTGTAGAGAATATGCCAACATTTAAATTAAAAATATAAATTTTAATTTTATTATGTACTTCCAATGCATTTTTCCATCAAATTAAAATACTGACCACTGGCTAGGCTCAATATTCACTAAACATGTGCCAAAATTCTCATATACGTATTATTTGCCTGTTGTCGTTTATCGAAATTTACAGTACAAAACCTTCCTACCTTAGCATCGTAAGTAATACAATTGAAAATTTTTTCGAAATAAATGAAGACAGGCAAAACATCGTAACTACATTTTTCTTCAAATACTTCTGAATGTAATGGATATTTTGGTAATTGGGCCACACAATTATTATTGTCAGTTCATATAAAGGATACTTTACGAAAAAAATCAATAAAATATTGAACTACTCGATTTTGACACTTTTTTTCGTCTCCTGTGAAATTTGCTTTTTGTTGGTTACGATCTAATGCCTGTCGTTAGAAACGTAATACATTGTTACACCAATGCTTTGTTCATATAGTACATTAGCAGGTGTAATTGAATAGAGAAACATTTCCATAAAATTAAAACGAATTCCCAATCGTATAGCATTTGCAATTTTCAAATTCATGTGGGTTGCTGTTTAGTTCTTTGGAGGCTACCAATTTTAATGACGCTCAACGAATTATCAGGTCACATGTTTGCTACTGCTCCTCGATTAAATGCGACGTCAAAACCTGAAAAACATACGTACACTCATCTGAAAAACGTGACTATAGCAGGATATATTGTTAACTGTCATTACTCATTTATTTCCCCAAAAGAGATATAAGCATCATAAATAATGTTGCCAAATGACATTTAGTATTTTACTAAATTTTATATACAAATGTGTTAGTTTAAAACAGAAATCGATATACTTTGAAACTCTTTATCGCACACAATTATTTTTTATACTGGTTTTAAAATTTAAATTAAAATTAAAATTTAATCAAACATGTCCTTTTTATCGAAATTTAATAGAAATCGAATTGTTATTTTAATTTCATCTATTTTCCAGAATTAAAAATTTAAAACAAAAACTATATTTTCATTCGAATTCAAATAAATGTTTATTAAAATACTCCATTTTTGTTGACAACATTTTTAATTTCGATAGAAAGTGAATTTAAAATTATGCCCGATTATTAATGATACGATTTCGTTCCGGTTTAGTATATGCTTCGACGGATACATTTTGAACGTGCCGTTAACGTACCGGAAATGACGGAATTGTGATTCCGTTTGTACCGGAGCTCCGCATAAAAGTTTCTTGGGTTATTATATACAGACATGTTTCAAACATTAATTGCATTTCGATGAATATCGTCGTTGTAGAACTCAAAGTCACCAAATACATTTTCTCAAATTTCGAGTTTGTTGCCTATTATTATAAAAAGTAATAAATACATTTTTACAGTTGAAATGTCAATCGATAGATTCACATTTTCTTATTATTTGGTACAAATATTGAAATCACCGATCAGAAATTGACAGATGTATACAGAGTCTTGTAAATGAATAATTGGCATTTTTAAAATGTAGTTGGTGACTTTTACTTCTACAACGACTATCAGATGATTTATTGGAGTTGAGGGATTTGAATTCATTTGGAAAACAATTTATGTGTTATTTAAATTTTATAAATGTACATCTGGCAACACTTATTATCAATACCGTCACCTTCGCATACAAATGATGCGTAGGTTATTTCAATTCAATTAAGTATACAAAATTTGCTATTTTTAAATTATTATTTTTTAGATGAGATGTATGTGAATGTTTTTGACAATTGATTTTTTCAAAAATTAGTTAATTTATGGCTCATTTCTCATGGCATGAAACAGTTTATTAATATTTATATTTATATATTTACTTATATATTTATATATTGACTGGAAAATATCGTAACCAACAGGCAAAACTCCTTAAAATCGAGAGGATAAATAATTTTAATGATTTTATGCGAAAAGTATCCTTTAAATAAGCTGGCATTAATAATTGCCATGCTAATACACAAACGGTTTGGTATTCCGATTTCGGGAGACGGCAACAAGGAAATAACATGCAAAGGAACATTTATACTGATGCATAATGAAGTGGTCTCAAATAGAGATGGGCGCATGCCGTGCTTTTTTCGTGCACGTCAGAAAATCTGAGTTCGTGCGTGCAAATCTCCGTGCGTGCTAGTTGTTCTCGTGTCCGTGCCTCTAAAATCAGACAGATTTTTTTTTATTTCTATTCCAATTTATAAACAGTTGGAAAGGTTAGATCACATGGGAAATTTTAAAGTAGGTGTAATTATGATAGTTAGGATTATCAAAATTATAGTCGGTCTAAGCCGACTATAAATACCCTACACATATGTGTGGTTACCATTCAAAGTGATATATAGGTCACCAGGGTATACGAATCCTGAAAATAACTACAAACATTCAATCGCTGAAGAATTTCCATTTATTTGATACCCATATTTACAAATGGGTAGGTGTACCGAATTTCGATTTTTTTTTGTGAACCACAAGTTTTTTCGCCGGAAAACAATATTATCATGTATTCGAGCACGATGTCAATATATATTTGACCAAAAAAGTTTACCTAAGCACGTATACATAAAAATTGATCTTTATATGTACATTTTATATGAGGTATTTGAACATAAGTGGTCGGATCATAGGTCACAATGGACGCACATACAGCGTAGGTATATTAGTAATCTAAGTTATAAGTTTCATTTATCTTCAATTTCAATTTTAAAAGTATTAGGGATTTCAACAGACAGACGGACAGACAGACAGACGGACATACAGACGGACAGACGGACATCGCTAAATTGACTCAGGTCATGCTTTTGGTCAAATATATATTGACTTCATGCTCAAATACATGAAAATAATGTTTTCCGCCGAAACGACTTGTGGGTAAACAAAAAAATATCGAAATTCGGTACCTACCCATTTGTAAATATGGGTATCAAATGAATGGAAATTCTTCAGCGATTGAAAGTTTGTAGTTATTTTCAGGATTCGTATACCTATATACAATACATATGGGTAGGGTATTTATAGTCGGCTTAGACCGACTATAATTTTGATAATACTAACTATCATAATAACACCTACTTTAAAATTTCCCATGTGTACTAACCTTCCCAACTGGCTTTTGGTTGGAACCGAAATCGGAACCGGAAATCTTAAATCTTCGAACTAGAACTGCACCGATATTCGAAGTGTTTTAGTCCCACTATGAGACCGCAAAGAACCGGAATTGTAACCGGAATCGTTTCGATTTTAGGAACCGGAATCGGTCATTAAAAATGTGTGGAACCGGAATCAGAACCTTATAACCTTGGAACCGGAACGGATATCCTAAAGGGTTTTAGTCCCTGTTTATAATATTATTTTTCACGTTTTACCTAGTTGCCTAGTGTCTTTCTATATCTTTATCGTGCTTCTCGTGCATGCCTTTAAATTTAGTTGTCGGGTTCGTGCCCGTGCGTGTTACCTATCGGCGTACTCGTGCGTGTCCGTGCCATCAAAAACAGGCACGCGCCCATCTCTAGTCTGAAATAACACCTCATACAGATCTTTAGATCTATCACTTTACTGTTCTTCAAATGTAGAATTTCAGCGTAATCCGAGTCTCCAAAATAAACTATAAGGGATACATTATTCTGTTTTCTCAGCTTTACACAAAACATATAAATAAAAAATGCTACACTGTATTCTAATAACTATGGTAAAATTTTATTTTACAAAATCTTAAATATAAGCAATATTCGATTTTATGGTTCTTATGTAAAACCTTTTATATTTTTTTCTTGCATTGCATGTTAAGTCAGTCACGTCAGTTCAGTTTTGAGTACATTTTTTCTACTTGGCGCGCACGCCAGAACCGCACGAACAAGAAATAGGCGCCAATCAGCAGAAGCCCTATGACCAAAGCCATTGCAAAGTAATAGAGAAACAGATCGAATAAATGCAATTGACTAGAGGCAATACCAATACCACGTGTGTGAATGTGGCTGGTATCTTGGTGCCGCAATACGTAGTTCACCCAGTACATGCATGTCTCCAGGGCACCAAGAGGGCGATCGCGAAATACCGCGGACACCTGTCGTATGGTCACGGGTAATGTGGTATCTGAAAGCGTGGCCTGTACGGCCCATTTGAGCGAGACCTCTGTTAGGTTGGCGTATGCCAACTTCAGGCCAAAACCCATGCGTACTGCGACATCCATGTTTTCGTGCTCCTCGCTGAAGATTGGAATACCCAGCACTGGTACATGTCGCACGATACCCTCTTGCAGACTCAACAGATCGCCGTTCATTACAAAGAGCTTGACATGCGGATGTGCCAGGATGTCGGTCTGCGGCACCATATGCTGCAGCATCATGTTAGCCGGCAACTCTTCCAATTTCTGTGTGTCGTGACAAGTCCAGAGAACACGCTCCTTGCGCTTGCCCAACACGGCGAAGAGTACGTGAAGAGTTTGTTTCGGCAATTGCTTGCATTGAAGCTCGTTGCCCAGATTCATGTAAATGACTCCAGTACGCGCCTCGTCGAGGAAACGTTTGATGTGCCAGGGCAGCTCACGTGCCGGTCGTATGTGGAGGCCGCCCGCGGCGATTGTGTTCGTCAGTTGCGGACGCGGCACTGCCAGAGGCACGTGATTGTTGAGCAGCAGCACAGAGAGCTGCGAGTGAAGCTGTGCAATGCTTGGTAAAGGCGCCGCAGCTGCATAAAGAATTTCATTATTTATCAGAATTCATTAAAACTGCAAATTAAAAATTACCTTTGGATTGAACAAAATATTTTTGTACGATTCGTTGCTGTGCCGCCCAATTTCCGCGCACAAATTGCTTCCTGCGACTCATGCAATCGCGAATCTGCTTTAAGCGCTGCCAGTAACCAATGTCCTTGGTGTAGTTTATGAAATCAATGGGCGAGCAAGCCGACGGCACTACTGACTCTAGCACACGTGTCATGTAGTGCTCAAAATTTGAACTGACAAGTGCGATGGTGGGGCGCTGAAAGTGCGCGCCAAAAGCGAGCAGCGCATCCGTGTAGAAGAGATCGACGATAATTAAATCGTAACCAAAGGATGTGGGCGACATGCGCAAAATACTTTGAACTTGGTCATTGGACAAGAAGTATTCGGTGGCTGCGGCGCCCACTGTGGCGAGTGCATGTTGCAATGTGCTCGCGGGCAATTGGCTCAGCTCCTGCAGGCCGTTTTTCACGCCCGTGATGCGTTGCACTGAAGAAAAGGAAATTATAAATATTAGGATATGAAATTAATTGACGATTTATGGATTTGATTTCTCACTTTCTTGCCAAAATTGAAATTCCGGTTCCACGATGATTTCTTCCAAGTTATCAATGCGTTCATTGAGCCGATGACTACTCACAATGGTTACCTGATTTGAATGAGTCGGAAAGGTAATTTGTAAGAAATTAATAAACATTTTACTTACATTATGCTCCCTTTTTGCCAGCTCCGTCATTACACTACGCATTACTGCAAAATTACTTTCACTGGGATGCGCAAAAAGTCCCAGAATTTTGGCAGCCTCCGTTGTTGGCCCTGAGGTGACGCATAGTAACATCAGAAAATATCGCAAAAAGGTTCTAAATCGTATTGGCTGCAAGACAAGTAATTTTATAAAATTGAAAACAACTCATAAGAGGGTAAATTGGAAATAAAACTTATTATATTGTCACACTGCCAACTGGGCCAAAATTCAAATACTAACAACGACAGCAACATGAAAAAGGTGCCACAATTGTTGTAACGTTAAAGAAGAAAACAGACATTTCCGTCGGCCATTGCCACATTCAATTTTTTGTCTAAATCCGGTTGTATTTCATTTTTTTTTAAAGTTTATAACTTATGTATTGTATTATGGATAGTATTAAAGATGAGGGTTTAGAGTCGACAAAAATCAGGCCAAGGCTATTATTTATATTTTTCTAAAAATAAAAATTAGTTGGCAAAAAAGACATATTACTATTCAAGAAAACATAGAATTCACAATACACACAGAGAATTTTCGAATGCTTTAAATTAAATTCGCATGTCAATTGCGTATGTAATAAAATATGTGTTCAAAACTAATAAATATTGTTAAATAAAAAAATACAAAATCGATTTTGAGTGTGGTTGAAATTAACCATGATGAAAATTAGCATAGTGCATCATTCATTACAATATGACTAGTATATCGTCGTCGTTCAGTGAAAACTTTATCTTTCGATACAATCAAGATAAGTATGTCACCATAAGAAAAACTAACTTATATTTACGTTGCAAAAGTCCTTGGAGTCCTACATCTTACAAATATTTAAAAATTCAGTTCAGTGAAAAGTACTTAAGTGCACAATTATCCCTTCAAAAGGGTCCTATCACATACACCAAAAAAATACTGTATTAAAAATAAATAAATATGTTTTTAAAATAAATACATATGGGCATTTCCAGAAAACGTCAACCACGACCGAAAAATTCAAAATGCTCAAATCATTGAAATAACGGTGCATTAGGAATCTTAAATATCTGAATCTAAATGTCTGAAAAGAAATTTCTATTCCGTTAACGGTAACGTATAAAAAAATACTCATATAGTTACCCTGCAGTGAAATCTAAACTAGTAGCATAAATATGTAGTATTCATATTAGTAACCATGTTTCTAGATCGGTAACTAGTTAAAATGTATGCAGAGAAAACCAGTTAAAAAAATTGTTTCGTAGAGGAACGTGTCAAAATTGTCAAAAACTAAATAAATTTGGAATACAAATTATATTTCATTTATTTATTTTGTAAGAAACATATTTTTTTAATTTTGTGATGGGTTCCATCGTGTGATATGTTTTATTTCGTTTCGCCATGGACTTGGATATGGACTTTAACAAATAACCTATTTGAAGAGCCCGTTCCTTGACGTTCCTTGACTGCTGATAAAAAGTCGCGCCAGTCGCTCTCTCATATGCTGTCCACCGCCATGTCTCATTTCGAGACCTTTCTTGACTGGAGCAATTTCATCCAGTCATGCACATGATTTTAACTATTTTTTTAAATATTTCAAAAAAATCATTTGTACTCAAAATTCGATGATTTTTTGGAATATCCATATGAACTTCGATATTTACTTCCGTTTTTGTCCCGTCCGGAAGCCCACTATTTCATTTATATCTTTTGATTTGCCATATAGAATTCTATACTTTGTTGCAGATGTTTAGTCCTATTTAAATACTACAAGCACAAAAAAATCATTAATTTTCCTTCGAGATATAAAAGTTTTAAGCGAACGAATGTCCCGTTCTGAACCCCAGGAAATGCCCATATGGGTGCTTCAAATGGGGGCTTCATATGGGGGCTTCAAAATGGGAACAAATAATATAGGTGGACTTAAAAGTTATATGAATAAATATTAATATGAAATATGTTGATTAACAAAACTAAGATACAACAATTATAAATATGAAACAAGGTACATACATAACTTCAAGAAATATATACATATACTTGTAGAAGTGTATAACAAAAAAATTCTCCGGATGATGAAGATGGAAGCACCACTGAGCATCATCAGTTCTGCCGAGTCAAAGAAATGGCAAGCACTTAAGTGTCGCTTTTAAGTTGTACCACATATGAACAATAAGTGTAACAATAACGCGCAACATAAAATTGCAGATCGTTGAGTTACTTATACATATTTGACCATTGCAACCCATGATGGTTCGGTCAACTTTAATTTTGGTTTTTTATTTTCAAAACTAAACAGATTCCCCGAGAAACCAAATGAGTTGTCAACACCAGTTCTGCCGCCAATTTGTTCGTAAATTATGTTAAATAAACACAAATGTATTTAAAAACGATAAAAATAAATTTTCAAAACCAAGACACAAATCTAGTATAATTTACCACAGTAATTTTTTCGGTGTACATTTTGGACATAAACTATAGTAGAAGATCATGGACATACCTTATAATAAAAAATATAACAATATTACATTAAATACGGCGCAAAAATCTGTGAAATTTATAAAGGACTTAGCGTCTTTTTTGGATTAAAATATAGATTTTATGCATTTTATGATTGTTGTGGAAATAGTATTTTTTTCGAGTTGGTAAATATTAATATAACATATGAAATATAAATTTTAGGTGTTACGGTGGTGATATAGTTGATTAAAATATCGTTAATATTTATTTAATTTATTATACCAAAACGAGTTGGGAAAGTTAGGTCACATGGGTAAGTTCGGTCACATGTGGCGGATTTTTATAGTCGGTCGGGCCCGACTATGGAATACCCTACACCTTTGTTGGGGATATTAATGTGGGATATTTAATTGCATACCTTAATTTTAAAGTTTTTAATTATGCTGAACCACCCCACCCTCAGAATATTATTCACATATTAGAAATTTACGTCTTATATCCCCATAAATTAAAAAATTTATATAAAAGTATAAAAAAACTAAAAAAAAAAAAATTGAAAAATATAATTGGGCGGACCACGCCTATATTTAAAATTTTGAAAGGCTAATATTTCATAGATTTGATTTTAATAATTTACGGATCAAATTTCCACTATGAAAACTCGGGAAATAATGAAAAAATAAGTGGGCGTATCACGCCTATTTTTGGACCACATATTTTTAGGTGAATTCTAATAATACCTTTTAAATTTTATAACTATACCTTGAATACTTTTCGAGTTATTAGTTTCGAAAGAGTTATATAAAAGTGACTTGTATATAAAAAATATTTTTAGTTTTATTATGAATATCTTGCAATGAACTTATCCCGTTTAAATAAAATATACAGGGTTATTTTGACTTCAATCAGACACACAAAAACCTTAGAATGATCCCTAGTTTTACGTACTGGTCGATTTTTTCATGTGTGCAAAATACATAGTGTCGGACGATGTAATAAATGATAATTAGTGAAGTTCAAACAACTTACGGAGATAAAAATCAGTAAATTTGAAAAATCTATCATAAATGGTTTTAAAAAATATTTTTTATATAAAAAGATCTTAAGAAATGTGCTCACTTGTGAAAATCATGAACATGATTTTTATTAACTTTTTGAAAACTTTAATAATATAATAGTTTGGCACTTCAGTTCTATAAGAACTTAGGCCGAGCTCTCTCACTATTTTGAGCTGTGCGTGTTATACTCAAAGCCGTGGGACCTACAGTTTACTGCCGAATCCAAACGGCGGGTGAGAGCTTTTCATAGGCAATGTTTTTACTCTCGGAGGTTTGCCATTTACTGCCGAGAGGTAGCGCGGTACAGAAAAATGTTTCTATGAAAAGATGTTGTTAGCCCCAGTCCAGGCTTGAACTGGGGACCTTTCGGCTCGCAGTCCAACGCACTAACCACTGAGCTACCGCGGCTACTTTACATTACATGTTTATACATAGAAAATATATTTTATCATCAGACAAATAAATGTATATGGGACTTTTATAAACAATTAACACATAAATTATAAATCAAATCTTTTGCAGTGTAAAAAATTAATAATTTATTTAGTTAATTTCTTGACAGCTGAAGATTTGAGACGTTCATTTCTTATACTCTTTTTCAACTCGGGGCTACAATTGCGCAGAGCTCGATCTTTTTGCTTCCATCCACAAAACGAAGATCATTATAGAAAGAACCAGTGTTCTCGTTCTACTCCATTTCATTTGTACACTCAGAAGAAAATGTACCATTAAATACTTTATGGTACGTCCATTGATCTTATGGTTCATGTATTAATAGTTTTTTCTTTTTAAATTAAACGTTTTCTAATTAATTCAATAGTATTTGAAATCTCAAAAATAACTGCAGACTCATGTACTACAATCAATTATTGGAAAGCAAACATTAAATGTTTTATAACCTTTTGCAGCAAGAAGTGTCTTTTGATGTGTGTGTTGTAAAAGTGAATATCAATTTCGACATTTAAACAAAATAATATATACAATAAATTAACTGAAATACATTTTTGTTATAATAAGTTATTAGGAAAATGTAATTCTACTTTACCATACAATTAATAATACGTATCATTAAATTTGAATAGATCTTTCTTATTGTAATTAAAATATCACATTATACAATTTATGGTACAACCACACATTGTATTAACAGTTTCAATATTACTAAACTAATGGGACGTATTCTATTGACCAATTTTAATGGTATAAATTATTGTTTTTCTATTGAAATACTATCAATTTACCAGGGTTTTTTTCTGGGTGTATTTTTAAAATATTCTCCTCTAGTTCGGTAGTAGTATTTTTTATATCTTCCTCATAATTATTAATTCCTTTTACTGAAATCTAATAAACTTAGAAATGAATAAAAAATTTTAAAATTGACATATAATAAAATTTATATTTTCTTTTTCATTTCTTGTACTTTTTCATTAAATTTACTCCTAGTTTTAATTATACCCTACACTAAGAGTGAAAGGGTATATTCAGTTTGGTACGCCGTTTGTAACACCCAGAAGGAAGCATCTCCGGTATATCAGCATGACCTCCTGAGTCGATTTAGCGATGTCCGTCTGTCCGTCTGTCTGTCCGTCTGTCTGTCCGTCTGTCTGTCTGTCTGTCTGTCTGTCTGTCCGTCTGTCAGTCTGTTGAAATCCCTAAGACTTTTAAAATTGAAGAGCTAGATACATGAAACTTATAACTTAGATTACTAATATACCTACACTGTATGTGAAAAAATTGGCGAGATCGGTCCATTGTGACCTATGATCCGACCACTTATGTTCAAATACCTCATATAAAATTTACATATAAAGATCAATTTTTATGTATACGTGCTTAGGTAAACTTTTTTGGTCAAATATATATTGACATCATGCTCAAATGCATGATAATAATGTTTTCCGGCGAAAAGACTTGTGGTTCACCAAAAAAGAAATCGATATTCGGTACACCTACCCATATGTAAATATGGGTATCAAATGAATGGAAATTCTTCAGCGATTGAAAGTTTGTAGTTATTTTCAGGATTCGTATACCCTGGTGACCTATATACCACTTTGAATGGTAACCACACATGTGTAGGGTATTTATAGTCGGCTTAGACCGACTATAATTTTGATAATCCGAACTATCATAATTACACCTACTTTAAAATTTCCCATGTGATCTAACCTTCCCAACTGGTTTTCTACTCCTTTTAAATCAAATCTACTCATTTCGCAATATTATAAATTCTACTCCTTTTTATTCATTTCTACTTCCCAAATTTTTCAAATCTACTCATCATTTAATTAGTATTTCATTATATTTTATATATTGTTTTCCATAATTGATTTCAATCATATTTGTATCATTACACATTTCATAAATATATTTGTCAAACACTTTCGTATGTCCTTAAAAATAATAAATATATTTGCTCAAATAAAAAAACAAAAGAAAAAATTCATAAACTTTTAATTTTTTACTTTATATTGATTATATTAGAAAATCTGAAAATAGACGCATTTTTGCGTACTCATATGTCTCATGGTTTTGTATATATACAATTGAAAAGTGGTCATTTTTTTATTGCCTTTCCAAATTTGTTTTGATTAAAACTAAATTGATTTCTAAAATTTCAAAGATTTGCTAAGCAGAGATGTGATTACTTATAACATCAACTATGTTTTGAATCCAACATTTAATAATTGTAATTGATATTGTTGTTATCATGTTTTTCTAAGTCACCATTTCTTTCAATCATGCTTTCCGTGTCACTATGTCCCAGAAATTATTAAATGTTCACTGCAATCATGTTTTCACAAATTTCCATAGTGAAAAAATCATTCAATGTTTAGTCTAATCATACTAAACATTGAATGATTTCTGCACTATGGTCATTTGAATTTCATTTCAAGTCAATTTAGGTTAATCAACCTAATGTAATCTTTTCAAAAATATGAAAAATACAAATTCCAATTAAAATTTTGTATATTGTATCGCCGGAAAATTGCAATTTTTCAACATATACATATTTGTACATAATTTTGATTATAATTTTACAAAAATATAATTATCTTTACACCCATTTTCGATTAAGCTTCCATTACACATCATAACTAAGACCTTGACCAATTCTTTAAAGAGGGCAGCTCGCTTGAATATTTCAGATCACCACACACACCGGAACTCATAAGAAATCCATTGGACCACATCATGCTGTATAAACGATTCTTATCTTCAAGACGATTTTTCACACACAGATTCACACAAACCACTCAAATACACACACACACACACAACCCTAGGTCATTTTTAAAAATTTGTCATTTCAATTGATTTTCAAACCAATCTGTTTGTAATTTCAAATTAATCATTTTGAACTTTTACCATAATTAGTCTAATATGACTGCAATTAAAATGCATGTTGCTGCTATTAAGACAATTTTTTATATTTTATGGCATTCGGCGTTTTCACGATCAATGTTTGTATATATATATAGTGCCTTCGTTTTAATTTCATGCATGCCACATAAATTGTTTAGTTTTATTTGTATGTTTCTTTTTAATTTAAATTTGTATGTCGCGCGCAAATTATTTCAAGAATCCGTCACCGTTTGTTTCTACCGAACTACTGAATAGCGCTGGAGCTCATGCGTCTCTCTGGAGTCCAATCTGTGTGTGTTGTTTGTGTCGGAGAAAAGCACGATCACTGATTATGTGGAGAGCAATAAATACTCTCACGATTTATTGCGTTCGGGTGGGGGGTCTGCATTGGGGGCGCACGATCCTTGCCATATGTGTTTGATACACACTGAAATCACTGATCAGTCGCACGTACTCTCTCTCAGTGCCTCTTGTGGTGTATGCCGGCCGGTTATATATACTAATTCATTCAGAACAATTGCTTATTGTTTTTATAGCGATCTATTTTTAGTTTAATTTTTACTCTCCACAACGTTAAAGTCGTTTCGGAAGACGCTGACTATTGGAAATAGGATCACATTGTAGGGTTACAGTAGCTCTCGCAGCAAAGAATGAGCTGTACGTGAGAATTTTAATAGTAATTTAGAACATGCATTGAAATGCGAGAGAATGCAGGCAAATTTTACGCATTCTTTTGAATGGAAATCTATGTCCAAGATTCAATAAAAAAAGATTTTTAAATTTTATGATTTTTGCATATATTTTATGATTATCAAGTAATAATTGTGTACTTAATAATTATAACTTATCATTTGTTTTCATACATTAATGTAGTATGCAAGATAAAGTCATATAGGGAATTTTGAATAGGAATTGTGTAAGTTATAGTTGATATAAGTAGATTGCATATGCCATAATGTTTGAATGAAAGAAAATGAAATACGGAATCCTGAAATAACTCCAAAACTGCAATGGTGAAAGTGAAATTTAATTTCAGTTCCCACATATTTTCGTAGGAGTAACGAATTTCTATTTCTATAATTATTACACAGTGCGACACTAAATTTAGTGACGGAGATTTGACATTTTTTTTTAGAATCCTTCAGTAACCGACGAAATTTCACCCAACAAACTTATGTCCTATCACGTCAGGTTTACGAGATATATGATCATAAAGGTCCTTAAGTTGATTCGTTGTATTGGAAATCCTGACGTGATAGGTCACAAGTTTAAAATACATAAATTTACTTGACACATTAATGATATTTAAAATGAAGCCAAATCTCTGGAACCATGAAACATATTCTATTCCAGTACAACGAATTGTTTTAGTTTTTGTACTTATGAGTACAAATATAACACGCACAGCTCAAAATGGTAAGAGAGCTCGGCCTAAGTTCTTATAGGACTGTAGTGCCAAACTATTATTATTATTACTTATGAAAATATGAAAAATATACATTCAGTGCTTAATCTATCTATATATATAAAACTCCTGGTCCGTCCGTCTGTCAGTCTGTCTGTCTGTCTGTCTGTCTGTTTGTTCCAGCATAACGTCTAAACCGCTGAACCGATTTAACTGAAATTAAATCGGTTCAGTCCGGAGGGTGTCATAGGCTATATATGGGCGGGATTGTACATAGGGGCGTGGCACCTCCAATTCAACCTAAACTTTCAAAACGACATAACTCGGCACATACACAAGCAAAGAAGATGAAACAAAAAACTCAAATACAAAAAAGAAATACAAAAGCAAAAACACAAAAACAAAAGCAAAAATCAAATACAAAATCAAAAGTAAAAGCACAAAACTTAAGCTATAACTCAAAAACAACAGAAAAATAAAAAGGATAGAAAACAAAATCAACCACACTAAAATTCACCACACTAAAATTCACCACACCAAAATTCACCACACTAAAACTCACCACACTAATATTCACCACACTCACCACACTAAAATTTACCAGACTAATTTTCACCACACTAAAATTCAACACACTAAAACTCACCACACTAATTTTCACCACACTAAAACTCACCACACTAAAATTCACCACATTCAAATTGACCCACTTAAACTGACCACACTAAAATTCACCAATTTTAAATTCAACACACTAAAAGACACAACAATAATATTCACTACACTTAAACTCACCACACTAAAATTCACCACACTAAAACTCACCACACTAAAACTCACCACGCTAAAACTAACCACACTAAAACTTCTACTGGGAAAAACTCTACGGGGAAGAATTCTACGGGAAAGAATTCTACTGGGAAGAATTCTACGGGGATGCACAGTCTGAGAAAGAATTGTCTATGAGAAAAGTTGTTTTATCGGATAATTAGTATGGTTTTGGTTACTACATTTATAAAACCAAAAACGTCCACAGCGAAGCACGGGTCCCTGATATAAATAAAAAAAATGTTATTTATATTGCATTCACATAATATTTGCACGTGTCGTGTACGGGTCCAGCTAGTATTTCTATAAAATGCGCCTACTTTCGACCCTCTAGGACGCTCCGTTTACGAGTTATAGGCATTTAAAGAAATTTTTTAAAAATCGAAATTCAAAACCCAATTCCTGAGGAACCGCTCAATCGAATTATATGAAATTTGCAGTGATTTCTGCTGAAATATATTTCTATAAAATGCGCCTACTTTCGACCCTCTAGGACGCTCCGTTTACGAGTTATAGGCATTTAAAGAAATTATTTAAAAATCGAAATTCAAAACCCAATTCCTGACGAACCGCTCAATTCAAAACCTGATTTCTGAGGAACCGCTCAATCCGCTCTTTCGACCCTCTAGGCCGCTCCGTTTACGAGTTATAGCCATTTACAGAATTTTTTTTTTAAATCGAAATGCAAAACCCGATTTCTGAGGAACAGCTCAATCGAATTATATGAAATTTGCAGTGATTTCTGCTGAAATATATTTCTATAAAATGCGCCTACTTTCGACCCTCTAGGCCGCTCCGTTTACGAGTTATAGCCGTTTAAAGAAATTTTTTAAAAATCGAAATGCAAAACCCGATTTCTGAGGAACAGCTCAATTAAATTTATGAAATTTGCAGTGATTTCTGCTGAAATATATTTCTATAAAATGCGCCTACTTTCGACCCTCTAGGACGCTCCGTTTACGAGTTATAGGCATTTAAATAAATTTTTTAAAAATCGAAATTCAAAACCCAATTCCTGAGGAACCGCTCAATCGAATTATATGAAATTTGCAGTGATTTCTGCTGAAATATATTTCTATAAAATGCGCCTACTTTCGACCCTCTAGGACGCTCCGTCCACACTAAAATTCAACACACTTTTCGACCCTCTAGGCCGCTCCGTTTACGAGTTATAGCCATTTAAAGAAATTTTTTAAAAATCGAAATGCAAAACCCGATTTCTGAGGAACAGCTCAATTAAATTTATGAAATTTGCAGTGATTTCTGCTGAAATATATTTCTATAAAATGCGCCTACTTTCGACCCTCTAGGACGCTCCGTTTACGAGTTATAGGCATTAAAAGAAATTTTTTAAAAATCGAAATTTAAAACCCAATTCCTGAGGAACCGCTCAATCGAATTATATGAAATTTGCAGTGATTTCTGCTGAAATATATTTCAGCAGAAAACCCGATTTCTGAGGAACAGCTCAATTAAATTTATGAAATTTGCAGTGATTTCTGCTGAAATATATTTCTATAAAATGCGCCTACTTTCGACCCTCTAGGACGCTCCGTTTACGAGTTATAGGCATTTAAAGAAATTAAAAAAAAAACGAAATTCAAACCCCGATTTCTGAGGAACCGCTCAATCCGCTCTTTCGACCCTCTAGGACGCTCCGTTTACGAGTTATAGCCATTTAAAGAAATTTAAAAAAAATCGAAATGCAAAACCCGATTTCTGAGGAAGAGCTCAATCGAATTATATGAAATTTGCGGTGAAATTCGAAATTCAAAACCCAATTCCTGAGGAACCGCTCAATCGAATTATATGAAATTATAGACATTTAAAGAAATTTAAAAAAAAAACGAAATTCAAAACCCGATTTCTGAGGAACCGCTCAATCCGCTCTTTCGACCCTCTAGGACGCTCCGTTTACGAGTTATAGCCATTTAAAGAAATTTTTTAAAAATCGAAATGCAAAACCCGAGATCTGAGGAAGAGCTCAATCGAATTATATGAAATTTGCGGTGATTTCTGCTGAAATATATTTTTATAAAATGCGCCTACTTTCGACCCTCTAGGACGCTCCGTTTACGAGTTATAGGCATTTAAAGAAATTTTTTAAAAATCGAAATTCAAAACCCAATTCCTGAGGAACCGCTCAATCGAATTATATGAAATTTGCAGTGATTTCTGCTGAAATATATTTTTATAAAATGCGCCTACTTTCGACCCTCTAGGCCGCTCCGTTTACGAGTTATAGGCATTTAAAGAAATTAAAAAAAAAACGAAATTCAAAACCCTATTTCTGAGGAACCGCTCAAACCGCTCTTTCGACCCTCTAGGACGCTCCGTTTACGAGTTATAGGCATTTAAAGAAATTTTTTAAAAATCGAAATTCAAAACCCAATTCCTGACGAACCGCTCAATCGAATTATATGAAATTTGCAGTGATTTCTGCTGAAATATATTTCTATAAAATGCGCCTACTTTCGACCCTCTAGGCCGCTCCGTTTACGAGTTATAGGCATTTAAAGAAATTTTTTAAAAATCGAAATGCAAAACCCGATTTCTGAGGAACAGCTCAATCGAATTTATGAAATTTGCAGTGATTTCTGCTGAAATATATTTCTATAAAATGCGCCTACTTTCGACCCTCTAGGACGCTCCGTTTACGAGTTATAGGCATTTAAAGAAATTTTTTAAAAATCGAAATGCAAAACCCGATTTCTGAGGAACAGCTCAATCGAATTTATGAAATTTGCAGTGATTTCTGCTGAAATATATTTCTATAAAATGCGCCTACTTTCGACCCTCTAGGACGCTCCGTTTACGAGTTATAGGCATTTAAAGAAATTTAAAAAAAAACGAAATTCAAAACCCGATTTCTGAGGAACCGCTTAATCCCTCTTTCGACCCTCTAGGACGCTCCGTTTACGAGGTATAGGCATTTAAAGAAATTTTGTAAAAATCAAAATTCAAAACCCGATTTCTGAGGAAGAGCTCAATCGAATTATATGAAATTTGCGGTGATTTCTGCTGAAATATATTTTTATAAAATGCGCCTACTTTCGACCCTCTAGGACGCTCCGTTTACGAGTTATAGGCATTTAAAGAAATTTTTTAAAAATCGAAATTCAAAACCCAATTCCTGAGGAACCGCTCAATCGAATTATATGAAATTTGCAGTGATTTCTGCTGAAATATATTTTTATAAAATGCGCCTACTTTCGACCCTCTAGGCCGCTCCGTTTACGAGTTATAGGCATTTAAAGAAATTAAAAAAAAACGAAATTCAAAACCCTATTTCTGAGGAACCGCTCAAACCGCTCTTTCGACCCTCTAGGACGCTCCGTTTACGAGTTATAGGCATTTAAAGAAATTTTTTAAAAATCGAAATTCAAAACCCAATTCCTGAGGAACCGCTCAATCGAATTATATGAAATTTGCAGTGATTTCTGCTGAAATATATTTCTATAAAATGCGCCTACTTTCGACCCTCTAGGCCGCTCCGTTTACGAGTTATAGGCATTTAAAGAAATTTTTTAAAAATCGAAATGCAAAACCCGATTTCTGAGGAACAGCTCAATCGAATTTATGAAATTTGCAGTGATTTCTGCTGAAATATATTTCTATAAAATGCGCCTACTTTCGACCCTCTAGGACGCTCCGTTTACGAGTTATAGGCATTTAAAGAAATTTTTTAAAAATCGAAATGCAAAACCCGATTTCTGAGGAACAGCTCAATCGAATTTATGAAATTTGCAGTGATTTCTGCTGAAATATATTTCTATAAAATGCGCCTACTTTCGACCCTCTAGGACGCTCCGTTTACGAGTTATAGGCATTTGAAGAAATTAAAAAAAAATAAATTCAAAACCTGATTTCTGAGGAACCGCTTAATCCGCTCTTTCGACCCTCTAGGCCGCTCCGTTTACGAGTTATAGCCGTTTAAAGAAATTTTTTAAAAATCGAAATGCAAAACCCGATTTCTGAGGAACAGCTCAATTGAATTTATGAAATTTGCAGTGATTTCTGCTGAAATATATTTCTATAAAATGCGCCTACTTTCGACCCTCTAGGACGCTCCGTTTACGAGTTATAGGTATTTAAAGACATTTTTTAAAAATCGAAATTCAAAACCCAATTCCTGAGGAACCGCTCAATCGAATTATATGAAATTTGCAGTGATTTCTGCTGAAATATATTTCTATAAAATGCGCCTACTTTCGACCCTCTAGGCCGCTCCGTTTCCGAGTTATAGCCATTTAAAGAAATTTTTTAAAAATCGAAATGCAAAACCCGATTTCTGAGGAACAGCTCAATCGAATTTATGAAATTTGCAGTGATTTCTGCTGAAATATATTTCTATAAAATGCGCCTACTTTCGACCCTCTAGGACGCTCCGTTTACGAGTTATAGGCATTTAAAGAAATTTTTTAAAAATCGAAATTCAAAACCCAATTCCTGAGGAACCGCTCAATCGAATTATATGAAATTTGCAGTGATTTCTGCTGAAATATATTTCCATAAAATGCGCCTACTTTCGACCCTCTAGGACGCTCCGTTTACGAGTTATAGGCATTTGAAGAAATTTAAAAAAAAGAAATTCAAAACCTGATTTCTGAGGAACCGCTCAATCCGCACATTCGACCCTCTAGGCCGCTCCGTTTACGAGTTATAGCCATTTAAAGAAATTTTTTAAAAATCGAAATGCAAAACCCGATTTCTGAGGAACAGCTCAATCGAATTTATGAAATTTGCAGTGATTTCTGCTGAAATATATTTCTATAAAATGCGCCTACTTTCGACCCTCTAGGACGCTCCGTTTACGAGTTATAGGCATTTAAAGAAATTTTTTAAAAATCGAAATTCAAAACCCAATTCCTGAGGAACCGCTCAATCGAATTATATGAAATTTGCAGTGATTTCTGCTGAAATATATTTCTATAAAATGCGCCTACTTTCGACCCTCTAGGACGCTCCGTTTACGAGTTATATGCATTTAAAGACATTTTTTAAAAATCGAAATTCAAAACCCAATTCCTGAGGAACCGCTCAATCGAATTATATAAAATTTGCAGTGATTTCTGCTGAAATATATTTCTATAAAATGCGCCTACTTTCGACCCTCTAGGACGCTCCGTTTACGAGTTATAGGCATTTAAAGAAATTTAAAAAAAACGAAATTCAAAACCCGATTTCTGAGGAACCGCTCAATCCGCTCTTTCGACCCTCTAGGACGCTCCGTTTACGAGTTATAGCCATTTAAAGAAATTTTTTAAAAATCGAAATGTAAAACCCGATTTCTGAGGAAGAGCTCAATCGAATTATATGAAATTTGCGGTGATTTCTGCTGAAATATATTTCTATAAAATGCGCCTACTTTCGACCCTCTATGACGCTCCGTTTACGAGTTATAGGCATTTAAAGAAATTTTGAGGAACCGCTCAATCCGCTCTTTCGACCCTCTAGGACGCTCCGTTTACGAGGTATAGGCATTTAAAGAAATTTAAAAAAAAAACGAAATTCAAAACCCGATTTCTGAGGAACCGCTCAATCCGCACATTCGACCCTCTAGGCCGCTCCGTTTACGAGTTATAGGCATTTAAAGAAATTTTTTAAAAATCGAAATGCAAAACCCGATTTCTGAGGAACAGCTCAATCGAATTTATGAAATTTGCAGTGATTTCTGCTGAAATATATTTCTATAAAATGCGCCTACTTTCGACCCTCTAGGACGCTCCGTTTACGAGTTATAGGCATTTAAAGGAATTTTTTAAAAATCGAAATTCAAAACCCAATTTCTGAGGAACCGCTTAATCGAATTATATGAAATTTGCAGTGATTTCTGCTGAAATATATTTCTATAAAATGCGCCTACTTTCGACCCTCTAGGCCGCTCCGTTTTCGAGTTATAGGCATTTGAAGACATTTTTTAAAAATCGGAATTCAAACCCGATTTCTGAGGAAGAGCTCAATCGAATTATATGAAATTTGCAGTGATTTCTGCTGAAATATATTTCTATAAAATGCGCCTACTTTCGACCCTCTAGGACGCTCCGTTTACGAGTTATAGGCATTTAAAGGAATTTTTTAAAAATCGAAATTCAAAACCCAATTTCTGAGGAACCGCTTAATCGAATTATATGAAATTTGCAGTGATTTCTGCTGAAATATATTTCTATAAAATGCGCCTACTTTCGACCCTCTAGGCCGCTCCGTTTTCGAGTTATAGGCATTTGAAGACATTTTTTAAAAATCGGAATTCAAACCCGATTTCTGAGGAAGAGCTCAATCGAATTATATGAAATTTGCAGTGATTTCTGCTGAAATATATTTCTATAAAATGCGCCTACTTTCGACCCTCTAGGACGCTCCGTTTACGAGTTATAGGCATTTAAAGAAATTTAAAAAAAAAACGAAATTCAAAACCCGATTTCTGAGGAACCGCTCAATCCGCTCTTTCGACCCTCTAGGACGCTCCGTTTACGAGTTATAGCCATTTAAAGAAATTTTTTAAAAATCAAAATTTAAAACCCAATTCCTGAGGAACCGCTCAATCGAATTATATGAAATTTGCAGTGATTTCTGCTGAAATATATTTCTATAAAATGCGCCTACTTTCGACCCTCTAGCTCCGTTTACGAGTTATAGGCATTTGAAGAAATTTTTTAAAAATCGAAATTCAAAACCCAATTCCTGAGGAACCGCTCAATCGAATTATATGAAATTTGCAGTGATTTCTGCTGAAATATATTTCTATAAAATGCGCCTACTTTCGACCCTCTAGGACGCTCCGTTTACGAGTTATAGGCATTTAAAGGAATTTTTTAAAAATCGAAATTCAAAACCCAATTCCTGAGGAACCGCTTAATCGAATTATATGAAATTTGCAGTGATTTCTGCTGAAATATATTTCTATAAAATGCGCCTACTTTCGACCCTCTAGGCCGCTCCGTTTACGAATTATAGGCATTTGAAGACATTTTTTAAAAATCGAAATTCAAACCCGATTTCTGAGGAAGAGCTCAATCGAATTATATGAAATTTGCAGTGATTTCTGCTGAAATATATTTCTATAAAATGCGCCTACTTTCGACCCTCTAGGACGCTCCGTTTACGAGTTATAGCCATTTAAAGAAATTTTTTAAAAATCGAAATGCAAAACCCGATTTCTGAGGAACAGCTCAATCGAATTTATGAAATTTGCAGTGATTTCTGCTGAAATATATTTTTATAAAATGCGCCTACTTTCGACCCTCTAGGCCGCTCCGTTTACGAGTTATAGCCATTTAAAGAAATTTTTTAAAAATCGAAATGCAAAACCCGATTTCTGAGGAACAGCTCAATCGAATTATATGAAATTTGCAGTGATTTCTGCTGAAATATATTTCTATAAAATGCGCCTACTTTCGACCCTCTAGGACGCTCCGTTTACGAGTTATAGGCATTTAAAGGAATTTTTTAAAAATCGAAATTCAAAACCCAATTTCTGAGGAACCGCTTAATCGAATTATATGAAATTTGCAGTGATTTCTGCTGAAATATATTTCTATAAAATGCGCCTACTTTCGACCCTCTAGGCCGCTCCGTTTTCGAGTTATAGGCATTTGAAGACATTTTTTAAAAATCGGAATTCAAACCCGATTTCTGAGGAAGAGCTCAATCGAATTATATGAAATTTGCAGTGATTTCTGCTGAAATATATTTCTATAAAATGCGCCTACTTTCGACCCTCTAGGACGCTCCGTTTACGAGTTATAGGCATTTAAAGAAATTTAAAAAAAAAACGAAATTCAAAACCCGATTTCTGAGGAACCGCTCAATCCGCTCTTTCGACCCTCTAGGACGCTCCGTTTACGAGTTATAGCCATTTAAAGAAATTTTTTAAAAATCAAAATTTAAAACCCAATTCCTGAGGAACCGCTCAATCGAATTATATGAAATTTGCAGTGATTTCTGCTGAAATATATTTCTATAAAATGCGCCTACTTTCGACCCTCTAGCTCCGTTTACGAGTTATAGGCATTTGAAGAAATTTTTTAAAAATCGAAATTCAAAACCCAATTCCTGAGGAACCGCTCAATCGAATTATATGAAATTTGCAGTGATTTCTGCTGAAATATATTTCTATAAAATGCGCCTACTTTCGACCCTCTAGGACGCTCCGTTTACGAGTTATAGGCATTTAAAGGAATTTTTTAAAAATCGAAATTCAAAACCCAATTCCTGAGGAACCGCTTAATCGAATTATATGAAATTTGCAGTGATTTCTGCTGAAATATATTTCTATAAAATGCGCCTACTTTCGACCCTCTAGGCCGCTCCGTTTACGAATTATAGGCATTTGAAGACATTTTTTAAAAATCGAAATTCAAACCCGATTTCTGAGGAAGAGCTCAATCGAATTATATGAAATTTGCAGTGATTTCTGCTGAAATATATTTCTATAAAATGCGCCTACTTTCGACCCTCTAGGACGCTCCGTTTACGAGTTATAGCCATTTAAAGAAATTTTTTAAAAATCGAAATGCAAAACCCGATTTCTGAGGAACAGCTCAATCGAATTTATGAAATTTGCAGTGATTTCTGCTGAAATATATTTTTATAAAATGCGCCTACTTTCGACCCTCTAGGCCGCTCCGTTTACGAGTTATAGCCATTTAAAGAAATTTTTTAAAAATCGAAATGCAAAACCCGATTTCTGAGGAACAGCTCAATCGAATTATATGAAATTTGCAGTGATTTCTGCTGAAATATTTTTCTATAAAATGCGCCTACTTTCGACCCTCTAGGACGCTCCGTTTACGAGTTATAGGCATTTAAAGAAATTTTGTAAAAATCTAAATTCAAAACCCGATTTCTGAGGAACCGCTCAATCGAATTATATGAACTTTGCAGTGATTTCTGCTGAAATATATTTCTATAAAATGCGCCTACCTTCGACCCTCTAGAACGCTCCGTTTAGGAGTTATAGCCATTTAAAGAAATTTTTATAAAAATCGAAATTCAAAACCCGATTTCTGAGGAACCGCTCAATCGAACTTTATGAAATTTGCAGTGATTTCTGCTGAAATATTTTTCTATAAAATGCGCCTACTTTCGACCCTCTAGGACGCTCCGTTTACGAGTTATAGGCATGTAAAGAAATTTTGTAAAAATCTAAATACAAAACCCGATTTCTGAGGAACCGCTCAATCGAATTATATGAACTTTGCAGTGATTTCTGCTGAAATATATTTCTATAAAATGCGCCTACTTTCGATCCTCTAGGACGCTCCGTTTACGAGTTATAGGCATTTAAAGAAATTTTCTGAGGAACCGCTCAATCCGCTCTTTCGACCCTCTAGGACGCTCCGTTTACGAGTTATAGGCATTTAAAGAAATTTTTTAAAAATCGAAATTCAAAACCCAATTCCTGAGGAACCGCTCAATCGAATTATATGAAATTTGCAGTGATTTCTGCTGAAATATATTTCTATAAAATGCGCCTACCTTCGACCCTCTAGGACGCTCCGTTTAGGAGTTATAGCCATTTAAAGAAATTTTTATAAAAATCGAAATTCAAAACCCGATTTCTGAGGAACCGCTCAATCGAACTATATGAAATTTGCAGTGATTTCTGCTGAAATATATTTCTATAAAATGCGCCATTTAAAGACATTTTTTAAAAATCGAAATTCAAAACCAGATTTCTGAGGAAAGCTCATTCGAATTATATGAAATTTGCCACACTTATATTCACCACACTAAAACTCACCACACTAAAACTCACCACGCTAAAACTAACCACACTAAAACTTCTACTGGGAAAAACTCTACGGGGAAGAATTCTACGGGAAAGAATTCTACTGGGAAGAATTCTACGGGGATGCACAGTCTGAGAAAGAATTGTCTATGAGAAAAGTTATTTTATCGAATAATTAGTATGGTTTTGGTTACTACATTTTTGGTTACTACATTATTATGTGGTGAGTTTAAGTGTAGTGAATATTATTGTTGTGTGTTTTAGTGTGTTGAATTTAAAAGTGGTGAATTTTAGTGTGGTCAGTTTAAGTGGGTCAATTTGAATGTGGTGAATTTTAGTGTGGTGAGTTTTAGTGTGGTGAAAATTAGTGTGGTGAGTTTTAGTGTGTTGAATTTTAGTGTGGTGAATTTTAGTGTGGTGAAAATTAGTCTGGTAAATTTAAGTGTGGTGAGTTTAAGTGTGGTGAATTTTAGTGTGGTGAGTTTTAGTGTGGTGAATTTTGGTGTGGTGAATTTTAGTGTGGTCGATTTTGTTTTCTATCCTTTTTATTTTTCTGTTGTTTTTGAGTCATAGCTTAAGTTTTGTGCTTTACTTTTGATTTTGTATTTGATTTTTGCTTTTGTTTTTGTGTTTTTGCTTTTGTATTTCTTTTTTGTATTTGAGTTTTTTGTTTCATCTTCTTTGCTTGTGCATGTACCGACAGACTGACAGACGGACCAAGAGTTTTATATATATAGATAGATATTTCAGCAGAAATCACTGCAAATTTCATATAATTCGATTTAGCTGTTCCTCAGAAATCGGGTTTTGCATTTCGATTTTTAAAAAATATCTTTAAATGGCTATAACTCCTAAACGGAGCGTCCTAGAGGGTCGAAAGTAGGCGCATTTTATAGAAATATATTTCAGCAGAAATCACTATATAATTCGAATGAGCTTTCCTCAGAAATCTGGTTTTGAATTTCGATTTTTAAAAAATGTCTTTAAATGGCGCATTTTATAGAAATATATTTCAGCAGAAATCACTGCAAATTTCATATAGTTCGATTGAGCGGTTCCTCAGAAATCGGGTTTTGAATTTCGATTTTTATAAAAATTTCTTTAAATGGCTATAACTCCTAAACGGAGCGTCCTAGAGGGTCGAAGGTAGGCGCATTTTATAGAAATATATTTCAGCAGAAATCACTGCAAATTTCATATAATTCGATTGAGCGGTTCCTCAGGAATTGGGTTTTGAATTTCGATTTTTAAAAAATTTCTTTAAATGCCTATAACTCGTAAACGGAGCGTCCTAGAGGGTCGAAAGTAGGCGCATTTTATAGAAATATATTTCAGCAGAAATCACTGCAAATTTCATAAATTCGATTGAGCTGTTCCTCAGAAATCGGGTTTTGCATTTCCATTTTTAAAAAATTTCTTTAAATGGCTATAACTCGTAAACGGAGCGGCCTAGAGGGTCGAATGTGCGGATTGAGCGGTTCCTCAGAAATCAGGTTTTGAATTTCTTTTTTTTTAAATTTCTTCAAATGCCTATAACTCGTAAACGGAGCGTCCTAGAGGGTCGAAAGTAGGCGCATTTTATAGAAATATATTTCAGCAGAAAACACTGCAAATTTCATATAATTCGATTGAGCGGTTCCTCAGGAATTGGGTTTTGAATTTCGATTTTTAAAAAATTTCTTTAAATGTCTATAACTCGTAAACGGAGCGTCCTAGAGGGTCGAAAGTAGGCGCATTTGATAGAAATATATTTCAGCAGAAATCACTGCAAATTTCATAAATTCGATTGAGCTGTTCCTCAGAAATCGGGTTTTGCATTTCGATTTTTAAAAAATTTCTTTAAATGGCTATAACTCCTAAACGGAGCGTCCTAGAGGGTCGAAGGTAGGCGCATTTTATAGAAATATATTTCAGCAGAAATCACTGCAAATTTCATATAATTCGATTGAGCGGTTCCTCAGGAATTGGGTTTTGAATTTCGATTTTTAAAAAATTTCTTTAAATGCCTATAACTCGTAAACGGAGCGTCCTAGAGGGTCGAAAGAGCGGATTGAGCGGTTCCTCAGAAAATTTCTTTAAATGCCTATAACTCGTAAACGGAGCGTCCTAGAGGATCGAAAGTAGGCGCATTTTATAGAAATATATTTCAGCAGAAATCACTGCAAAGTTCATATAATTCGATTGAGCGGTTCCTCAGAAATCGGGTTTTGAATTTAGATTTTTACAAAATTTCTTTAAATGGCTATAACTCCTAAACGGAGCGTTCTAGAGGGTCGAAGGTGGGCGCATTTTATAGAAATATATTTCAGCAGAAATCACTGCAAATTTCATATAATTCGATTGAGCGGTTCCTCAGGAATTGGGTTTTGAATTTCGATTTTTAAAAAATTTCTTTAAATGCCTATAACTCGTAAACGGAGCGTCCTAGAGGGTCGAAAGAGCGGATTGAGCGGTTCCTCAGAAAATTTCTTTAAATGCCTATAACTCGTAAACGGAGCGTCCTAGAGGATCGAAAGTAGGCGCATTTTATAGAAATATATTTCAGCAGAAATCACTGCAAAGTTCATATAATTCGATTGAGCGGTTCCTCAGAAATCGGGTTTTGAATTTAGATTTTTACAAAATTTCTTTACATGCCTATAACTCGTAAACGGAGCGTCCTAGAGGGTCGAAAGTAGGCGCATTTTATAGAAAAATATTTCAGCAGAAATCACTGCAAATTTCATATAATTCGATTGAGCTCTTCCTCAGAAATCGGGTTTTGCATTTCGATTTTTAAAAAATTTCTTTAAATGGCTATAACTCGTAAACGGAGCGTCCTAGAGGGAAGAATTCTACGGGAAAGAATTCTACTGGGAAGAATTCTACGGGGATGCACAGTCTGAGAAAGAATTGTCTATGAGAAAAGTTATTTTATCGAATAATTAGTATGGTTTTGGTTACTACATTTATAAAACCAATAAAAACCAGTTGGGAAGGTTAGATCACATGGGAAATTTTAAAGTAGGTGTAATTATGATAGTTAGGATTATCAAAATTATAGTCGGTCTAAGCCGACTATAAATACCCTACACATATGTGTGGTTACCATTCAAAGTGATATATAGGTCACCAGGGTATACAAATCCTGAAAATAACTACAAACATTCAATCGCTGAAAATTTTCCATTCATTTGATACCCATATTTACAAATGGGTAGGTGTACCGAATTTCGATTTTTTTTTTTGTGAACCACAAGTCTTTTTGCCGGAAAACATTATTATCATGTATTTGAGCATGATATCAATATATATTTGACCAAAAAAGTTTACCTAAGCACGTATACATAAAAATTGATCTTTATATGTACATTTTATATGAGGTATTTGAACATAAGTGGTCGGATCATAGGTCACAATGGACCGATCTCGCACATACAGCGTAGGTATATTAGTAATCTAAGTTATAAGTTTCATTTATCTAGCTCTTCAATTTTAATAGTAGGGATTTTTAGTAGTAGGGATTTCAACAGACAGACGGACAGACAGACGGACAGACGGACAGACAGACAGACAGACAGACAGACAGACGGGCAGACGGACAGACGGACATCGCTAAATCGACTCAGGAGGTCATGCTGATCAAGAATATATATACTTTTCCATACCGGAGATGCTTCCTTCTGGGTGTTACAAACGGCGTACCAAACTGAATATACCCTTTCACTCTTAGTGTAGGGTATAAAAACCTCCACAGCGAAGCACGGGTCCCTGATATAAATAAAAAAAATGTTATTTATATTGCATTCACATAATATTTGCACTCGTCGTGTACGGGTCCAGCTAGTCTATATATATAAAACTCTTGGTCCGTCTGTCTGTTTGTTGCAGCATCACGTCTAAACCGCTATACCGATTTAACTGAAATTTTGTAACAGGATACTATGGAGTCCGGAGGGTGTCATAGGCTATATATGGGCGCGATTAGACAAATGGGCGTGGTACCTCCCATATAACCTAAACATTCCAAACGACATAACTCAGCACATAAACCAGCTAAAAAGATGAAACAGAAAACTCAAATACAAAACAAAATTATACAAAAGCAACCACACCACATTAAAACTCACCACAATGAAACTCACCACACTAAAATTCAGCACACTAAAATTCACCACACTAAAACTCCCCACACTAAAACTCACCACACTAAAACTCACCACAATTAAATTCACTACACTGAAACTCACCACAATAAAATTCACCACACTAAAACTCACCACACTAAAACTCACCACACTAAAACTTACCACACTAAAACTCACCACACCAAAAATCACCTCACCTAAACTCACCACACCGAAACTCACCACATTAACTCAACGGGGAAGAATTCTACAGGAAAGAATTCTACCGGGAACAATTCTACCGGGATTTTTTCTTCTACGGGAAGATTTCTTCCGGGAAGAATTCTACCGGGATGAGTTCTACGGGAAGATTTCTACCGGGAAGAATTCTACGGGAAAGCGTTCTATGGGGAAGAATTTTACGAGGCAGTCTGAGAAAAAATTGTCTTTAAGAAAAGTTGTTTTGGCGGAGATTTATTATTTAGTTACTACATTTATAAAACCAATAAAAAAAAAACTTCCACAGCCAAGCACGGGCCCCTTATATAAATAATAAAAATGTTTTTTATATTAATAAAATCGCTCCATATCTTTTAATTCACAAAATCTTGGCACGAGTCGTGCACGGGTCCAGCTGGTATATATATAAAACTCTTGGTCCGTCTGTCGGTCTGTCTGTCTGTTTGTTTGTTCCAGCATCACGACTAAACCGCTTAACCGATTTAACTGAAATTTTGCACCAGGATACTATAGAGTCCGGAGGGTGTCATAGGCTATATATGGGCGAGATTGAACAAAGGGACATCAGAAAAATAAAAAATGATAGAAAACAAAAACAAAATCAACCACACTAAAATTCACCGCACTAAAACTCATCACACTAAAATTCACCACACTAAAACTCACCATACTAAAATTCACCACACTAAAACTCACCACACTAAAACTCACCACACTAAAACTCACCACATTAAAACTCACCACACCAAAATTCATCACACTAAAATTCACCACACTAAAAATCACCATACTAAAATTCACCACAATAAAACTCACCACACTCAAATTCACCCACTTAAACTGACCACACTAAAATTCACCACACTTAAATTGAACACACTAAAACACACAACAATAAAATTCACTACACTTAAACTCACCACACTAAAATTTACCACACTCAAATTCACCACACTTACACTCACCACACTAAAACTCACCACACTAAAACTCACCACACTAAAACTCACCACACTAAAACTCACCACACTAAAACTCACCACATTAAAACTCACCACACCAAAATTCATCACACTAAAATTCACCACACTAAAAATCACCACACTAAAATTCACCACAATAAAACTCACCACACTCAAATTCACCCACTTAAACTGACCACACTAAAATTCACCACACTTAAATTGAACACACTAAAACACACAACAATAAAATTCACTACACTTAAACTCACCACACTAAAATTCACCACTCTAAAACTCACCACACTAAAACTCACCTCACTAAAACTAACCATAATAAAACTTATACTGGGAAAAGCTCTACGGGGAAGAATTCTACGGGAAAGAATTCTACTGGGAAGAATTCTACGGGGAAGCACAGTATGAGAACGAATTGTATATGAGAAAAGTTGTGTTAGTGGAGAATTAGTTTGGGTTAGGTTACTACATTTATAGAACCAATAAAAAAACGTCCACAGCGAAGCACGAGTCCCTTAAATTAATAATAAAAAATGTTATTTATATTAATAAAATTGCTCCATAACATTGCATTCACAAAATCTTTGCACGAGTCGTGTACGGGTCCAGCTAGTATAATATAAACCATAACTCGCATGGCTTTGACTTCTACGTCAATTTTTACTATTTTTATGTGCTTAATATTTTTCCCAAAGACATAATGATAAATTTATTAATTCTTCATATAAATTTGGACAATTAACTGCAGAGATTTTTGAAAATCCTTAATACTGCTGGTTTACTGAAATATACTACTGAAAATATCCTTAGGTGAATGCCTACATTTGGTTTTCAGTCAAGAAATCCATATCTAATACCGTTTTCCAGAAATGTTACTATAAAATTAAGGATTTACCAGATATTTGGGCGTCAATACCTCGAAATCCGGACGTGATAGAACATAAATTTATAGTATTATAAATTTTTGGACACATTCAGGATATTAAAAATAAAGCCAAATCCTTGGCACCGTTATAGGATCATTCGATTTTAAGCTACGAAAAACTTTAGTACTTTGCAGTTTCATATAAAATAAAAAATACTTTGCAGTGCTCAGTAATAGAGAAACTATAGCTCGTACGGCTTTGACATATTGGCCACTTTTTATGTTTTTTATGCTGAATATTTTTTCTACGGATAATATGATACATTTGTAAATCCTTAATATAAATTAGTCGATTATGTAAATTTATCTTTTGAAAATCATTAATATTGGTATTAAAAGGACGAGATAGAAATTTAATATGTACTACAGATATGAGGCATTGTATAGTGTCTACATTTGGTTCTCAGACAACAAATCCATATCTACTACAGTTTTTTCAATAAATCAACGGTAATATTGCGGTCACTTTAGGACCTTTATGGCATATATCTCGTAAACCTTACGTGATAGGACATAAGTTTGTTAGTAGAAATTTCTTCACGTTTCTCAAGGACTCTAAAAAAATTGTCAAATTTCTGGCACCAAAAAAAGTGCACTGTGCTATTTTTATACCCTACACCTATGAGGTACAGGGTATATGAACTTTGTGCATATATTGTAACGCACCTTAGGAGGCGTGTCCGGTATGGAAAAGTATATATATTCTTGATCAGCATCACTACCCGAGTCCGTTTAGCCATGTCCGTCTGTCTGTCCGTCTTGCTGTCTTGCTGTCCAAATACAGAATAACTTGAGAAATACTGATCAGAATGCGATGAAATTTCGTCTCAATATATTTTAGCCAAAAGTAGGAACTGAGTTTGAAAATGAGCCAAATCGGTCAACGGACACGCCCACCTCCCATACAAGTCACTTTTATATAACTATTTCGGAACTAATAACTCGAAAAGTATTCAAGGTATAGTTATAAAATTTAAAAGGTATTCTTAGAATTCACCTAAAAATGTGTGGTCCAAAAATGGGCGTGATCCGCCCACTTTTTTTTTTCATTATTTCCCGGGTTTTCATAGTGGAAATTTGATCCGTAAATTATTAAAATCAAATCTATGAAATATTAGCCTTTCAAAATTTTAAATATAGGCGTGGTCCGCCCAATTATATTTTTCAATTTTTTTTTTTAGTTGTTTATACTTTTATATAATTTTTTTAATTTATGGGGATATAAGACGTAAATTTCTGATATATGAATAAAATTCTGAGGGTGGGGAGGTTCAGCATAATTAAAAACTTTAAAATTAATTTATGCAATTAAATATCCCACATTAATATCCCCCCAAAGGTGTAGGGTATTCCATAGTCGGGCCCGACCGACTATAAAAATCCGCCCCATGTGACCGAACTTACCCATGTGACCTAACTTTCCCAACTCGTTATATATATGTATATGGCAAACATTAAAAGGGATTGCTTAAATCAGGAACCTTTTATTAAAAAATTGTGTGGAATCGGAACCGAAATCCATATTATTTTTTTGATTGGAAGTGGAATCGGAACCAGAATCGCTATTTTAAAAATCTTAGAACCGGATAATTCAAAGGTTTAGTTACTGTCAGGGACAACAAAGATTCGGAACCGTTTCGTTTTTTTTGAACCGGCACCGATATCGGAACCGTTCTTAAAAAAAAATGTTTGGAACCGGGAGCGGAACCATATTATTTTTTGGTTGGAACCGGAATAGAACCCGGAACCACTATTTTAAAAATCCTGGAACCAGAACCGGAATCTATATTCCAAAGTGTTTTAGTCCCTGGTTTAAATAATACATTCTTTGAAGTAAAGTAAAATGCTCTCGTAGGTTTTAGAGTTACATTAGATATTATAGGTCACAATCAACCAATCGCAATCGCACCGATTTATAACATCGTACGACAAAATTCAACTTTTGGCAGCACTCAAATTCTTAGAATGATTCCTAGTTTCACGTACTGGTCGATTTTTTCATGTGTTCAGAATAGTGTTGGATGGTGTAATACACGACAGCCTAAGTATACAAGTAATCTAATTTTAAATTTTCGTTGAACAAAAGACAGACCATCTTACAGACCGACATACCGACGGACATAATTCGACTTAGGATTAGAAGCTGAGCAAGAAAACAAAATAAAAATGTGTTGTCAAGAGTCATAAATTTAAATTGAATTAAATCAAAAATATATTAACATTAAAATTAAAGTATGAAATTCAAAATTTAATGAACTTTTTTAAAAATAAATATTTAAATATATAATATGAAATATATACTGTGCGAGAGAAATCCCATCTCAATGCCTACTAGTTTAAATATACTACATTTGTAGCTTGTCGACACGGTTGTCGTTGAAAAGTTCAGTTCGTTTCAATAGATGACAATAAAAGGGCGTGTCGGCAAGTTGCTTACATTATAATTTTCAGAAGTGGGATCCGCCATTTTAGATTTTTCTAGAAATATTCTTGCGCAAAAGAAAACGTTTTTTTTTTCTCATTCAAACGCCGCGGCGCGCTGTACAAAATAGAATTGATTATTTTTTTAAATAAAGCAATATGGACGAAGCTTCTTTAAAAGAACTTGAGCGTGATTTAGCGAATCGCGAAAAACTTTTAAGCGAAAGGGAAAAGGCCTTTGAATTGTTATCGCAAAAAAGAGTGGAACACGACAGTTCTTCGCAGTTATCTGATGTTTTTCTATCTTCCACGCATAATAATAACAACTCTTTCGTATGTGGAATTGAAGAATGCAAACGACTAATACCAGTGTTTAATCCGGGAAATAATGTATCCGCACGCGAGTGGTTGTGTACCGTGGAAAAAGTAAAAAACATTTTTAAGTGGGACGATCAAATGGCATTGTTTTATGCTGCCATGCGATTAGAAGAAGCTGCAGCTTCCTGGTTCGCGTCCTTTAAAGAAGTCGAGTGCTCGTGGTCGTCATTCAAGGTCTCATTGGAGAATGCCTTTCCATCGGTTAAGGACGAAACGGATTCATATATAAGACTGCTTAAGCGCACAAAAAAATCTGAAGAAAGTATTGAGAAATACTTTTACGACGTGCTTGCTTTAGCTCGCCAAGCTGGTTTTAGTGACGATTGTGCCAAAAATTATATAGTGTCCGGATTGAAAGACAATGAATTGATGAATTCGATAACGGGATACATTCCTCACTGTAAATCTATGCAGGATCTACTACTCCAAATTAAAGCTCACATGTGTGTTAGGGAGCAGCAGCAAAATCGTGAGAGTTTCGTGCAAGATAAATTTAGTGGTCCAAATGTACGGAAAGATTCTTTTAGACATTTTCAAAATTCGTCGAATTTTAGTCGCGTAACAAACAATAAGCAGTTAATTCGTTGTTATAATTGTCGAGAAACCGGACATTTTGCAAGCGAGTGTCGCAAGTCTTCTAAAAGATCATTCGAAAATCCTTTTAATCCGCCAGTGCAAGCAAAAATAGCTCGGTTGGCTATAAAAAATAACAGTGGTCTTATTCAAAACGCATATATTGAAGAAAAACTAGTAAACGCGTTTTGTGATCTTGGAAGTGAATGTTCCACTTTAAAAATTTCGAAGGTTCAAGAATTTGGGTGGAATTTTAATTTATGCACAACAAAATTAATTGGATTTGGAGGAGTTGCTGCATTCGCAGTTGGCAAAATTAGTAAAATAGTGAAAATTCAAAGTGTGTCACTTCCAATTGACATTTTGGTAGTTAATGACAGTGATCAAGAATATGAAATGATTGTTGGTCAAAACTTTCTTGATCATTCAGGTGTGAGTTTGTTGCGTGAAAGTGGACAACTTATTATTTCATACAAACAAAATGACAGTACATACGAATCCCAAGCCTGACTAGAAGTTAATGCAAAATTTGAAAATTTGGATTTATTTAAAATCGGATATAATTTAAATTCAGAAGAAAAATCAAAATTTTTGTGCGAGATTAATAAATATTCCAATTGTTTCGCGTTAAAATTAATCGAATTGGGAAAAACTAATAAAATTGAAATGAAAATAAAATTAAAAAATGAAAATTCAATAGTAAATCAAAAACCATTTCGGGTACCTTTTCATTTACGCGAAAAAATAAATAATATAGTAACTGAATTATTGCAAAATGATATAATAGAACACTCAACTTCCGAATATGCTAGTCGTGCATTGTTAGTTCCAAAAAAAGACGGAGAATATCGAATGGTGGTTGACTACCGAGAACTTAACAAGAATACCATTCGAGAAGTATATCCAGCTTCCAATATTGAAGAAACCATTAATTCATTATGCGAAGGTAAATTGTTTATTGTTCTTGACATGATGAATGGATACCATCAAGTGCCAATCGCTGAGGAATCGCGGCATTTAACAGCTTTTGTAACTCCGTGCGGGCATTTTCAATATAAACGCATGCCTTTCGGTCTAACTAACGCACCGGCGGTTTTTATGCGTCTAATAGCAAGCATGATTCGCGATGTGAAAAGTGATGGTATAATAGCTTACATGGATGATATTGTTTTGTTTGGAAAAACGTTTTCCGAGTTATTGGATATTTTGGTTAAAATGTTAAAAGTATGTTATGAAATGAAATTAACATTCAAATTAAAAAAATGTGAATTTTTTGTTAATAAAATTAATTATTTGGGACATTTAATAAGTTCAGAAGGAATAAGCCCTGGTGAAGTGAAAACAAGTGCAATTAGAAATTTTCCTCCACCTAAAAATACTCGCGAAATTAAGCAATTCCTGGGTTTAACAGGATATTTTCGTCGTTTTATTCAAAATTATGCGCAAATAGCATATCCATTAAATCAGTTACAGAAAGAAAATTTGACATTTAAGTGGGGTATCAGTGAACAAAGTGCATTTGAAACATTAAAAACAAAATTATGCGAAGATCCAATATTAGTAATTTATAATCCAAAAGAAGACCACGAGTTACATAGCGATGCTTGTCAAATTGGCTTGGCTGGTGTTTTACTTCAGCTTGGAGAAAACCAACAGAAACGCGCTGTGGCTTATTTCAGTCGGCAAACTACATTATTGGAGCAAAAATATCACAGTTATGAACTCGAAACATTAGCAGTGGTTGAAAGTTTACATCGATTTCGATATTATTTACTTGGTAAGCATTTTAAAATTTTTACCGACTGTAATTCCCTCAAGGATACGGCGAACAAAAGCAATTTAATTCCGAGAATTGCCAGATGGTGGCTGCGAATTCAGGAGTTCGATTTTGAGTTACTCCATCGACCAGGAACACAGATGGCTCATGCTGACGCGTTAAGTAGAAGTCCAGTTGACAATTCAACAGAGATGGAGACTGCTGGTTTAGATGTATTGATGATTGGAATGATAGAAGAGGACTGGATAACTACTTTGCAACGTCAAGATAAAAATATTTGTGAAATTATTAAAGCTCTTACCACTGTCGGCGATAAAAATAGAAAAAATTACGAAAAAGAATATTTTTTGAAGAATGATCGCTTATATAAGAAAACTGATAAAGGAAATTGTTTTGTTGTTCCAAATGGAGTTCGGTGGAGAGTAATTAAAACTGCACATGATGACGTTGGACATTTCGGGTTAGAAAGAACGGTTAGTCGACTACAAAAATTATATTGGTTTCCAAGGATGCGTAAAATTGTTGAGAAATATATCAATAGCTGCTTGCAATGTTTGTATAATAAAAGAGGAAATGACGAGACACGTTATCAAATTCATTCTATTTCTAAAATGGCTATACCTTTCTACACTATTCATGTCGATCATGTAGGACCGTTTCCGAAAGGTTTGAATGGAAATTTGTACATCTTTGGAATAGTAGATGCTTTTTCAAAATTTTTAATATTAAAACCGGTTCGTAACACAACTTCGAAATCGTGTATTAAAGTATTAATGGACGTAGCACAATATTTTGGAATGCCTACACAACTAATAAGTGATCGTGGAACTGCATTTACGTCAAAATTATTCGATGTATTTTGTCATGAGAATGGTATTAAGCATATTATGACGGCAGTAAGAACACCAAGAGCTAACGGTCAAATAGAAAGGTATTTTAGAACTGTGAATACAGCATTAAGCAGTATGTCAACGAAACCAGATGGTCGAGATTGGGAACAACATGTCTCATCACTGCAATGGGGATTTAATACGTCTGAACATCGTGTAACTCGTTGTACTCCACAGAAGTTATTATTTTCGTATACTCCAAGAAATTATTTGGGAAATGCTCTTAGCATAGCAATGAATGAAGACAGTGATGAGGATGAAGATATTCCATTGGCTACTTTAAGAGAACGTGTCAAGAAACATCTAGACGAACAAAGTAAAAAACAAGCAGAAAAGTTTAATAATTGTCACAAACCGCCGAGGAAGTATCTGGTTGATGATCTTGTGTTACTTAAGGCTGAGCATCCAGCTACTGGTCAATCACGGAAGTTGCTGTCAAGATATAAAGGTCCTTATATAATAAAAAAAGTAATTGGAAATGACCGCTATGTCATAACTGATACCAACACAACTCAAGTAAACCAAAGACAGTTTGAATCGATACAAGCAGCAGACAAAATAAAGCCTTGGTGTGATTTAACTGATTTCGAGTATGGCGAAATCGACGAAAGGGGAGAAGATAGTTCATCAAGTGACGATTAACTGATTTGATTTCAGAACAAGAGATGAGTAATTAGTTAACGATTTCAATTTTATAAACAAAAATAAGTATTATTATTTTTTTTTATATATCATGAATTGCTTATAAATTTAGTTGGTTTGAATTTTGTTAATAAAAAAAATAATGATGTTATCAAAGGACGTCTATTTGCAATCCGAGATATATATATTTTTTTTTGTCCGTTTCTGTGTGGTTTGACAAACCGTGTGGTATTGTCAAAAGTTGTGTCTGTGTGAGAAAAAAAAAAAAAAAAAATCTGTGTGATGTCTTTGTGACAAAAAAAAAAATATCTGTGTGATAATGTCTGTGTGACAATATCTGAGAGATAATATCTTTGCGACGATGTCTGTGTGACTGATGTCTGTGTGACGGTGTCTGTGTGACGATGTCTGTGTGACGATGTCTGTGTGACGATGTCTGTGTGACGATGTCTGTGTGACGATGTCTGTGTGACAATATCTGTGTGATAAGGTCTGTGTGACGATGGCTGTGTGACGTTGTCTGTGTGACGTTTTTTTTTGATCTGGTGATGTATAGATCTTGTGATATTTCAAATGATAAAAATGGGTTTTATCGAAAAAAAAAAAATACAATCACTGGGACAGTGATGAAGTCGGATGGCCGAGTTATAATATGAAATATATACTGTGCGAGAGAAATCCCATCTCAATGCCTACTAGTTTAAATATACTACATTTGTAGCTTGTCGACACGGTTGTCGTTGAAAAGTTCAGTTCGTTTCAATAGATGACAATAAAAGGGCGTGTCGGCAAGTTGCTTACATTATAAATATATCAACTGAATCTACTAATATAAACTGCGTATTTAATACAGACCTTTCACCAAGAATGATTCCATCTATAATGGTTTTTACATTGTCAACAAACAATTCCATGAAGTTCAAGTACGCTGTCAATACTCTAATAAATTTTGAGATAATTTGAGATGATATTTAATGCTTGCCCTTGACTTAAATAAATGAAAATAAATGTAAAATATTTATGCTGTTAAAATAATCAAAAATATTTAATAAGCCGCTAGTCATATGCCTTTTTATTGTATTTATTTCAATAGCATTAAATATTTAAAGTGAAGCATTTTAGGAGTTTACTTTCTTTCGTTTATATAACAAAAAAAAAGAAAAGTAATCAGTTCGTTAGGTCTCAGTAAACAGATAAGTTCTAATATGATACCTAATTTAAGAATTTAAATTGTAGATTATGAGTGTCTCAAAATAATGTAAATGATGATAAATTAAATGATTCATTTAAGTAAAATTTTCCAATAATTTTTTTTTATATTTGGAATAATGAATGAACCAGTAAAGTCAGTCTATTATTATTTTGAAATACCTTAATTTCGAATAAAAATCAATAGTTTTGAGATTGTTTTTATTTTTCTCATTTATTTTAAATCTATTTTCCGTAATGTGAGACTAAATAGAATCTGCTAAAATTAAAAAAAAAAATAATAAAAGTTAATATTGTTTTTTGCGGGCTCAAGGTTTTGCCAGATACAAAGTGCTATGTACTGACAAACACAAAAAGTGGTTGGCTGACTCGTTGGAATCGGAATCGATATTTTAAAAATTTCGGTACCGGAACAGTTATTATAGTTATATTAAAAACACCCTTAGTCGAATTAGTATGTTATGGATTCGGATGATATATTCTGATGCATTTAAAATTTAGAAAATATAAATTTATATATTTTTTTTACATATAACTTTGTTAAAGGGAAAATGTAATCATCGAGCATATTGATCACTTTAATGTTCAACTATGATCAGCGTAATTGGATATTTTTTGTCAAATTGGATCATTTTGAGACTTTTCGAATACCCAACTACAAAAAAGTCCAATAACGTAGTGGGTTCTGGGAACATTTAAAAGAGTCTCATTCTATGAAATCGGGGAAAAAATTTAAAAATGGGGTTAATTGAAAACTTGAAAAAAAATTAAAATCGTTATTTAGAATTTTGTAAAAACTTGATAGAAGCAGAGAGCGCAATGTAACGGTATTATAATCGAAACCGGAATCATATCGATTTTTGGAATCGGAACCGTTATTAAATAAAAATGTGTGGAACAGGAATCGGAACCCATTTAATTTGTTTTGTTGAAATATAAATTTAAAAAAAAAGTTATAGTTAGAGTATTCTTATGAGGGTTGTCAGAACCCGTACAACCCCCTACGGGTTGTGCACTAGTATTTATCAAGTTTCCGTGTATACCAAACAGACGGATATGAAACTAATAAAAACAAATATGGCGAAAACTGCGAATATTCTGTATTGCAAAAATATGTATAGTGTCTCATTTCTAATTTGTTAAAATATTCTCGTTAAATTAGCAAAGTTTGTTTATAGTGGTGTCCTTGAATTATTTCAAGTTCAACACCTTCAAGCACAGTGTGCATTTCTGAAAATTAATTCATTCAATTTTTTACCTATTATAATTTTGTTAATCAATAACCTATTAATAGGTGATTACTGATGTATATAATTTCAGGCAACAGTGAAAACTCTAATCAATTAGAAGGACTTTATGCATAGACGCTTTTATTGATTATTTTGGTTCATTCATTTGGTTTGGTTTATTCGTGTATAATTTTGGTTCGTTCAGGTATATTTAGTAATATATATAGACAAGCAAAAAAAAAGCGATTTTGTCCAAGGTCACGTGGATTTAAGCGGGGAGACTGGGTTTCGGGAATTTTCATTAAATTGCAATTCAATTAAAGTTACTCAACCGTTGCACAAAAAGAAGTAACGAAATCAAAACAGAAGTCACAAAGGTTCATTGATATTTGTGAAACACATATTGTGCGCAGCAATAATTAGTACCCTGATCCATCCAAATAACAGAAACAAAACAGCTGTAGGTTTAATGTGTTACACTTTGTGGCACATGAACCTATCTATGCCTGGCAACCAAAAAGAAATTGAAAATTGCAAAAGTTGAATAAATTGGGGGGCAGAAAAACCAAAAAGTCCCATTTGTAAATACAATAAACGAAAATGTAACATGTTTAACTTTCCCTTATTCATAGCAGGAATGGCACAAAACGACGATTTAGTAGTCGAAACACAAGAGTCCTTTAGATTGCTTTTGTGTCCTTAAAAACGATTTTCTCAGCTCTCATTGCTTTGACTACGTTTCCATGCTTTTTGTTTTCCATTGTTTATTTATTTCATTGTCCAGCTATCTTTGCTCAGCCTCTTGATGTACGAGAATTATCTGCTCCAGAAGCCCTTTTTATGTTTCATCGCCTTCTTGTTTCTGCTCCAACAGCAGAAAATCCTGAACAACTAAAAAAATCACCAACATCTCCAACATAATCTTTAAGATTTGCACCATCTTGACTATCTCTATAGCACCAATATCTTGATTTAAATCATCATTACCTACATTCTTTTGTATTGTCATTATTCAGGTTCATTGCATCGCAATTTTTATTTTATTATTTGTTGTATCCTGTCAGATTCCCGTCCACGTTTATCCTCTTGGTTTCGTCCTCTTTATTCTTTGCCTTCTCTGGCGTATTTTTTTAAAGATGTCATAGATTTCGGCGCGCATATTCAAATTCATCGTGCATCGCCCTTGCACTTGAAGTGTTGTCCTTTTTTGAGCTTTGTTTGGGTTTTTTCTTTTTCTTCGTCTCCTCGTATAATGTGTTGGTAATTGTTCTTTATGTCCTTTTGCTTCGCTTGGTGCTCACACTAGTTATTACAACCAAATCCTGATGTGCTTTTATGTTACCGACTGAGTACCCCAACTTGTTCGATGCATAATTGAAAATGCCATTGGAAATGATACGTGCATATTTTTAGGGGCTACATTGCTGCCAGGCTTGCCATATATTCTTTTTATTTGTAGTTTTTAAAACACTACTATAATTTTAGATTTTTTTGTAATGGATTTAGTTTATAAACTATATCCTCAATATAAGAATATTATGAACTCAATTTCTGATTGTAACTGTGACTATGTAAAAATGGTTTTTTCCCTGAAGGTTCCCCAATTGATTTAAATTTTTGCATATATTAATACACGGATGGAAAAGATCTGGTAGATCATGTTTCAATTTAATTATAAAGTAATTAGAATTCACCATATAAATATTTGGAATAATATTTAATAATATTATAATAGAATTGTATAATAATTTTGTTTTGATTTTAATATTATTATACTTTTACTATTCTTATATATTTAAATATTTACCATATACATCTGTTCTGAAACGTATGCCTACAAACGTAGGCATACGTTTGTCATTACTGCTATTTAACATATTCAATATCTAAAAAGGTTCTATGAATTATATGTATTTGGTTATTCGTGAATGTTAATTAGTGACAACAAATGTACAAATTAAGAGTATTAGTATTATAATGCTGCCCACTTCTAGGCGCACTCATTAACCACTCACAATGATATCATCACTATCATGCCAAAGGCGCGAATGTGTAATTTTTGACATTTGCGTTATTTTTTATATTTTTTATGTAGTTTTTCCTCAAGTATATTGTGCCAAAATCGTGTGTGGTTTTGTTGAATATTTCTGTCCACAAAAAACAAAACCAAAAGGGCGAATTCGAAAAAATCAAAAATGTTGTCATGCCAAAAGAGCGAATCTTTTCGTTTTTTTTGTTGTCATAACTCTCAAAAACCATTCGTGCCTTTACACTACTATTTTATCTTGCTCCAAGAAAAAGTTATAGCCTAAAAAACAAAAATATTTGCGTTTTGGTCAGGATACTGCATCACAAAATCCGTATTTATAATTCAGTAAGTTATCTAAATTTTATAAACGTTTAAATAATTGATGAATAAACCAAAATAACAAAAAACGAGTTGGGAAAGTTAGGTCACATGGGTAAGTTCGGTCACATGGGGCGGATTTTTATAGTCGGTCGGGCCCGACAATGGAATACCCTACACCTTTGGTAGGGATATTAACCCTCAGAATATTATTCATATATCAGAAATTTACGTCTTATATCCCCATAAATTAAAAAAATTATATAAAGTATAAAAAACTAAACAAAATAAATTTGAAAAATGTAATTGGGCGGACCACGCCTATATTCAAAATTTTGAAAGGCTAATATTTCATAGATTTGATTTTAATAATTTACGGATCAAATTTCCACTATGAAAACCCGGGAAATAATGAAAAAAAAAAGTGGGCGGATCACGCCCATTTTTGGACCACACATTTTTAGGTGAATTCTAAGAATACCTTTTAAATTTTATAACTATACCTTGAATACTTTTCGAGTTATTAGTTCCTAAAAAGTTATATAAAAGTGACTTGTATGGGAGGTGGGCGTGTCCGTTGACCGATTTGGCTCATTTTCAAACTCAGTTCCTACTTTTGGATAAAATATATTGAGAGGAAATTTCGTCGCATTCTGATTAGTATTTCTCAAGTTATTCTGTATTCGGACAGCAAGACAGCAAGACGGACAGACAGACAGACGGACATGGCTAAACGGACTCGGGTAGTGATGCTGATCAAGAATATATATACTTTTCCATACCGGACACGCCTCCTAAGGAGCGTTACAATATATGCACAAAGTTAATATACCCTGTACCTCATAGGTGTGCAATTCACTAAACTTTCCGTAATTCACTGAACTTCCATAAAAGTTAAAGATTATAATAGAAATAAATAAATAAATAAATAAATAAATAAATAAATAAATAAATATAAAAAAATGTAAATTAAAAAGGGAAACGGAAAATAATTTGTGTCATTTTAATGACTCATTCTATAACTCAAAAAAAAATTTTTGAATAAAAAATATTAGTATCAATTTTTCACTAGCGCTTTAGACAATTAATTAGCATTTTCAATGATATATCACATCATCGTATCCTATGATTTCTTCCTTTTCTAGAATATACGTAGATTTGGAATTTACAAAAATAAAAGTACAAGTTTTGACTTTGTCATTGTCATTGATTTTCTCAAAATTTGTTTACAGATCACCAAATTTTTTTTTTATAATGATAGACCAATTCATTACCAGTATTTTCTTACCAATCACAGTTTTTTTTTTCAATTTATTTTATTAACAACAACTATTTATTGATACAGCGAAAGTGATTGTAATATTGACAATTAATTAAGTTAGCAGAAGATTTAATGAAAAAAATGTTTGTATATTAAGCGTTATATGGTTCACATTAGTTTCTTTCAAAAGCACTAAAAGATATGAATGTGTATTTATTTCATTTATTTTACAATAATTTTTTTTTTTTTTTTGAGTACCTGGCAAGCCTTATTCACATTTTCACATAACTAAATAGGACCACAGTATAGTGTGTTGAAATTCATGGGCCATATAAGTGCCATAGCAATTCCAGCTGCAATAAAATAACTTGCCAGAGTTAGTGAAAGTACCCACAGCTTTGGTGAGGGGTTGCCACGTAGTTGCACTCAAGTGAAAACAAATACTCTTAGTGGATATGATGTTGCAACTTGAAACGTGGCTCTTTTTAAATGTTGCCAACATGGTGGCAGTTCAAGAGATTCAGGCGGCAGGCGAGTTGATTGCACGCAGAACATGAGAATATTTTATATCACATATTTAGAGTTGCCAGAATTGTTTTATTTTTTTTATAAAATGCTAAAAATTAACTAATTACATGTCAGAATAATGTGATTTTCTACTCAAAAAATAATTATACAAATATATTTAACACTGTTTAAACTAAATGAAGTGATAGAAAATAAAAAAAAATAACTTAAAGCTAAAATTTTAAACTGGCAATACTGATAGAGTTGGAGGTGGGCGCTATGACCATTATACGCATTTATGTGAGTACGTGAGCCACTCGATGTCCGTGTCCTTTTGTGATGAAATAACAAATAAACAACATAGACGCAATATATTTTCGAAGGTATTATTGGGCATAGAAATGCGCTACAAACAACGTTTGAATGTAGCATGAGACATTTATATAGAGTCCTGAGCTATAAAATATCATCCAGAGAATATTGAGCTTAAAAATAAATTGCATTATTTGGGTACATGAAACTTAAATATTATCTCAATCATTACCCATTTTGCCATGTCTCCGATATCATTCCGATCTCAAAACATATTTCGAACTGAGACAGAATGCATCGAATGCCACACTAGTTAATAGTCACTGAGTGTAGGGTGTAATCAGATTTAGCGTGTTTTTACTTTGAGGTTTTAAAGTGTGGTTTTACGGTGTTTGCAAATATTTCGCAGACAGCTGCTGAGAGTCAAGTAACATTCTACAATAAACCGATGGGAGCTGCTCAAATGTCAAGTGATGGCGTTTTTGCCCATGCGGTTTTTGTCCATGCGTTGATTGATGTGATATTTTTGCAGACAGACAACCAAGACTCCTATGTAAATCATGCAATTAAGACTGGAATAGTAGTCTGCACCATGCATCACGTTTTAAGGATTTCATTTGATTTAGGTTTTGTCACAAATTTATGATTATATTTGTTTTGACAGAACTTAAAAATGTCCATAATGATTTTATATAGAATTTTATACCGAATTATTATTTAAAATGTAGTTATTATTTTGAATAATCAAATAGTTTGGATTCTAGAGTGACATATACATTTATCATTATCGGATACTTAAGAATTCTCAATTGTCGAATGAGCAATTTCGATTTAGAAACGAATGCTGTGTATCTGATGCAAGTTATTTGCGGTAAACAAAAACTTTTCTATAAATTTTTCTATTATATCTATATGGTTAAACCAATATCATGGCAGAAATGGTTTTTCCAAATGGTTTTCTGATAACTATTATTTAATCTATAGAACACAATTTGAACGAGGAGCATGACTATTTCGAATTTTTGGGGAGCATTTACGTGAAATGCTATATTTTCGATGTAACTCAGCACGTCCTATAATTCGTAAACTTTTCTTGAGAACCAAATAATACAAACACACAAATAATAAGCAAAGTAATGTTGGTGGATGCTGGCCGTTAGTAATATATGTAATAGACTTAGTATTAGACAGCAGGAAATGTCACCAATGATTCCTCAATGATTCCCCTATGTCAGGTGAGAAACATCGATGACCGATAGCATTTTTAATCTGCAAAGCATTGATGACATTTTCATACAAATGTCCTCCGATTCATGCATGATATAGCATTAACGATGTCATTCATCAAGGAAGTCACAAATGATTGTCATTCATATCTTTTTTTTTTTAGTAAAAAATATTTTTTTTATTATTTTATTTATTCTTTAATTTAGAATTTTTTTTATTTTTTTTTTATTTATCTTATTTTATTTATTATTTCAACGTACATCACTAACGGCCATCATCTATTAACATTACTACAGATCATTAGCGCTTTTTTAAATATTGGTCCCTCAATTTGTGCCTATGAATTATATGGGAGGGTGACATCGAACACAAATTTTGCAGTTTTACGCATAAAAGCTGCCCCTAGACGTATGTTGTATGCATTTCACAACGTAAATGCTGCATACCTTTAGGGGCATGTGACGTGAATGTTAATTTTCATCAATGACGTCTAAATAAAATAAAATATGAACGATTTAAAAATAATAAAAATCACAATTTGTTTTCAGTTTTTTTAATGTCGATATTGTTTAAAAACATAGCACTTAATACAATAACTTATTTCATTGATATTAAACATCACAAAAGTAATCCAAAGTACCCACCAAAAGTTATTATCAAATACCATTATACTCACGTGCTAAATACACACCCACAATATATGTAGAATTAACAGCTGTCCTCATAAATTTACACAACGTTTTTCGCGAGTATCATAAATCAGCATAATAATGAAAGCACAAAGAAAACGCATAATAAAAATTGCCGTCAACCTGACCTAAGTAATCTAAAACAACCAATGTACACTGAAAATTATGATTTCAGTATAAAAATGTATATTATTTCACTTATTTTTATATTATTTTAATTTATTAAGTTTTTTTCCCTTTATTTTATAATTTCTTAAAAATCGTTCTAAACCCGATATATAACAGACACCGATTATACCAATCGATTTACGATTTCTATTTTATATTTCTAATTTTTGTGTATCGGTTTCGGTTTCTGTTGTGAAATGTTTATAAACGGAAATCGGTTTCTCTATCGATTACAGTTTCGATCCCTTGTCTAAAATCAGTTACAATTAATACTGTCCCTAAGTATATTTGGAATAAAAATCAAAGATTTTTCGATTATTCAAATTTTTATACCCTACACTAAGAGTGAAATGGTACACTCTAAAAAAGAAATGTTTATAAAATACTTGTGGGAAGCTATCGGTTACTTTTGGTAAATACATATTGGCTGCCAGAAATACTTATTGTTATTCTAGTGTTTGAACAAAACAATATCTAATTACTTGAAAACATTTTAAATGTTTCCAAAGAACAAGTTATAAAAGTCACTTCAATTATTACTCCCAAACACTCATTTGTTAATAGCAAATAATGAAAGTGTTTAAGATAAGTAATAAATACATGATATTTCTTTGGGCAAACACTAAGTGTTTCCTAGAGCACAATCTATTTTAAAAGTGTTTGCACTAAATACTAATAGCTTCTCGGAAAAAATGTTACATTGAAAGTGTTTGCCCCATAAATCGTACAGCTTATCACAAAAGATGCATCACTAGAACAATCGAACTTATCCGTGTCATGCAACACTTGCACGAATATACTTGGATAAGCTTCTTTTGACGAATAAGAAGCAACATTTTCTTATTGTGCGACATCTGAAGCTAATTATTATCATCAAAAGCCGCTGCCATCAATTCATCATAATCGGTCTTCACATCATCCAACACAGATGAATGCAGAAACACTGCCGCAATTCTGTGCAAATCATCTGACGAAAACCCAGTCAGTTTAGACGACTTTTTATGACGCGTCCAATGTATGAGACACCTGTCCCAGGCATAATGTATCGATGTGTTGTTGTGTTTCCTTAGTGTCCATCAATATCAGCTTAAATAAAAGGCTTATTTTCGGCAGTCGTTCGTTTTCGCCACTTGTCGAACAATCTTCCGTGGAATTCTGCATTATTCGATATGTCGCGTAAATGAGTGGCTGCCGCAATAAAAAAAAACATTTAGCTTTGACTGAATTTGGCGAACACTACAAATATTTGCCGGAAACACATCAAGTATTTTTGGCAAACACTACCAAATTTTGAAATATTTGTGGGAAACACTTTTCGTGTTTGTGGGAAATACTTTTCGTATTTGTGGGAAACACTTTTCGTGTTTGTGGGAAATACTTTTCGTATTTGTGGGAAACACTTCAAATATTTGTGGGAAACACTTTTCGTATTTGCGGGTAACACTTTTCGTGTTTGTGGGTAACACTTTTCGTGTTTGTGGGAAACACTACAATTATTTGTGGGAAACACTTCAATTATTTGTGGGAAACACCACTGATCATTTGTGAGAAACACTTCGTGTTTGTTTGAGAAAGTGTTTGCAGGAAACGATATTTTTTTGTGTGTATATTCAGTTTGGTACGACGTTTGAAACATCCATAAGGAAACATTTCCGGTATGGAAAGGGATATATATTCTTGATCAGCGTGATCTCATTAGTCGATTTAGCGATGTCCATCTGTCTGTTGGCCCCTCTGTCTGTCTGTCTGTTGAAATCAATTTTCAATTTATTTCCCGAGTCTAACTTAAATCTGGGTGTTATTTGGGAAGTTCATTTAATTTAAATACTTTTTGCAATAATAAGTATTCTTCCCAGTGTAGACAAACACTTTTACACTTGATTTGATTATTAGAAGAGCACCGAATATTAGTGTGTTGAGGCGAGGCACAAACCTGTCGTCAACAAAACAGCCACATTATTGCCTGTGGGATTTTTAGCACCCAAGTGACTCCAAACAACCATTGGCAGTGCGGTGCGCACTTGACTTGTGTCTAATGACCCCTCGCCCGGTGCAATTACCTTTTTGTGTTGGCAACAACTACAACAACAACAACATGATTCAGAATCACAACAAACATAACCAATTCATATTTCAATTAAGTTGGATTTTATGTTTTTTAAGCACAAACAACATTCGTTTTAATTTAATGCTTGCTACGCAGTAGTGACGCTGCCTTGCGACAAATGTCACTGGAAATGGGCAACACTGTTGCTGTTTTGTGTGAGCAACAGCTGCAGCTAATGTTGGCAATTTGTTGCCCGTACTCGAGTTAAACGTAAAGGATTCCCAAAGTACTACGACGTTGGGCTCTGTTATTAGCATCACCACTGCGGCATGTCCAGGTCCTTGATTAGTGTTTATGTTAATTAAGGACATCTTCAGTTTAGAAACCACTGGTTGGTTTGCTGCGTTGTACTTCTACTGTTGTTTGCTTTGTTTTTCATTATTCGGCTTTTAATTATTTTGTTTTTGCTGAAGCAGATTTGTTTCAATTACTAGAGCCTGCTGATAAATTAAAAATTAATTAAACTGTACTTTGCATTTTGCAGAGAAAAACGTAATTTTGAGTTTTTATTTTCACGAGACGTAGAGAAAACATTTCTTTGGATATGTTTGTACCTAACTATAAATTATTAAAAATTTATTTTCGGAATTATACCGCTTTAAAAATGAAACATTTTTCAGAAATATTATTAAACATAAATATGTTACAAAGATAACAAAAATGAAATTGTAATAAATATTATAATTTAATTATAGTGAAACGAATATGTAATAAGTAACAGCAAAATTATGTTTGATACAACCATGTAGTGGTTCTCTATGCAATTGTTTCGTTGAATATTAATGAACTTTTAAATGTTTAAAGGTTTTATCTTCTACACCTTATTTAAAAAATAGCCACCAGACATGAGTTTATTAAATTTAAGTGAAATATACCTTTTATGCAATTTCGTATAGAGCTTTAATGGCGGCAATTTGTGTTAGGATTTTCAGTCCTCCTTATTTAAGTATTTAATAACTGCCCATTGAACAAAAGAACAACAAATTTTTCCAACATTATATATTTAATGATATTAACGAAATATCTTCAACATCGTATTAAATTGTTGCCGCAATATAAAAGTGGCTTAAATTGAATCGAACCGTAATTTAATCAGCTCTACACTAAAACAATAGAATGTTTCTTCATAACAAAAAATACTTGCTACAAGAATTGTAAAATGCAGTAAATACACTGAGAAATAAACATACTTTAAAATTAAGAACAAAAGTTTAAAAAATGAAATTAAACGTAATGTTTTAAAATTAAATGAAATTGTTTTTGACATTGCTTTTACACGCGTTTTTTTTCTTGTCGTTTGTGTTTAATTTATCAAAATTTCATTTAACTTTAACACATTTTTCCCCAAAAAGGGACTATGAATAATAAGGCAGGGTGACATCAAACACAAAATTTAAATTAAACGCGTAAATACTGACCCTAGATGTATGTTGTTTGCATTTCACATTGCATATCGCACTGTAATACTGTAAATACTTTCAATTTTGAAGAAGATACGTCAACTTATTCACTAACAAAAGTTCTTCAAGTACTTTAGATTTTTACATATGAGCATTTCCAGAAAAACGTCAACCACGACCGAAAAATTAAAAAATGCTCAAATCTTTGAAACGATGTATTTGGTATCTTAAATATCTGAAAATAAATGTCTATTCCGTTAATATAATAATAATAATAATAATAATAATAATAATAGTTTGGCGCTACAGTCCTGTATAGAACTTCGGCCGAGCTCTCTCACCATTTTGAGCTGTACGTGTTAAATTTGTACTCAAAGTGGTGGGACCTACAGTTTATTGCCGAATCCGAACGGCGGGTGAGAGCTTTTTCATAGGCAATGATTTTACTCTCGTAGGTTTGCCATTTACTGACGAGAGGTAGCGCGGTATAGAAAAATATTTCTATGAAAAGATGTTGTTAGCCCCAGTCCAGGCTTGAACAGGGGACCTTTCGGCTCGCAGTCCAACGCACTAACCACTGAGCTACCGCGGCTACCGTTAATGGTAATGTATAAAAAAATACTCGTAAAGTTACGTTACTATGCAATATGTAAATATACCCATTTTTCATCTCAGATAGCAAAAGGCTCGCATTGTGCCCGCACTGTGAGCGCACGCCTGATAAAAAAGGAGCACGCGTGCGCGCACAGAGTAGCAATCGTGTGTCCGCAATTGAGACTCAATACGCTCGCACTAGTGCGCGGCATTCGTGAGTCGCATTTGATCATCAATATAGTCGCACGAGTGCGTACAAAATTTTAAAAATCAGTAGCATGAGACGCATATGCGCCTCAATATAGTCGCACAAGTGCGAGCAAAATGTGTGAGGCGCATATGAGTCTCATATAGCTCGCACGAATGCTAAAAAAAATAGTGTGCGTCGAATTTGAGACTCAATATAGTCTCTGAAAAAAAAGTATGCCGTATTTGTGACACAATAAAATGAGACTCATAATAGTCTCATATAGTGCGACCAAAACAAAATAACAAAAACATACAATATGAAATTTGGTTTGACATTGTTTTTAATATTAACAAAAATGTAAATACATTTTGATATCATTTATATTTAAATATTCGCAACTAGTTCACGTACAAAATGGCTGGAAACAAGTAGCGCACCTTCATCATGATTAAGCCTGATGTCGTCCAACGTGGACTCGTTGGAAAAATCATCCAGCGCTTCGAAGAGAAGGGCTTCAAATTGGTCGCCATGAAATTCATGTGGGCTTCGAAGGAATTGTTGGAGCAGCACTACGCCGATTTGTCAGCTCGTCCCTTCTTCTCCGGTTTGGTTAATTACATGGCATCCGGCCCAGTGGTTCCAATGGTGTGGGAAGTTTTAAACGTTGTGAAGTCTGGACGTGTTATGTTGAGCGAGACCAACGCCCGGCACCATCCGCGGTGACAACTGCATCGAAGTTGTCCTCAACATCATCCATGCCTCAGACGCCGTCGATTCCGCCAACAAGAAAATCGGTCTGTGGGTCTACGAATAAATGTGTTCGTCGGCGGGGCGCAGCGTTGCAGTCGGCATATTTTTGCATTTTGTGTATCTAGTATTAAGCAGAAATATTCAATCTGCAAGAATTAATGTACGAAATTTAATAAAACAAACAAATTAAAATTTAAATATTGGCATAAATTTAAAATTAGCAACTAAAAAGTAAACACTAGAAATTTTAAATAATTCCACTTTAAATAAGAAAACTAAACAATATAAAATGAACAGATAACAACTTACCTGAAAAAAATAATGGTTAATGTTGATATGCTGGTAAAGAACAATAAAAAAAACTCTCATCCAATATCAGACCTTTTATTTATTTTATTGTTCGAATAATCGCACGAATGCGAGTTTTGTGATTTTTGTGTGCTCGCACTATGCTCGCACTACACACTCATGTCGTGCGCCTGATTTTCTACAAAATTGTTTTATTTTTGAGTGCTCGCACTATGATCTCACTACGCAATCACTGCGACTTTTGTGATATTTTTGTGCTCGCACACAGCTCTCACTACGCACTCATGTCGTGCGTCCGCACGATGTGAGCCCGCACGACATGTTTTTTTGTGCGACGCACGTTTGCTATTTGCGTGTATTTTGAGTAACCCAATTAAATAATTGAAAGACATACAGATACAAAAGATTATTTTCTGTTTTTTCAGGTAACATTAATAATTATTTCTAAAGCTTAGGAAATGCCCATATGTTATGTACATCATTTAAACGATGTATAAGTGTATCTGGTGGGAATACCTAATGCAAAAGTTATAATAAGTATAATTTTTAGATGCCACGCCTACTTCAATACTAACTAGTTCTTTTTTTGTATTGCCTGTATAAATTTATCTATGTTTTATGAGTTTGGTTGATTATTTCATTAATTATTTAATAACAGTATTTAATGACAGTTTTTATTTATTTTTAATAAATAAATGATTAAATGGGCAAAAACAGTGATATACTCATTCTATTCCTCGGAATCAATTTGGGTTCAGATTACTTTATTTTAATCTATAGTGCAATATGGAATATCCAAAAGATCAAAAAAATATTGAAATTTGGCATGAGCATTTGTATTAAATCATACAAAATTTACGATTTTTTTCAGAATTTTAAACAGGGTCCTTTTGAACTGCATCCATTTTGAACTGCAAGGATAATGACCACGGGCCACATGTTCCATTTTAGAAGGTACTACTTAATTGTTCTATGTATTAGCATTAAAACAAGCTATCAACTGAGTGTCTAGCATTTCTACTGAAATATTAACAACCATACAAAAGTGATTTTTGGCTCATTTTCTGTAACTTTGAAGCACTGTATCTCTGGAAGTAGTGGTCGAAAAAAATATAAAATTGGTCAATGCAATAATCTTTATCAGGTGCCCATATTTCATAGAAACCGTAAAACTAAAATCTCAAATTTTGGGTCGATTTGGTGTGGAATGGCCCATATAGCGTCCGCTACCGCCTGATTTTTTTTTAATACGATCATGATTTCACGGAAAAGTTCCGGATTTATTAGGATTACCCTAGTCGACCCCGATCAGGAACATTTCATGTTTTCTGTGGTAGAGAATCGTCACTTGATTTCACTCGGTGAGCGAATCAAGTTACCTCGTTGTGTAGACAGTAGTAAATTATGTAAATAACTGGACTAGGTAGTCATAAAACAATACATTATTTTTTACTAAGACACAAGATTTTGAAATTGAAATAATTTAAATATCACATAAAAGAAAGGTTCAACAGAATCATGAGTAAGAAGTTTTGACTAATTTTATTCAGAAACAGTTGAAAATAAAAAATTCATGAAGTGATCAAAAACACAATTTCAATATTTATTATAAACAAAACTACAACCTGTCAGTAGAAACATATTTCACATTTATGAGTACCAAATATGTTACTAGGGAAATGGGTTGCTTGCCGCCGCAAATTATCCTAATAATAATAATAGAAATAATAGGATTTCTTTTATTTTCGAATGTCTGGAACATAATCTGCTCTGCAAGTGGCGGTAAAAATTTCAATTTTCAGAAATTGAAATTTTATCGAAGGCAACTCTTTGCAATACACACCGCAGAATCACAGCAAGCAAACAGCTGCTGCTGATAAGGAAGGCCAAACACAACAGCAACAACAACAACAATAATAATCACACAGAGCCATCTGCCCCACCCCTTAATGGTTACCTTAGGAACCGGCCAATAAATTTTAGAAGTCAATGTCATCATTAAAGGCTGCGCAGTAACGTATTTCTCTCACGCACTTCGACAAGAGCGACAATGTGAGCGTGAAATGTAATAATTCGGAGAGGGCATAAAATCCTTCTAGGTTTAAAAATTTCCCCAAACACCGCATAAAACTAGCTGTAAATACGAAAAGAGCAGCAGTTGCTATTTGACCGACGACACATTTAAACGTAAGGAGGCTTTCAGAAGTTTTTATTAAAATCGCACAGCCTTTTTTTTTTGAACAAGTGATAAGAACAACAAATGTTTGGAGAAATTAAAAAGATTTTTAGTGATTAAAAAGTTTTATGTGTTAAAGTGAAAAATTAAAAAAAAAAAAAGTTTAAAAAACCTTTTAATTGGATTTTCTGTATTTAATTGGATTTCAGTTAATTTACTGCTTCCGGAACTTAATTCTATTGGGATCTAGCAGCAGCTGTGGTCAAAGAAGGTACGTATTCTATACGAGGCAGGGTTTATGGGCAATGGACAGTTTTGCAAACATTCAGTTTTTCACTATCCGTACTTTTTAATATTCAAATAAGAACCTGTCGCAGTTGGATAATTGTAGCATACTTTAAAGCGCTGAACAGTGTATCGAATACAAATAGTAGTGCACAAATTCGAATGTTTTGTATTTCCATTTGTTACATTTTACTTTATTTGGTTTTAAAATTATTTTCGATGTATGCGAAATTTTTATTATTCAAATCAAAAACTAAGATAAAAACTTACAGAAAGTACAATGCACGTAATAAGAATATATTACAGTTATAAATAGAAAAATATAAAATCAAGATTTCAATAAGAAATATACTTATGGACTTTTTTATAGTACATTTTTCAACATTCCATATATAATTTTCACATAAGGGCATTTACAGTAAAATGCCAACCACGACCGAAAAATTCAAAATTCTCATTTCTTTGAGATAACTGTGGATTTGGGCTCTCAAAAATGTCAACTATTATACACAGTTTTTTCAGATAGCCTCAAGATTTTGATTTATTACGTAAAAAATATATGGCTCGTGTCTTTTTTATATATTTTGGTCTTTAACTTTTTGCGGATTTGAGTTTTCGATTAAATTTCTTTTAAGAATACTTCAGATAATATTAAAAAAAAAAAAATACATTCAATTTGAATAAAAAAATATTTATCTTAAAATCAATATTTTTTGTGTTTGGATGGTCATAACTTCGTTCAGGAATTTCATGTAGGTTTTTTCCAAAATATGAGCTGAAGTATTCTCAATAGAATACAATAGAAATTGGATCGATAACTCAAATTTGTAAAATGTTAAAGTGCAAAATATGTACAAAAACACGAAAAGAACTATACATACTATGTATTACGTAATAACTCAAAAACTTGAGGCAATCTGAAAAAACTGAGTATGAGCTCCTAATTAGAATACTGAGATCGTGTATAATTAAAAAACGCCTCCGTTTTTGTCTAGTGTTATTAAAGTTTTGAGCGTACGAATGTCCCGTCCGATACCCCAGGAAATGTCTATACTATGTCACAACGCCGGCTTACATTTTCGGAATATCAGTTTTTCAATTTTTTTTTCATTTATTTTGTAGTAAAGGTAGAAAATAAAAAAAAATGGATATTTGAAGCGATTTATTCAATATTCAAATGAAAATAAGCATTTGTATGTGCAATTCAATTTTCTTTTAAATAAAATTGGACACTGCCCAAATTTGACAAAATATATGTCAAAATGTAGCACCCAGAAAAAAATTCCCTCAAATCCCATTAAAATTGGTCAATAGGACAATTATTGATTTAATAGTATACAAAAAATAAATCTTCTCATATAAACTCAATGGCAATGACATGGTATTTTCTAGTATTTAATGGTATTTTCCGATTAAAATAATAATTTATCCTATTGACTATTTTTAATAGTAAAAAAACTATTATTTATATAGTATTTTTTCTGGGTGCAGACGTTATTTTTTCAATGCCGTTTATCGCAGTATTTCTTCACTTTTTGGGGAAAATGTGCACGCTAAATACGTAAATTGGTATTTTAAAAACTATTTATTTAATATAAAGAAGATTAGGAACAGGGGCCGAATCGCGGCAGTCGTTATCGAGTAAGCAATCGTATCGAATATAATTCCGTGATCGAACGAGTGGCTGAATCACGGCACTCGATACGTTACGAATCGAAAGTTTGAGAAAGCATAATAGATTTTTCCATGGTTGAAGTATATACAGGTTAGTTCATCTAGACAGATAGTTGGCATACAGAATGTTGAGAATGTCAACAAAAAAATATTGAAAATAAAACAAATAATTGTCATTTTAAAATTTATTTAAAGGTTATGTTTTTTGCACTTTATTTTCACTATTTTATTAAAATTTCACTGCACAAATTAACTATTTTACATTCTAAATACACGATGGTTCATTTTGAAGTCCTGGAGATCTTAAAACTCCCAATAAACCAAAAGGCACGTAAACGTGCCGTATACGTTCCGTATTTACGGGCATAAATACCGTTTACGGCAGCCGTTTACGGAACGTAAAGCAACACGTTTTACATATGAAATCAAATTTAAAATACGGCCCATTCCGGAAATGGTCCGTAAGTATGGCCCATTCCGGAAATGGTCCGTAAGTACGGCAATAAAACGTGAATGCGTGAACGTATTTACGGGCCGTAAACGGAACTTCTTTGCGGTACTTTAAAGCAATTAATGAACGTAAAAGGCACTTAAATACGGCCCGTAAACGGAAAGTAAAGGGAACGTAAAAACGGCACGTAAACGGTCCGTATAAAAGGCACGTAAAAGGAACGTAAATAAGGCACGAAAACGGGACGTAAATACAGTGCCGTATGCGTGCCATATGTAAGGCTTTATGTAAAATCAAAATTTTTTAATTGAAGAAAAATACATTATCTGCGCATAACTGAAAGTATGTTTTCAGCATTCTTTAGATTCCACATTTGCCATTGATTAACATGTTGCAACTAGAAAATTTTATATATCAATTATTATTTATATTTTTATTATTTCAAATGAAAAATATTTTCCAATCATGAAGAATAAAAAACCCAGGCATTATAGTCACAAAAATATTTCTTTAAATTAAGTAAAGCCGTAAAGTTACCGTTTTTTACACGTAAAAATGTTTGTCCGTATTTTTAGTCGTATTTACGGTAGCTGCCGTTTCTGAGCCGTAATTACGTGCACGTAACGTTGCCGTACTTCGCACGTAAAAATGTTTTTTTGTATTTTCAATCGAATTTACGGTAACAGGCGTTTTTGTACCGTAATTACGTGCCGGAACGGTGCCGGTTTTTGTACGTAAAAATTGATATCCGTATCTACTAACGTATTTACGGCTAGACCAGTATTTAACACGTAATATTGTGCCGTAATGTCACAGAAATAACGGGCATACCCGTTCTCACAACCGTTTTTACGTTTCAGTTCGTATCTGTGTTTATTGGGCTGTTTTAAATGTTGTGTTTTGTTAATGTTAAAATTTTGAGTTTCTATTAATTTTGTGAAATTGTAAACAAAGCATTGATGTTCTGTTTTAAATTTTTCGTAAACAAATGTTGAAACTTTCAAACAGTTTTCAAAAAAAAGTAAATGGCGCCTGAATTTTAGAGATGACTTAACCTGTATATACTTCAACCATGGATTTTTCTTTACTTTTTTAAAAATTATAATGGAATACTTGTCAAAAGTCAACAAAATTAATTCAAAATAAAAAAATTAAAATTTTGTTTCTCATGTTCTCAGTTCTCTTCGGTAGCAGTCAACGACTTTTCCGCAGAGGACCTCCAACTAGTGTATTTTTTTTATATAGTGTAAATATCAATATAGTGCAAAATACAAATAACAATTTTACACAAGTATACCTTTCGCAATGATTTCGAATTCGCGATGCATTTTATTTTTAAAAGGTTGTGCCCTAAGTTTTTTGCGACATGTCCTTCTTTGGGCGCATATTGGAATGTACATTTAGTATTCATATATGTAATAGACATTAAAAGACTATAATTACTAAAAATGTTGTATTCAACACGGTTTTTGTTGAAAAAGTTTAAATTTAAAATGTTTTCGATGGCAGTTTATGTATCGAACAGAACTACGTTTGAGTTCATTCGAACGTTTACTCGTTATCGAAATGCCATCATCCCAATATTTTTGATTTTTTGTTGGATAACGTGTGCCGTAATTTCAAACGCAAGAATTTCGAAAGCTTTTACTCGATAACGACTGCCGTAATTAGGCCCCAGATAAAATTATTATTTTATTTTACTTTTTTCGAAATTTTGAATAAAATTAAATAGTTTTTTTTTATTTATTTTGAAATTAAATACGCACGTAATATTGTTTGTATGGAGTATTACTTTTTTATTATAAAAGTGTTTAAATGAAATTTTAATAAATTTTAATAAATTTTATTTAATTTTATTACGTCACTTTTTTCTTAGTGTAGAATTATTAACTTCGTTCAAAAAGTACAAATTTTTCCGCTTTGGTACACGGTAACGGGATCAAAAACTTTTCTAACTCACGAAGTTTGAAAAAAATTCACGACATTTTAAGTAGTACGTGGGCGTTCTGTCGTGGAATGCCCCATATACAATTTTAACTTCATACTTAGTCTTTTTTTTACATTTAACGTTTTAAAGAAAATTACAATCGTAATTCACAATTGAGAATACGAAGAGTACAAAATTAATAAAAAATACTAAAGGACTACATACATCCAATTATGAAATATGGTGATTTTGCATACTTTATTTAAATTATTCTTTTATTCTTATTCAATCTAAGGTGAAAATGAATATTTTCATGGTTGTCTAGAACATTTATAAAACAAATTCATGTTTTCTAAAACATTTTGCATTTCATGTTATAAATTTGTGTGTTAAAATAAAACACATAATGTTGTACCAATTATTTAGTAGGCTTTTCTTGTATTTTATTTGAATTTCTAAATAATCTAAGTTGACTAACAATTTTACTATTTGAATAAAATTAAAAAACTTATCTATATGTTCCCAAGATAATTGACAGAAAATTTAATGGCTTCTTCTGCAAAATTAATTTTTTAGATTTAGGATGTTATGAAATGGGAGGGTCAATAATAGAGTAGTTAGAGTGTATAAAATTAATATATTTTATTTATATTATTGTATTTGCTTTTGATGTCTAAAAAATGAATATGCACCCACTGTGCGACGTGTTTGTGTCTTCGGCATGTAACTCGTAATGTTATTGTGTTACATCGAGGTGTGATTTTCGACGCCTCCTGTCAATTAAAAATCGATGCAATTTACGCAAATTAAATCACATTTGCAAGTTAATTAGTTTTTCTAAGCAGATGCGTGTGTATCCTTTAGAGGTGGTGGGTGTCGGTGCTTTTTCGTGTCATTCCTGAAAACATCTGAGTTCGTGCGTGCGTGTTGCCGTGGCTCCCAAACTCTAGGTTTTACTGCCAGCATCAAAAAAAAAAATAAAAATGTCTTATTAAGGGATTCATATCAACCGCGTAAAACTCGTAAATAGTGAAAATTTTATAAATTGTATAAATATGAGAATATTTTTCGAGTAACACGTAACACGAAAAAACACGTAAATATCTTTTCATAAACCTTTAGTTCTATATTTTCTTTTGATGTCAATAAAACTTTTTTTTTAACAAATGTTTTTAATTGATTTTACTAAAATTTTAGAGCATCTAAAATTATAAAAAGCTTTCCATATACATTTATGGAAAGTCCAATTTACACTTAAAGTCTACTTTTTTGATCATTTTCATAATGAACAAATTGCCAAAAAATGAATTTTAAAGTCGACTTTAAATTGTTTATGAATATTCGTCATGTATATTAATGAAGGTTTGATGCTTTATCCTGTTTTTCAAGTCGTGCGTGCCATTTATTGGCGTGTCCGTACCATTAAAAGTACCCATCTCTAATTTCTATGTGTATCTGTACATTATGTGTTTTTGCATATTGAGTAATTTGAGCCTTTTAATTACATGCACACATACGATAAAACACCATGCAACATAATATCTGTAAACACTTTATCATGTTCTGAGAATGTTTTGAAATGCACTTTTTACCGATTTTTGTATTGAAATATTTAATTCTAGAACTGCAAAAGATAAATTAGATATAACCGAAATTTTAATAGTATTTTAAATATTTTTGTATTTTATTTATGCAGACATTTTAAATAAGTAATGTTAAATTAATTGTGTAAAATTACAACTTTATATGTTTAAGTTGTCCGACAGTCCGACAAAATAAAACTTTTTAAAACAACTTTTAATTTATAATTTAGACATTTTTTAAATAGTTCTAAAATAACGAATTTATGGGTCAAAAATATTTCGCAAAGGTTGTGCGGTGAAATATCGTGAGTGATCATATCTTAAAACGAGTTGGGAAATTCCGTCACATTGGACGAACTTTTATAGTCGGTCGGGCCCGACTATGGAATACCCTACACCTTTGGTGGAGATATTAATGTGGTATATTTAATTGTATACCTTAATTTTAAAGTTCTTAATAATGCTGAACCGCCCCACCCTCAGAATATTATTCACATATCAGACATTTACGTCTTATATATCCATAATTTTAAAAAATTATATAAAAGTATAAAAAACTTATAAAACAAATTTTGAAAAATAAAAATGGGCGGACCAAGCCTTTATTTACAATTTTGTAAGACTTATATTTTATAGATTTGATTTTAATAATTTACGGCTAAAATTTACACTATAAAAACCCGGGAAATAATGCAAACAAAAAATGTGGGCGGATCACGCCCATTTTTGGACCACAATTCTAACAATGCGTTTTAAATTTTATAAGTATATCTCGAATAGTTTTCGATGTATTAGTTCCTAAAGAGTTATATAAAATGACTTATATGGGAGATAGGCGTGTCCGTAGACCGATTCATTTCATTTTCAAACTCATTTCCTACTTTTGGCTAAAAAATATTGTGACTCGCATTCGTCGCATTCTGACAAGTGTTTCTCAAGTTTCCTCGTATACGGACAGCAAAACAGACGGACAGACAGACGGACATAGCTAAACGGACTCGGGTAGTGATACTGATACCGGCCACGCCTCCTAAGGGGCGTTACAATATCTGCACAAACATAATATACCCTGTACCTCATAGGTGTATAGCGCTGTGCGAATAAACATTGTTTGATGAATCAAGTCCTGATTAATTGATTAATCATGATTTTCTAAATATGATTCATTAATTGATTAATCAGAATCATTTTAAACAGAATTTTTAATTATTCATGATATAAGTATGATTTTCCGATGGATTTTCAGATTCTAATCACGACCTCATACTGAGTTATTACGTAATACATATATATGGCAATTTTCGTCTTTTTCTACATATTTTGTACTTTAACTTTTTACAAATTTGAGTTTTTTTTTATATTTTATTGAGAATACTTCAGCTAATATTTTGAAATAATCTATATGAAATTCGGATTTATCTTACCGATGTTATGACCAGTGAAACACTGTAATATTGATACTAAGGTGTACCTGTTATTTATTGCATTACATATTAAGTTTTCATAATTCAATAAAATTGTGTATTACATGTGAAACTATATGCATAATACTATGCTTCGTCTTACTTTGTTTTTGCAAATCACACTTTAAGTTTTCAGATTAAATACAAATGCACTTTTACGATTTTTTTTTATATAAATTTTATTTTATGATGCTCTCTTTAATCAATATAATTTTTTTGTCCTTCAATTATTCATAAAAGTTCCAACAAATTCTTAAAACAGTAGAATTTAGCTTTTCCAAAATGTATGACTTTCAAGGGTTTTCCTTAGGATTCTACAATAGAGTCAAATGAATTTTACCTTGTAATTTTTGAAATTAAAATAATAATTTCATTCGTATGTTTATATTAAACAAAAAAAAAGTAATTTCTTAATAGAATTTATGAATTAGACTTTAATCTCAGGACTTAAAGAGTGATTTGTAAATACAAAATAAGAGGAATCATTAAATTATGGCTTTAGTTCCACATATAATATATATAATTTTGTTGAATTATGAAAACTTAATATGTTATGCAATAAATAATAGGTGCACCTTAAAATCAATATTTTGTTGTGTTAGACTGGTCATAACTTATAAGATTAATCCAAATTTCATGTATTAACTGAAGTATTCTCAGAGGAATATAAAAGAAATTGGATCGATAACTCAAATCTGTGAAATGTCAAAGTCCAAAATATGTAGAAAAACACGAAAATTGCCATATATTTGTATTACGTAATAACACAAAAACTTGAGGTAATCTGAAAAAACTGAGTATATGGTAGTTATTAGAATCTTAAAGTCCATCGGAAAATCATACTTAGGTCGCGGATATTTTTTTGTTGTTGTGCTATGTTATTAAACTTCTGCGTCTCAAGTTTGAAGAATTTTCAAATGTTGTTGAATAAAATGAATTAATCAAATTCTTAATAATCATAAATTTGATTAATCAAAAGACTTGATTAATCAATTAATGAAGATACTGTTAACCAAAAAAATTTAGAATAATTGCACAACCCTTGTTAAATGTTTAAATGCTCAAAACATTAAAGAAAACTAAGTACTTAGTACAAGTTCTATTATTTTTTTAATATTGAACTGTGCAACACATACAAGCAAAACTAAATCTGGAATTCTATAGAATAGTTACGAAAAAATGAAGGTATTAAAAAAATAATTACAATTCTCTAAAATAAATTCTTAGCCATCGATGAATAAACTTCCGGTAAAAACAGTTTCCAATGAATTATGATAAAGCGCATAGATACTGTTTAATATTCAATGTAAAAATTCCAGGTAGATTTCAAAGTTGTTTATAAAATTATAGTATATTTCACTTTAAAGGCAAAAATATGTGAAGTCCGTTGCACATCTCCTGCAGAGATTTTTTTTCATTACTTTCCTATGGTTTGAATTCCAAGAAAATGATTATATTTTGGTTTTAATTAGTAAATGTCGTTGGTTTTGCAATGACATTGTGTGATGAAATTAAAACGAATATAAAAAAACTCTATAAAATAAATGTTATTTCATTGCAAAAACTAAACGGACAGAGTATTTATCATTTTTATTTAAAATTTATGTAAAATACGGTTTTAGAATTTATAAAATAAAAACTATTCATAAACAACTGATGCTGTACTACTTATTATCATTATCTACACCATTTCCATCTGAAATTTAGATTTTCCATTTGAAATTGGGAAAATTCCAAATGAAATTGAGATTTTCCATTTGAAATTAAGGAAATTTCAAATGAAATTGAGATTCTTCCATTTGAAATTGAAAAAATTACAAATGAAATCATTGACTAAAGCCCTTTGGGATATCGGTTCTAGTTCCAAGATTATATATAATAGCGATTCTGGTACCATTTCAAACCAAAAACATACTTATAAGGGTGCCATACATTTTGCATACAACTTACATTTATAAGTTTCTGGTTCCGATTCCGGTTCCAAAAATCAATTTCAAATGGAAAATCTCAATTTCATTGGAATTTCAAATGGAAAATCTCATTTTCATATGGAATTTTCTCAATTTCAAGTGGAAAACTTTCAATTTCAATTAGAAATGGTGTAGTAATGAATTTTGTTTCTTTTAGTGGAAAAAGAAATCAAAATTCACCTCAAGCTATAGTTAGTTTAAAATATGTTCACCAGTAGGCACTTTTTATTTAGATCTCTAAGCAGGATTTTAAAAACCAGGAGAATATTTCTAATCGGATAAGTTTGTTTTTTTTGTTTACAAATTAATCAACATTCAAGGGATATCCCAAATCTATGCAATAATACACTGTGGTGGGAGGGGGGAAAGATGGAGTAGTGTCAGTGGATAATTGTTTTAAATTTCCGAATGTTAAAAATGTTGGGAAAAACAGACGCAGGGAGGTTGTTCCACAAACGTATAGTGCGGCTGAAAAACGAATTCTCTCTGTAATGTGTGGTTATGTTGAGAACTGAGTGGACTATAAAGGGGTGCACTGGTAGAACGAGAGAACACACGACCTGGTTGAATCAGGCCATGTATTTCTCTCTAATAGCTTCCATAATACCTATAAAATAGGTTTAGTCACCCTACGGTTCTTCGGTGCTCAAGATAGTTGATGAAATATTGTGTAAATCGATTTAAGTAGAGATGTACGCATTGGAAATTGAAACCCATTAAACTCCATATATTCACAGAATATCATGGTCGCTGTAGTTTGATTCAGTGTCGGAATTACACCCTACCAAACAGTGCGTTGATAATGACTCGGATAACTAAAGCCACAGAAAACAGGAGACATTAACCATGGGTGATAAGATTACACACAATGTATCATAGTATGTAGTAGTACTATTGTTTGTTGTTGGTTTTGATTTGATTTGTTGTTAACACAGTACTGCGCAAATACTATGCCAACAACAACAGCAGCAGCAGCAGCAACAATTGCGACGATAACTTGAATGAGGGAAACTTGGATGGAAAGTGTTTTGAAATTGAATAAGCGACAGTGGCAACATTTTATCCTGGCTCTTAGGAGGATGGCACAAGAATGCATCGAGCCACAGCAAAATATGAAAAACATGCAGCAGACGCAGTAATTAAGATACAAAGTGAAAATGCGAATAATATGATATTAAAATTATAAAGCATGAAAATAATGATTAAATAAACAATGTGGAGCGCTTAGAGTTTCCAGGGTTACAGAACTTTGCAGCGAATGTCGGCAATTTAGCGCCAATTAGAAGAAACAACAGACAGATTATACTGACGGTAATAAATAGCTAAAGAAGATGTGATAGCTACCAACAAACTGTAAGAAGATTTCAGAAATATACAATATGAGTGTAGTAGAATGAGTGCACATTGAAAAAATGATCACTACAATAGTATTATTTCCCGTAGAATTCTTCCCAGTAGGATTTTTAGTGTGGTGAATTTTAGTGTGGTGAGTTTTAGTGTGGTTAATTTTAGTGTGGTGAGTTATAGTGTGGTTAATTTTGTTGTGGTTAGTTTCGGTGTGGTGAAATATCTTCATATCACTATTATAACTGTTGACATACATATACCATCTGGAAAATGTTTTATTTAATTTTTTTTAATTATGAATATATGACATGCACTTGCATTTCAAATGCAAATAAAAACCGTAAATGAATTGATCTAGAAAAACTGTTTTCTCACAAAATACTGTCTCACTATGATTAAGTGCATATATAGTATATGAATTATATAGCGAGTATTCGTTTGAATGTTAATGTTTTTCAACAATTTTGTACTGTTGGGGGGAAAGATTTACTTTTGCGTGAATAGCAAAAGAAATAATAATAATAGTTTGGCACTACAATCCTGTATAGAACTTCGGCCGAGCTCTCTCACCATTTTGAGCTGTGCGTGTTATATTTGTACTCAAAGTGGTGGGACCTACAGTTTATTGCCGAATCCGAACGGCGGGTGAGAGCTTTTTCATAGGCAGTGTTTTACTCTCGTAGGTTTGCCATTTACTGACGAGAGGTAGCGCGGTATAGAAAATGTTTCTATGAAAAGATGTTGTTAGCCCCAGTCCAGGCTTGAACCGGGGACCTTTCGGCTCGCAGTCCAACGCACTAACCACTGAGCTACTAAAGAAATTACTTGTTTTCTTTATATGAATACTCGTTATATAATTCATAGACTCTTTTTCAGTGCATAAATGTTTTATAAGCACTAAAATTTTCTTATTAAAAAGAATTCAAATTGTTGCTTGAAAAGTAACACTTTTGTTTCAAAATTGAAAATTATATTTGAGTGAAGAATAAAATCACGATTGAAAATTATTATTTTCGTCGAAAATATTATCATATACACTCAAAATAAAAAGTCTGCTATTAATAGCAAATTCTGACTGCTAAATTTTAGCACACTTTAATTTGCATTTACAGCATACTTTTATCTGCTATAGCGAACTGTTTGCTGGGAATCTTAGTTCTGCTAGTGATCAAGATCGTTGCTAGTGTCACTGATATGCATATCGCTAGTGTAGCTATTAGACATCTGCACAAGTCCATTTGAAACCCACTTCAAGACATTCACTTCGTTTCAAAACATTTACTGTCGTCAACTCTATGCTTGAAAATCAAATGAATGTCTTGCTCACAACAACAAAGAACCAAGTACTGTCAAAACAAAACATAAGCAAAACAAAACTGAAGTGAAGAGGTCTATGATGATGTGCAATAAACATTCAAATACTGAAATGAACTACTTATGACACCGAGTACTTAGTGCATTTTTATTTTTATTTTTTTATCATTCTTACTAGAGTAAGGAATAAGTAGGAATTTTCATTAATATTGAAATACAGAAAAAAACAAAAGGCATAAGAAAATCACATAATATTTTATATTAAGTTTTTTATTTATCGAAAAACATTTATTTTATTATTTAATTTTTTCATTATTTAATTAATTTTTTTTTTTTGATATATTGCTTTTCGACCAAAGCGTTGTTTTTGTCGTACAAAATTTTTTTTTAACAATTTTTTTTTTGTTTTTTTAATATTGTTTATTGTATTTTTTATTAACACATAAATACCAATAACAACATTACTGCCGTCGAACGAGCGTCAGATTTATTGTTGTTTTCAATGTTCGTCTTCTCACTCGTTACTCGTTGCGCTCACTCGCTGCACCTACTGTATTCGTTGCATGTTCAGCGACAGTGTTGTCGTTTGTTGTGTTTTTCAAAACATTGAATGTTTTGAATGGCTTGATGTTTTGACAGAGCTTGACACCAATGAAACAAATACTGAAGTGAAGTGAAGTCGCTCAAAGAGACTTCACTATAATACTGTCGATTGTCATTTGTGAAATGAATTCAAAACTGTAGAGTGCAGTAGTGCATATTTGCAGAGGAAATTTCAAAACCATTTGGCAGATGTCTAGTAGCTATTCTGCACTAGATGGCGTCATAGTCACGAGACGCTGCAGCTAAATGTGTCTATAATTCGTAGACTCTTATTTGACAACATGTTCATTTAAAAGATATATTTCTTATACGTAATAATAATGCACGCATGCAAGAATGAAATAGTGAAATAAAGGTAAAATAAAAATATGAGATAAATAAAATAAATATAATAAAAAATATTAATATAAAATAAAAAAATATTAAAATACAAAAGAATATATTTTTTTTATTTTATTTTTTTATGAATTGGAGTTAAGAGCAAACAAATTTGTTAAAACGGCTAAAATTGTCTGCTCTAATAGCATAAAGTTCACTGAAACAGCAAACTGTCATTTGCTGTTTCAGCAGAATCCGGCGCTTTCCTCTTTTTAGCAAACGTTTTTGCTATATTGGCAACCTTTTTTTTTGCTACTGTTACAGACTTTTTATTTTGAGTGTAACAATATTTCAACAGCTAAAAGTATTTGTTTTAACAACTTATTTTTTTTTCTCGATGTAGACAATTCTATATAATTCGCTGGTGCTGTCACTCTCACCCTCTACTTAAAATAAAATAATTGTTCTATGGACTAATTTATCTAGACTAATTTTAATATACTAATAAATATATATTATATACCAATAAGTGTTTCAGATAATTGGATCTAAATTTGGATTTTTTTTTTTTAGCAATTTGTTTATCATTTAGGATTCAATAATTTAAAAATATGATTTATGGTTATTTAGAGAGTTGTACAAACTAACTAACAAAATTACTAACTCTTTTTTTAATTAATCCACTTTTTTAATATATGCCCTGAGAACTTAATTTTAGTACTCATTTATAATTTGCAAAAAATTATCTGAAAATATCTGAATAATCTGAAAATATCATTACTTCATACTTAAAGTATGCTTATTCTTGTTGCATACTCAGTTTTTCCTGTTACGTAGCGTTTTTGAGAAAAATTCAGTTAAAAACGACTATTTTCAGTAAATTGAAATAAGAACTGATAAAAAGAAGTTACTAATTTTGATTGTTTATTTGAACTATGTTTTACTTAACGATAAATCATACTCATATTTATCATTAGATCCAAAATACTAAAGAAATTTCCAAAAATATTCTAAAAAAAACAATATTTTTCGAATTTGGATACAAATGATAGATGAAAAAATCTATCGGGATAAAAGTAATTATTGGCATATTGTAATTAGTCTTGACAATTGAAAGAAAAAAATGCGATTACAGTTTTTTGAAAAACTAGTTTTGTAAAGGACTGTATTTTTTTTTAATTTTAAAAAGTTGCTGAAAAGGTCCTAAAACGTCCATAGCATATTTTCTTAAAAACGTTAATAATAGAAAAAAAACTCAGTATGCAGACAAATATAGCATCTAGTAGCGAATTATATAGAATTGATGTAGGAGGTGTCCATGTCAAACCTTTCTTTTTCGTTATATTCAGTTGTGTAATTTTGGTTAAAATTTTGTTTTCAAAAATTTAATTTTATTTTTGGATATACTGTGTCATAATTTCGCAAGGTTTATGCTAAAATTCAAAGCTTTGTTGATAATGTTTAACACTAAAATGAAAACATTTACATTATCGAGTATATCTACATCGACTGAACTAGAGATATCGTTTAGAAAGGTTGAAAATTATCGAAAAATCCTATCAAATTCGTATCATTATAGATTATCGAAGATGATAAGATATCGTTTGGTTTGCTGTGATTTCGGATAAAGTGGTCAATTTATGAATTATGGAACGTTTCATTAATGATCATTTTAGTTGAAAAGTCATCAATCACGATATATCTTTTGATATATCTATTATGACCACGGATTTGAACCGTTACCTATACCGTTATCCATTTACTCTTATCCATTTACCGTTTCCCATGCAATACCGTTTCCGAAATCATGAAATTGAACCTCTACGTAACTAACATGTATCAAATGACCCGATGTCTTTAAATTAAACACCAATGGTACTGTGAGTTGTTGCGTTTATGCTATTTACCTAGCAGACTTTGAACTTTCAGCCACTCTGAGTGCGGTCCGTCTGAATGTTGTTTCGTGTTGTATCAGTTGAAAAAGGATTAAATTTGCAAATTCGCACACGTTTCCTTTGTCATTGACATTGCAGAGCCTGTAGTTGTTGGTTTTCACTGCCTGACAAGGATACTAATTTGTTGTAATTTCGATGGTAGTTGTTGCACGTTGTTGTGGTTTTTGTTGTGTAGCCTTCAAAGGACCTTTATGTTGCGCAAACACAGAAAGTGTGAAAGTGTGTGTGTGATAAGTATTTGCACAACTGACAGGAATTATTAATCACTGTCACATGCCGCCACACAATTTGAAAAAAAAAGTTGTGTCATGCTTCAGTTAGCCTGCGGACGCTCCTGTGACCGCAGGACACCGAGTGCAAGTTGCTGTATTTGCACAGTTGGCGCGCCGCAACACGTGGACGGCTGAAGGCTTAGGTTGCAAACTTTCAATATGCAAAGTGGATTAGGTGCGAATGCGCTGCCTCAAGTGAATCGAGGCGAAATTGTTTGCTTTGCGCGAAGTAAAAGTGGAAATTTGCATTTGATCCTTGCAGCAACGTATAATAAATCATGGTGACTGCGGCCACATTGAGGTGTGCAAGATTTCAAATGAACTCATAGTTGATATATTTGCGTTGAATCAACGTAATACTCCTTTACTGTAGTGCCATTGAATTTAGTAGTGAGTTTTATAAAAAAAAAATTAAACAATTAGATTTTTTATAAGAACACTGCAATAAATATTGTTACGAAAATTCAGTCTACGGAAAACTGTTCTATGAGTTCGTATCGCTGGATTGTGTACAAAATAAAATCACACTAATATTTGGTTTTAACTAGTATTATTTCAACTAGTATTAATTAACTTTATTTACTTAAATAACAACTTAATAACAATCACTTATAACAACTGCTGTATTACTACAATTTATCTTTACAATGTTCGCTCACGAGATGCACTAGTTCACTATCAAATCACAACTGAAGTACAGTGCCTCAGATGCGCGGCCTTATATACTGCAGGCATCAGTTCGACACGTTTCGACAAGCTTCGACTTGTTTCGAGAACCTTCTACTCGTTTCGTGAATGACGCATGCTATTGGCATCTCATTCGCACTCATGTGTTTTAATGTGCTGATCTTCCATCTCTTTCTCGCACATTACTCAGTACGCTGAATGATCTTCCGTCTCTTTCTAACACATTGCTTAGTGCGCTGAATTGTCTTGCGTCTCATTTATTATTGTTGAATGCTTGCACAGTAGGGCAAATTACCTCTTTTCGTAACAATATGCTATTTGTTCTAAGGCCATAAATTAAAATTTTTAATGTTTTTAATGTGGTCATTTTCAAGACCAAGCGTTTGTTGTTTTTGTTGTTTTAAATGACCTTTTATTTGCTATTAGAACAGAGATTTTGTGCCATAACGAACAGTTTGCTGTTTCAGCGGAACTGGCGTTTTTAATTTTTCAGCAATTTTTTTTTTGCTATTTTAGCAAAATCTTTCGCTACTATTGCAATGAAATTAACCTGATTAGAACTGGAGCTGTATTGCCTGTCTTAAAAAAATAATTATCGTATTCACAGATTCATGGTATTCGTACAACATTGCATGTATACGACAGTACGGCAATTAAACTATGAGCACCACTTTTCTGCTTGTTCAAATATTTCGTCAAACAGATGCAGGTGATTCTTATAAATTTCGGATTTTTGTTTCAAAATATTATAAACTCGTGAACGACTCGTGAAAATATTTTGTGAATGCAAGGATATGGAATGATTTTATTAATATAAAGAACATTTTTATTTATTTTCGATAGTCTAATTCAGTTTTTTTGGTGGATTCTAATATATATTCCAAATTTTATGTAAATTTCTTGAAGAGGTTTTGCTTTTCTGTTCTGCTTTTGTTTTTATGCTTTTGATTTGTGTTATTGCTTTTGTTTGTATTTTTGCTTTTGTTTTTGTGTTTGTGTTTATGTTTTTGCTTTTGTTTTTGTGGTTTGTGTTTTGATTTTTGTTTCCTTTTTCTTTTGTTTTTGTGTTTTTGTGTTTTTGTTTTTCTTTTGTTTCTGATTTTGTGTATTTGCTTTTGTTCGTGTTTCTGCTTTCTTTTCTGCGTTTTTTTTGTGTTGTGATTTTTGAAAGTTTATGTTGTACGGGTGCCACGCCCCTTTGCCCAATCCCGCCCATATCCTCGTATCCTCGGTTCAGCGTTTTAGAAGTGATGCTGGAACAAACAGACAGACTGACAGAGAGAGGGGAAAGACTCAAAGATGCTCTGAAAAATAAATCCCACCATAGGAGAAATTTTACTGGGGTCATAATCGGCAACTGACTTTTACTGATATATCTTTTCGTAAACAGACCAGGTCTATAACAAACATGAAACATCATATTTTCCCCAATAGGGTAATTTTCTACTGTAAATATGGCCTAGAATTTATCTTAAAGTAGTCATAACTTTTCTCAAACTGTTTATAAAAATTAATTTGCTGCATTCAAAATAAAAAGTCTGCTTTAATAGCAAACTGCAAACTGTCATTTGCTGTTTTAGCAAAAACCGGCGCTTTCCCCTTTTCAGCAAACAGTTTTGCAACCTTTTTTTTGCTACTGTTACAGATTTTTATTTTTAGTGTGATTAAGATTTCATATAATTTTTTTGAATATTTTATAACAGACATTTCATTTCCGAATCCAGTCATTACTGTTAGACAGCCGACAATTTGACCCATTTTTGTTTTTATATTTTATTTTAATATGTTATATAAATAGAAAATAAATTGCGTTTTCTACGTTTGCAAAATAGGAATCTACGCAGCAAATAAATAATCAGTACATATACTAATAATACAAACATCATCATGGTTGTTTAAGTAGAAGCACAGTCAAAAATATTATAACAAAAAATCATTTTTATATTTGTTGATTTATATTATCCAAAAAATTTTATAAAATTAAACCAGTAAGGAAGGTTAGGTCACATGGGAAGACTTGGTCCCCACACAAAAAAAATAATCGACGTAAATATAGCAACCGACATTAATTGCATTCATTAATGAATCCAGCAATAAAATTCACTAATTTAATGAAAATATTTGCTATTCTTCATTAATTCAGCAATTCTGTTTTCTAATATGAACGTCAATGCAACAAATTAAATAGTCGGCGCAGTTACAGCAATTATATTTGCTAGTGAATTTCATTGCTGGATTGATTAATGTATGCAATTAAAGTCGTTTGCTATATTTACGTCGATTATTTTTTTCTGTGCAGGCTTGTAGCAAGGCTTATGCCTTAATATGCATTTGTATATAATAGTTATTTCTCATATAGTTCAACTATTTCTCAATCTACGAAACTTTTCTATTCATATATGAAATGCATCTGAAGACTTTCTTTTAGTCTGCTTTAATTACGCAGCATCTATTGAAGTTTTCGATTTCCCAAGTGTCTCACGGAAACCAGCAAAGGAAGTGCGTTTGGAAACTCATCGAATTCATTATAATCACCTGGAGATCGCACGTGGTAATTTATTTGAAATGGAATTAAAATATGAAAATTAATATTTCTAAGAAATTTTATTGAGAATTATGATAGAGAAATACGTAATTCTACATGTAGTTTATTTTATTTATATAATAAATGGTAAATGCATTTATACGGATTATTTATTTATCATTTTTAGAACTTTTTAAAAGAAAATGTTTTATAATAAATACATTAGTTCTAGTATTTTGTTGGCGTAACTACTAGAAATGTTGAAACGTAATAATTAAGTGCATAAATGTGAAAATAAAATATTAAAACAAATTACTATATTAAAATCTTAAGAAAACAAGAGACATTTTTGTTCATATTTCATAAAAAGTTAATAAATTATTTGATAAAAATACATAAAAAAAATGTCTAAAAATAATCAATGTTTGAGCCATAGCATTTGCCCGTGGGCACGTCTAAATACAAATGAAAAAAAAAAACAAATAATTTTGACGGAAGCAACATAATATAAAAAGGAAAATAGATTTTCACTTTCGGTTATTGATTATCAAGAGTTTTATTATCGATACGTCGACGCATGCACAAGCACGATGTTTTCTACACAGAGAAAAATTGAAAATCTGAAATAATTTCATTATTTTTTGTAAATTAAAGACGGTCTCCTTTATTAAATAAATTATAGTGTAATTTATATAAATTTGATAATGCTTTATGGGATATTTTGTTTGTTCGTGTAATAATCGATAATACACGTTTTACAGTATTTTGCACACAAGAAAAAATCGACTTGTACGTGAAACTAGTTTTTCTTTTTACGGTTTTTATTTGGATTGAAAATGCAGTGCATATCATATTTTCATATTAAAAAAACAAACTTTTACTGCAGCACATATTTTGTAGCTGAGATCTCTCTGAGTATGGATATAATAACGGTTTTCCAATATCAATTGAAGCGTTAGGTGCAATAAGGGCGTTATGTGAAAAAGTAAGTTTTGAGATATTTGCGTTTATCAAAAAGTAATGAACCAATATTATTGATTCAAATTTTCCATTAAAATTTGAACTTTTAGCTTTATTATGCACTTTTCAAGTTTGTTTTAAAGTTCCTTATAATATATAAAATAATTAATTAAAATAAATGAAAAAAATAAAGATTATTGTGCATAGTTTAGATATACTTATTGATATGAATGGATATAGATTTAAATTACGGTCAAAATGGCTCAAAACAAAATTTTCTCTGTTGAAAACTAACTCTGTAAAAAAATTAAAAATATGGAAAAACATTTTTTTTTGTATGGAGATAACGCCCTTATTGCATAAAACGACAAAAAACTGTATGCAATCGATCTGGGATTTCTCAGTATGGTAGAAGGCACTGCTGGAATCATTCGGTGTGAATATTGTAAAAAGGGCGTTACACCCAATGCTTCAATTATTTTAAAGGTTTTATTGACAACTGAAATTCTACTTTGAAATATTTTAAAAATCAATTCAAATGTATTAAATTAAAATTTGATTTAAAATAAAAGCTGTGTCAGCTTGAAGTACATCAAAATTATTTCAACTGTTCGAACAAAAATTTTATATAATATGAAATTAGGCATTTCAAATGCAAATGAAACCATAAGCGAATTGATCCGGAAAAACTGTGAAACACGTGTATTATTTTTTTTGAGCTTACTTTAAGAATATATGGGATTTTCTCATGTGTGTAGCTAAAAGTTGAATTTTGTCGTACGGTGTTATAATCAGGTATATCGGGTGTGTCTAACTTAAAGAATAAACTAAATTGCTGGAAGATATCGGTAAAATTGTACGATGATGATAAAAACTGCATTATGGATAACTTTCAACAACTTAGTTTAGCCTGCAAATTAAGACAAACTTTCACACCCCCGTAATACTTGATTGCAACGAAACAAAACTTTTTTTTTCTGTGTATGCCACACAAACTAATGAGTACCAGCAGTAAAGTTTTTACTACATCGTTGATAATATCATGTCATATTTGCCTGACAGCGCTACTGTAATTAATACATAATATTGCGCTGGAAAGAGGGATTGTCAAAAATATACTTGATAATGTAAAAATATGATAACCAATTATTCGATGCAATTTTTAATTTTCAAAACTTCGCACAAATGTAATATGAAGTAATAGGAATTATAATAAAATAATCAGTTTTATTAAATATATTTTTTAAGACGCCACGTGTCAGATTATACAATATTTTTGCATAATAGAGCAGCTGAACAGAAGCAGAATAATTTTATTTGAGCCTTTAAATACAAAATAACAATGAATTTAATTGACAGTTATAAATTCTAGTATTTTCTATGATTACATCAAATCTTTAGCATATATTACATATACAATGTAAAAAAGAATCTTTAAAAGATTTGGAGATATTTGGGAAGTAAGGACTGCGTCGAATAAAATTGTCCGTTACATATCTTCCCATAATGTGCTATTGCAAGATTAAAATTAAAAAAATTTGATCATAGTAGCTCTGAATTAAATGGCAGAAAATAATTTATGTCAGTTATAGTCAATACAAAATTTATTTAACGCGAAAACGAAGTGGAAGTACGAGAGAATATAATTAAAATTTTTCAAAAACAACCTAGTTGGTCTTTTAAAAAAATTGCCAAGCAGGTAGGGGCTAACCCTAAGACCATTTCTCGCGTTATCAACCGCTTTATGGAAGACCTGAGTATTGATCGGAAGAAAGGTTCTGGTAAAAAAAAGGCCCACATGATCGTGAAAAGTCGAAGAAGGTTGTGAATATTTTAAAGAAAGATCTAAGCATATCCGGAAGGAAATTGGCGCGAAAGGCGGATTGCTCAGAATCTTTCGTGCGCAGGACTAAGAAAGAAGCTGGGCTGAAGACGTACAAGGTCCAAAAGTTCCGGATAGAAATGCCGTCAAGAATGAAACCGCAAAACAACGAGCGAAAAAGGTGAACCAAGTTTTTTTAATAAATTCGATTGCTGCATAATGGACGACGAAACTTATGTTTTAGCGGAATTTTCTCAGTTACCTGGGCAGGAATTTTATACAGCCGATTCTCGAGGAAATGTCGCTGAAAAATTCAAATAAAAAAAAATGACAAAATTCCCAAAGAAATTCCTTGTTTGGCAGGCAATTTGCAGTACAATTAATAGCGAAATATATGTGAAGGAATGCTTGCAAAAGAGATTGCTTCCATTTTTACGCCAACATGAAGTGTCCACATATTTTTGGCCTGACCTCGCTTCATGTCACTACAGCAAAACGGCCTTAGAGTGGATCCAACAAAATGCAGTGATTTTGAGGCCTAGAGAAGCCAATCCACCAAACTGTCCAGAACTCAGGCCGATTGAGAGATACTGGGCTTTAGTAAAAAGGGAGACGAAGACAACAAAAAAAGTGGCCAAAGACCTTCAAGACTTTAAAAGAAAGTGGTCTTCAGCAGCTGTGAGGGTGTCGGACACTACCATTACAACATTAATGGAAGGGGTTCCGGAAAAATTAAAACTTTTTATTAATAAATATTAATTTCTGGTTTTTTATATTTTTTTTTAAATCACAAAAAAATTTGCAAAATAAAATATTTTATTCTATAAAAATTCGATTACTAGATTTCTAGATTTTTTCATTTTTGTAGCGGACAATTTTATTCGACGCAGTCCTTAAGCAGCTATTTAACATCGAATATAAATGTGGACAAAATGTTTTGCAAGTGTTATGTAAATAATTAAAATTACTTCATTTGTCTCATTATATTAATGCATTCAAAATAAAATCTGTTTAAATTACGCGAAATCGTTCGTGTATTTTACGAAATAACTCATGAAATTTATCCACGAAATATTTCGTAAAATACACGAAAGAACTTTCGTAAATTTATGATAAAATTATGAATATTATTTGTTTATTTTACGAAACTATTCGTAGATTTTGTTTACGAAAGTCATTCGTACATAATACGTATTCGTACATTTTACGAAAGTATTCGTACTTTTGACGACAGCATTCGTACATTTATAAAACATATGAAACATTTTACGAATCTTTCGTAAAATACACGAATATTTTGTTAGAAAATAACTGACGATGAAAATGACGATTCATAAAAATATGAAATATGATACTTTTGATGCAAACAGAACTTACACAGAACACATTTTAAACCTTTTTGCATTTATAACTATCTATTTGCGTCCATGATACCAATTAAATAAAATATTTTGTTTAAAAAAAAAGAGTCGATGAAAATTACGATTAATTCATAAAAATATGAAACATTTTGCACTGATTTGATACTTTTCCACATACAGAACTCACAAAGAACACATTTTAATTATATTTTATAACTATCTACTTGCGACCATGATTCCAATTAAATTAAAATGCATTTCCACTGTTGCTATTTGACTGATTTCTGATTTTATTAATGATTCGTAAATAATACGAATGTTTCGTAAAATTCTACATATAGCCTCAAAATTTACAAAATTTTAGTAATTTATTCGTAAAATATAACGCTCATTCGTAAAATATGTTATTCTTTCGTAAAAAATTGTAATAGAAAATAATATAACGAAAGTTTCGTAATTTAAACGAAATATTCGCAATTTTGTTGTTTTAATTTTGCGAATATTGATTTGTAATTTATACGAATCGTTCGTAAAAAATAATTTGTGAAAAAATAGAAATTAGAAATGTTTCGTATATTCTACGAATTATTCGTGTATTTTTAAATTCAAAATTTAAAAAAAATATTTCGTAAAATTTCCTAAAAATTATTAGACTTTAGAAAAGTTCCAAGAAATTGACACGAAATTCAAAGGAATTCATTGAACTTATGGTTTGGTTTTTTGCGTTTTGGTCCATATACATATCGTCACTGTCATGCCAAAGGGGCGAATGTGCATTTTTAAAAATGTTGGGAAATCACATTTTAAAGTTGGAAGTGCTTTAAAAATTAGAAAAATTTATACTTTTTTAATTTTTTTCTGTTATTTTAATTTATTCGTCAATTATTATAACGTATATAAAATATCTTAAGATTTGGACAACCTACTGAATTATAAATACGGATTTTGTGAGGCTGTATCAAGATCAAAACGCAAATGTTTTTGATTTTTATGCTATAACTTTTTATTAGCGCAAAATAAAATAGTAATGTAGAGGCATTAATTATTTGTTTTTTTAAAGCACATATCTATTGGCATCATTAATTAAAAATATTTTGCCAAACATTAATTTGCCATTTGTTAACTGCAGGAAAAAATGTTTGCAAAATTGTTTTTAAATAATGATGCCAATCGATAGGTGCTTTAAAAACAAACAATTAAAACCTTTACACCACTATTTTATCTTGCACCAATAAAAAATTAAAGCAAAAAACTAAAAAATTGGAATGGTACAAGATAAAGTAGTGATGTAAAGTCATTTATTGATTGTTTTTAAAGCACATATCGATCTGCATCGTTAGTTAAAAATATTTTGCCAAACATTTTTTCCTGCAAATAACAAATGGCAAATTAATGTTTGACAAAATATTTTTAAATAATGATGCAGATCGATAGGTGCTTTAAAAACAAACAATAAATGCCTTTACATCACCATGTTATCTTGTACCATGAAAGAGTTATAGCAAAAATGAAAAGATTCGCCCTTTTGGCATTTAAGATTTTCAGTTTTTCCAATTTCTTCGTTTTTTTGCTTAAATTTTTTATTGGTGCAATATAAAATAGTGGTGTGAAGGTATTAATTGTTTGTTTTTAAAGTACCTATCGAACTGCATCATTATATAAAAATATTTTGCCAAACATTTTTTCCTGCAAATAACAAATGGCAAATTAATGTTTGGCAAAATATTTTTAATTAATGATGCAGATCGATAGGTGCTTTGAATACAAACAATAAATGCCTGTACACCACTATTTTATCTTATTCCAATAAAAAGTTATGGCGAAAAAACGAAAAGATTCGCCCTTTTGGCATGACAAGATTTTCAATTTTTCAAATTCGCCCTTTTGGTTTTGTCTTTTGTGACTAGAAATATCCAACAAAATGACACGCGATTTTGGCACAGCATACTTGAGTATAACCTACATTCAAAAATGTAAAAAAAGCAAATGTCAAAAAATGCACATTCGCCCCTTTGGCATGATAGTGACGATATGAATCTTCATTGATTTTTATTACAATACTATTTTTTGTATATACCCAAACAAAATATTCGGCAGCAAATAGAAACAAAAAAAACTGCCTTTGTGTTAAAGAAATGACAGGCAAAATAGTGGGAAAATAGTGGGAAAAAGAGTAGGGTATGGTAGGCAATGAGCTCGGAGCATTATATTCTAGATCATGGGTGTCGGACAATACAATGTCGATGTATTGTTGTTGGATTCCCATGTTTTTGTTGTTACACTTGATTGAATTGAATTCAGCAGATGACTTGTATTTATTTGTTGTTGTGTTCGATTTAGCGCTATAGAAGTGGTCGAAGAAATCAATGACAAAACAAACCACTAAACAAAATATTCGGCCAACAAATTTTTGAAAGAGCTGTCCATATGCATTCTAAAATCTGCTGTCAGGCAGTTATATTCAAAATTTAAAAAAAATAATATACTCTTTCTTTTCCTATCATATTCCTACTGCTACTTTTAAAACTTTAAACGCAGAACTTTCTATATAATGTTTTTGCCTGCTACAATCAACCTGCCTCTCCATTTCATTTTATTACTATAAAAATACTTTTAAAAACTTCAAAACAAAAATGTTAAAAAATGTTTTTGCCAGCTACCTTATTTACCTTTCTCTTCCAATTGGCTGCTATAAAGATGCTTTTAAAAATAATTACTTTATTATTTTCACCACCAATTATATTTAATTAAATAAAAGTATTAAGATCACTCATGTCGCTTCACATGACACATGTCCTACGTCCTGCTTGGCCAGTGCATGTTCATTATAGTATTTGTTTTGAGTATGTGTCTGTCTGTGTACGTTGATGTTTTCAAACTGTTACTGCAACATAATATGGCGTGCAGCGCATGTTTCCTGCGCTTTCATTTGCTAATAGCGCGTTTCGAAATATTTTAAATAATTTTAAATAATTTAATGCAATTGCATTATGTGTTTTGCAACAAAATGAGCAAATGAAATATTTTTGATGGATAATATTAAAACGGCCATATCGAACGTATGAGTAATTTTAATGCAAGTCCAAGATGAATAAACGTTTCAATTTCAGTTTTTTTTATTATTCGGTTTAAAGGTTTGTAATGAGTATTTTTCAGCGCATTCCCAAAATATGCCGGAAATCTGCTTTTAACATTTTACAAAATAGTGCCTGTCCCAGATAAAATGTCTTGTATTTTTCAGAAATATTTCCGGAAAACGCACAAAAAAATGGAAATGGTTTTTGGGAATTGTACACACAAAGAAAAGATAGGTAAATCTAACCGAAAACTACAGTTAAAATTGCAGTGACCGAAACACGTGGTAAATCGACTAAAAATTGTTAAAATAATAGATCGTGAAAATAGTTCGTTTACCATGAAAAATTGTTCATCTACCAAAAATAATAGATCGAGTACTATGAATAATAGTTCATTTACCATGAAAAATTGTTGGTTTACCATGAAAGTAGTTCCCATGGAAATAGTACATTTACCATAAAAATAGTTTATTTACCAAAAAAAATAGTTTATTTTCATTAAAAATTGTTTATTTACCATGAAAAATAGTATTTCACGGTAGTATAAAGTACTAAATAAATATATTTTAATATTTAAACGTATTTCTGCGCATCAATTAAGATTTTTTCTCAGCGTCATCTACTTTTTCCAACCGCAGAACATATTCACCAGTTCGATGGGCATTCAACATTTATTGAAAATCCCAAAAATTTACAATTATTGATGATTTATTTTGCATATATACACTAACAAAGTCATTAGAAGAAGAACTGGATGCCTGTGAACATGAAGGAGATTCGATGTCAGTGATGTTCCGCTGTTGCCACTGCTGCATAAAATTAACGAAGCCAGAATTGGCAGGATTATTGAACAATTCACTATTTCAAAATCTCATTTTACATTGTTTAATTTATAAGTTAATTGAAAATCACTTAAATCAACCGGTGCGTAAGCACACGTCCACGAATAGTTTGTCACTGAATATTTACGAACGAGTTGTCTCATTTTGTTCAAAGCATCAATATTCGCATCGTAAAGAGAGAAGAGAGGAGATAATTGCGTCGGAACCATCTTATCGGTTAGATAACCAACCAAAATAGTAAAATTACAATTTTGTTTGGTTAGTTTTACCATTTTAGTGGTTGAGAATAGTAACTTTACCATTTCAGTGGTTAGTGATACCATTTTTATGGTTAAATTTATATGCTACAATTCTTACGATTAGTTTAACTATTTTTATGGTTGAAAATGTCTCAATTTATTTTAACAATTTTTTGTCGATTAGATTAACCACCTGAATTGTACATGTTTTCAATACAAAATAGAAAAATGGTTTATTAACCTATCTTATTTTTTTGTGTGTATGGCAACCCCAGTCAAAATTTTTGGTAGAGTCAAGGCAGTTTTGAAACACTTCTTCGACATATTTTTAACAGACAAAGGCGGAGTTTGTATCACTAGCTGTTTATTTTCTTCCCGTTCCCAAACTGTGCTGTGAATCTGTCAATAAAATTTCACAAAATTTAAGAACCTGCTGTACTCTTCCCAAAATATTCTATAGCTCTTGAGCAGATAGTGCATCAACAATTAAGTAATTTTCTTTAAAAAAATTTTATTAATAACTGATCGGCAATCCGGCTTTAGACCTAAACGAAGCTGTATAACAGCATTATTTGACGTTTCAGAAGAAATACGCGATTCAATTGACAATAATAAAATTAGCTTTTTAATACTATTGGACACTCTGAAGCATTTGACACGGTTGACCACGAAATGTAGAATTTTACTTCCACTGCAACTGACCTCATATCTTCGTATCTTTGTGGTAGATCACAGGCAGTCTATGCAATGAATCAGTGTTCAGAATTTCTCCCTAACATAAGAGGTGTTCCTCAAGGTTCTGTCTATATGTAAATGACCTTCCGACAATTTTAACAAATTGCAATATTCATATGTATCTGCGTACAACTGTACACAAGTTGTAAGCGAAATTTACTGAATGTGTGTGTGTGCTTAATTTGAATAAAAATCTGGAACTTGTAAACGACTGGGCAAAGAAATATGGTTTATGTCTAAACCCAAATAAATATAAATGTATAGTTATTTATAGTTAGTATAGTTATTTCGAAAAAACCTATTTCAACCTCATGCATTCCAAAGCTAAAACTTAATAAGTCCGAAATTGAATTTGTTGACACAGCCACAAATCTTAGCATATTATTTAATAGATCTTTATCATTGAAAATCATATCATCAGCATTATTGGTAAAGTATACGGAATGATTCCAACTTTATGGGCAACACAATATTTCATCCCACTTCATATTAGAATACTACTAGCCAAAACTTTTCTTACGGATGTGAAATCTTTACTATACGGATGTGAAATATTCTCAAACTGTGATTCTTATAATAAACTGAAACTAAATGTACTTTTCAACAATATCGTTAGATATGTTTTTGGCTTAAAGCGACGTGATCATGTCTCACAGTTTGCGAAACAGATCTATAACATGACCTTTGAAAATGATAGAACCTTATTACTTGTATATAATAACTTTTTCTCGCTCTAATCGATCAAAAAATCTTATACCAATTAGACATTCTATTTTAATATCTGAACGTCAATTTTGTATCTACTCTATTCGTCTTTAGAACAGTCTACCTACCAATGTTAAAAACATAAACAACGCAGTGCAATTTAAAAATAATATATCCGATTAATTTTCTTTGTTTTAATTTTTTAACTTATTTTAAGTATTTAGGCCTTAATTTATTATGTAACCTTTGCCGACATCTAACTGTTTAACTTCTGCTGGTCAAGAGTAAAATGATCCAATGCATAACATACTTTAAATTGGGCATGAATAAATGAAAATAATAATTGTTAGTTTTAATGAAATTTAATTTTTTCATCAATACTATTGCTAACTTATTAATTATCTGTGTTTAATGTAATGTCTACGATCATGTTGCCAGTACAGTAATATTAAGATATATATATCTTGTTCTACTAGGATATAATAATTAAATAAACAAACAAGCTTTCTGTTTTCTGCACATTCCCAAAATATGGCGTGAATCTGTCATTAAAATGCCATCAAATTTTACAACCTGCTATACACTTCCCAAAATATTCCATTTAGCTGTGCCTTTGCCGGAAATTGCACAAAATATTCCTGAAAAATTACAAAAATATTTGTCTCAGGAAATGATCAAATTTTATGGAATTTTAAATTCACGGTCGAGGCAGCTTAGAAATATTTCGTCGACATATTTCAAACAGAAAAAAGCGGAGTTTGTATCACAAACTGTCTGTTTTCTGTCAGTTCCCAAAATAAGCCGCAAATCCACAAAATTTGACAACCTTCCCAAGACACAATTTTTGACATTTTTGGAATATTTTGGGTACATTTACGGCACCGCACAGATAAATAGAATATTTTGGGAAGTATATAGCAGGTTGTAAAATTTAGTGGAATTTTAATGGCAGATTTACGTCATATTTTGGGAACTGACAGAAAAAAAGACAGCTTGATACAAAGTCCGCCTTTGTCTGTTTGAAATATGTCGACAAAATGTTTCTAAGCTTCCTCGACCCTGCCAAAAATTTTGTCAGGGATGCAATACACTTCTCAAAATATCACATTTATCTGTGTGTTTGCCGGAAATATGCCCGAAATATACTTGAAAAATTACAGAAATTTTGGATCGGGAGATTCTCGGCATATTTTGGGAACTGGCAGAAAACAGACAGTTTTTGATACAAATTGCGCCTTTCTCTGTATGAAACATGTCGAAAAATGTTTCTAAACTGCTTTGATCATGCCAGAAATTTTGTCTGGGGTGCTGAAAATGGGAATTAAAACAAATGTCATCATTCAAATAAAAATAGTTGGGACTTTTTATAAAATTTTTCTGGAACTATTTTAATCGTGCTTTTTATCTTTGAAAGTATTTTACTTGTGAAAAAAACCTATATTTATACCCTACACTAAGAGTAAAAAGGTATATACAGTTTAGTATGCCGTTTGTAACACCCAGAAGGAAGCATATCCGGTATGGAAAAGTATATATATATTCGTGATCAGCGTGACCTCCTGAGTCGATTAAGCGATGTTCGTTTGTCTGTCTGTCTGTGGAAATCACTACTACTGAAAAAATTTAAGAGCTAGATATATAAAACTCCTAATTTAGATTACTTATATATCTATGCTGTCTGTACAAGAAAATGGGCATGATCGGTCAATTGTGACCTGTGAAATGACCACTTATTGTCAAATATCTCATATAAAATTGACATCTATAAATGAATTTTACTATTCGGGCTTAAGTGAGCTTTATTTGTCAAATAAGAATTGAATTTATGCTCAAATATATGAAAATAGTGTTGTTCGACTTGTGGTTCCCCAAAAAAAAAAAAAAAATTAAAGTTCGGTACACCAACCCATTTGTACATATTGGTATCAAATGAAAGAAAATTCTTCAGCGATTGCACGTTTGTGGTTATTTTCAGGATTCATACACCACTTTAAAGAGTGTTGAGATTTGCTTCTTAAAATATGAACATTTTTTAAAATAACTATCGGGTTCAATATTTGGCAGGTCCAAGGTTGTTAGAATCATTTTACGAAGTTGAAATACCACAAAGTTTGATATATCTACTGCTGTGATTCCCACAAACTTTGTGTTTATCGGAAATGTTCGCGAAATATTCGCAAAATGTTCAAAAAATGACAGACATTTTGAATCGGATAAATTTTTGGTCATTCAATTTTAATATTTAAATGGTGCAAAAGCAGATATTGGAGGATTAAAAGAATTATCCGAAGACCATAATGGTTTTACTATGAGTTTTTTTATATTTAATTTATATATAAAATTGCATTTATCAAATTAATCAGAGTATTTTTCTTGATTATGACAACGGTGTTGATTCGGTGTTGATGCAATAATTCTGCGAATTTGTATTAACATAAAAAAGCGTTATTTGCATTGCAAAAAAAAAAAAAAAATAATGTAACAATAAAGATATCGGTGTAAAGTATGCGCCAACAGCTGTTTTTACACAGAATTTTCCCAATATATTTTCGTTGGAATTTAACTAATAAAAAATAGAAAAGAACCCAAAAAGAAATAGAAGAATTACAACAACAAAAAGTACAAAGATAACATTATATGTGCCAATTGTGCTCCTCTTGCACGTTTACAGCCAATTAACTGTATACACTCGGTACGCTAAAAATCTATAAAAGTCAAAAATGTGCCACTTGCTGTCAGGACAACGAGCTTTATGGAATTCTTGGCACACTTTTAATGTACAACGCTGTCGTGGAGTCACAGAGTCTGAGCGTGGAAAAGTTCCATAACAAGGAAGCCTTAGGACATTTTTACAAGGAATTTAGTGGCACAACAAATTGATAAAGGGACCAACCTTAACAAAGTAAATAAGTTGACGAGAAGCAAAAAGTTGGTATTCTTTACGTTTCTTTGAATTTCCAATAAAGAAAAATATATAAAAATCTTAAAATTTTCAACTTTAATCCTTAGCTGTAAGGGCTGATTTTATTAAGGACCTTTTTGTGTGGTGTATCTCTTGTATGTGTAGCTGTGTTTTTAGGCATTTTACTGAAAATGCTGACAGTCATCAGTACGTCAGTATGTCAGTTTAAATATAATAGAGTTACAGTGATTTTCTTAGTGAAATTTTTAAATTAAATTGATGAGGGTTTTCAGAAAACTTTTTCTGTGCACATCCTTTTCAGTGCTGTCCTTTTATGTACTTCAGATTACATAGAATGAATCAAGGTTATTTAAAAAGTTCCTTTTCTGTACATAAACATAATTTTCCATTGAAAATACGTATCCTTTAATATTTATGCCAGCGGACAAAAGATTTAATATTACAAACACATCCTTGACTTATAGACTTTCATGTATTAATCAAGTTATACCTTTTCCTGTTTGAAAAACTGTTGCACGGACATATTGGATTTAAGTACGCACATAAAAAAATGATGGAGCGCATTTCTAAATTCTAAGAAATATTGAAAATAAATAAATGAATTTTAAAATTTTTAAATTTAGATCCAAATATCCTTAAAATATATAGGACTATTTTGATTATTTGGTATTTTAAACATAGTCTTGACAATTAAAAGAAAAATTACATTTAAAATTATTTAGAAAACCAGTATTTTTGTATTCAAAAAAGGCAAAACTGTAGAAAATATTTTTCTTAAAAACGTATCGTGTTAGAAATATACAGTCAAAAAAATCCGCAAATTATATAGAATTGATGTATGGAGTGTTTACCTATTAAGCAATTAAAGATTGCTCTGAAGTCATAAATAAACCAATTTTTGAGTCCTCAGAAAAAAACTCATAAATGTATCTCATTTAAGACTGTTTTTGGAGCTCTCCAAAATATTACTCATAATAGATTCATATTAAGGAGTTATTTAGGAGCCCTCAGAAATTATCAAATTTAAAATTGTTTCTGAGCGCTCAGAAAATTGACTTATAAAAGTTCTATATTTCTGAATGTAGGAGCGCTCTAAAATTTGACTCATAAAAGCATCAAATTGTATTTTTGGAGCACTCAGAAAAGGGAGTCATAAAAGTATCGTATTTTATGTTTAAATAAAATGTATATATTAATATTCGTTTTAAATTTTAAATCAAATAAAGAATCATGTTATTAGTGTAATTTCAATAGACAAACATACATATTTTTTACTTGAAATGGATCACTTAGAAAAACATGAACGTGTAAACTCTGGAAGTGAAGTAGTTGTGGTGTCTAAATACTCTCAAATATAATAATGTTTGAAAAATATTTAAAATTATCAAAAATATGCGAAGCTTGGGCTCTTGAAATCGTGTCCACAACCCAAATTTCGGGATCCTTTTTGGTTTTCTTTTATTACTCAAATATGTTTGTATTTGGGGTAATAAAGGTATCATAAATATTTTGGTCATAAAATCGTGTACCCAGAGGTCGCTAGTCTTTTTGGAATCTTTAAAGTGCCCACATATGAGTGTTTTAGGAGTAATTATAGTTTCACACTTATGAGGGTTTTTTAGCTCATAAAATTGTGCTCTCTACCCAAAAGTCGGGAGGCTTTTTGGGCTCATTAAGTTCAGTGTTTTAGGTCTAATAAAAATTTCATAAATATGTGGGTTTTTGGAATCAAAAAATAGTGCCTTTTTGGGTTATTGATCAAATATGAATGTTTTAATAATAATAATAGTTTGGCACTACAGTCCTGTATAGAACTTCGGCCGAGCTCTCTCACCATTTTCAGCTGTGCGTGTTATATTTGTACTCAAAGTGAATGTTTTAGGTGTTTTAAAAGTCTAAAAAATATGAAATTTTTGGGCTCATAAAATCGTGCTCTCTACCCAGAGTTCGGAGTCTTTTTGGACTCTTTTAAGTGCTCATAAATGAGGGTAACACTCATAAATATGACACATTTAGGAGTCTTAGAAGAATCAAATTGTTTGCTGGGATAACACGCACAGCTTAAATAGAGAAAGAGAAACTCGGCTTCATTGACTGTAGTGCCAAATGATTATTATATCGGACTAGCTTCTTCAGAGCTGTAGTGACTAATGATTATTATAAAATGAGTTCACAACGAATTTATTTAAATACTTTTAAAGTAATGAAATTATTTAATAGATATTTTTTTTTGTTTTGATTTCAGGTCAAGGATCTTAAAAACCCGTTCCAAACTGAACCACTGAATTGCATTGTGACAAATACAAAATTTTGAAAGTAACGCACAAGAGTTGAATTGGCAGAGAGCCAGTCGCACAATTCTCAGTCAGACAACATTTACAAATCTATTAAATATTTGCTCCCATTACGCGGACGGCTCAACTAGAACGAAACCAGAGTAAAACTTCTGGCATCCGCACATTTTTCCACATCTTCATCGTTTTAAAGATGGCTTCCGCCAGCACGACAACATCACCCAACAACGCCGCCATCACCGGCAGCGGCACTTGCTGCGGTGGTCGTATCGGCCTTATTGGCGGCGCTGGCGTCAACATCAGGTCAGGGTCCTCATCTGGCTGTCAACGACTGCGTCTGCCCTCGTTGGCGTTCGTTATGCGAAATTCGCGTGCCAACGAATGCAATGCAGCGGACGGCACCGCAAACAGCGTCGCACAGATACGCAAGGAACAGCGACGCGTCGTTGTCATGGGTTCGGCACGCGTCGGAAAGAGCTGCATAATCTCACAGTTTCTCTATGACAAATACTTGCCGCGCTACAAGCAGACGGTTGAGGAGTTGCATCGCGGCGAATACGATCTGCCCGACGGCTCGGCGCTGACGCTTGATATACTCGACACTTCCGGCGCATTTGAGTTTCCCGCCATGCGTACGTTGTCGATATCGACGGCGGGCGCATTTATTCTGGTCTATGCGGTTGACGATGCGGAGTCCTGGAAGGAGGTAGAACGACTACGGAGCGAGGTGAGTTTGGTTGTGTTGTAGGTGGGTGGTGGACATGGAAATAGTAGAGGACATATTGAAAGTGAAATAATTTACTTTTCATTATGTTATTTGCATTTATTCAGGTCACAGATTCGAGTCAGTAAAGCACACAGCTCATTATTATTGTATTTTCTGCAATTTACTAGAAACATTTCAGATTCTGATTTTTTGACATTTTCAGGAATATTTCGGGCAAACACACAGAGAAATGGAATATTTTGTGAAGTGTATAGATCCCCAGACAAAAGTTTTGACATGGTCGAGGCAGTTTAGAAACATTTTTTCAACATACGTATTTTAAACAGACAATGCGGAGTTTGAATTACTTGGTGTCTGTTTTCTGCCTTTCACAAAATATGGCGTGAATCTGCCATTAAAATTCCATACAATTTTATAACCTGTTATATACCTCCCAAAATATTCCATTTATCAGAAATATTTCTGAAAAATTAAAGTAATTTTGTCTCGGCAAGATTGTAAAATGTTATCGAATTTTAATGGCACATTAACGGTATATTTTGGGAACTGGCAGAAAACATACAGCTTATGATACAAACTTCGCATTTGTGTGCTTGAAATCTTTGGAACAAAAGAACAAAAACCGGAACCTAAATTTGTATTAAAAGCTGCCCATACCCAAAATATGCCGATTATAACATTACAGAAAAAATTGAGAAATATAACCCACAGAATTCGAATATATTATTAAAAAAAAAATCTATGGAAAGGTAGACAGATATGTTCGCAAATATTTCGCGTTTTAAATAACGGGTTTGATCAATACCAAATAAAAGATAATTTAAAACCCAATAAACATTTCTCACAACATTTTGAAATTGGTTTACTGGTTTGAGAGAATTCGATAGAAGAACTCGAAAAATGTAATTTTTTTCGACAAAAATTTAAATCAAAGATGCATTTAAAAAATTGGGAAAAATCTAAAAAGCGAGATGATTCACAGTCTGTGATATACCAAAATTAGCCTGAACCTTTTTAAAGAAAACGACGTAAATCGAATCTAAATGATACATTTTGTGGTCCGAAAAAATCATGTGAAAGCATTAGAATTGGGTGTAAACTAAAAAAAAATCCATTCTGTGTTACAGGTTATGCGTTACAGGTTAAACTATGTATATGAGGGTATTTTAGCGCATCTTAGAAGGCGTTACCGGTATGAAAAGTATATATTTTCTTGATCAGAATCACTTTTCGAGTCTACGTGGACGAGTCTACAAGGACGTCTGACTGTTCGCCTATACACGATAACTTGATAAATACTATTCCGAATGCGATGAAATTTAATTTCAATATATTCTAGTAGAAAAGTAATTTTAAGTTCGATAATGAGTCAAATTAGTCAACGTACTCAACTATATTCTATACAAGTGTGGACTAATTTTGAAATATTACAAACTGTGTATCATCTTACTTTCCCGATTTTTTCCAATTTTTTAAATGCAGTTCTTCTATCGATTTCTTTTAAACTGGTAAATTTATTTAAAAATGTTGTGAGAAATGTTTATATCTTTCATTTGACATAACTATAGATCATGTGAGTTATTTGGAATGCGAGATGGTACAAATAGATGTACCTCCCTTTTTGAAAGCTCGGTTCAAAAGTTATTGGCCGATATTTTGTAAACCTATCCAGATAAACATTTTTAAACCATATATTCAGAATCAGGGAGTCATTTTACATAATACAAATATAGTCTTGAATGCTGCGCAGAATAGCTGTTGTGTACTGTAATCGGACTTTAAAATTCTACAACATTTTACGCGTATTCGAATTACCTGTGGATTTGCCTCAAATATTTTAGAAAATTCCAGACAGTTTGTCGCGGCGATTATTAAATTTTATGGAATTAAAATTTCAGATTAGAGATAGGCATGTGAGCGTGATTCACGTGAATCACGCGTGATTGTGATTGAATCCTAATTTTGCTCACGTGATTGTGAGTGAGTGTGAGTAGACCTAAAAATACCGTGAGTGTGCGTGAGTCGAATATTTCATTTTGAATATTTTAATTTTTTGCGATTTTTAAATATTTTTTTTCTGAACTACAGAACAAGTAGGACCATCCCTTCAACTCAGAAGGTTTCAGGAAAGCGACTGCTCACTTTTCAGAACAATAATCATTCAATCCCTTTCTAACTACCGTCATAAACCCACTCAACTCAGAATAAGTTGCAAGGTTCCAGTCAATAATTGATCTAACCCCTGCAAAGCAGCCGTACTTAGTATGGGCTAGTCAATTTTTGTGGGGTCATGTCAATAGTTTTTGCTTGGTTTCATATGACCGTTCATGGAAATGGATATAGAACTCAATTTTTTTTTACTCATTTTTGAAAAATGGTGAATTTTCAATTTCAACTACACGGATAGAAAAGATTTGTTTGAATATGTTTGAATGTAATTAAAAAGTAATACGAAATTACCATACATGTATTAGGAATGAAGTGTAATTAAATTATAATCGAAATTGAATTTATTTTCGTTCACGTGTAAACATTATTATATTGTCCAGCAGAATCTGTCAAAATTACCATAAATATGTTACAATACCAACATAAAATTTTAATTGCATTTGAATAAACAATTTCTTGGCAATTCACTTGGTTAAAACTATGTTTCGAAACACAGAAAATACTAATCAAATCTAAATGCAACGTATATTCGCAACGCTCGTCTTAATTTGATAATTTATCGACTGACGAAGTTGGCAACGTTGTGCAGCATTTTCTACCGACGCCATCTATTGTCATCGTTTGAACCTATTGATGTTTAAAAACAAACAAAAAAGAAATTGGATTTAAATAAATGTATTCTTGCAATATTCTTCTTGTATACGAAGTTGGCACTCATTGAGCAAAATTTTCTATCTACGCCTCTTTTGTCATCGTTGAAGTGTGTGAAGTTCTTTTAAATATACTGATGTTTGCAAAGAAACAAAAAATGAAATTAGATGTAAACAAAAGTATTCTTGCAATATTCTTCTTGTATACGAAGTTGACACTCGGCATTTTCAGCGTACGTGCCTTTAGTTGTTCGTTGAGAAAACGTGTTCGCGTCGGTAATAAATTTGTTATTTGTAAATTAAATAAATATATAAATTGTGTTACAAAAGTACAAATAGTAACAGAGTATAATGTAGTGCAGTATATAATTTCTGAAACTAATGTGAAAAAACCACAAATAAAAATCTGTGTTTCGATTTTCAAACAGAATTTGGCATGTTTTTTACAAAAGCCCCCGTGAATTCCTTGCCTACGCTATGTGCTGTACTGAAATCAACAGTAACTGTACCAAATATAAAGCTAGCCTGGATCGTCTGGTTTAGCGTCTGCTGGTACAATTGTGGATTTATTGATGCTGTCACTTGTACTTGCAGTTTTAAACCAATTATTTATTTATGCATTTAAAAATTTGTATATGAATTCAATTATTATAAATTCCCACTGTGCATATTTAAAGATTTTTAATAAAAATTAATAAAAAAAAATATATATATTTTTTTTATTTTCAGGATTTCTTTCCAAAAATATTTAAATATGTTTCTATGCAAACTTACTACTTTTTGAACTGAAACAACTGATATGTTTCACTGGAAACATATTTATATTCAGGTAGTTCAAAATCATGTTTTATTTTGAACATATTTATGTTTCGGTTCAAATATTTATTTTATTTGGAAGTGGTAATTATTATGTTTTCATTAGAACATACTCCATTTTGAGGGGCAACATTAAAATGTTTCCGGGATATTATAATGTAAGTCAGAGCTCATTACAACACGGTTCAAGTCTCAATACAAATGATTTATCAGGCAATTATATATTATGTTTACATAAAATTCCAAACATACATGTTATTGCCTGCAAAATTATGTTTGGGAGAGCCTTTTTTTTTTGCAGCGTATATACATGATAACTCTGTATTGACTTCCGTAGTAACCAAAAAAATCGCTTCAAAAATAGTTTTTCCCAAAGTCAATTCATCCCTGGTAAATTCTACTGCGGACTATTTTTTTATTGATAATTCTTTTCCACAGATAATTTTTTCAGAGACAATTCTCAAAGATTTTACACGAATTGTTCAACGGAGAATTATTCTTCGAGGCAATTTTTGCGTTTTTATATGAAAAGCACATCGAAGATCTTTCACATTTCCATCTCCGTAAAAAATTGAAATATATTTTATTAAAATCCATAACATCATTATTGGGTTTTAAAGATGTAGGTTGTATTGGAGGTGCCACGCTCGGTCGACCAATCTCACCAACATTACAAATGAAATATGTATTTTTATGCATTCTGAAAACAATAGCAAAAAAACGTGATTTAGCGTGATTCACGTGAATCACGCGATTGTGAGTGAGTGTGAGTAGAGCAAAAAAGGCCGTGAGTGAGTGTGCGTGATTAGAAAAAAGCTTTCGTGAGCGAGTGTGAGTCAAAACTCACTCACGTGCCCATCTCTAATTCAAATATTCGGCATATTTTGGATAAAGGGTGAACAACGAAAATTCTCATAATTATGATTATGACAAGACCAACAACTATTTGTTTTGTCAATTGTTGTTTGTTTCAATACCCAGTACATAGCACTTTGTATCTGGCTAGACCTTGAGCCCGTAAAAACAATTTTTGGCAATAAATCTATTTTAGGTCATAAAACAAACAACAATTTAATTTTAAATAGTTTTAAAAGATTCCTATTTTTAGACTTTTAAGACTCCTCGATTACTCTATTTTCGGAAAAAAGTATTTCTCTTGAAAGTGTGATAAATAAGTCCAACATCGTCATTAGTTAACATGTTTTTATTAGTACAGACTTCCTAGAAAATATATCCAATTTGTGATTGCTCCTAATACACTTCCAAATGAGACTCTTTTATGAACCATCATTCGGAGTGCTTCAAAAATACTCTTCAAAAGGAGTTTTACTTTCTAAGACTCTTATATAACTCCGAATATGGCTCATTATGCGTAATATTTTGTAGAGCTTCAGTCTGACATCGATACTTTTATGATTCTTAGCGCTCATAAAATACTCACAAATGTGTCTCCGTATTGACTAAAATACACTAGACAACAAATTGAGGCCTTTTGTTTTTATCCACGATCTTAGTGAAATTTTCCGATGGAGTTTAAGATTCTAATCACGACCTCATAATCAGTTTTTATTAGATTGCCTCAAGTTTTTCAGTTATTACGTAACTCAAATATTGTGGTAGTGATTAGAATCTTTAAGTTCACCGGAAAATCATACTTAGTTCGCGGATATTTTTATACCACTAAGAGTGAAAGGGTATATTCAGCTTGGTACGCCGTTTGTAACACCCAGAAGGAAGCATTTCCGGTATTGAAAATATATATTCTTAAACAGCATGACCTCCTGAGCCGATTTAGGTATGTCCGTCTGTCTGTCTGTCCGTCTGTCCTTTGTCTGTCTGTTGAAATCACGATTAGCTTTTTACTTGAAATAAGAGTAGAAAGCTAGATCAATGAAATTTTAGAATTTTAGATTACTTATGTTTCTCAGATGTCTGAACAAGAAAATTGACATGATCGGTCTATTGTGACTTGAGAACCATCCACTTATGTTCATATACCTCATATAAAATTTACATCTACGATGGAATTTTACTTTGTACGGTCTTAAGTGAACTTTCTTGATCAAATATACGCTTTCTCGCTAACCGACTTGTGGTTAATCGAAATTCGGTACCCATTTGTATATATGGGTATCAAATGAAAGGTAATTTTTCTGCGATTGAAAGTTTTGAGTTATTTTTAGGATTCGTATACCCTCGTGACCTATGAACCACTTTTAATAGTACCCGCGCACATTATCACATAAGTGTAGGGTATTTATAGTCAGGTTGGACCAACTATTACTTTCAAAATTCTAACTAACTTCATCACACCAACTATCACAATTTCTCAACTTCAAAATTTCCCATGTGATCTAACATTCCAAACTGGTTCTTTTTTGTTGTACTGTGATATCAGAGCTCTAAATGGGTATAGTCCATAACAAAATGGACATAGTCCATAGCTAACTGGCTATAGTCGAATATTTTAAAAGTTTCTAAATTATTATCATTGAATTTTTGTACATATTTCCAGATAATAAATGCACGTGGATTACAAGTACCCATCGTCGTGGTGGGCAACAAAATTGATCTGGACGAATTGGAACGCAGCGTGCACCACGAGGTCACTGAGATGATCGTCTGCGAGGAGTGGAAGTGCGGCTATATTGAGTGCTCGGCTAAGGAAAACATCAACATCATGGAGGTCTTCAAGGAGTTGCTAGTGCAGGCGAACATACGTTATAATCTGAGTCCGGCCGTACGACGAAGACGACAATCGTTGCCATCGTACACGACGACACCCAAGGGACATCACAAGAGTCCTTCGCATAAGTTCTCGCTCAAGCGGCATTCGTGTACGATGACATAAAGAGAGAGAGAGAGAATGGCAGATAAAACAAAAGAAAACAGAGCTCGAGTTAGAATGGTGAAGGCGAACTTCAGGATGGCACTTTTTTTGTTAATTTGTTTGCGGCTTAAAGCGCACAGCCTTTCAGAATAAGAGCAACGATAATGCGGAACGTACCGTACACATATTGGGTAGTAGTAGCGCATGCCTTGCATAGAAAAATCTTTGGTTTTTGGCTGGATTTCTGAGGCACCAACAAATACATTTTGCATATTTTGCTGCTAACAAAATTAAGAGCAACAAAAAAAAATTAAAAAATATACAAAAATTATACAAAAAAAAAATATAAATCTAGATATATATTTTTTTGATAAAGGTGATATTTTTGTAAATGTTAAGATCAATGATATTTTTTTTGTAATGCAACAAAGAAAAATGTATCGCATGCGATTAAATAGCGCTTACACAATGATTTTTGTAGCGTGTTGTATTAGTTATAGAGCTTTTTGTTTTAGGGCAGGTCTCTAAGGAAAAGTTAATATTTGATAGGCTTTAAATATAGTTTTTATAAATGTGCAAAATTATAAAACAATAAAAATCAAAACAAGACAAATTTTAGAAATAATCAAAATATGGATAAATGTTAAATATGTTGATTACGACAAATTGTGAACTATTAAAGGGTTATAAGAATGACTTAAGTGAATAGAGTATAATTACCCTACGGAAAGAAGTATTATGAATCGGTCCTTGTTCTGACCTTTTTTAAAGAAACCAACCGGCAACTTTAATATGGCGATGTCATAGGAAGAGGTCAATTAACACTTTAGAGATGGGCGCGTGCCTGTTTTTAAAAGCACGGATATGCACGGGCACCCCGATTGGTGACACGCACGAGCACTAGTCTGACGACTAAATTTAAAGGCACGCACGAGAGACATGATAAAACACGGAAAATAGAAAGACACGAAGAAGCACGGAAAAACACGAGGAAGCACGGAAAAACACGAAAAAAGCACGGAATCACAGAAAAAACTAGGCAAAACGTGAAATATTATATTATAAACAGGGACTAAAACCCTTTAGAATATCAGTTTTGGTTCTGGTTCCAAATTTTTTAAAATAGCAGTTCCGATTCCGGTTTCAGCCAAAAAATGATATGTTTTCCGATTCCGGTTCCACACATTTTTTAATGACAGTTCCGATTTCGGTTACAATTTCGGTTCTTTGCGGTCCCAGAGTGGGAATAAAAATTTTGGAATATCGGTGTCGATTTTCGTTCCAATATTTAAAAATTAGCGGTTCCCGTTCTGATTCCGGTTCCCACCAAAAAAAAATTATATGGGTTCCGATTCCGGTTCCACAAATTTTTTTAAATCGGTTCTGGTACCGGTTTTTTACGGTCCCTTATTATAAATAATTCAAAAATGAACTTTGGTACTTTTTTATTCTCTGAATCAGAACTTGTGGGGGCCGCAAAGAATCGGAACCGTTAATAAAAAAATATATGGAACCGACAACGATATTCCAAAGTGTTTTTCCCTGGTTAAAATACCACGAAACTTTTAATTTCTGATAGAAAGTAAAAAAAATCTTTAATGTGCCTGATTTTAGAGGCACGGACACGCACGGGCACGACAACAAGTAGCACGCACGGTAGTTTACACGCACGAACTCATATTTTCTGACGCATACTTTTATACCTATTACTGAACTGGTCTTCAATTGGAGAATTTTAAACTGAATCAAATTCTTCAATTGAAGACCAGTTAAGTTTTTTGGTTTTAGACTGGTCTTCAATTGGAGAATTTTAAACTGAATCAAATTCTTCAATTGAAGACCAGTTAAGTGATAGGTGTTAATTTACCCCTTCCTATGACAACAACATGGTTAATTTGCCGGTTGATTATATATAAAAGATGCAGAGCGATTCAAAATATTTTCATGAAGGGTACTGAGACTTCTAAAGCATGAAAAGCATTTTAAAAAAGGTATCGGGAATACTTCATATATTTCAAAATAAGGCAGATTTATTGATGTTATTACTGCAGCTGTTGTCGAAATACTGATAAAAATAAACTTTGTAAAACCCGCTGTTATTAAAACTCTTTAAATGACTTTTGTTGAATCGTAAATTATAAACACCAAAATTAAAACAACCTGAAGGTTTCATACAATTTCACTTTAGTCAATTGAAGAGTATTTGATACCATATTGTATTATTATTTATTCAGTAACAGTAACTATATAATACATAATATATATTAAACATTAATTATAAATTAACAAATCAATGATGTACTAAAAACTCCAAAATAAATACTTACTATATGAATGTCTAATAAAATTTGTGTGTGTTTGTTTTTAAAATTCCAGACGTCCTTTTCATCACTAAGTAATTTAAATGTCCCATTGATTACTATAGTGTCTGAATAATGCAGAAATCATATATTTTATTGAAATTTCACTTATTACTGAGACAGTTTAATAATTTATATAATACTTATCTTTTATAATTGAATTCTTGATTTCGTCTTAATATATAACAGTAAACAAAATACGATTAACAGTTAAAATTAATTTTTTCTTATTACATCTTTATAATAACAGTTCATAAAATATGAATGGTATAGTTAATACATAAACCTAATCTAAAAAAATGCATTGTGAGAGCAAGCTCACTTCGTCTGTAAGTCCTGTAAAATCTCGCACATCTTGGTCAACTTATCCTCGATGCTTTGTAGACGACGTTCTGTGTTTTGCAGACGTTGACGATCGCGTTGTGTCACCGTCTTTTGATCTATAACGGCCAAAGCCAACTTCACGGTGCGACTGTCCATCTCTGAACACTTGCCAGTAATGCAGGAGCAACAGCAGGGCAAAAACTGAATTGGCGGATCGAGAAACTTTCGATTGTGGTCATTGTTGTCGTTGTGGACGTGTGGCAGAAAAGCGGCACCTTTGCTATTGCGTATGCCACCGCGTTCCATCATTACATCCTTCATTTCGTAGGAGTTGGCAATGAGAATCTTCACCTTGTTGCGATCGTTTGGCAGTATGGCAATATGGCGACCGGCAATGTAATTGGGATACAGGTTCATGAGACGACGACAGATGGTGCGGAACGGTTCGTGCTGCACGATGAATGTGATGCGTCCAGAGCGACCGGTGAATACTTCTTCGTAACGACTTAACAGATTGGCGCGACAGATGGAGCCGTTCAGTTCCGCTTGTGCTTTAATGGCCTAAAAACAGAAGAAAGCAAAATTAAGTATACTTGAAAAATTAGTTCCTCAGAAAGTTTTTCAAAGACATAACATTTTCCCAATAAGGGTTGTTTTCACATGAAATACTGTGAAGAGTTATTGATAGTGGAGAAGAATTGTTATGAGAAGGATTATTATAAGATGAAGTTAGAAGATGTAGTTAGAAGAAGAATTTAGAAGATGACGTTAGAAGTTGAAGTCAGAATATGAAGTTAGAGGAAGTGTATTCGTGTAAAGTGAACACTTGTTGAAACGCCAAATCATCTTCTTCTCGAGAATTGCAAAAGGAAGACAGTTTTTGAGAATAATTGCTTCGAGATGAATGGTTAAGAGAAGAATTACTAAAAGAAGAAGTTAGAAGAAGATGTGTTTTTTGTGCGATTTGAATCTTTGTTGAGAAAGAACTCTATTTCTTAAAATATTTTGAGAATACTGGTACAGAGAATTATACCCGATTTACATTGAGTTTCACTGTGTCGTCTAGCGTTGGATTTTTTCAAAGACTCATAAAAAATTGCAAGTATTTGAAAAAATGCAACCCTAAGCGATACGGTGTATCTCACAGAAGATACAATGTAAATAAGGCATTTTCGGACTTTCAAAATACTAAGGGTTATTTTCAAATGAAATACTGTGAAGAGTTGTCGATGGTGGGGAAGAATTGTTATGAGAAGGATTATTATAAGATGAAGTTAGAAGATGAAGTTAAACGATGAAGTTAGAAGATGAAGTTAGAATATGACGTTAAAAGAAGTGTATATCATGTGAAGTGAACCCTTGTTGAGACACCACATCATCGCTTCTGTTTTTGAGAATCATTGCTTCGACATGTTAAGAGAAGAATTAAGAATAGAAGAAGTTAGAAGAAATTGTGTCTTTTATGCAAATTGATTCTTTGTTGAGAAATAACTCTATTTCTTGAAATATTTCTGAGAATACTAGTAGAGCGAATTATACCGATTGAGTTTTACTGTGAGTTTTACTGTATCGCCTAGAGTTGCATTTTTTCAAAGACTCATATAAAAATTGCAAATTTTTGAAAGATTCAATGTAAATCGGGCAATATCCGGCTTTCGAAATACTTACTTGTGTATCGCTCACTGCGAGACCGTTCAGTAAGTTGAATAACACAATCGACATGAAGATCACGAATAGCAAAAAGATCAAGTAACTGTAGAGTGAGTCGTCAAAGTCAATATCGCCGGCATCAAATTCTCCCGTCAACATAACGATTGTCTTAATAATGGCTGCAAATGGATTCGAGAATTTATTAAACTCGCCATTCGCATCGGCCTCCGCTACCGGTGCTGATGTGCCAGTCTCATTATCTTTCGGTTTACCGAAGAGTATATAAAAACACAGACTGAACGTCACCACAAAGATTGAGTATAGCGTAAAACTCTTCAGAAAACTTTTCGAGACAGCACGCAACATGAGCATGTGCGTCGATATCGAGAGCACTGGCAGAGACCCGACTAGCAGACACAACTCCAGCGCAACGAGTAGCATCGTAAAGACTGCAATTATTCTTTTCGTCTCCTTATCGTAAATCGTTTCACTGCAAGTCATAATCGCAAGTACAATAAGCGCCATTTCTAGATAATTAATGGGCGAACGAAAGTACATCGTTGGCGACATAATGAACTGTATGACCTCACGAACAAGCATATATCCGATACCGAGCCAGGACAGCAAACCAAAGATGGCAGTCACGGTCTCGTTTTCGCTCTCACGGAACTTGAGTAACGTGTGCACGATGATCGAGACAGCAAAGAGCGTGTAGAGCAGAAAATTAATATAAAATATCACGGAGAGTCGATGCCATTTGAGGAAGAGGAAGCTCGTGATGAGCGGATGTTGCAGCAGATGACGATGCTCCTTTGATTCGGCAATGTATGCAATCGGTGTCATCTCTTCGCGCAACTGTTCCGACATTACCGAATTCTGCTGAGTCGTCGTCGGCTGCGAAATAAGATTTTTGTAGTCCATTAGTATTTCGAAGTTCTCATCGCCCGCCTTAAGCCCATTGGTGGTGATGCAATTGTCAAAGTGTTCCTCCAGCAGATCCGGATACATGCCCTCGATAGGAATATCGTTGAAGGAGCTCTTCATGCCAATATAGGCGCCGCGCTTGAGGAGCTCTTGCATGGCTCGTCGATTACGGTACTTGACGGCGTAGTGCAGTGGCGTCGATCCACTCATATCGCTCTCGTTCACATCGATCAGCTGAGAGTCGAGCAGTAGGTAGAAGCATTTCTGGTAATCGCAGTAGCTGTGCAGTAGTGGTTCATCGAGCTTCTGCAGTATACGTATCAGCAGTGGTTGCTGGCAGTTAGTCGGCTTCAGATCCTCATGATCGAGCAGTTTCTGCAGCGCCGACCAGTTGCCCCAACCTGTTGCGATCTCAATGGGTGGTGTGCCCTCATGCAATGCATTAACATTGACGCCCGTCTGCAACACAGCATCAAAGGCGCCGTGCTGGCCACGCTTAATGGACTCTACGAGCAGCTGCACATGCTGCTCCTGCATGGCGTTCTGTTGGTTATCCTTGCCGGAGACATTCAGCTGATAGTCGCTGAAGTGTTGAACGAACAGCTCTTCGTCGCGACTGCGCAGATGCGTGAGCAGCGTTTCCAGTGTTACCTCTGCAGCAGCGGAACGTATTGGTGGCAGCTTCAAGTCCGGATATTCGCTGCTAAGCAGTGTACGCACCTCGCCGTTGCGATACGTGTCAACATCCAGATCCTCCGCATAGTCGAGGAAATACAACACGATGGTGCGTTTCTTAGCCTCGTCCAGTTTACGTTGCTTCAGCACATAGTGCAGCGGCGTCATCTTGCGTTGATCGGGCATGTTCGGCGAGGCGCCGTAGTTAAGCAGGAGCTGCATACACTGCACCACATCGTCAACATTCTCGGGTGTTAAATTCTTGGCCAGCGAATTGAGTGGCGTCAGTTCCGCATATTTGTGATCAACCATGACGTTACGTCGACGCAGCAATGCGTTGAGTATCTGCGGATCACGCGAATCGGCGGCAAAGTTAATGGCGGCCTTCTGCAGATGTGTATTGATCTGTAATAAGGAGAGGTTATTGGGATGTTTTTAATCATTCAGAATTTTGGAAGGTTCTAGAGAAAGGTGACGGACAACACAACATCTTATTGTATCATGGATCACTTACATAATTGGGATTGCAACCGCGTCGTAAGCACTCCTCGACGTAGGCGGCACAGCCATGTGTCTTGAGTGCCTTCTCGAAAATACTCATGTGTTTGTCATCTTGCAGGGTGGGCTCCGCGCCCATATCGAGTGCGATGCGGAAATCGCGCAGGTTGCCTTTGGCGAGTGCGGCAGATAGTTGTATCTAATGGATAAGAGGAATAAAAGTGGTAAAGTCGGTTCAGAATAAATATTAATTAAGTGCTTCCATCGATCAGCATTGTTCAGCTGTCATAATGGATTAATTTACTTACCTGTGGATCGACCATTCCACAGTTGTTGATGTCGATGGAGAATTGTTTATTCGTCGCCATATTAAATGCGTTTTTAGTCTTAAATGTATTCGATATCAAGTACTGTCCGCATAGAGCGATCTTCGCGTGTCAATTTGAACTAAAAATAAAAATTAAATTCGAGGAATATTAGACTTGTTGGCAAAGCTTAACTTTTTATATAGGTAGAAATAATTAATTTTTCCATATGAAGTTTAAAGAGTATTTTTTTTTAAACCATAGAAAATGTCTTTAAATAAAATATAAAATCGAAGAACCGCATTTAAATATTTTATTCATTCAAAAAACGACATCCAAAAATATATTTTTATTTCAAAAATTTGTAATTCAAGAATACTGATTTCAATAAAAACCAAAAACGAATGTCCCTATTTCAGAATTTGCCATGTGCAACATGCAATAATTTAAAAGCTGGTGCAAGAAAGTTGGATTAGATTACTGGTGTAAAAAGTGTGATCGTGAGATCATTTTCTTTAATAGGATATTTCGATATTTTTTGGAGATCACCACAACTCGGTGCAAGGATACAAAAATGTTAACAAAAATATTTATTAAAAAGAATAGTTCTTCCGGTATTAGAAAAATGAGCATAGATCAAAGTAGACCGAACCGCTCCATTTGCAATATCGAACAGCGTAGGTAAACAAGCTATCTAAGTTCATAGTTTCATTGATTCAGTTCTTCTAATTTTTCTGTAATCGTGATATCAACAGACAGACAGAGAGACATATCGAAAGACAAACTCAGGAGGTGACGCAGGTCAAGAATTTACATGCTTACTATATCGGACACGCCCCTTTTGTCTGTCACATCGGTAAGACTAAATTGTGTATACCCTTTCACTTTAAATGCTGGGTATAATAATAGACACTGGGTATTTTCGGTTTAAAATAGGCTTACTGATTTTATACTTTATTAGTATTTATACTCAGAGTTCGGAAATACTCACTCATGCTCACTCATAACTCATGAGGAGTACAAAATATTTTTTCTCGTTGCTACTCCTCACAATGAAATATATGTCAAACTCACAACTTATACATATTTTGTATGTAGAGTTTTGCTCCTCACAAGAGAGTTGTGCGCTTCACTTCTGCTTCCTCATTTTTCATGAGAGTGTCAAGAAGCAAACTCTCTTCTTTTTTAACTCATATTTGTACAAGGACAAAAAGAAAGCCTAGATCAAGGCATTAATGATTTGTTATTATTACTATATTACTATATTATATAAAACAATATTTATAAATAAAACATGGTCAGTTTCCGCGGATTTGGTCTGGTAACACCGTTTACTTGTTGCAAAAAAGTAAGCACAATGTTAGCCAGATTTGGCCTTGTAATTTTATGAGTATGAGGAAAACAGAAAAAGCTTATTGCTACTCTTCATGCGGAGTAAAATTAAAGAGTACAAGACAGCACTCATGAGTAGTAAATTTTTACTCTCCTCTGATTTTTCATTGATGAGAAGTGAGTAAGTCGGATTTTAGCTAATCTTACTCGCTCATGTGGTGAGCAACAAAAGCAAATAAATGCTTTCTCATTTATGAGAAATTTGCATGAGTGAGGCATTATGAGTTCTCATTATTGAGTTTTTCCGAACTCTGATTTAAACAACTAATTTAAAAAAGTCAATATTAACTTTCAGTTGATATTAATTTTAAATACCAATTTAAAAAATAAAGAAAAAAAACTTACTCATATCTGGAATGTTAATAGTATGACTAAGTTAAGATATTAAATTACGATTCAAAGCACTACTCTATTGACTTCTGTAATATTTATTGTTAATTTATTTAAAATTGAACTCTTCGATTTTATAATATACAAACTTATAAATGATTTTGTTATTTAGGTTAAATGTTAATTACACACAAGTTTCCAAGTAATTCGAGTGATAAACCACTTGACGCATACAACATCCACCCACAACTCTATAAAAGTCGAGTTGAGATCGCAACACATACAGAGTATGTTTGAATTCGGAAATAGTCTGTATGAGAAGTCGACCCGATGACGTGATAAGCGATCTCGCGTTCCAATAAATTAACTGAAAAGTCTTTACGCACTCACACAAAAGCGCAGTCAAGTGAGATTTGTGTGTGTATAACAATTATACATATAGACACCCCCAATCAGCAGAGTAATACATTAAAGATCCGTAAATATGGAGGTTTCACAGATCAGAATATTGAAGATACCCAGTGGAAAAAGTGTGCGCATATCAAGTTATGCAAAACTTATGTTTAAGTAATAAGAAATCAAACAAAAAATAAATAAATATTGAAGATAAATCAAGGAACTCATTGTATTCACAGCAAAATATCGGAGCAATTCTGGCAGGTGTTTTGTAGAAATAAGTCCGTCTACATCTTACAACTTAAACGCCTGGAATGCAGCTTACTTCTGGGAAGCATCTAAAACTCCACAGAAGAAGTATCGGTCACGAACCTGGGGAAATTAAAAAATGTCGCACTGAAAACATATGATTTGAATAAAAAAAATAATTAAAATCCAACTTTTATCCAACACTATGGACCGAATTGATTTAATCTAATCTACGATCAATAATACTACGCCTGAGAAAAACTCATTAACATATTTGTGAAATATTTCGGACAGATTTAGGGAAAACACACAGATGAATACTATGTTTTCCTACTAGATTTCTACTATTAGACAAAGTTATGACATTAATAATATAACTTGATCTCGGAAATTGTGTCAAATCATCAATATATTTAAAAGGTATAATAAACAAATCTTTAATTAGCTATATTATTTTTTTTTTTATAAAATTCAACTTCCAATAAAATTATGACCCAAACAAATTATGGTATGATCAAGGCGGTGTTTGTATCAAATCTTTCTACTTTATGCACGCAGAGAAAAATCATGGTTGAGGTGATCATATTTGAAGGGCATCCATACTATGATTGAGGGTTATGGTTGTAGGCAATCATATAATTTGTCTAATATGATCCTCAGTGACAATACTGCGTACCACAATATGATCAGTGACAATAGTACGATTTTCTACAACCATACAATGGTCCTCGTTGACCGTATTGCGATTTCATACTACCATACTATGGTACTACGTAAGCATTGATCATATTATGATTATGATCATATTATATTATGATTATCACTAAATTCCTGAAAATGCGGATTGAAAGAAGTTATAAATAATGTTACATTTTTATACCCTACACCTATGAGGTACAGGGTATATTAACTTTGTGCATATATTGTAACGCCCCTTAGGAGGCGTGTCCGGTATGGAAAAGTATATATATTCTTGATCAGCATCACTACCCGAGTCCGTTTAGCCATGTCCGTCTGTCTGTCTGTCTGTCTGTCCGTCTTGCTGTCTTGCTGTCTTGCTGTCTTGCTGTCCGAATACAGAATAACTTGAGAAATACTGATCAGAATGCGATGAAATTTCGTCTCAATATATTTTATCCAAAAGTAGGAACTGAGTTTGAAAATGAGCCAAATTGGTCAACGGACACGCCCACCTCCCATACAAGTCAATTTTATATAATTTTTTCGGAACTAATAACTCGAAAAGTATTCAAGGTATAGTTATAAAATTTAAAACGTATTGTTAGAATTCACCTAAAAATATGTGGTCCAAAAATGGGCGTGATCCGCCCACTTTTTTTTTTCATTATTTCCCGGGTTTTCATAGTGGAAATTTGATCCGTAAATTATTAAATTCAAATCTATGAAATATTAGCCTTTCAAAATTTTAAATATGGGCGTGGTCCGCCCAATTACATTTTTTAAATTTATTTTTTTTAGTTTTTTACACTTTATATAATTTTTTTAATTTATGGGGATATAAGACGTAAATTTCTGATATATGAATAATATTCTGAGGGTTAATATCCCCACCAAAGGTGTAGGGTATTCCATAGTCGGGCCCGACCGACTATAAAAATCCGCCCCATGTGACCGAACTTACCCATGTGACCTAACTTTCCCAACTCGTTTATTTACATTTTATTTTTTATATCGTCGTTGTAGAACGAAAAATCACCAAATACATTTTCAAAATGCCAAATATTCATTTTCAAAAATCTTTATATCTCTTTCAATTTTTAATCGATGATCTTAAATTTTTACCACTTGATAAAGAAAATGTAAATCTATCAATTGATGTTTCAACATTAAAAATGCATCAATTACTTTTTATAATATTAATCAACAAACAAATTAAGTTTTTAATAAAAATGTTTTTGGTGACTTTTCGTTCAACAACGACGATATATATATATTTTTAATTAAAGACACAATTTTAGGTTGCAAACACAGTGAAGCCTGTACTGTGCGCGAAGCTGTCCTTGCAATGGCCGGACTGTCTATGGGCCGTACAGCACAAACAGTCTTTATGCGTTCGTGTTTTATCGCGCACAAGAACTTTCTCGTAAAGTACAGCGTCATCGTCATCATGAAGTTGAAAACGCGAGCACACGAGTAAACGATTGATAATTGATATTTGTTATACACATTTCTAGTAAACACGAGAAATTCTACAAATATTAACTGGCTGTTTAAAAAAAATCGACTCCAAATATTCCAAATATTTTGTCATTGAAAGAAACTATGGAACATTTAAAACAGATAATAATGACTGAGTTTATAATAATTTGTATGAATATACAAACAAATGCTGAATATAATTTTCTACTGGATTTGTTTATTGTTGACTTGTTTTAATTAAATCGTCTCATTGTTCCGATTACAGTCGATTTGACCTTATGTCAACCGACTCTTTTGTTCGTTGTCTGCATGGCATCCACATGCTTTCCAGCTTCTTTTTTTCACAGCCCCAATTTTCGACTACGCTTCAGTGCTTTTAGTGGAGTGAACTGGGTACTTTGTATATTTTAGAGTATTTTTAACATTCAATGCTTATTTTTTATTTTGTTTATGCTGAAAAAAATTTAGTTCACATCAATTAAATAGCTCTACTATACAGTGTCAAATTTTAGGAAGTTTCATTTTAATAACAGTTTGCCCACATAAATTGCGATACGTTTTTAACAAACATAAATGGATAATATAAAATATAAATATATAAAATATTATCTAATATCTATCTAATAATATTATCTTTTATCTACTAAATTACTCTCATTTTCCGGAATATTTCCGGCAATAACAGAGATATAAGGAAACTTGTGTACTTCAGCTGTCGATCGAATTAAGGTCGATTTTGTATGAACATTAATATTAAAGCTCTTATTTAGATTTCTCAATACAAGTAAATGAATTCAAAAAGCATGTTTTGATTTTATTCACGAATCAATTATTCTCCGATATGGAATTAAAATACACATTTTCTTCAAATGAATTATTTCCGCAACAAATCTTCCCAAGACAACTCGAAATTTCATCGAATGTTAGAATATGCACGATATAAATACTTATAATAAAAATATAAACTTCTTTTAATTACACAGCACAATAACAAAATAATTATCCGCGATCTTAGTATAATTTACCAATGGAATTCCAGATTCTAATTAAGACTTCATACTCAGTTTTTGAGGTACACCTGAAATTTAAAGGTTTTTTGCGTTTGACGGGTCATAACTTCGCTTAGATCAATCCGGATTTATGTGTTTTTTTTTCAAAATATTAGCTGAAATATTCACTATGGAATACAAAAGTAAAAATTAGATCGAAAACTCAAATCTGTAAAAGTTTAAATCCAAAACAGTCCAAAAAAAAATGTAAAAAAACACGATCAAAATGTGAAAAAAACTGAGATGACGTCATGATTAGAATCTTAAATTTCATCGGAAAATCACACTTAGTTCGTAGATAAATAAAAAATGACTCCATTTGTTGTCTAGTGTTATTGCATCTTTATATTTGAATGGTATATTATTAAAAATCTAATAATTACTCAATTTATCACACTATTGTAGTCTCATTAATTATTTATTAGTTGTTCGCACTTCTTCGAAAACATTTAAACAAAATTAACAAACCATTGAAACGTCGCAATCAAAGAAATTGTTAAGATAACTGGCCACATTTAAAAGTCAATGTGGCACATAATATATACATTAGTACAATAACAATTTCCAGTATTTAACAACAACAAACAATTTTTTACAATACCCATTACAAAGCGTTGTCATTATTAGAAAACATTAAGATTAATGCTTAATAAGAGGGTCCATTTAACCGCCATTTGACTCCAGCTTAGAGACTAATGAGTCCATCACTGGCCACTGATTTGATTTCTGATATATGTTGGAGCCCGCATAATGATTACACTGTGGCACAAACATTAAAAGTTCAAATAGTAATGGAAAATAACAATCTGATGTCTATTTCCATGGCAAGTTTTTAGTTGTTGCCCCAAAAACTCAATACTTACACTAGCCATGGAAATCATTTTTGATTTTCTAATATGTGTTTGTGAATAATTTCACATTGACTTTTAATTCAGTAATTTTTTGTTTATTATGTTTCTGTTTATAGTATTTTAAATTATATTTTATTAATCTATAATTATTGTGACAGATAAAATATGTAATCCTTAAAAAAGGAAGAGTTTATAACCATTAGTGAGTGCGTGATAAATCGTTGAAATTTAATTCCTTAAAATTGTCTTTGTGTGAGTGAAAAACTGATTTCCAAACGAGTGCAAAAACTAAATACTCAGTGCAACAACTATTCTAGCAGTTATTGCTCTATGGAAATGTATCAGTGCAACAACTGCTAGAATAGGGCAACAACTGAAGTGCCATGGATAACGACATGAGATACCGATTTATGATAAATTATGAGATACAGACATTTTAAAATATGAATGTGGGTCTCCATACTTTCTTTTCCAATTGCCACACAGATTGGACTTATCTGCGCCCGACTACTCTAGTAGTTGCATGGAAATTAAGGGTGTATAGTTAATTATCCTAACCCGCAAACACGTCGACTCCAAACACATGGGGTACAACTTCTTTGGAAAATTGAAAGAAATTGAAAAATTGCAATTGAAATCCACTTGTTTTAGGAAAATTGTAATGGAAATTTTAGGTCCTTTTCAACCACTTCTTACACAGAAAAAAAAAACCTCAATATGATGAATTTATTCATAAATATTATGAATTTTTTCATCAACTACCAGATTCATCATATTGGTACCACCGTTTATTAAATGACATATTAAAGAAGGCATTCATTATATATATGAACAAAGTATTCAATACAATGAATTTCAATTGTGATATTGATAAATCTGTTCATAATATTTTTTCAAAAAAAAAAAAAAAAAATCGAAAAAAGTGTTGTAAAAAGTTTATTTAAAAAATAACAGTAATAATTTAAAAAAAAAATAGTTCCGAAAAAATATTTGTACAAAAAAAAATTTCCGAAAAAAAAAAAAATTCAAAAAAAAATTTCTTAAAAAAAAATTGTCCAAAAAAAATTTTTTTTTCGAAATTTTTCACTCGAAAAAAATAAATTTTACTGAAATAATTTTTTTTTTCAAAATTAGTTTTTACTAAGGTTGAAATACAGGTGATAAATTATTCATGATGGGGTTGAATCATATTTTTTTATATGAAAACGTTCGATATTAAACTAGTCAATATGACCAAATTTACTACAAATTACAATCTATTGTGTCCTGTAGTGATATCCAGATATAGATTTCTGTACTAAAATTGTTTGATTTTATCAATTGCACTCTAAATATGTTTAAAAATGTCAAAATTGTAGTGAAAATTTGGCAAAATTGAGACATATGAGTCAGTTTTTATCAAAAATATGGATTTATATGCATTTATTCAAATATATGGATTATTACCGAAAAATTCGTATAATATGTATTTAAATATTGAATATGTAAATCCATATAAAGGCGAGCCCTGGTCATTAATATTATGAATGGTTCTTCAATACAATTAATCATGGTTCAAAGAACGGAATTCATCAAAAGGATGTACATTTTTTTTTTCTGTGTAGAATAGTACTGTTAAAAACTAGTTTTCCAAAAAATTTAAATGTTTCTTTTAATTAATGCTAACGCATATCCAGAATATAGTCCAAACTAACAATAGAAATTGCTATTTGTCTTTTCAAAAGTTTTACCTTTTAAAATATGCCCTTTTTTCAAAAGAAATTGGGTCAGATACCTTTAAGTTTTTAATCGATGGTTTATTCTTATTCCAAACGTAGTGCCAGGAGTATTAAAAGTGCCAGGAGAAGCAAAAAGTTGTTTGTAACTATTTTCCTTCAGTCGAAATATATTCATCGTCAGTCCAAATATTTCAAAAATACATCAACTCTATGTCGAGGTCTCAACACAATGTCGAAGCAGGTCCAATGGCGCGTGTTTTTCACGTCACACATTATTCATATGAATTGAAAATGTACAAAGAATGACTCAAATGATTGACAGATTCTGTTGTTAACATGGCTTAAAGCCGCAGCGTTACAAACACGCGTAATTATGATGGAAAATTAAAAATGAATTATTACACACATCACGTTTGAGTCTGACGAGTGGACGAAAACGTTAAAATAACGCTTAAGTGCTTAAAAAGCTTCAAGGCATCAACTGTGCAAAGCATCTTTAGGAAGATCCCATAGCCTATAGTCACAACAATATTCCGGATACCTACAACGACGCGTCATTTAAATAGGGTTTTAATTTTTCGTTGGCCAATTAATTCAAATTCATATTTGGCCACTTTTGGTACGTGCTTCAAAACTTCAAAGAGTTTTGCATAAATTAAAAAATTTGAAATTTTTGAACATCTGTTGAAAGTGTTTTTTTTTTTTAATTTTCTACGAAAAAAACTAACGATCTCATAAAATGTAGCATCGTTTAAAACGAGAAACCTTTTTTTTAATAAAAACTGTTAAAATAGGACTTCAGGGTTTTATTTTGAATTTGTTTGTAGTACTAAACATTTGTTTATTTTAATTAAGTTCAAATTAGTCACAGTCAGTATTTTCTTTTAGCAGCAACCAAAATACGTGATATCGTTAATTTAATCTCTTTAATTTAACATTTGTAGACAAAAAAATCTTTCCGAAATGCAAAATATACCGTGTGAAAAAGCTCATTATCAAGCGTATCGCATCAAAGCTTGCCGTATATTTTAATTAAATCTCTTTTCCGCATCTCTTATTGTTACTGATGCGGTTTCTTTGCGATTAGATCTGACCTCTAACACATAACCATCCGTTGTGTTTCACGTCTTATGTATTTCCCATAGTTCGAAGATATTTTACCTATGAGAAGAAATTTGATTTGGTGCGAATTGAGTGAATCTTTTGTTGTATTTTAATTGATTACTTTTTGATTTATCGCATAAAAGTTTTTGTCTATAATTTATGTTATATTGGAATGTAATATGAAATTAATATTTTGCATTAAATGGGTTTGTAATGTTTTTTATTCTAAAATATAGATAATTATTTTAAGTTATACAACTATTGTACTAGGGGCAGAGTAAATAATTGATCAGTAACGTTATTTAATAATCATTGTCTGTCACACACATGTTTTTCTTTAGAAGTATCACTTCCCACAATTATTACCAATATATATAGTATTTTTTGAGGAGAAATATAATAAATAAATGATCAATTACAAACTTTGGAAATTGATATGGACTAAAACGCAAAAAACGAAATCATAAGTTCAATGAATAATTACAATATAGTAGATTCCTTCGAATTCAATGTTAATTTCTTGGAACTTCTTGAATGTCTAATTGTAAAAATTATGTAAAAATAATAAATTAACGTTATCTATTGTAAAATTGAAGCTTTTTTATTTATTTTATTTATTTATTTATTTATTTTTATTCATTATTTGAACGGCTAACGTAACAGTCTTTTTTGTAACATAACAGTACGAACATTTTATTTCTATAGAACTAAAAAACAAATGTTTAGCATAATTAAAATTTAATTTATTACTTTCATTCTAAAACTTAGAAATTAAGCACTACACGTTGAAACTAGTCCACCAGAATAGCAAACTTTTTCAACAATGTAAACAGAAAAATTAATCGACGTAAATACAGCAAACAAAATTAATTGTACACCATTCATTGGTTTACCAATGACATTTTTGATATGTTCATGTATTGAGCAAACACATTCGCTAATAATGTTATTTTTTCATTTCATTTCATTTATTCTGTCTACTGATTTTAATCTTACAGTTTATTTGCGTCCAAAAATATACCAATAAACAATTTTTAAGTAGAAAATTATTTAATTGGTATTTAAAAGTATTTTTTTATTTTCACAGTATATTTATAATTCTTGTTTAGTTTATTAAAAAAAGAATATTATAAATTCTTGTGAAAGTATATAACAAAAACACTTTTCTGATGATGAAGCATAATTAAATATGCAACTATTACCACCATCATCAGTTTAAACGACACCAATAGAGTATGATCAAACTCTATAAGTGTTTCTTTTGACTTGAACCAAATGTGAACTGATATGCGCGCCAACTAAAAATTGTAAGTCAAAGCGAATTCCACCACGCACCACGGACTGCTATAGCGACCACTCACTGCTATAACATAAAGGCGGTAAACGTATACACATGGCTGTTGCCAGCAAATGCGATTGTTAATATGACGAATGTGTACGCTAATACAATTAATAATTTAGTCAACGCAGTTTGAGCAAATATTTAATTGTATTTATGTACCTATTTGGCTATATTTACGATTTTTTTCAGTGTATGTAAACTTAAAAGTTACAATTACATACTGTAAACTGTTATAACTCCTAAACAACAAGGCATACTACAAATGTTATATATGTAGACAATGATACTAGAGAAACATACTTTTAGATACATGTATCAAAAATATTAAAAGTACTCAATTTAATGGGTTTTCAGAGAAATGCATGTTGAAATGTGCGTATGAATGTAAAGCAACAGTTTGCGTTTTGGTCCATATTTGTCATAATTACAATTAATTCACTAGCTGCGGAGGCTCAGTGGTTAGTGCGTTGGACTGCGAGTCGAAAGGTCCCCGGTTCAAGCCTGGACTGGGGCTAACAACATCTTTTCATAGAAACATTTTTCTATACCGCGCTACCTCTCGGCAGTAAATGGCAAACGTACGAGAGTAAAACCATTGCCTATGAAAAGCTCTCACCCGCCGAGAATTTTCTTATCATTTATGATTTAATAAAAAACAAACAAATGTTGTACGGTCCATAGTCCAAACTAACTATAAAAATTACTAACTTTTTTTAATTGATCCACTTTTTAAAATATTTGCTGACATTTTAATTTTGGTACTCTTTTTTATAATCAATTTTCAATAAATATTATAATGCCCTTAATCTTTATTTCATATATTCATTATTATATATATAAAGTATGCTTTTTCTTATTACATATTAAGTTTTATCTTATTTGAGAACATTTCGGTTAAAAACGATTATTTTTCAGTAATTTGTTTGTTAAATATACAATCATTTTAAATTTTAACAGTTTTTGACGGAAACTGTGTTGATAGAGCATATTTTAAAAATGAGAATCGATACAAAAAAAGTTACAAATTTTCATCGTATGTTTGAACTGTGCTCTACATATCCATAAATCATTTTATTATTTCGCATTAGATTAACAATATTAAAAAATGGTCCGAAAACAGTCTAAAAAAATCAATATTTTTCGTATAAAAAATTAGTTAATGATTTTGACAATTAGAAAATGTTTCTGACAATTAGCAATTATTATTGTAATCATACTTTGGTTGTTTTTATTATCGTTATTACTCGTAATCTGCCTTTTTTTTGACAATATCACTACTCTACAAAACGAAAAAAAAACTGAATTGCTATATGTGCATTATTTAGAAATTTGAACATATAACCGAATGTCAGTAATTTGTATCCTTAGTTTAAACTATCGACCATGTTCCGGGTTTCGATCGAGTTCCAATCGTATATCATATAAACTACAGTGGCTCACACCTTATTTCGTGGAGTACACAATTCTAATTTTAAAAGTTTCTAGCTTTTAAATATGTACTTATATTGACGAAATTTTAACGCAGATTTGTAGACCAATGTTCATCGAACATAATACCTGAGTTTGGATTTTGAAAAGTGCTCCACTCGTGGTATAACAGGACTTTACAATATACATAGAAAATTTAAGCTCACAGCTTATTTCGTGCATACATTTAATTTAGATGTTAGCTCTCGATCGTGGTCCCGTATTCGCTGTTTTTCTTGTTTACTATGTCCATTCAGTGGTGATCGCAGTTAATTTTAGTCGGAATTCATTACAATATATGTAAGTTCTGATTTATTTAATGAAAAACAACAATAGAACAGGGCAAATTAGTCTTATTTCACTTCAAATATGAGAAAACTTAACGAAAAATGGATGAAATCGTAAACTTGAGTCCCTGCAGAGAACCCTCCAGTGCTTTTTGCACGAAAATCGTGTGGCCAATAAGAGATGAAATGCTCCGAATAAAATATTTACGGAAGCGGAGGAGCGACATGTTCTGCGTAAAACAAAGAAAAATCCGAAGATATCCGCTGCAAAATTGGCAGTGGATGTTGAGAAAGAGTTGGGCAACAAATGTTTTGCCGAAACTATTCTCCGAGTCCTGCGGACCAACGATTTTAATGGTCGAGTAACACGCAAGAAACATTTCACAAAGAAACATAATCAGCTAGTCGATTGAACTTCGCCAAACAGCATGTTGTCCATCCTGGTACATTCTGGAACGACGTGATATTCTCAGACGAGTCCAAATTCAATATATTTGGATCCGACGGAATGCATTACGTGTGGTGTAAGGCTAATTCCGAGCTAGGCAATAAACACCTCATGCCTACAGTAAAGCATGGTTGCGGTTTGGGCCTGCATGGCTGCATCCGGCGTTGGAAAATTAGTTTTTATTGATGAGATTATGGACAAGACAATGTATCTGAACATTCTAAATAAAAATTTACTTCAATGTGCCGTTACTTTGGATGTACGATAAGAATTCGTTTCTATCATAACAACGACCCGAAATATAAATCGGGAATTGTCCAGTCATGGTTGATTTGGAATTGGTCGCATCTTATGACTCCGTCTGCACAGTCACCAGACACTGAAAATTTGTGGACAATTTTGGAGAATGGCGTTCGCAAGCGGAACATTTCCAATAAAAATGATTTGAAATATACTCTGATGTAATTAAACAAAAGTGCGGTCACACTACATATTAATAGACATGCACATAACATTTTTTTAAGATACAGTGCTGTGCACGAAATAAGCCGTGGCGTTGAATTTTGCAACGTTTTCTGTTTTTTTGCTTTATCTTTTTTCAAGAAGTGTATGTAAAGCAATTTAAGTTTCTGTAAAGATAAGTAAAAAAATGTCGTTTAAAATTTATCAATATTGGTATTCGTTACTGAGTTATAGCATTTCAAAGTTGAACACAGCGCCTGCACGAAATAAGCTGTGATCCACTGTATGTAAAACACACGTTTTTGAATTCAATGTCTGAGCAGAGAGTATATATTTGATATAGAGTTTCCATACAGGTGGTTTCGCAGCCACTTTTCTCAAATAAATTCAAACATTGGTTATGTGGAAATTGAAACGAAAATGTTGTCAACAGACACATTTGCAAATCAATATTCTGATGTTTTCTGACACATTTTTGGACAGAAAAATAATTAAAATTTATAAGACGTTGGATTGCAATATATCTTGGTAAGTTTGGTTGTAAATTATCCGCGGACAGATCCAGTTTTGTGCACTGTTTTCCTCTGTTAACTTCAATCTGTAAAATTCCAATTCTACATAACCAATGTTTTCGGCAGCGACGCCAGCAAACTCGGAAGGAAACTCTATATAAAATGTATACTCTCTGGTCTGAGTATAAAATGAGTATAAAAAATGAATTTTCAAATGTTTTCAATTCATTTGTTTTGAACGATTTCAATTTGTTGGGAAAACCATGGTACAATAACAAGGTAGTAGTATCCCAGAGCGCTTCTCACAATTTTTTCTTGTCCCATACAACATTTTGACATAAGCACGGGACGTTTGACAGTATTTGCAGCCTTTTGACAGAAGCACGGGACGCCTAAGAAGAACAAGAACTCTAATACTCCTACCTTGAATAATTGTATCATGGGGAAAACAATAATTTATATTGTGACATCGAATTCAAAACCGTTTGTTTACAAATTGTATATGAAATTGTATCGGAATTCGATCGAAAGTCAGAACATAGCCGTATATTCTAGAAAAGCTTGAATAATTTTGGTTTGCTTATTTAATTTAAAATACAAAAGTCTAGTACAAAATCAAATTCTCCCATATCAGGTCCCATTTTCTTAAAATATAAATTGAAAATTTAGCATTACTTATTATATAAAAACTTCTCTTGGAAATTAAATGAAAAATAAGGTAAATGATTTCAGTTGTATTTGACACAACTAAAACTATTGTTACTTTAAAATTTCTTGTTTTCGAAAATTATTGTGACAATCAAAAATTCTTTACATTATTATATAATATATTTGTGACAACTGAAAATAGTCAATCTTAATTAAATCTTAATTTAAAAATCTTCAAAAGTTCGTTGGGCTATAAACCCTATACAATGGGCCGTGTGTGTTCAGCAATTAGCCAGCGACAATCTTTGTCATTCGGTCTTAATTTGTGCACGTTTGTCCACTAATTGTCATAGTCATGGTGGTCAAATCTGGTGGCTATGTTCGAGCTGTAAAATATTTACTCAACTGATGTCACCGAAAACACGTAGGTAGTTTTACGTTTATTTTTTTACCAAAATTGTGTTGTTGAGTATTTTACACTTAAACATATTGAATGTTGGCTATTAAATAAACAAAGCAACAGAAAAAAAAATACAAAAACACGACATACTTAATTGCGGCCGACACTTTTAACCAACTACTACTGCATATAGTAAGTAATTATATAATAGTTTGGATTTATAACATTTCGTAAAATGTACGGAAACAAACAATTTTCGGAAAAGTATTATTTAAATAGTGGTGGTAACAATTTATGTGAAAACAAATTAAATTTTTATGACCTTCATTTATTTTAGTTTCAATTTGTTCTTTGCTGCTTTATATGCATATATTTCTGTTTTCATTATTAACTTTTTCACTCAATAATACAATTATTCACACACTTGAAAATCAATTTGCGACCAGACGCAGATTTATTGATCCCATTGAAATTAATCAATGCGGCACACGCACATCACTTGTGGCACATATAACGTGCTCGGGTCCCTCATAGCCAGATCATGAGTTTTTTTTAGAAATTATATTCAAAATAAATGTGATCATTTGTAGTATTTTGACGGATTAACAGCTAATATTGATTATAAACCGCTTTTCTTGAAGTCTCAAATTAGCTTTTTACAAAGTATTAATATTTATTTGAAGTAGTTTATTTGACTTTTTTTCTTTACTTTTGATTGGACAATAAAGTGTATTAAAAATAATTACTATTTTGTAAAAAATACACTTGGCATTATTAACTTTATATAGAAATCACCCATCTACATATTTTCTTTTTCACTACGAAATAAACTAAAAACCAGTTGGAAAATTTTAAAGTAGGTGTAATTATGATAGTTAGGATTATCAAAATTATAGTCGGTCTAAGCCGACTATAAATACCCTACACATATGTGTGGTTACCATTCAAAGTGATATATAGGTCACCAGGGTATACGAATCCTGAAAATAACTACAAACATTCAATCGCTGAAGAATTTCCATTCATTTGATACCCATATTTACAAATGGGTAGGTGTACCGAATTTCGATTTTTTTTTGTGAACCACAAGTCTTTTTGCCGGAAAACATTATTATAATGTATTTGAGCATGATATCAATATATATTTGACCAAAAAAGTTTACCTAAGCACGTATACATAAAAATTGATCTTTATATGTACATTTTATATGAGGTATTTGAACATAAGTGGTCGGATCATAGGTCACAATTCGCACATACAGCGTAGGTATATTAATAATCAAAGTTATAAGTTTCATTTATCTAGCTCTTCAATTTTAAAAGTAGTAGGGATTTCAACAGACAGACAGACGGACAGACAGACAGACAGACAGACAGACAGACAGACAGACAGACAGACGGACAGACAGACGGACAGACAGACGGACATCGCTAAATCGACTCAGGAGGTCATGCTGATCAAGAATATATATACTTTTCCATACCGGAGATGCTTCCTTCTGGGTGTTACAAACGGCGTACCAAACTGAATATACCCTTTCACTCTTAGTGTAGGGTATAATAATACGAAATCACCATACATGTATTACGAATGAAGTGTAATTAAATTATTGTTCAGATGTACACAAAAAATGTTACCAAAAATTTCACCAACTACCAGGATATTGATGAATTCATTCATTGAATTAAAATCATATTTTTTAAATGTTTTTATTTTCTATATTTTTTTTACATCAAATTTCAAACACAAATTTATCTCCATTTACACATTTATGTATTCATAATTCTTAAATGATATATAATATATAATTACTAATTATTCGAAGCCTCCATTTCATCATATTAATGAAAAAGTGAACATCATATTGATGAATTTTGGTCATTAAACCATATTAATTTAAATATCATAAATCTTATAAGTATTATAAATACGTAAATGTGTAAATTGAGACCATTTTTTGTTTGAAATTTCATGATATAAAAAATATAAAAAATGAAAAACACTGAAAAAATACGATTTTAGTTCAATGAATGAAATCATCAATATGATGAATTCTGGTAGTTGATGAAATTTTTTTTTTGTGTGTGGTACACATTTTTTTGTTATACATTTTTTTGTGTACACATTTTATACATTCACCAGCAGAATTTGTCAAAGGTATCATAAATATGTTACAATACAAACATTTTCTTATTTTAATTGCATTTGAATATACTATTTCTTGGCAGTTTACTTGGTTATAACTATGTTTCAAAACAAACAGAAAATGCTATTCAAATCTAATTATAACGTATGTTCGCAACGCTCGTCTTAATTCGATAAGTTATCGACTGACGAAGTTGGCAACGTTGTGCAGCATTTTCTACCTACCCCATCTTTTGCCATCGTTTGAACATATTGATGTTTAAAAACAAACAAAAAAGAAATTGGATTTAAATAAATGTATTCTTCCAACATTCTTCTTTTATACGAAGTTGGCACTCGTTGAGCAAAGTTTTCTATCTACGTCTGTTTTGTTGTCGTTTGAAGTATTTATTGGTTCTTTTAAACATACTAATGTTTGAAAAAAATACAAAAATTATATTAGATGTAAATAAACTATTTTTGCAATATTCTTATTGTATACGAAGTTGACACTCGCAATGAAATTTACTAATTTCATGAAAATATTTGCTATTTGTTGGTAAATCAGCAATTTCGTTTGCTAATATGAATATTTGTACGTCAATGCAGCAAATTAATTAGTCGGCGCAGTTTCAGCAATTATATTTGCTAACACTGCGCCGACTAAATAATTTGCTGCAATGACGTACAAATATTCATATTAGCCAACACAATTGCTGATTTAATTACAAATAGCAAAAGTTTTCATTAAATTACTGAAATTCATTGCTGGACTAATTAATGCATGCAATTAATATCTTTTGCTATATTTACGTTGATTATTTTTTCTTGTATGGGTATTCTTTTTGTAGACATGTGAATTGTTTAAGTCCCTATAAAATATTAAGTATTATCAATAATATTATACAAATTAACGAGAAAAATTACGTTTTCATAAAACCAAAATAATTTGTATAGGTTATGGAATCGGTTATTTATGATTCCTATATAACCTATTGATTACGAATTCAAGTTTAATATTAAATATGCTTTAAATGAATATCTGACAGAATCGTAAAAACTGGAAAATAAACTAAAAAACACCTTGGTACATGAAATGTTATTTTTAATTTCGAGATGGACTGCAGATGATCACTCTCGACTGCATAAATATATATATTTTTTTTGTATACCCTACACTTAGAGTGAGAGGGTATATTCAGTTTGGTACGCCGTTTTTAAAACACAGAAGGAAGCATATTCGGTATGGAAAAATATGGGAACCTGGGGTACAAGTGGAACATGCGGTAATGTGGGAAATTGTAATTTTTAGACATGTTTTTGCCCTTAGAATAAAAAACAGTTGTCAACTGGTTCTTAATATGGCTTTTTTATCCATTTTGATAATCAAATTTATAACTTTTTAATGCATTTCGAGAACAAGTTTTCAAAAAGTGTGAATTTTGTCGTTTTTGATTAGGAAGGTATGTTTAAAATGATCGGACGTTTTATATCTTTTGAAATACAAACGTAATTTAACATTGTTAAATAGTGCTAAATTATGATCAAATTGCAATATTGGAGAAAAGTGGGAAAACCTTTCTTGGGTAAAGTGGGAAACGTAATTAAAGCAAGGTTTGTTAAAGCAAGGCAGTGCTATATGAATTATTTAATTGGTTTAGCCAAAAAAACTTCAATATTGGCCACAAACCAATGAAATAAGATAAGATCTCAGATAAGATCTGAGTTGTAAAAGAAAGCCGAAAAGTGAACTTTTAACAAGAACAAAAAGAATACATTAGTAAAGATTCTTCAACTTAATCAGAAGAAGAATTTTATACAATTTTCTTGAATGAATTTAAATTTTAACAATTCAGTGTATTGCCATATCTGCTAATGGCCTGAATACTTGAAATGTGCCTACTTGATATCCCACAGAATATTCTGACTATGAGGACATTTTGTATTTTCTTAACAAAACTACTGAGATGTTGAGAAATTTAAACCTTTTTCTTCTTATATTTTCTTGCATTACCAATAGTTTTTTATTATCTTATTATAACTTTTTATCCTTAATATATTTGACGTTGTTGTGAAAAAAATCAAAACATGAAGATGATAATGGCATTTTGGTAAACATTTTGAAGTTTCCCACATTAATATAATAATAAAAGTTAGATCATAAAGCAGTCTATTGAATATACCCTTCAAAAAAATTAAAAAAATAGTCAATTGAAAGAATACCAAAACTTGTTCCACTTTAGCCTAGGTTCTCTTATATAAATTTTGATCAGCCACCACTTGTGTCAATTTTGCGATGTCCGTCTGTCTGTGTGTGTCTATCTGTGTGTCCGTCTGTTGAAATCACGATTACAGAAAAACTAGAAGAACCAGAAAATGGGTATGATGGGTTCATTGTGACCTGTGAAGTGACCACTTATGTTCAAATCCCTGATATAAAACTTTAATTTATCTAATTACAATCAATAAAAAAAAAATATCATCCCGATATCCTTTCCGGATTAGGAGAATTAGTTTTATTCTAATTATTTTGTAAATTTGTTCCAAGGACGGCCATCGATATCCACTAACTTATTTCAGATTACTATCAATGTGCTCAAAAATAAAAAAAAATAAATCATACCAATATCGACAGATAATTAAAAATGTCAAAAATTTTCAAAAAGTTCTCGAAGTTTAAATATTTGTGTGAATCAATAGAAGATATTTTGTAATGCATAACATTACGTCGATATTTTTTTTATATAATTTTTATATAATTAAAAAAAGTGCCTTTTTGTTCACCGAGCGGCGCTACCCGATTCAATAGTTTTTTTTTTGTATAGCCTTTCAAATTCGTCCAAGATCATTTAACATAAACATTTAACATATCTGAGTTCGTGCGTGCAAATCTTCGTGCGTGCTAATTGTTGTCGTGCCCATGCGTGTCCGTGCCTATAATATCAGGCACACGCTCAATAAAGGTTTTTTTTTAGTTTCTACTCCAATTTAAAAAAACCCTTTACTTCCAGCTTCAGAAAATAAAAATTTCGTGGTATTTTAACCAGGGACAAACACACTTTGGAATATCGTTGTCGGTTCCACACATTTTTTAATAACGGTTCCGATTCCGGTTCCAAAAATCGCAACTGTTCCAATTCCGGTTCTTTGCGGTCCCGGCAGATTCCGATTCCGGAGAGGTTAATTTTAGAATTATTTATAATAAAGAACCGAAACAAACCGATACCGGAACAGATTTAAAAAAATGTGAGGAACCGGAATCGGAACCCATTAATTTTTTTTTATTGGAACCAGAATCAAAACCGGAACCACTATTTTTTAAATCTTGGAACGAGAACCGGCACCGATATTCCAAGGGTTTTAGTCTCTCTCTGGGACCGCAAAGAAACGGAATTGTAACCGGAAAAGTTTCGATTTTTGAAACCGGAATCGGAACAGTAATTAAAAAATGTGTAGAACCGGAATCGGAACCGCTATTTTAAAAATCTTGTAACCAGAACCGGAACAAGAACCGATGTTCTATAGGGTTTTAGTCCCTGTTTATAATATTTTGTTCACCTTTTGCCTAGTTTTTCTTGTGATTTCGTTCTTTTGTCGTGTTTTTCATACTCTTCGTGTCTTTCTATATCCCATGTTTCGTGCTTCTCGTGCGTGCCTTTAAATTTAGTCGTCGGGATCGGCGTGCCCCATGCCTGTCCGTGACATCGCGACAGGCCATCTCTAGTCTCAACGAAACCGTGCATTACAGAAAAAAATCGTTTTTCAGTTGCACGATACGTCTGTTTTTCTTGACAGTTGACATTGGCAAAATCAAGACAAAAATCCTCCGATATTACTCCATCTTACTATTTTCCTATTCAAAGGTGTATATTCTCAAATTTGGTATTTTCAATAATATAATAGTAGTTTGTTGTTTAGTGTTAATCATTGCTGACGGTATTTAGTATATTTTTATAAAAAAACAAAACTTGATGTGTTAGAATATTTGTCAATATAACTGACCAACAGCAGACAGCCAACTAATTGACGGTGTTGCATTTTGTAACATTTTATTTATATCTGTCATACAATTGCAGTGTGAATCATGATGCCGTCGACATAAAACCACTGAAGGGGGTAAAGCGTGGTATTGGCCCGTCCGTACTGTCCGGAATAATATCAACATTCAGCAGAATTATAGTTTTCACATGAATAAACATATTGTATTACACTGCATATTGCAACTTAAGCTTAAACCCTACGTTTTATGAGTTTTTAATTGTTATTTTTTTATATGTATTTTTTTCATTACAGTTAGACAAATAATGTGCAGAGGATTTTTATTTTATGCTTTAAAAAAAAAACAAAACAAAAATCTACTCTGAACTAACTGGACCAAAAAGCTTACGAAATACAAAAGATTTCGTGGAATATCATGATTATAACCGTGCAGAATTCAAATTAAAAGTTCACAAAACGCGTTATTTAGAGCAACATCGGTGGCAATGTTGCAGACTGGATCTGTTGCCACAACCAGACTTGCAACAAATCTGTACAAATAACAGCGGCGGAAAACAACCGGTTTTTCCAGAAACATCAACTTAACAACAGTCAGCAAAAAATAAAATAAAATATAAAAAAACAGCGAAATTTAATAGCAAAATTGCGGCTTTATGTTGATTTAGAAATACGCGCACATACGATATAGAAAAATATATATATTTATTTAAAATTATATTTTTTATATTTTCAATTAAAAAGCAAGCATTGGAATGACCCCAAAACGAATGTGTATTTATTTGACAATTTTATTACGGTTACGTGACAATAAAATAAATTTCTTCTGATAAAATTTTACGATTTTCATGCTCTGCTGATAAATCAATTCGAAGCGAAGAAACCGTGAGAAAATAAAAATTATACGCAAAATGTATAAATAGTAGTTGATTTTTTAAAATTTTGATTTTTTTTTATAAATCAGATTAGCTAGTTCCTAAATTATGAATCATTCTTATTATTCAGTCATATCAAAATTTTTAAATATCTTTTTTACCTTTTGCATTTTTAGTCACTGTCAGAAATAAACAGACCAAACGATATCGTAACGATATCCTTCGTATCGCCAAATTATAGTTTTCGATAATCTAAAATGATACGATAATCTCAATGATAGGGTTTTCGATAAAAACGACATATCTAGAATGATATCGCTGTTTTTGTGGCAAATGTGTAGCTTTTAAGTTATCTCTAACACCAGTGTTGCAAACTAGTAATTTTTAGTTGCAAAGCGGTGGCTAAGAACATGTATGAAACATACGCAATAATATGTCACAATGCTGTGATATATAAGTCATACATTCTGATAATGGAACATACATTTAGTTCCAAAGCGGTGGCTAAGAACATGCGTAGGACATGCGTAGGAGTAAACTTTGTTGTTATGACGTGGCAAATTATAAAATGTATTATGTTCCATATATGTTGCATGCATATCAGAACCTAATAGGAACATGTTTATAAATAATATAGCTAATTAACTTTAATATAGTATAGAAGTATATTATTATACACGAAATATTTATTATATACAATGAATATGTTCATGAAATGTTGCGTTGAAATGTATAATGTATAATTTTAGAAATAACAAAAATCACTATTTTAACAAATTTTCACAAATTGCACTTTTTTGGGTACGAGTTAAAATTAGAGGGAGTAGAATATAAACTTTAGCCCAAAAACTTGAACCGTTTGTTAAATTCGAGTTGTAGTTTGTAGAAAAATCTATTCGTAAAGACTTATATTATTATGCCATAGCATATTTTTGACATTATGTGCAGTTTTATTACACCACAAACATTCACATTAATGGCACTGTGTAGGATCTTTATTATTTTTAATTTTAATCCGCACAAGTTCCGCATTTAAAATTACAATTCAAGTTCCAATTAGGTGAACCGACACTTTAACGGATCGAAATTTGTGGCAACTAAACCTCGCCTCGGGGCTTTTTGACTGGAAATTGGGTGGCAATGATTTAGAACAAACACTTTAATGGCAATTGTGTGGTTATCACTTAAGTTACCACAAAGTGGTTACTTGGGAGAGATGTATTAGAAATCGGAAAAGTTTAAAAATCTACTTTATCGATAGTTCAGTATCATTATAGATTAATAGAATAGATATTTTGGCCAAATGATTCCGCTTTGCTACTATTACATACTGTTGAGTTTGCTAGGCAACTTCGTTTTCAAAATTTTAATTATTAGTTTGCAAAAATAGTTTAATATCTGACAACTTTCGGTCGATGATGCCAATATTGGTCCCAATTGATGGGAAAAATTAAAAGTTTCGAATATCCTTCAAATTATTTATGTGTATACTCCATTTTATATATTTCTGTTGCTATATTTTTCCATTTTAAATGTTCTTACATAATTGTGGTGAAACTGAATTGCAGGGTTCCGCCCACTTTAAAACGCAATGGATTTTATCGATAATTCCATATCATTATAGATGAATGGAAACGATATTTTGGGTCAATGAATGATTTCGTTTTGATACTGTTAAATACCGCTGGGTTTACTGGGCAATTCCGTATTCAAAATTTCAATTATTACTTAGTCTACAAAAATAATTTTATATCTCGGAACTTGTAATGATGATGGGGATTTTCATAAAATCTATAATATTCAAGTAAAAAGGTTAAAATTGTGTCAAGGAATAATTCTCGGAGAATAAATTGTCTGGGAGAGAATTGTCTGAAAAAGAATTGTCTCAGTAAATAAAGTTTTCTTTGTAAAATATTGGGGTAGAATTATCCGAGAATAAATTGTAACTGCGAAGAGTTATCTTTGTGAAAATTGTCAGGGAAAGAATTAGCCGGGAAAATATTGTCCGGGGATGTATTCTCTTTTATTTATTTTGGGAGAGAATTATTTTTTAATTACATTTATAATGGGTCCCTGCTTATCTGTTTGTTCCAGCATCACGTCTAAACCGCTGAACCGATCTGACTGACATTTTGCACAAGGATACTATGGAGTGAGGGTGACATAGGATATATATGTGGACGGGATTGGACAAAGGGGCGTGGCACCTCCCATACAACCTAAACTTTTAAAACTATATAACTCTGCACTTAGACCAGGTAAGAAGATGAAATAAAAAATACAAATACCAAAAAAATTAAAAAAATCAAAAACACAAAAACAAAAGTAAAAGTACAAAACTAAAGCAAATACAAAGAAAAAAAGCAACAAAAATAGAAGCAAAAACAAAAATGCAAAACATAAAAGCAAAAATACAACAAAAACTTAAAAATAAAGGCAAAAACACAAAAACAAAAGCAATCACACAAAAACAAAAGCATAAAAACAATGAAAAGCAAAACATAAATGGAAAAAAACACAAAAACAAAACCACAAAAGCAAAACACAAAAGCAAAACACAAAAACAAAATCAACCACACTAAAATTCACCACACTAAAACTCACCACACTAAAATTTACCACACTAAAATTCACCACAATCAAACTCACTACACTAAAATTAACGCACTAAAACTCTCCACACTAAAATTCACCACACCAAAACTCACCACACTAAGTTTCACCATACTAAGTTTCACCACACTAAAACTCACCACACTAAAATTCACCACACTAAAATTCACCACACTGAAACTCTGCACACTTAAACTCACCACACCAAAATTCACCACACCTAAACTCACCACACCGAAACTCCCCACACTAAAAATTCTACTGGGAAATACTCTACGTGGAAGAATTCTACGGGAAAGAATTCTACTGGGAAGAATTCTACGGGGAAGCACAGTCTGAGAAAGAATTGTCTATGAGAAAAGTTGTTTTAGCGGAGAATTAGTTTTGTTTTGGGAACTACATTTATAAAACCAATGAAAAAAACATCCACAGCGAAGCACGGTTCACTGATATAAATAATAAAAATTTTTTTTTTTTATATTAATAAAATTGCTCCATATTCTTGCATTCACAAAATCTTTGCACGAGTCGTGCACGGGTCCAGCTGGTATATTATAAATATCAAAAAATTCAATGGGTTTGATAAAATTTACTTCCACAACAACGCCTTATAAGGAAATATTATAAATTTATCAAAATTATAACACTGGTGGTGTAAACATAAATATTATATAGATATGCTGTGCATTTAATATTTAAAGCGATAAATTAAAGATACTTTTGGCAAACTTATTGTTTACAATTCTGAATTTAGCAGAATTTAATAAAAATAATAAACCTAATTAGTTCAGCGCAGAAATTTCTCGATACCCATTAATCGTGTAGTAAAATTTTAGTTTTTATTTTAAATTGTATCCGTCTTGTGCGCTATGTAAACAAATAAAACATTTTGTAGAATATACAAAAATAAACATTCTCGTTGAATGCGGAGGAGTGCATAAAAAAAGTCGAAGTCTTTAAGTAAGTTTACGAAATATAAAGAATTCACTAAAATTATTTGGTTAAGATTAACAAAAGTTAAAAAAAATAAGTGGATGAATGGCTGCCGCAACAATCTGTGGAGGAAGAGCCAACAATAGGCCCCATTGTTATTTGCCACTCTATGACCCATGTGCGAAGGAACCCGATGGCAAGAAAGTGGCAACATTTTATAAACAAACTAATTTCAAAAGTAAACAACTCACTTCAATTCAGTTGGCAAGTGTAAATATTTGAGGAAATATCAATGGACAAGGCATAGCAGAAGTAGCAACGAATCGTTTTTATCTAACGGATGTAAATAGTCGAAATTTTTATTTGTCGAAGTCAGTTGGTTTATCTAAGCATACATGCAGATTCGTTAGTAAAATTAATTTTTAGATATTGAAAATAATTATAATTCGAAGAACATAGATATAACAAGTCATCGGGTTATGCTGAGTAGTGAAAGAATTATATTTTATTTTTATGCAAAATTTACGACAATTTTTATAATTTTCAAAATTTTTGTAAATTTGATAATGATGCGAAATGATTCATTTTTCATATATGCAAATATAAACGATTTGTATTTATCTGAAGTAGAGCTTACTGTACACAGTTTTTACATATAATAAACATATGGCCACAATATTTATTTCACCATATGACATATGACTATATTTTTTAAATGTAGTTATTATCACCAAATTTGTGATAACTACTGAGTATGAAATATAATGTCCATATAATAAATGATATAATAAATAAATTAAATTTAATATAATAAATAAATCTTAACACACAAAATGGTCTGATCCTTATTAAAAATGGAATCTATTAGGGTAGACATGATAATGCCATGATCACGTTGGTCATGTTTGACAAGGCACAACTTTAATGGTCAGTTCTTGATGACCTTAGAATTCTTTTTACTGGGGATTAAACGCATATGCAAAAGAAGTCAAAAAATATCATAAAATCAAAAATTTCTTGCTAGTCAATGGGATAAATTATTAATTTTAAATGTAAATACCATTAAATACAACAAAATACTATTAAATCCTATTAAATTATTTCTGAGTTTATATGAAAAATTATTTATTTTTTGTATACTATTGAATCAATAACGGTCCTATTTACCAATTTGTATAGTATTTTTTTCTGAGTGTACACAATGTGTGTTTAGTTCGGGTCTATGGTTCGGGTCACGTCTGGGGAAACGCAGTGTCCATTGCATTTTTTGCACTTTAATGGATATGAGGCTGTAGAAATATCACAATTTCCTTCTAAATATTCAATTAACTTTTATCAGGGGGCCTTTAAATCGTTCTAACTGTTTGTTTAAAAAGTGAATCCTCTTTAGTAACGATGAATTAACATGGTATTGGTCATTTGGAATTGGGCAAAAAAATATATTGTACGCAAAAAGTATTTTTAGAATAAAAATCGTACTGATAATTTATATTCAGAATTTTTAATCCCCTCTGGAATTATTCTGTGATTTATTAAGAAAAAACTATAAACTTTAGGAACAAAGCGTAAATATAAAAAGACAGCACAAGATTTTTGCTATTTTTAAAAATATAAAAAAAAAAAATCATTTGTACGCAAAATTTGCTGCCTTTTTGGCATTTCCATATGAACCTCGACATACACTTCCGTTTTTATCCCGTCTGGAACGCCCACTATTTCATTTATATCTTTTGATGTACGGTATAAAATTTTATAATTTTTTGCAGATGTTTAGTACTATTTAAATACTACGTGCACACATAAAAATCCTCTTTTGGCATGAGGTTTATTGAACCAACGTTTCAGTGTTGCAACCGAAATACATTAAAATGAACGTACCTTATTTTTCTACAACTGAAATATTAGTCCGCGCAACTGCACGTTCGGTTGCCGTAACCCCATGATTGCATTTTTCAGTCTGCCAAAATTGACATTCGAGCATTTGTTACGGCGATTGAGTAAGGTGTTGTATCAACAAAATAAATGACAAACGGCAACCTCATATCTATCAGCAGTTCGGTTGCCAGTTTCTTGCCAACAATTATGGATACATGCAGAAATGAATAAACGTCAAAAATGTTCACAAGTGGCAAACAATAGGAAATTCATTAATTAAGTAAAAATGCGTAATAAATATACAAATATTAATAAAATTAGCTAGTGAAATATAATATAAATAAAAAATATGTGACCAATGGAAATAGTTTTTTTTTTATTTATTGGGTATGAGGAAATATAAAATAAATCATGCAGATACATGTATCTTTTCATTAGGAATTAGTTGATATACTTCTAAATTGTGTGCGCGACAATTTTAGTCAATTATAATACATATAGAATACATAAGTTTTATATCATAAATAACTATGTTATAATAAAATTTCAATTGGAGGTTTAGAAAACGGCATGCTTACCGACTAGGAGGTTACGACAACCCCATGTTCACCAATTTGGAGGTTGTCGCAACCTCATGATCAGCGATTTGGAGGTTACCACAACCTCATTCTCACCGACAACGAGTTAAGCACAACCGAATTAAGAGGTTGTTGCAACTACTTTATCAGTTGTTGAAGCAACCGAATGATTCGATAGGGCAATTTAGTTGGTTGCTGCAACAAATCAGTTCTCTGTGTGTGCACAAAATAAATGAAGTAAATTTATTAATTTTCCTTCGATATGTAATAGTTTTAGCGTACGAATATTCTGCATCAGCATCACTACCAGAGTACGTTTGTCTTGCTGTCCGAAAACACAAACACTTGAGAAATACTTGTCAGAATGCGATAAATTATAGGCGTGATTCGCCCAAATTTTTATTACATTATTTCCCGGCTTTTATAGTGGATATTTTAGTCGTAAGTTATTGAAAACAAATCTATGAAAAATTAATTAATCTATGCATTATTAAATACAAATATTTCGCCAACAAAAAAATCCTGCAAATAACAAATGGCAAATTAATGTTTGGCAAAATATTGTTAATTAATGATGCAGATCGATAGGTGCTTTGAAAACAAACAATAAATGCCTTTACACCACTATTTCATATTATACCAATAAAAAGTTATGGCGAAAAAACGAAAAGATTCGCCCTTTTGGCATGACAAGATTTTCAATTTTTCAAATTCGTCCTTTTGGTTTTGTCTTTTGTGGCTAGAAATGTCCAACAAAATGACACGAAATTTTGGCACAGCATAATTGAGGATAAACTTCATTCAAAAATGTAAAAAAACGCAAATGCCAAAAATTGCACATTCACCCATTTGGCATGATAGTGACGATATATGTTTTAAAAACAGACATGGTCTTATGTTAAAGTTGAATTTGAGCAAAAAAAAAAAAAAAATAATAGGAAAGCCACATCAAAATAAATATGCATTGCAATTGTGTATCTCAGTCCATATCAGTTGAACATTGTTCTTGTATTGTTTCTTTTATGTACTCTATGCTAATTGTTGTTGTTATCATTCAGTAATGCGTTCCATCTAAAGAAACAACTACAAATAATGTATTCAATATATGGTCACACATAAAACGTAGCCAGAGGTTGACAAATGCCTCTGTTGTGTGTGCTGTGTGGGTCTTTGGTCAATGTCTGTATGTGCGTTCAAACAATTGATAATTGATAGTTGACCGACTGATAGATAGACAGACTGTCCGACATATAGACAGAGAATAACAAATACATAGAATTATTTTATGATTTCCATTTTTAGAGCAATTACTAGACTCATGTTTGTCGTATAATGTGAGTCGATTCGATGCCAAAACGGTGGACGCAATGTTTGGTTTTTAAGTCACCGGTAATTACAACGTGAGAGCCATTAGGCTAATCGTGACATCCGTTATCACGATGTTGACCACTTCAATTACAGCGCTGCGACGACAATAAAAACCAACCCAATAGAATTTTTTAATTTTTAATTGATTTTGCTTCTGGCTAAATAACTCAGTGAATTCTTCGTAAATTATATATCGACTTTTAAATTATTTAAAATTTTAAATCTATAAAATGCAAATTTTATCGAATTTCAAAATTTGTTCATACCGCAAAATTAGTTTTTCTTTTTATTGTTCTATTGCAATTTTTACTAATTCAAACCATAAACTATAATAAAAAAAATATATATATTAGCCTTATAGTCACCATTTTTGTTAAATCAAACCTTCAAACCACAGGCTATAAAAATTCATTGCAATAAAAAAAATTTAAAAACAAATTTTGCATGAAGTCACTGCAAACTGAATTAATTTCTGAGGTGGGTCCATAATTAAGGCGGCCAATAGCAATACAGCAAAAACAAACAATTTACGATCTATAATATTTGTTTAAATTATTAGCGCTCTTTTCGTGCGATTTTTATATACTTGGCAGTTTTTGCACATATGGCATACAAGAGGAATAAAGCAGATACTTTAGCACCCTATTATATAAATATTAATATTCGCTGGAATGCAAACAAGTTTGTGATTATAATTATTTTTATCATTTAAATCGATTAAACTCGATTGTAAGTGTTTGTTTATTTAAAAATGTAGTTTATAAGATAGAGTCGCTTTGGAAGTAATACTTAGAAAATATATATTTCATTAAAAATGAAATTTTTATGTTTCTCAACTAATATTTGAGAAAAGGGTTAATTAGAATTCATAAAGGTTAACATTTTTCTATTACTATTTATAAAGATTGGCTTACTCATCAATGATATAAGTTTCAGGTAAGAGACAAACAAAATATTTGTTGAGTTTGGTGATGCTTTCAATAAAATATGTATTTTTATGTTATTATGAAGTTTCTAATGTAATTCTTACGTTTATGCATAATTTTTTGGGAAAACGGACGGGAAATTAAAGCTGTCTTTTTTTTTTTGAAAAACTCCAAAACATATTTAAATATAAAAAAAAAATTAGGTTCAATGTGTTATTTTTTTGGGAAGCTGATCAAAAATACTTTCTAAAGCAGTCATAGATGTTTACAATTTAGGCACTCTAATTCAAGTTATAAATAATTTAATATAAGCCTGCGCGGTAAAATTAACCATATTTAGACCCCTATATTTCGACAACCCACCCATCATCCTTAACAAGTTTTAATGAGGTTCACCTTTGCTACAAGATCACACATTTTCATACAAATCGGAAGTAACAAATTTTTAGGTGAACACGCTTGACAAATATGGGCAGAGAAATGTCAACCACGATCGAAACATTCAAAATGCTCCAATCTTTTAACTAATGGTGAATTTGAAATCTTAAATATGTGAATATAAAAATCTGAAAAGAAAATCCTACTCCTTTAATGATAACGTATAAAGAAATACTCATAAATTTACGTTACTACACATCTTGTAAATATACAAATTTTTAATGTACTTTGAGTAACCAAGTTTACTAACTTCAAAGACACACAGAATCAAAATATTATTTTCTGTTTATTCAGACTACTTTATTTAATATCATATTAAACAAAATTTTTTTTTAAATAGTTGAATCCTCTGTTCCTAAATCTGAATCCCTAGTAGAAATTAGCCCGATGCGCCATCGGGAAATGATCGGGTTTTCGTTGGGAAGCCCTATTAGAGAAAATATGATCATTGCCTTTGCATGCACTTATCATGCTTACCATAGCAGGGTTTACATTATCTAAACAGTCAATGTTCCCGATCATAGCTACATTATTTGTTCCTCATAACGAAATTAGCATCAGGCAATGATCGAGATTAATGAGAGAAACCCTATTATGCTCGGTCTCAAACAAGGCAATTGTCGGGTAAATATTAAAATGGGGAATTGCCCGATAAGTACATGATCATGGCCTGAGGTCAATACATGATCAGGACACTGCGTTACAAGGACATTATGGGCCTCGTCATATCCCGATCATCTCAAATAATGACATGATCACTTCATAACCATAGCCCTACCAAAATTTCTACTAGGGATATCCTTGACATTTGCAAAAATGTACACATCGATTTCCTAGTAATTCTAGAACATTTTTGACATCTGTCCCGTCCGGAACTTTGAGTACCAAAAGTGTAAATCTACAGTTTAAAAAATATCAATTTTTTTTTCCAAAAATTGTAAAAAATAATTAAAAAACTTAAAAAACAACTAGCAATTTGAATAACTTTTCATTTCGTAATAATGATTATTAATATTGTCATATACAAAATATTTTTAGAAAAAATCGTAGTGCAAATGTCCATACGGAACGTCTGGAATTATTCTGCGATTTATTACAAATAACTGTAAACTTTAGGAACAAATTGTAAATATATAAATAACCCACATGATCTCAGCTATTTTTTTTAATAATTTAAAAAAATAATTTAAACGTAAAATTTAGCTGACGTTTTGGCATTTCCATATGAACCTCGACATGCACTTCCGTTTTTTGACATGCACGTTCGGAACGACCACTATTTAATTTATATCTTTTGATCTACCGTATAGAATTCTACAATTTTTGGCATTTGTATAGTCTTTTTTGAATACTACTTGAGCAAAAAATTCATTTATTTTCCTTCGAGATATTACAGTTTTAAGTATACGAATGTCCCGTCCGGATGCCCATAAGTCACCCATATTTCAAAATGTAGGTGTTATCGAATCCTGGGATGTCCCAGCCGTTTGTTAATATGTTGGAAGTGTATTTTCTTTATAAGAGAAATGTATTTTTCTTCATTGATTTTATTAAAAAATATATATTGGAAGCTTTTTCGAATGCAGTTCAATGAATCCTTCGAGTTGTTTAAACGGCATTTGTACGTTGACGTATGTGGCTATATTTTGACATATATTTGATCAAAACTGATACTGTCCTGTGGTCAATATCCCATTACCTAACTTTTTTTTTCATTTTATACCATTTTAGTTTAATGCATTCCACGTTAAAAATACTTGTTTATTGAACAGTTCAATAAATTCTCTACAGATCCTAAAATATTTGTCTTTTTACCATAACTAGGGGAGCTTAAAAAATTTCAAAATCATTTGTTTTCGAATTGCAATAAAAAGATCTTAATTTGATTATAACCATGGATGAAAGAGTTGAATTGTTTTTATTACACTAGGTACAAAAACATGTTCACATATTGTAATTTCCCACATTACTTAATGTCCCACTTTACCTCAGGTTCCCTTACTAGCAACCCATAAAATTTGAACAATTTTCAATTTCCCATTATTTTACTCTTTTTTATGCTTAGTATTCCAAAATGAAATTATGATTTCGGCATAACGCTACATTATATACATTTTATGCGTAAAATGTATATAATGCGAAATAAAGGTAAAAAAAAAATTTAAACCTTTACAAAAAATCAAAAGTTTTTTACTTTTAAAATGTGGATGCTAAAAGTGATTCCTATGAATTAATGTGTAGCGGCATGTGTCCTCTTTTAAACACTATTTAAGAAAAGTTTTGTAATTCCTTTGCCCATATCTCGCAAACGATACCATTTACGCATATAATACAATTTGTGTGTGGTAGCGCAAGGTTATCAGCGTCTAATATCGAAAACAAAACTACATTTTTATCTTTTGTTGAAAAACTAAAAATAAAAGAAGACCAACTATAGGAAATTGAAAAATGGGGTTTATCTCAAAAATGCACTAAGAAAAAGTGACGTAATAAAATGAAATAAAAGTGGATTTAAATATTTTTGTAATAAAAACGTTATTCCATACTAAAAAAAAATATGTCATATTTAATTTAAAATTAAATAAAAAGTATTTCCATTTATTATGAGCGCATTTAATTCATATATTATATTTTCAATAATATTTAAGTATGTTTTGAAATTAATCACTAATCAAATTAAAATTTTATTTAGACATTTTTAGTTATTAGTTATTTTATTTAAGTTATATATCTAGTTGAATTGAAATATAATAAACTTATTGATTGAATGAAATTCATGATACAACAAATTAGAAATTGGGTGTAGTAAAATGGAATTTGTTCTTTTAACTACGATGCTTAAAATTGATTTCATATGCATGAGGATTTATTTAAAAATTAATAAAAAATAATATAAAAATGCTTGTTTTTGTTGAAATATTTTATTTATTTTTAGAATTGCATTTTATAGAAATAACTAGCTGGACCTGTGCACGACTCATGCGAAGATTTTGTGAATGCAAGGATATGGAGCGATTTTATTAATCCCTAAAGCCATAGATTTCTTTCCAGTAGAAATCTTCCATGTAAAATTCTTTCCCATAGAACGCTTAGAAATCTTCCCGTAGAACTCATCCCGGTAGAATTCTTCCCGGTAGAAATCTTCCCGTAGAACTCATCCCGGTAGAATTGTTCCCGGTAAAATTATTTCCCGTAGAATTCTTCCCCGTAGAGTTTTTCACAGTAGAAATTTTAGTGTGGTGAGTTTTAAAGTGGTGATTTTTGGTGTGGTGAATTTTATTGTGGTGAGTTTCACTGTGGTGAATTTAATTGTGGTGAGTTTTAGTGTGGTGAGTTTTAGTGTGGTGAGTTTTAGTGTGGTGAGTTTTAGTGTGGTGAATTTTAGTGTGGTGAATTTTAGTGTGGTGAATTTAGTGTGGGGAGTTTCATTGTGGTGAGTTTTAATGTGGTTGCTTTTGTATATTTTTTTTTTGTTTGAGTTTTTTGTTTCATCTTTTTAGCTTGTGTACTTATGTGCTGAGTTATGTCGTTTGGAATGTATATGTTGTATGGGAGGTACCACGCCCATTTGTCCAATCCCGCCCATATATAGCCTATGACACCCTCCGGACTCCATAGAATCCTGTTACAAAATTTCAGTTAAATCGGTTCAGCGGTTTAGACGTGATGCTGGAACAAACAGACAGACAGACAGACCGACAGACTGACAGACGGACCAAGAGTTTTATATATATAGATTTAAAGGTTCTTTAAAAAAATTTGTCGACATATAATTCTTAATAAGTATATCGACTAATTTGCTCTTTACATTGCTAATTAAAATGCCTGACAAGAATCATGTATTCTGTCGTTTTGGCACATGTTTTTATTACGTTTTAAATACGTACTTACCTAAAAAATATTCGTAATTTCCGCTGCTTTCAGAGGTCCTTTTAAGGCGTAGATTTTGTTTTAAAAAGGCGTTGTATTTTTTTTCTTGGTTTGCTGATTAGTTTATAGCGCCTACGTTATTGTCACTCTGTATGGTGAAGACAGCTTTTTCGAAAAGTTTAAATTTTATTTTGGTTGAAATGATGTGATTTTTTAAATTACACATTCACTTTAGTAATACGTCAATCTGACGTCATTTTCGCTATAAGAAGTGACACAAAAAAAAAACACTTATATTATTTAAAATTTTTAAAATAAAGCTTAGTTTTTTTAATATCAAAAAATAATGATAAAAACAAAAGAGTTGATGGCGCAAAAAATTGCATTTGATTATGATTAATTGCTGCAGCGTGAATGACGATGTTTTAATATTGACAATTAACAATTTAAAGATTGTATTAAAACAAGTTCTTGTCTAATACATATTGTTATTGTTTTCGTATGTAGCATATTGTATTTTTTATTTTTAATTTCAATTATGAGTAATGTCTGTGTTATCTCTTCTTGTATGCAAAATATGCAATATTTATATAGACATTATCAATATAATTTATACTATTTAATACAAGCTATAATATTTATTATTATTATTTTATATTTATGTCAATTACTATACAAATTTAAAAGTATTGTTTTTGTATCATTTATTATGCCTCCTAAATGCACAAAATAAGAGTTTTATTATACAGAATTTATTATTTAATCTATTTCATTATTTCAAAAAGTATTTTTTATGTATACTATTAATTGATTTTTCTTTATTTCCTTATTTTTTCTCTTTCTTCCTTTCTTTTTTTTTCTTTTTTTTTTCTTTTTTTTTTTCTTTCTTTTATTTCTATCTTTTATTTCTTTCTTCTTTCTTCTTTCTTCTTTCTTCTTTCTTCTTTCTTCTTTCTTCTTTCTTCTTTCTTCTTTCTTCTTTCTTCTTTCTTCTTTCTTCTTTCTTCTTTCTTCTTTCTTCTTTCTTCTTTCTTCTTTCTTCTTTCTTCTTTCTTCTTTCTTCTTTCTTTCTTCTTTCTTCTTTCTTCTTTCTTCTTTCTTCTTTCTTCTTTCTTCTTTCTTCTTTCTTCTTTCTTCTTTCTTCTTTCTTCTTTCTTCTTTCTTCTTTCTTCTTTCTTATTTCTTTTTTCGCACTTTTATTACGCCCAGTATATGATGGTAAAAGATCACAAATAAATATTTTTTTTTGTTTTTTGTGGAGCGAAGGTCACATTTTTTTTGTTGTTTGAAATTAGAGTTTTCTAAAAAGACCGTTTTATTTATAGGGGATATTTTGGTGGCATATGAAGCTCTGATTTTAGACTAAGGTGGAAATTTCCAAAAAAAATCCTTTTGTCCTTTGAAAAGCACTTGAAAAACATATTTTTACTTCACTTCGTTTGGATTTTTGGGGAGTTTTATTTAAAGGGCATGAAATTAAATTTATAGTACATTAAATTTCAGTTTATTTTATGTTATTTAATTTTCTTTTCAATATTACTTTATTTTTACTTTTTTATTTATATTTTATATTATAAATCATTATTTATTTATTTTTTAAAACTTTTTATTGAGTATCACTAGCACTGTTTTAAAATTTTCGTCGTTAATTAATTTATATTAATTGCATCCATTTACGTGAAATATTTCCTTTTATTAGATTATCGTGCATCCAGCCAGTAGTATCTCTTGGTTGTTCATGTCACTAAATTAAGCGCTACTTTGAATTCACACACAAACACACTACAATGAACCACCATATAAATAAATCTCACTTTATTCCGTTTTTCAGATACACTTCAAAACATCTGCAAATGTTGGCACGACCCACGACCCGCAATGCAACGCTTTTGACTTTCAACTGATCGCGCTCGATCACAGTGCGACGGGAGCAACCAACAACTTGTTGCTAACAAGTCATCATTTCTGTCAGGGATGAGAACCGTTTCAACTTTGGTTTTAGTTTCACGATGCTATAAAATAACAATTACGGCTTAAGAAACGGTTTAAATATATATATATTGATTTTTGTTAATATTATTTTGAAAATTGAATTTTCGTCTAAGAGCAAATGTATTGTTGTTTTTGTATGGAAAACAACTTCATAAATGTACTGAAATTCGTTACAATCGTTTACTACATATGTGTAGAAATAACTACATTTTGTATTTATTTTTACGTCCTAACATGTACACATATTATGTATAGAGAACATACAAATTTTGTTCATAATATTTATGTATAAATTCTAATATTTATGAATTGTACATAATAATGGTGAATCCACATATATTAAGAACATTGATTTAACAACCAGATACATATATTTTATGTATTATTTACATACAAACTTTCTGATTTAAGGTATCTGAAGGGCTTGTAAAGTTGGTTTGTGTATAAGACATATTTGGTTTGGGAACAAACTATATAATCGAATATTCGAATATCGATATACGAAATATAATCGAATATATTTGAAATCGAATATTTTCAGTCGAATATACAAGAGTATACAATTCGTTGGTTTTATTTCGTAAACATTTTTATTCAAATAAGCATTTTATTGAATATATATTAAGAAAACGAACAACTGAAATTAATTTATAGAAGCAGAGACCAAATCGATGGAGTCGGAGGAGAAGAACTTAGTGTTGGTAAAATAAATGGTAGTGTAAAGGTAAAAGTGTAAGATAAATATAATAAAATAAAATAAATAAATAACAGCTCTGTACAGAGAACCACCACCGCAATACGAAACAATAAAACTATTTTTTTTTAAATAAAATTAAATAATGTAAAATTACATAAATGTTGAGATTGTGTGCATAAAATATATGAAAATATATACATAAAATATATGAAATTGCATTAATATGATGAAAATGGTCCTTGGTTGAGGTACTCGACAAAATACATAAAATAAATGAACAAATGCATAAATGTTGAGAATCTTTTTTTTCTGTGTAGATAAGGCGCTCCGATATAGCCCTACAATATAAAGAAACGAGTTTTTAATACATTGTGTAGTTAAAATAGATATAAAATAAATACTAATGTATTTGAAAACTAGAATTACGTTGGTTAATTTGTAAAAAAAAAAAAAAAAAATACTTAATTGTATAACTTTCTAGATGAAGTTTTCGTTTTAATTGCACATCAGTTTTATTAACAATCCCGGGATTTCATTTCAAAACTCTCGCAACTCAATCTCGAAAATCCTTAATTCAAACTTACAGCCCTGTTCTAGCTAATTGTTATCAGTACCAATTGTCACAAATCGATTCAGACTTTTACGTCAATAAACGTAGAATATAAAATTGACAGAATACGAAATTGTGACAATGCGCACTATTGTGACCGATTTGAATTTGTGACTCGTGACAGAATAGGGCCATTAACCATAACAATTGTAAAAATATTATTAAAATACAAACTATTTTCAAAGATTTATAAAAAGGTTAGTAAAGATAATATAATATTAATCCCAATGAATTAAATTAAGATGTGGATTAACTCCACAAAACACAAAGTGGAGATATGTGATTCCCTTTAAAATAAAAACTGAAATAAATATTCAGAGTTATAGTTATTTGAATTACAACTTTTCGATGTTCTATGGATGGTAATCGAAACGGTTATTTTGTAGTCCCTGATTTTTGCTGCCCACGATGCTTTTATCTTTGTTTCTCTGATGGTTGTTTTTCCGGACGTCGCGCTCATAATACGTTCCACACTTGTTGCTTCCACATTTCATGTTGTGTTTTAATTTTATAAAAAATACAGAGTTGGCAGTCATCTGAACCCACGAATTATATACTAAGAAATATAAACTAAGATTTAAAGATGTTTGGAACTCACTTTTCATAATATGAATAATGTTAAAAACATACGCGAATATTAATTTATTTAATTATATATTAGAAACAATTATCACATCGAAAAATAAATCTTTTCACTTACGTTGAATTTTTTTTGAAAGGTTAACCACATACTAATACTTTAAACTTTTGAACAAAAACTTCTTTCAAGACCAAATTAAAAAGTTGTATTGAATCCACATCCAAATTTTAACTAAAATCAAAATCTTGGTGTTTGCCGTCATCAGAGCGCCCGCGCAAATTTGATTCACCTTAAATGGTTCGCATACGATTCATGATGTGGGCCAACGACCAACGTCTCCCAAACGGCTATGATGCAGTGTTTACATTTTTCAAAAACCAGTTTCAAAAAATCGCAATCAGCTGGAAAGTAGCGTCAGCATGGTGAGCCGAGTGGTGTCGTTGAAAACCGCAGTAGGCGGCATACAATGGGACTGACTTATGAAGTCTGTGTTCAAAATTAATATTTGGATAAATGTTTTTCGTATTTTTATTTCTATATTTTTCTTAAAAAATGCATTTTTCTGGCCATCACATGAATATAACAAAAACTAACACATCTAAAAAATTTCAAAAATAGTTCGGTTCGAAAGTTCTGACCTCGCCCCTCTCTAAATCACCAAAAGAAATTAACATACATGATCAGAACTGTCAATGTAAAATAATAAAATAAAATAATAAAATAAAATAATATCGGTACAATATTACCAGTAAAACTGTGTAATGGCTGTAAAACTGTATAGTTTGCTGTAAAACTGTGTATAATCTGTGAAATTGTAGTGTTTTTAAAACTGTGTAGTCTGTGAAATCGGTTGGTGTGTATGCTATAACATATGTACACCAACCCATAGTATATACATTAACCTATAAGGGAACTGATTAAATAATTCGTATATCCAATTAATTTTATTAAGTGCATTATATTAATAGCATTGTTCTCAATTTATTGCAGTTGCTATATTTAAGTTAAGTATTTTTTTCTGTGTATGCCCAAAAAATTAAAAGGGGCCACGCCCTTCTCCGAGTATTATTTTAAGGATATTTATCGGTACTAGTTCGGCCACTTTTATATAAAACCATTCGGCAACTTTGTCGTAATAAGGCACGAATTATCATCTCGAATTAATACCTCGCAATTTTAGACGTAATACTGTTCTTCAAATAGATAATCGAAATATGCTAAATTGATGAAGAGTTCAATGATAGGTCCAAAGTTTTGTATGAGTGGATTCACCACTTCCTACACAGAAAAAAAAAAAATAATTGACGTAAATATTGCAACCAATATTAATTGCTTGTATTAATCAGTTCAGCAATGAAATTCAGTAACTTAATAAAAACATTTGCTATAAATATTTGTACGTCAATACAGAAAATTATTTAGTCTGTGCAGTTTTAGCAAATATAATTGCTGAAACTGCGCCGATTATTTAAATAAAAAATTTGTTGCATTGACGTATAAATATTTATTTTAGCAAACACAATTGCTGATTTAACGACGAATAGCAAATATTTTGATTAAATTAATGAATTTCATTGCTGGACAGATTAATATAATAGTTTGGCACTACAGTCCTGTACAGAACTTCGGCCGAGCTCTCTCACCATTTTGAGCTGTGCGTGTTATTTTTATACTCAAAGTGGTGGGACCTACAGTTTATTGCCGAATCCGAACGGCGGGTGAGAGCTTTTCATAGGCAATGTTTTTACTCTCGGAGGTTTGCCATTTACTGCCGAGAGGTAGCGCGTTATAGAAAAATGTTTCTATTAAAAGATGTTGTTAGCCCCAGTCCAGACTTGAACCGGGGAACTTTCGGCTCGCAGTCCAACGCACTAACCAATGAGCTACCGCGGCTACAGATTAATACATGCAATTAATTAATACATGCAATTTTTACTCTCGGAGGTTTGCCATTTACTGCCGAGAGGTAGCGGTTGCTATATTTACTTCGATTATTTATTTCCAAGTTAAAAGCTTTGTCATTGTTACAAAATTTTATAAAAAAAGCGTTTCTCTTATATAGACGAACACCTCTCGAAATTTCAGGTAATGTATTTAGAAATAATAGACTAATTTAAAAAAAAGATTGAACAAAGTCAAAATTGGCGTTTTATCCGAAATTCAAGTTCGAAAACTTTATTAATAATTATAAACAGATTTTAAAAAAATATAATGAAACCCAGAATCAAATACTACGTTACATTCTATATACAATAGATAACATTAATTAATATCAATTTTGCAACTTTATTGGCCTAAATATCTGCTTTCGAAAATACCTGAAATGGAAAAGGTAGTTTTCGAATTTCGAAAAAAAAGTAAACTTTTATTTTTCTTAAACAAATACAAAGCTATTGACCTAGTTTCATCAAATCAATGATCAAACATTATTTAATTTCTACGCATCATAAATATTTTACAATTATTGAACAAATACAGTTTTTTAATGAAGAGAATCGGTGCAGGGTACAAGTAATATCACTGGATTCACCAGAAAATTATCTTTAAGAATCTCTAATTTCCAGATATCTATTTTTATTAGCGTGGACGTGAGATTAAAAAAACTTTAATTCGCGAGTTTTTGCTCATTGTTTCCCAACGTGTTAAGTCTTAAAACTATACTAAGGGTGTGTGTGAATTCGACTAAATTGGTGACTAAACTAAATTTTGTCGATAATGCAGTGTTTACTTTTCAATTTAACAATTTTCGAGCAAACAAAATTGAAATAAATGGGAAGACAGCAAACAGACATATGATAATCGATTTATTAGAGACTTTAACAATTACCGGTTACCGAATGGCGGTCGAATAAAAACTCGTACAATTTAGTTTAGTCAGCAATTTAGTCAATCTCGCACATACCCTAAGTATAAATAGTCCAATATGGAGTATGTTTTGAAAATAGTGTTATACATTTGATTAGAACTTAGGAGAGAATCGACCGATTCACAGATATAAATTAAAAAATACAGAATCTTAAATATAAATGCATAAAAAATCCAAAGTTTAAGGTACATATAGCGCTTTTAGTTATCTTTCTAACATGATATCCGCGTACAATTGGACAGATGGACACTAAACGATAGTTCTCTGAAAAATTCGATTTTGTTTTTTTTTTAATTAAGTTTAAATGAAGCTTATTTAACTTACAGAAAACTGACCCCAAATTATTTATACACATTCATTAAATTCGAAAGAGTATCGAAATTCGTAAATGGTTTGTGCAATTGCTAAACTCTATCAACCAACCGGAAAGTATTGCATACTTTTAGACATGCATGTGAAATTTTAATTGGGTGTGTGTATTTGCTAAAAATTCATAACACACTACAAAAAAAAGGTATACACTTTTTATTTAAAAAAAAATTTATATAGGAAAAAAATAATCAGCCCAATTCTAAATAAATGCTCCCACAAATACTTGGGAGAAATTCTTGGGAGAAAAAAAACTTTGTATGTAATTTCAATACAACACTTTTTTTCTCCCAACAATTTTTCCCAAATATTTTTGGGAGTAATTATTTAGAATTTGGCTGAATATCAATTTTAATTCAGTTTCAAATTAGTTCAGTCTTATCCTTAAAAAGTGTGTATTTAGCATACACAATTTTCAAAAACGGTAAATGCAGTCAAAATCCGCAATCACGAATTATATTAATTTGATCAATGGAATGTCCATGGAAAATTGTTGTCCCGTTTTGTTGAGTAGTGTACTGTTTAATAGCTCTAATTTTAATATGTGGTCTTCTATGTGTTAACTATCTCTAATCAAATCTCTGCTACTATTATTTGTTTTTCGGGCAAAACAAAAAAGAAAAAAAAACATTTTATTTATTAATTATTTAAATATTTATTGCATTGTATAAAAATTAAAAAATTATATATTTATATTTATCAATTTAATACAAAAATTATGCTAATACAATTAAATATATTTCTTATTTAAATAAAATATTGGTAGTTAGTAAAACATTAAATTATTGCAATTTACCTGATAAAAATGTTCTATTGCACTTTAGTAAATATTTGATAAATTAAATTAACTAAATTTAACTACATTTCAACTAAATTTACATCTAAATATAAATTAAATTCAATGAACAACTAAATGAGATAAAAGAAGCCATTGGAAGCTTTTCTCTGTCGTGAAAAACTAGGTTCAATTTTAACTATTTGGAATTCATAGCTGCCAATGAACGCACTAAGTATAATAAAAATGAATATAATTTAATTAAAATTATTGCTTGCATATTAAAAATTATTATTAGTAATAGTTAATTATGTAAAATTTATAATAAAAATAAATATTTATTTCATATAAAATAACTTATTCGTAAATATAATATTGCTTTAATAAAATCTAATAACTCCATCAATTTATCATTGAACGATAAATCAAGTATTAGGTCTATCACTTACTAACTAAGATTGCACATTCCGGCCCAAGTCCTCGGAAAAATATCACATTTTTCAAAAATTACAACTAAAGTTATTAAAAATTACTACTACTATTTTATATTAAAGCATAGTAAATATTTCTAAATAAATATTATGATATTAGGAATTCGCTATTAGTTCCATCCTATAAATTGCACCTTTTATTGGCTTTTGTTTCGATGTATTTCAATATTGCACATTATATTGTATGGTAATACATACAATTTATGAGATATTGCACTAATGTTGCATAAATTCGCTAACTAAGACTATACGATTTCATTCTAACCCTACTTAATGTTTTTAAAATTATTTCTGCACTGAATGTAATCGTTCTAATCTGCAATTATATAATAATAAATAAAATGAAGCACAAATTAGAAATCATTTTGAATATAAAATTTTCAAAATGTTACGTTGAAATAAGGGACCAATTTTCGACTACCAATTTATTATACTATAATCCCTTTCTTCCTTTTGTTACTTTAATTTGATTTCCATAAAACATCGTTTATTGTATCTTCTAAAAACAACAATACTAACAGAAAAGTACATTTTTATCATGAGGTTGGAAGATTGAAAAAGTTTATTGTACCAACTAATTTCATTCGGTTATGTCGAATGGTTTAAAAATATGCTGGCGGAACTGTCATATTAGTCTATACACACTCCTAATGGTTCTAAATCTGTACTAAATTGTTCTAAAACAGTTCGAAATTGGTTGCAGTACAATCTACAACTCTTTTTATTTTGACAATAACAACCGACTAAGCGGTTGAGAGAACCGAAAAAATTGGTTGGACAAAGAGTTGGTTGGCGCAACAAATCTCTATTTTGTGTGAAGAAATCAAATTCTAACTAACCTCAATTATTCTAATCTCATCGTCTAACTCCTATTTTTTACCAACATCTGATCTTACTAAGTATTATCCCTTTTTTTTTAATTAATTTTTTCGTACATTTTTATACAAGACCGAATGCGTTTCAATGCTCTCCGCACCCGATTCCCACATATCCTCCACCGTCGTCTCGCCATCAGTCTCCGAGGAACCATATGACATAGCGCCCTGCTCATCCTCGGACGAGTACAGATTTATCGACGCCTCCACCTGCGGACTTCTTCTGTTGTCATTCGAGCGCGTCAACGTTCGATCCGAGTCAGCATCGCTGCACTCATCGCCATCACCCAACGAAACCACATCCAGTCCTTCGAGACCCACTATACTACCCTCCAGCGGTGGTGGTTCGCCCATGTGCTCAAAGTCCTCGAAACGATTGCTGTCCAATATACCATTCGTACGTTTACCATTCAATACACCACCATCAGCCTTGGCGGTATGCTTAACAGGCGTCGGAGTACTGCCGCCATCTGAGTTATCGGTTATCGTGTCGACTCGTATCACACGATCGCGTCCCGCCATCAAGCGAAAGTTGTAGCGATCGTAGAAGCTGCGCTTGTACATTTCATTCGAATCGGCGCTCATGTAGCCGCTGTCCATCTCCTGCAGTCGCGCCGTGCCAAAACGCTGTTCGTAGTAGTTCTGGCTAGCGGGCGCCGAGTAGCTACTCTGCGGCGTAGATGCCTGTTGCAACTGCTGCTCATCGATCAGAGACGAGATACCCTCGTCGCGTTCGAGCGCCTCCAGGAAACTGGCCGACGATTTCTTTTCGAATGGCGGCGCTGGACTGGCAGTCGGACTAAATTTGGCCGCTGCCATACTGACGAATTTCTTCCACGCATTCTTCAGATCTTTAGCCTTCTTGGCGCGATCCTTGAGTCCCATGGCGATCTGCATGCCGTGCGTTAACTGCACCGGTTCTATTTCGCAGCGATAGACGGTTTGGACGTTGGACGTGGTATTGGTCGTTGTGTTAGAAGTCGCAGTTATAGTCGACCCATTTGTATTGGCACTAGGCGCATTGTTGCGCTGGGGGTATGCAATGCCCACCGGTACACCTGAATTCCGGTACATCTCCTTGGTACGATCGGAGAGGCGTGAACTGCTGCGATTCGAACGCGAACTGACCGATATCACATCGAAGCGATTCGAGTCACTGAGATCGGCGTTCTTTAGGTTATTATTCGCCTCGATTTTCGAGTCGCTGCAATTAGTAGTCACTGTCGTCGTGGTAATTTGTTCTTCGAGCGTCTCTTGTGACTTGCGACGATTGAGGTACTTGTTTAGACTGTAGTCCCCACGCAGTCCATTGTACGGCGTATTGTACAAGTCACCGTAATCGTGTGCCGTGTCCGTCAACTTCTTGATCACGTTTGGGGACTCGTTACTCTGTTCTTTTGTCGAACTCGACTCTGACTTGAGTATTGCGCTACTTAGCGTATTGTTGCACGAGCAGTCGAATTCCGAATTGGCTTGTGTGTCAGAAACGCCTGTGATTTCGGTGGATTCGCTGTGATTGCTCGCCGTTTCCTCTTCCATGCCGTTGGTCAACGCAAGATGTCGTTTAAGAAATGGCGACTGGTTCGATGGCAATCGTGTTGGATATTGATGTTGGAGAGTGTGTTGGGGCTGTCGCTGACTGGATGCGTTGCTGCGTTGACTGGTCAAAGTTGTTGAGGCTGACGAAGGTGGTGGAGCCGGCGGCGTTACAGGACATTGAGGCTTGCAGCTGGTGACGTTGTTTTGAGTGCTACTATTCCGACAATTAACAGCTGTTACCGGATCATTGGAATCCCAGCAGTTTTTTGACCAGTCATTGTTAATTTGTTTCGCTTCCGGCTCCGGCTTGCAACTGGCCGTTGGCTTCGGTGGTGGTGCTGGCGGCGGCGGTCTGTTTAAAGTAGGAGTTTTAATTTTTATTGTAGTCTTGTTTTGCTCCACCAGCACTGTCTCGACAGAGGGAGTCGCCATAAGTCGTTGACGGCGCGTATGTTTTGCCTCAAGCGTCAGCAGACGCCCCTGCTCATCGGTGTCAGCTGAGATCTTCACACTCTCCGGTATAGACTGGCGACTGCTGTTGCTCGTCTGACTGTCACACTGACTACCTTGACGCACAAGTTGCGACTGATAGATTTGGCGCAGACTCTCAAAAGATGAACGCAGTGGCTCAGCGGCTACTTGCTGCTTAGCAGCGCGCTGATGCTGACACGGTTCACCGTTATCGCGCAGCGTATGTGATTCGCGCTGGCTTCGCAATTGCGAAGCGCTCAGCTGGCGCGTTTCTCGCACTGGTGACGTGGTCATCGACGTCAAAGTCTGTCGTCCGAACGTTGGCAATGCTTGCAACCCCTCGCTATCTGATAATGCACCATGGTTGACGAAGTGCTGCGCCTTTGCAATGTGCTCCTGCCAGGCGGGACTCACATCGCAGAAGCTGTGCTGTTGCTGCTTCGGCTTCCGATCGAGAGTATCGGGATCATAGTGTTCGCTATCCGTCGAGAGCTCAATGTCAGACGGCGGTTCGTGTGCCACCTCAATGGTCATGCTACCCAAGAAAGGCGTGTCGTACTTGATGCGTGCCTCCATCTCCTTCAGCTTTTCCTTACGTCGCTGTTCGGACTTGGCGGCGGTGGCCATCTTCTTTTTGACGTTTCCGTCTTTGCGAAAACCGTTTACTTTGTCGTATACTGCATGACTGATCTCGAGCTCTTCTTCCAGCGGTAGCGCTGTGCTGAGGCTCGGACTAAGCTGTGAGCTCACGTCAGATGAGGAAGGCGATGCGGATGAGTGTGATGACTTGCGCTTTGCTGCTGCTATGCGCTCTAGACTGTCCGTGTCATAATCGACGATGAGGTACTGCGGCGACTTGCGCCGATAAATAGGCGAGTCCGGTTGACTGTTACGTGATTTCTTGCTTAGCGTGCTATAGTCTGGCGTCGGCACGGATGGCGCGCTGCTCTGAGTTGTATTACTGTAGATATCCTTGACACGTTTCTCCATAGTACTATCGTAGTCTGGCGTCGGTATGTCCAGCGGATAACTGTGGCGCGCTGTGATAGAGTCGTATGCCATGTCCGGCATCTGCTTCATGTTTCGCAACATTTCGTAGTGCTCGCGATCAGCAGATGTTAGCGATGTGGGCGTCGATGCGGCAGCATACTGATCTAACGCTTCGAGTCGCTTCGTACGCGAGCACTTTGATCGATGCGATGAGCTGCGCGACACGGTAGGTGAGTCGTGCAGAGTAAACTTCGGATTGTTGTAGATCTCGCTGCCCATTTCGGCGAAGCCGTAGATGTTGGCGGCAGCCGATAGCGCCGAGTAGGCGTCATAGTTACGTGATGTTCCGCCGTGATTGCCGTTATTCAACGCTGGTTGCACAATGATGTTTGTGGCAGTAGGGTCATATGTATTGCTGCTGTTGTTATTGTGTCGTATTTTGATAACATGAGGTCGTGGTGGCGACGGTGTGTCGTTCGTTCTGCTGTCAGACGCTGGCGTCGGCGGCGGTGGTGGTCGCTGCTTGGGCGCTACAATATCCTTGCGCGCGGATGACGATGAGGCGGCTGGGGATTTCTCGCGTTCGTCATGTTCGTGCGCTTGCGTTGATTTTCTATTCTGTTGTTCTTGTTGGTGCTGTTGTTGTTTGCCAGCAGCGCCAGTTTTGTTTTCGTCGCTCAGTGGCACCGTTTGCAGCCACTTCTCAATGCTGTTGCGTTTGTCGCCGCAGTTCTTCACATGGCCGCTGCACCGATTGTTGGCGCAACCTTGACAACCATCGTTTCCGGACATTTGCAGCTGTGAGCTGTAGAGCGAGGGCGTGGTCGATCGCATGGCGCCCTCCTCGGGTATCACGACGAGTGAGGGTTGATAACGCTTGGTAGCCATTTTGTATTTGGCAATAGCGATGACTTCGCGAATCTTGGTCAAGAACTCAACGGCTGCAGGTGGCGGTTGCTAAGGAAAAAGTGAAAATAAATTAGAAAACATAGAAACACAATGTATTGAGATATCAACTTTCTAACATTAATGGGATTTCAGGTTAGCGAAAATGTTTACTTACCGCCAATAGATGCGGCTCAAAGTAGGCCGGATTAAAGTACAGCTTCTTGCGTATGTTGCCATTGACCATGGCGCGCATTTGCTCCAGCTTCTCCTCGGTCATCATGTCCTCCACGATGGCGACATTCTCCTCGGGCAGACATTCGGTTTCCTGCGTTGGCGAGGACGAACGCTCATCTGTGGACTCACTGTCATTGCGCTGCGAAGAGCTGTCCCCCCCATAGGGCGTCACATTAGCCATCGACGCATTAGCTGCGGACGTTGGATGTACTAAGGCTGAGGTTTGCAGCTGAAAATAAAGATTTATTTAGTGATCGCTGCCAAACAAGGAAAATGAGCTCTTGTAACTCACCTGCTTCAATTTATCATGAAAACAACTAGCACCGCCTACACTTGTGCTGCCACCTGCACCAGCGCCACCGCTATCGGTCTCGCACTCTGAATTCGAGTTTGAAATGTCGCTGGCGAAACCACCGCCATTACCAGACGCATGCATCTCACTTAACTGCGGAAAGTGCTGTAGTAGCGGATTGTTTTTCACTATGCCCATCTCCTCCTTCAAATGCACGCCCACTGCGCTGCTGATGCTAGCGCGCGACCTTGCCTCGTTGATGGCGCTCGTGGTGGCCAGACTTGTGGCAGAGTAAAGACTGCCGCTGCGATGAAACGGTGCACCAAACGTCACCTGATCGTTCTTCGGGTAGTTAATCTCGTTCGCGAGATCATCCAGTGAGCTGCGCAGGTGACTCTGATCGCGTTGCTTGCGCTTCTTCACATGCAGATACAGAAAGACAGAGGAGACATAAATCAGACCGAGCAACAGGCTGCAGACGCCAATGACGACATACTCCTTCGTCGACATGCCGTCCGAAGTGGAGGCCAGCGTCGAGGTGGCCTCCGCTTGAAACAACACCTCCGAGACATCTGCAAAGAGTGAGAACAACGAAAGAGGTTGAGAATGAAATATACGTCGATGTTATATGTTCTATGCAGTTAATGCGAGTTGCTAAAGACGAAGGAGTCGTTCTACTTACTGTGCAAGTACTTAACAGGGCTGCCATTGACGCGGAAGGCAACACACGGCGAGAACACGTTTTTCGGAAGCAAACGATGATCTGTGAACGAGTGGGCGATGAACAAGGTTTTAATTATGCGAAGTCGTTAAAATGCGGTCTGTGTTTTGCTTACCTTTGGCTGCGGTGGCATTCAGCGAGAGCATCATGTCGCGGCACACGAGATGCACGACTATAAGGCGACCTTGCATTTTCTGACGCAGCTCTGGTTCACCAAGCCACTATTAAAGAACGAAGAGTTAATTTAATTGTGTATTTTATTGAACAATGTTGAATATAAATCAGTTGTTACAATCTCCGATTAATCACTAACTAGGAATTTAACTGATAGTTAAAGACCCTTAAACTAATAAATGTCGATCTCTAAAATACAGAGGAAATTCTTTATTGACATGAGATTGGAAAGGAGAATAGATTATTAACCGTGAATTGAAACTGTCCCTCGTATCTGTTTCGATTTCAAGTTTTTTAACGAAACTGTTTTGGTATAACGGCTCCAAGTTTGGTTTCATGTTTCAGGACAAGTAATAAAAACATCGTTTATTCTTAGTATGTTTGAATTGAACTAATGTGGAAAGATTTATAGTAAATTGGAGAATTTTCTTAAGAATTTGGGGGAACAAATATTCCAAATAGGACTTGGCATTACTGATCACTACCCAGCAGAAATTGTTTTCTTTAACGACAAAATATGTATTAAGGGCATTTCTATTTTTTCATTGATGACCAAGTCTACGAAGAGTTCACAAAGGTTGTGGTAGACATTTAGTGTCATCATAGATATATCGATGACATGCCGGATATCGTCAATTATATGTCATAAATAACAAAGTGGACATTTAGAAGAAAATGTCATAAATACTCTGCTGGACAAAAACGTCGTCGATCATCGATATATCTAACCTGCCATAAAATAACAATTATTAAATGTACTATAAAAATTATCACTGAGTATTCTCCCAACTGAATATAACTCATTTATTTTTTTTTAATCAAGTTCAGCAGTGATAACGAAAGACTTAAGCGACAAACTTGTTCCCAGTGCATAGCTCTTATATATTCCATCAAAGTCTTAAATTATCTTTTAAAACTAATCGACGGCTGAATAGGCAGTTAAGCGATGCGTGTGACGCCTGTCAACAACCGCATCGCACGTTTACCAACATTAAGCAGTTAATATCATTGATTGGCAGCACTGCCGCCGTCACGTTACCTGTAAGAAAGTGCGTCCCTCGTCGCGAAACATGCGAAATGGATAATCCGTGTCAATGGGATTCCGCAAGTCAGACCAGCCGTTCGTTGTCAGATACTGTGCGCCAGTGACGGCGCAGACGGGCGTGCGTATGTCTGCAACAGAGAGAAAGTGAAATGGTAAAAAACATAAATATAATTAACAGCAAATCTCTAGCAGAACCAAACAAAAAAATATGATGCTAAAATAACTGTGATTTAGATAGTTTTTATACTACATGATTGAATTTTAAAAACCTTTTAAAATTAGGAAATTTATTACTATTCTTTGTGTTATAATTACAACCCAGGGGAAATTGACATCATTGACGACAACTGCATCAATGATGAATCGTCGACATTTGAAAATTTGTCATTGATGAATATGTCTACAACTTTTTCATAAAGGACGTTGCATTGAAGATATCATATTAATCTAACAACATTTTTAAGAGTTGAATTCCCTATTTTTAAAGCAGAATTTCATCGGCATTTTCAAAAATGTAAATAATCTAGAAAATAATTCTAGAAAAATTTTGACAGTTAATTAAAATTGTCCCGTTCGGAACTTTGAGTACCATAAGTGTAAAAATAAATAAAAAATGAAAAAAAAAATAAAAACCTTAAAAAAAAATATTCAGTGATTTGTTACGAAATAACTATAAACTTTAGGACCAACATGTATATTAAGAAAAATAAAGTAAATTGTCTCAGCTATGTTTTAAGATAATTTAAAAAAAATATATTTTAGGCCAAAAGTACAATCGTAGTGATAATTTCTATACGGAACTTTTTGTTCCGATCGGAATTTTGTGTGATTTATTATGAACGAGTTGGGAAAGTTCGGTCACATGGGACGAACTTTTATAGTCGGTCGGGCCCGACTATAGAATAACTTACACTCTTGGTGAATATATTAGTGGTATAATTTGATGGGATAATTTTTAATAATTTACGACTAAAATTTCCACTACAAAAAATCGGTATATAATGAAAAAAATCAAATGTGGGCGGATAACGCTCATTTTTGGATCACATATTTTTAGCTGAATTTTAGCAATACGTTTTAAATTTTATAACTATATCTTGAATATTTTTCGAGTTATTAGTTACTAAAGAGTTATTTAAAACTGACTTGTATGGGATGTGGCCATTGACCGATTTGGCTCATTTCCAAACTCAGAACCACTTTTTGCCTAAAACATATTGAAACAAAATTTCATCGCATTCTGACCTGTATTTTTCAAGTTATCTTGTAGTCGGACAGACAGACACACAGACGGACATGGCTAAACGGATTCGGGTAGTGATGCTGATCATGAATATATAAACTTTTCCATACCGGATACGCCTTCTAAGGGGCGTTACATTATATGCACAAAGTTTATATACCCTGCACCTCATAGGTGTAGGGTAGAAAAATGTGTAAACTTTGGAAACAACCGGTTAATATACAAATAAAGCACATAATTTCAGCTATTTTATTAAATAATTCAAAAAAATAATAAGTACGCAAAATTTGCTGACATTTTGGTATTTCCATATGAACCTCGACATTTACTTCCGTTTTTGTACCGTCCGGAACGACAACTGTTTAATTTATATCGTCTGATCTACCGTATGGAATTCTCTAATTTTTTGTAGATATTTAGTCATATTTAAATACTACTTGAATAGGACTAATAATTATGAATGTTGTCAAACATAAAATTTTTTTTAGTAAAAAATCGTAGTTCAAATTTTCATACAGAATGTCCGGAATTATTCTGTGATTTATTACGAATTAACTATAAACTTTAGGAACAAAGTGTATATTAACAAAATTAAAGTAAATTGTCTCAGCTATATTCTAAGATAATTCCAAAATATGTATTTTATGCCAAAAGTGTAATCGTAGTGATAATTTCTATACGTAACTTTTTGTATCGTCTGAAATGTCCCGTCCGGAATTTTTATGTGATTTATTTGAAAAATCTATAAACTTTGGAAACAATTTGTAAATATACAAATAAAGCACATGATTTCAGTTATTTTACTAAATAATTTAAAAAAATTATGTATATGCACAATTCGCGTACGACTGTGCCGTCCGGAACCCCAGGAAATACCCATATGAAATTATAGATATTTCAAGGACATCTTAATTGACAATAAGTTTATACTTAATATTGTCAATATCGATATCATTAAGTAGCTTTCTAAGACAACGCATTAAATCAAAGTTTTTTTTCATATATATGACAATTATCTGATGTATCTTTTATGAACTGATGGACATTTATATGAAAATGTCAATGCAGGGTGAAAATAGGTGAACTATAGAACAATCATTGATGACATTTCCCACTGGGATCTATTGGTTTTATTATACGGTAGCGATTTTTGAAATAAATTCTTATGTTACAGAAAAGTATAAAACATCTGGGTTTTATTTGATGATTAAATGAAATGTAAAAGTTTAAACATAAAAAATAATAAATGTAGTGTTTCAAATATTGAAATGTAATTCGAACGTACACAGAAAAAAAATATACATCATATTGATGAATTCCGTTCTTCAACCCATTATTCATTGTATTGAAGAACCATTTATAATATTAAAGACTAACGACATTATTGTTATGAATGCTAACATAAATATGAAGAACACTTGGGAACTGTCGAAAAAGTGTTCTTCACTGTTATGAACTGTATGTGAAGAATACGTTTTATCATATTAATGAACAAGAACATCAAATACAACATATATGTTCATCATATTGAAGAAAGCTGTTCATTAAACCAAATTACTATCAAAATATTTTTATTTCTAGTAGTTCTTGTGTGTTATTTCTTATATAATGCTTGCTCGACATGCATAAATTAGTAAAATGTTCTATAATATATTTATTATAATTACAACTGAAACAATTTCGGTCAATTTATTAATTTTACACTTTATGTTTATACACTTAATTATTTTGTTCAAATTATAATACAAGTAGGTTTTTATTTAACAATCTTTTAAAAATTGTATAAAAAGCCTTGATATTTTTCAAATTGTGTTCAGTTTTAAAATAACTTTATCATACTTACAATATTCCAGTCCGATATTATTTCGGACGGAAATTGTTTTAGTTATCAACATATTTAATTTTCAATTGTCAATAAATTTTCTTCAACAATTCTTAAAAAGAACTACAATCTTTTTATTATTATAAATGGTGCTGAGAAGCCCAGTCAACCTACGCAGCAGAAACCCCAGACCTGCTTTATTGGCGCCCAACCTAGCGGCTAAGAATTTTGAAGAAATTACATCTGTGGAACACAATCGCTCTTCGGTGGATTCCTCCTCACTGGAAGTAGAACATTCATTATCAAGTGAACACGGACAAATCATGGCAAGTTTTTCGACGGAACAGTTCACACAAATTTTGGCGGCAATTGGCGGAAATAGCGCTAAATCAGGTTCATACACAAGATGCTCGGCGCGGTTTCGAGGACAGCGCGATCTGACTGCAGTGGAAGAATTCATAGCTGCGATTTCTGTGTACAAAGATATAGAGCGCATATCTGACGACGATGCGGTGCGTGGCATGCCTCTGCTTTTGGAAGGCTACGCGGCAAGTTGGTGGATCGGTGTAAAAGAATCGGTGCGTACGTTCGAAGAGGCTGTAAAGCTTATACGGACCACCTTTTCGCCACCAAATCCAGACTGGAGAATCTTCCAAAGCATATTCGAGTATAAGCAGCAGATTCAAGAGCCGACAGACAGTTTCATATGCAAGAAACGCGTCCAGTTTTCGCAACTTAAGGAACAAATTAACGAAACAATACAACTCAACATGATATACGGCCTTTTATCAATAAAGATTCGAGAGCGCGTTAGTCGTGAATCAGTAGAGACGTTCGAACAATTAATAGCGTCCTGCAGAGATGCAGAGTTATTTTTCCTTGAATCGAAAGAAGTATCGTCAACCAAATTTGGTGATAAAAGTGAGGGCGATAAAAGCGCAAGGTGCTCCTTTTGTAGACTTCGTGGCCACACTGCTGATGTTTGCTTTAAAAAGAAGAAAGAGCAACAGTCACAATCATCTCAAGCGATTCAAAAGATACAACCCAAGCGAGGACCTATATTTTCTTGTTACGGTTGCGGTGAGCCAGGTGTATATCGATCCAACTGTCCAAAGTGCAGCACACACACTAAAGAAAGTCCTCAGCATTTGGCATTTAACACTGTGTCAACAACCATCGTTGGTAGATCGATACCAACAGTCCATATTACGATGTTCGGTTTAACGGGTGAAGCGTGTTTTGACAGCGGTGCAAAAACGAGCGTTGCTAGTGCGAATTTACGACGCATTTTGACAAGCAAGGGCTGCATTTTCCAGGACGTCAAAGCAGAAATAACTCTGGCAGATGGTACAACGACGACGCAAATGGTTATGTCAACAATATGCGACGTGACAGTTGGAAATCGAATCAGGAAGATCCGATTAATATCGCTTCCGAATGCGACAAAGAATCGCACTCTGATTGGCGCAGATTTTATGGAACAAAGTGGTATCGTCTTAAATATGGCACAACGCTGCTGGTACTTTGAAGACGAGCCAAAAAGAAAATTCGAGTTTACCAAGCCAATCGATATAAATACGTTTGCTATGGACATCGCAGGCGAACACATTGTGTCAACTGCACTGGAGTCACCTACTAGCAAGAGGTACAATGAAATGTCGCATTTCATAAAATTTATGGAAAATAAGGAAGCTCCGGAATCCGTTATCGATTCGTGTGAAGTGTGTCCCGAGTTAAATTACGGGCCAGCTTTCAAATCCCGTAAAGTAGATCGAGAAAGTATAAGAAACGCATATTCACCACATTCTGTGCAGGCTATTTTTCGTAACGCTATACCTGTAGGAACAGAAACGCCAACAAGAAATTCAAGATTATTTGCGCCACCAAATAAAATGAGAGAACCGGATGACGATGATGCATTTATTCCGTTATACTCAATTGAATTTGAGTTTTTAAAAGATTCCGATGGTCTTGGTTTATCTGAAGTACAAAAACTCCAAATGGAGGGAATTTTTCAAACCAATGCTTATGCTTTCACGGATCCTACGGGAGCGACGACAGCAACGTCCTCTATGGTAGCGACGTCAACTACAAGAGTAACGTCTTCTACGGCAGCGACGACAGCAACGTCCTCCATGTCAGCGACGTCAACTACAAGAGTAACGTCCTCTACGGCAGCGACGACAGCAACGTCCTCTACGGCAGTGACGAGAGCAACGTCCTCTATGGTAGCGACGTCAACTACAAGAGTAACGTCCTCTACGGCAGCGACGACAGCAACGTCCTCCATGTCAGCGACGTCAACTACAAGAGTAACGTCCTATACGGCAGCGACGACAGCAACGTCCTCTACGGCAGCGACGACAGCAACGTCCTCTATGGTAGCGACGTCAACTACAAGAGTAACGTCCTCTACGGGAGCGACGACAGCAACGTCCTCCATGTCAGCGACGTCAACTACAAGAGTAACGTCCTCTACGGCAGCGACGACAGCAACGTCCTCTACGGCAGCGCCGACAGCCACGTTCTCTATGGCAGCGGCGACAACTACAAAAGTAACGTCCTCTACCGCAGCGACGGCAGCAACGTCCTCTACGGCAGCGCCGACAGCCACGTTCTCTATGGCAGCGGCGACAACTACAACAGCAACGTCTTCAACGGCTGTGACGTCAACTACGTTCGCAAGGTCCTCTAAGGCTGTAGTGTCAACTACGTTAGCAACGTCGTCTATGGCAGTGACGTCAACTACGGCAGCAACGTCCTCTATGGCAGAGGCAGCGAGGATAATTACAACTACGGTGTCAATTACATCAAGAAATTTGGCGTTTATTGCGACACTAATTCTAAAGCAAGCTGAAGACAACATGCCAATAATTCTCAAAACCGACGCCAGTAGTTACGCACTAGAAGAAGTTTTACTCCAGGGGGAGGGCCCTGATGAACATTCAATCGAATATGCTCGAAGACTTTTATCTTGCTCTGACTCAAAGTTCATCCCGAGGCGAGATGAACGATATACTATCATGAAGGTTCAACAAGTTTCGTCATTGCCAATGAAGATGTCTTCAACGTGGCGTTGGGAACTTAGCATGCTTTTCTGCCCATATCGAAACTTAGGCGACGTTCAGCAACGATCATTCATGATGTCCGAAGAAATATGCTTAGTATCTGATGTTTCGTCGGGACGACTTCTACATCAGAGGGGGAGAATGAAACAATTTCGGTCAATTTATTAATTTTACACTTTATGTTTATACACTTAATTATTTTGTTCAAATTATAATACAAGTAGGTTTTTATTTAACAATCTTTTAAAAATTGTATAAAAAGCCTTGATATTTTTCAAATTGTGTTCAGTTTTAAAATAACTTTATCATACTTACAATATTCCAGTCCGATATTATTTCGGACGGAAATTGTTTTAGTTATCAACATATTTAATTTTCAATTGTCAATAAATTTTCTTCAACAATTCTTAAAAAGAACTACAATCTTTTTATTATTATAAATGGTGCTGAGAAGCCCAGTCAACCTACGCAGCAGAAACCCCAGACCTGCTTTACAACTTTTTATTAATAAAAAGTTATATATAAAAAATATATTAAAAAAAAAACATTTTTTTTGAAAAAAAATGTTTTTTCAAGTAAATTTTTTTTTCGAAAGTATTTTTTTTTTCAAACCCATTTTTTTTTCGAAGACATTTTTTTCAAACAATTTTTTTTTTACAATTTTTTTTTGTCCGAAAAATTTGTTTCGGATAATTTTTTTACTGTTATTTTTTAAATAAACTTTTTATAACACTTTTTTTTCGAATTATTTTATATTATTTTAAGATTCAAGAACTGATTTAATAGTATTAAAAAATATTTAATCGTAATTATCGAATAAATTAAGAATTTGTCCTATTGACTAATTTTAATTCGAAATTTGTTGTTTAAAATACGTCAAAACTTTTGGCGCTGTAAATGCATTTCATGCTATTTTAGCTAGTAACTGAACCGATTATGATTTGCTTTTGAACCGGCAAACAATTCGCACGGCTCTAAATAGCAAAATTTAATGATCTGCAACAAATCAAGTTGTGACTTGCTTTGCGAATACTCTGTCATGTTAATTATAGACCCTACTAAGATGTTGTTATTTCAATGACATTGTTGTCAGTTGTTGTTTGTCATGTCTACGCCTCGCAACGCCACGTAAAAGTGGCCACACTTACCGGGAAAACTGATTTCTCTGCTTGGATAAATGATCTGGCCGCGCAAAGGCAGAAACACAAACGGAATTTTCTCCGACGATGAGCCGCTAACAAATGGTGACAAAATGCACTCTGCAAAAATTGAAGAAAAATAAAATTAAAAAAATATAAAAAAAAAATGGAAATAAAAATAAAAGTGTGCAATAATATTGAATGATTGTCATAAATATAAAGATGTTCAAAAAAGTATAAAAATTTGCAATAAATAATGGTTTTAAAAAGTAATAAAATGCATTTTAAGCGTGTATAATTGTTGTTGTAACATTAGCAACATTGCAGCAATATGTTGTTGTAGTTTTTGCTGCTGCTGCTGCCACACACATGTTGCTGCTATTTACGATTTGTTTACATTGAGACAGCAACTAAAACGGCAACAATTGCAGTCGGTTGTTGGTTTTGTTATTGTCTGCTTTTTTTGGACAAGCAGTGAAAGTTAGCAGTTTTTGCTGTTGCTATTGCTGTTTTCTTGTTTTTTTTTATTTTTATGTTTCAGCTTCTACAGCATCAGTTAAAATTAAATAAAAAACACACGTTCAACATAATTAGCAATAATTTGTTTTGTTGCTGCGCTTTCTTGAAATTTTGTTAACCAAAAATTATAACAAACATTAGCGCTTTTTATTTAATAAACTTTTTTCCAAAAATTTGTAGCTCCAACAATTTTTGTCGCCTTCTGCGTTGGCTGCCACTTTCAATTGTTGTGCATGATTTTTTTTTTTTTTTTTACAAAAGAAAAACAAAAAAGAATGGCTGAGAAAATGCGATAATAGTCAATTTTTTCATTGTTATAGTTTTCGAATTTTTTTTTCTTCTGTTTTTTACATTTTACTTTTTGCTTTTTTCTGTTGTTGGCATCATAAATTGATATGAACTGATATATAAAATTCATTCACAGCAGCAAGAGATAAAATAACACTTTTTTTCTTTTATTTTTTTAGATTATTTATTTTTTTCCATTTGTGATTTAGTAATTGTTGCCGCAAAGCAACATGTTGTCGTGTTCATGTTGCACAATTTTTAATGTATAATTGCTGGGAAAATTATTTAAGAAATAAATATAAAAGTGATTATTATGTACAACAAATTAGAAGACTCATTTATAAGAATGACTTTGAGGTAAATAAATATATCAAACAAAGTTTTTTCGATTTGCTAATTGTTTTAGGATAATTCGGAGTATTTGCCAAAAAAATTAGACGTTTGTAGCCAGCAAACATTTTGAGTCTTTTAAGTCTCTAAAATATGTCATATTTATGAATGTTACCCTCATATATGAGCACTTAAAAGAGCCCAAAAATGGCTACCTTATATTTATGAAACTTTTAATAATAAAATCTTCATGTCATACTCCCCCGACTTCTGCGAAGAGAGTATTATCTTATGAGCCCAGAAACACTCATATTTATGAAATAGTTATTACTCCTAAAACACGCAATACATATGACCACTTGAAAGAGCTTAAAAAGACTCCCAACACCTAGATAGAGGGAACGATTTTATGAGACCAAAAACACTCATATATGTGTATGAGACTATTATTACTACAAAAATTATTATATTTAAATACTAAAACGAGCACAAGAATGCTTCCAAAACGCTTTTAAGAGAAAGAAATTAATTATCACTTAAAATAACTTTAAATAGCTTTTTAGACACGACAGTTATTTAACCCACTTCCCACCCCCACCCTATAAAGTTTATAAAATAATAGTTTCCGCCTCAGGATAATAATATTTCATACACAGATTCCTTCGATCATTTCATGATAAAAGTTGTTCTAGAGTAGGGGTGTATTTGAAACACCCACTGATATACAGGGTGTTCTCAAAATTGTATTCATAAAAGCAGATACAAACAAACATTTAGTTATAACTTCTACAATTTTAATCCCAGAGAAATAATATTACATTTATTTTACAGATAATAGATTAAAATTCAAAGGAACATTTTAAATCTGACAAATTCTATAAGGTGCTATGATATTTTTCTCAACAAAGTAAAAAATATGAATTTAATTTTTTTTTATTAATTTGGCTTTTCTCAATTTTGTAGAGTACATTTTTTAACTTTTTTTCATTTATTTGAATACACCATATAATATTTAACAAATTCCATATACAACATTAGTATCAAGCACACTCCGTTATCACCGTAGAGTACTTTAGTGCTTAAAAATTTCTTAAATAGTATAAAACTATCGAGAACTCGAAATTTCGAAAAACCGATTATATATAATTTTATCGCAAACAGTTTTAGAAGAATGCTTACTCAAAAAGAAATTTCGGAATAGTTAAAATTTCCCCTCCTAGTACAATGCTGATTTTAGTACAATGCCATGTTTCAGTGTACGGAAATGAGTAACATACTAATACATACACACAGAGAACTGATTTGTTGCGGCAACCAACTAAATTGCCCTACCGAATCATTCGGTTGCGGCAACAACTGATACAGTAGTTGCAACAACCTCTTAATTCGGTTGTGCCAATCTCCTAGTTGGTGAGAATGAGGTTGTGGCAACCTCCAAGTAGGTGATCATGACAGTGTGACAACCTCCTAATCAGTGAACATGAGGTTGTGGTAACCACCAAATCAGTGAACATGAGCATGAGGTTTTCTAAACCTGCAATTGAAATTTTATTATAACATAGTTATTTATGATATAAAACTATATGTATTATAACTGAGAGACTGGCAACCAAACTGCTGATAGACATGAGGTTGCCGTTTGTCATTTATTTTGTTGATACAACAACTATTTAATCGCCGTAACAAATGCACGAATGTCAATTTTGGCAGAATGAAAAATGCAATCATGAGGTTACGGCAACCGAACGTGCAGTTGCGCGGACTAACATTTCGGTTGTAGAAAAATAAGGTACGTTCATTTTAATGACATGAGGTTACAACAAATGTATTTCGGTTGCTACACTGAAACGTTGGTCCAATTAACATAATGCCAAAAGAGATGTGTAGCATTTGTCGTTTTCTAATTTTCGTCAAAATTTAGTATCAGTCTAATATATCTCAAAATTATAAAAAACCAGTTGGGAAGGTTAGATCACATGGGAAATTTTAAAGTAGGTGTAATTATGATAGTTAGGATTATCAAAATTATAGTCGGTCTAAGCCGACTATAAATACCCTACACATATGTGTGGTTACCATTCAAAGTGATATATAGGTCACCAGGGTATACGAATCCTGAAAATAACTACAAACATTCAATCGCTGAAGAATTTCCATTCATTTGATACCCATATTTACAAATGGGTAGGTGTACCGAATTTCGATTTTTTTTTTTGTGAACCACAAGTCTTTTCGCCGGAAAACATTATTATCATGTATTTGAGCATGATGTCAATATATATTTGACCAACAAAGTTTACCTAAGCACGTATACATAAAAATTGATCTTTATATGTACATTTTATATGTGGTATTTGAACATAAGTGGTCGGATCATAGGTCACCATGGACCGATCTCGCCAATTTTTTCGCACATACAGCGTAGGTATATTAGTAATCTAAGTTATAAGTTTCATTTATCTAGCTCTTCAATTTTAAAAGTCTTAGGGATTTCAACAGACAGACAGACAGACAGACGGACAGACAGACGGACAGACAGACAGACGGACAGACGGACATCGCTAAATCGACTCAGGAGGTCATGCTGATCAAGAATATATATACTTTTCCATACCGGAGATGCTTTCTTCTGGGTGTTACAAACGGCGTACCAAACTGAATATACCCTTTCACTCTTAGTGTAGGGTATAAATATAGAAATAAAAATTGAAAATACATATTTTTAGCTTTTCTTTATTTTTATATTTTTATCAGTTAGCGTAACATCTTATTGTATAAAAAACTTTTAACGGTGTTCTATATATAGTACAATTAATTAAATTTAAATGACAACAAATTCTCCATCAATAGAGATTTTATCATTATTTTACACCACATTTACACCATATTGACGCTTTTACAAGTCAAATCTGTGAGGGGTGCTAACTAACTTTTAAATATAACTCTTTTATGAGTAATATTTTAGAGAGCTCCGTAAACAGTCTTAAATGAGAAAATTTTAAAGGGAGTCCAATCCCATATTATCAAACCAATAACAAAGTACAACAAAAATACAATCTTTCGACTTCAGAATACTACGGGATCGCTGATATCGAATCCGAGAGCTCCGGAGTGGGAGCTATTGTTCATTAATACTCGCGGAGTATAAAGTTTATGATAAGACAAATCGCGAAATATTTAAAAATACTTTACTATATGGTTCTTGAACATTTAAAACACTTGCTTTTATTTTTTATTTATTTAAAAAATACATTTTCACTTTATTTAAGTTGACAAAATGTTCAAATGATGTTGAATAAAATAGTTTTATTTTCAATTATTCAAAATTTTGATTAATCAGGGTTTCAAGATTTAGAATAGGGTTTCAAGATTTGCATTAATTGATTAATCGCACAGCTCAAGATCAATTAAATGAAAACTATCGAATATTTTGATAATACTTTTGTTCATATTTAACAAACGTTTATAACAACAATAAAAACCAGTTGAGAAGGTTAGATCACATGGGAAATTTTAAAATAGGTGTAATTATGATAGTTAGGATTATCAAAATTATAGTCGGTCTAAGCCGATTATAAATACCCTACACATATGTGTGGTTACCATTCAAAGAACTTTGACTGGTGACTATATAGGTCACCAGGGTATACGAATCCTGAAAATAACTACAAACATTCAATCGCTGAAGAATTTCCATTCATTTGATACCCATATTTACAAATGGGTAGGTGTACCGATTTCGATTTTTTTTTTGTGAACCACAAGTCTTTTCACCGGAAAACATTATTATCATGTATTTGAGCATGATGTCAATATATATTTGACCAAAAAAGTTTACCTAAGCACGTATACATAAAAATTGATCTTTATATGTTCATTTTATATGAGGTATTTGAACATAAGTGGTCGGATCATAGGTCACAATCGACCGATCTCGCACATACAGCGTAGGTATATTAGTAATCTAAGTTATAAGTTTCATTTATCTAGCTCTTCAATTTTAAAAGTAGTAGGGATTTCAACAGACAGACAGACAGACGGACAGACAGACGGACAGACAGACGGACAGACGGACATCGCTAAATCGACTCAGGAGGTCATGCTGATCAAGAATATATATACTTTTCCATACCGGAGATGCTTCCTTCTGGGTGTTACAAACGGCGTACCAAACTGAATATACCCTTTCACTCTTAGTGTAGGGTATAATAATCTTACGTAACATCTTCAGCAATTAACTGTCAGAAACACATGATTCTTGACTAATCAAGTTTATTACAACTTACACTGTAATTATCACTTAATAGAGTCCACTAAAGTCTGCCCAAGTTTATCACTTAATTGCGACGTATAATTTGAATCCTACACAAATTGGTCAATGAAAAAATCATAAAATGGTAAAAATTACGAGGTAGAAAGAGAACATTTAAAAAACTGCGAGCGCCTTTGTGGATTTGATCAATGCAACTATAACATGTCTCAATAGTGTGCAATGCGTATGGACAGCGAGCGGCAGCACTCATAAAACGACACTGTGTAAAAAACGCCGCACAGATGCATTTTACGAGGCTTTTCTTGCTGAAAATTTTTAATTTATTTTTGCGCGCAGCTGTTTTGGCACAAAGTGCGGACGCCATGCTGGCAGCCAGTCTTATGCAATTCTTTGGGTGGCCATAAATGTAAACAAACGAAGAGGCTGGCCACCGGCTGACTGCCTGTCTGTCTGTCTGACGGTTGGTTGGATGAATAATTGGCTGCAGCCACATGGAAGTTGCTCCCATTTTTTGCAATAGTTTTCAGCAAAAATTGCAAATCTTTGCGGCGGCTGCTGCTGTGTTGCAATTAAATGTTGCCGCTGTTGCTGCGTTCAATAACGCGCTGATGAATATGGTGTGACTGGAGGGAACGTGACGTGACATGGCGTGATTGCACGCACAGTAAATGTACTAATTTAGGAGATATTATTAGGTGTCAAAAAAAGTTTTATTACGTGGATATTTCTACATTAAATGAAATTTAGATTTTCCATTTAAAATTGTGAAAAGTTTAAATAAAATTGGGAATAGAAATTGAGAAATTGGTAAAAAAATCAGTCTGTGGTTCCTGTAATTTTGTCAATCAAAGTTGTCGACACATATTGGTGATTTGACGTACAAAATTACGTTATTTTCATATCTTTTCGAATAATTTGGTTGACATTTGAAAAAATTTTATGTCACAGAAATCGACAATTTTATCGCTTGATTTACAAAAACGAGCTGCAGATATATTAAATTATAGAAATTTAAATAAATTTATCAATCTGTAATTGAAAATCTCAATTTCGAATGAACTTTTTCAATTTTAATTGGAAATGTTGTAGTTTATTTCCTAATGGACGATTTAAAAGTAGTAGTTATTGTCTGTTGTTAAGGTTTATCGATCTATAAGAATAAAGCGATGGTTTAGCATACAAGGAGTTCGAGATTGATTCGATCTGATAAATGTTTAAATATCGTATCTTGTACTTAAATTTGAATGTAGGAGATATTATACAAATGAGAAGAAATAAAGCTACGAAATCGAACTTTTTTTATCGGAATTAGTTGGAGAAAGGTCTCCGAATCATGGCAGATTAGGTAATACTGCGTAGAAAAGTAACCGACTATTATAGAAAACTGCTCCAAACCCTAGTAAAAATATACACTATTAGGTTAGAAATGATCATGACCTGATTATGTTGCTATTGTAACTGGTCGGGATATGATAAGATAATTTATATTTATGCACCATTCTTCGTATAAATGAATCTGAAACGGATACAATAAACGCGTACATAATTGTTATAAATTACGTTCATTCATTGAGATATTCATATTAATTTTTGGGGCAAAACACAGAGTTCATAATGCATTTTTTCATAAGTATTATGAATGCTTTTGTTAATATTATGATTTTTTTTATTAAGGTTTAATGAACGAAATGGAATGAACTAGGTCATTGGTTGAGTCATAATGACGAATTCATAACATTGATGAAATAATTCATAAATAGTATGAACTTCTTTTTTTCTATGTGGCTACCAATTTTTTTACTAACATTGCATTTAATAATTGTCTTCTTAAAATATTTAGTCAATCGATAGAACAGTTTTAACTTTCTCTTAAAAGTATTTACACATATTTTAGAAATAAAATAAAACTAAATTTGATAATTATAAAATATAATTTCACTTTCACATTACAAAACCAACAGTTATTCTTTACTTTCATTAAAACAGTTTAAATTCAGAATTTGTAAAATAGCTTAAAATAGCTTAAATATTACCTAAAATATGTAAAATTCTTTAAACGCAACAATTATAGTTTAGCAATTTTGCAGACTCGCCATCGGCTATCAAACATGAAAGTGAGGAAAGTTAAATATTGTAATAGGCAAACTGTAAAAAATACAAATATTTCTAAAGCATGTGGTGTCTCAGAACCTAACTTAATAGCATTACTAAGAATTATGTGTCATTTTTGAATACCAAAAGAAAACGAAAACGAGTAGCTGTCGATAATGATGCCAACATTACTTTTAATTGATGTGCTTAAACCGGTAATTAACGAAATTTAAATTATAGATAATATTGGGAGTTTAGAATGAAAATCTTCTTTATAATTGCTTATCGAAACGTCCGAAACGACCTATTCATTTTACAAACATATAGACAATTCGTATTTTGTTAATATAATATTTAAACTATTTTCTAGACTGTGAACGAAATGACGCATAGTTTGAACTAAGTTTAATTTACCAACTTTTTCAGTTCTCTCAACCGCTAAGTCGGTTGTTATTGTCAAAATGAAAAGTGTTGTAGTTTGTACTGTAACCTATTGCGAACTGTTTAAAAACCATTTAGTATAGATTTAGAACCATTAGGAGTGTGTATAGAGTAATATCTCAAGTGTATAGGCTAATATAGCTGTTCCGCCAGCAAATTTGTAAACCATTCGATTTAACCGATCTAGTTAGTTGGTACAACTAACATTTTTATTCTTCCAACCTCATTCCAAAAGCGGATTTTTCTGTGTGTATGTTTTAACATAACTCTTTTCGCAATCAACTTATTCGGTTCTCTCAATCGCTTAGTCGGTTGTTATTGTCAAAATGAAAAGAGTTGTAGTTTGTACTGCAACCAATTATGAATTGTTTTAGAACAATTTAGTACAGATTTAGAACCATTGGGAGTGTGTATAGACTAATATTGTATAGGCTAATATGGTAGTTCCGCTATCAAATTTGTTAACCATTCGATGTAACCGAATGATGTTAGTTGGTACAACTAACCTTTTCATTCTTCCAACCTCATGCCAAAAAGAGAATTTTTCTGTGTGTATGTTTTACCCCAATTGAAATTGACCCTATTAGTGATCAGATCGAGTTATAACAAGCTAATGTTCAGAGCAAGTTTTTTTGGCCTTTGCCAAAAAATGCCATTTTTGCCATTTTTTCAATTATTTTGTAAATTTGGCAATTTTGATATACTTTGCCTAAAAATGCATTTTTAACACTCTGGCAAACCTTTTTTAAATATTATTTTCGATTTTCTGGTTGTATTAAAAATATATATGACGTCCTTTTCTTGTGTACTTATTTTTGGGATCCGTACGAAATATCGAAAAAAAAATGTCGAAACATTAAAATGTCGAAATTATAAAAGCCTTAGAACGCCGAAACAATATTTGGCCGAATCACAAAATATCGAAAAATATTTTAAAGCTAGAAAATGTCGACAAATTTTTTACACTATAAATACAAAAACATTTTTTTTTATAGGATCAAAAAATGTCGAAAATTAAAATGCCGAAATATCAAAATGTTGAAATACAAATTTCAAATCCTATATGAGCAAGTCCACACCAAATCTCGTAGGATTTGCAACTCACTCTCTTCGATTTCAATGATATTTTGGCGACTGATAAAGGGTATCGGGATCTGCATTCACCATTTTTTTTCCGACCACTATTTCCAATGATATCACCTTTTCCAGAGATACAGTTCAAAGTTAAAAAATTGTCAATGATAACTTTTGAATGGTGGTTCCTATTGAAATATCCCATGATGCTAGAAACTTTGTTAAGGTTTCGTTTGAAAACTAATAAAACAATCTTTTGGAAAATTCTTCTTAACATGAACATATGACCAATGGTACATATGACCTTTAACTTCGAATTGCATGTCCTTAAAAAAAGTATTTAAAAAAAAAACGAAATTTTTGTTGATTTTTTATAAGTGTTGAAGCTAAATTCCAAGATGGTATTTTGAATACAGCATATTTAAAAATCTCCGCATGAATCCAAAGTAGCTAAAAATCAGAATTCGATCTTTTTTAATATCTTTATCTTCGAGTTTTTTCGACATTTTCGATCATTTTTTCGACAACAAATGATTTCGTCATATTAAATTTCGACATTTTGTTTTTCAACATTTTAGTTTTCAAAATTTTTTTATCGACATTTTGGTTTTCAACATTTTTGTTTTCGACATTTTCAGGTTTCGGCATTTTTATTTTCTACATTTTTGTCTTCGGTATTTTTGGTTTCGATATTTTAAATTTCGACTTATCGTACCAGACCCCTTATTTTTATATGTTCTTAATTTAGTGAATGAAATTAACGAAATAAATATTAGACCAGGTAAAAGAGATATCTATGATTGTCAACAAAAATAGTTCATTGAAAAATTTTATAAAGTTTTTGTTTGTTGCAATTTTTTGATTATTTTTGTGCCATTTTTGACTATTTTGTGCCATTTTTTGACTATTTTGTGCAATTTTTTGCCTATTTTTGTGCCATTTTTACTGTTTTTTTGTGCCATTTTTAACTAATTTTGTGCCAAAAAAAACTTGCCCTGCTAATGTTATCAGACATAATCGATCCAAGTATAATTTCTACATGTAAATTCTCTTGATTCTGACTTCGGGACAAGAACAAAAAAAAACTTCAAATTTATTCTACTTAGTAAGTAAGAGTGGCCAATCTTCCTAGTCTCGACAGATTCTTTTGTACTATGTTAAGAGCTTAATAAGTGTCATGTAAACTGTTGATTTTTTTGTCGCCAACTTATTCAGCAATTATGCAGGCAGCCTAACGAGGCTACCTGTCTGACTTTTTTATGCCCAGTTCTGCCTGGGGCTTTTTTTGTCTGTTTATCTATCTTTTTTCTGTCTACACACAAGAACTCGCATAACAATTGCCTGAGCATGCAACTCCTTAGAGGCAGACGTCAAAATAGAAAATAGAATAAAAAATGTATTAAAACTGGAAACAGCAGCCAACAACACGCTAACTTGGTTGTTACTGATTACTTCCTGCACGATTTGATGAAAGAGATTGATAAATAATAATATTGAAAAAATATTGTAATATATTAAACAAGAAAGTATTTCAAAAAAATAATATAATATAGATGTGCTAAATATTTAAATATCGTATTCCCGTATCGCGGCGACCTTTGAATCCGGAGACCTATCTCAGATAATTAAATTTAATCTCGTAGATTTAATTTTTTCGTACATTTAATTTTAAGGGCAAGATACGCTATTTCAATATTTTTTACATCGATATTGCAATATTTTTCGAAGAAATTTCGAATCGATTCGGTTTCTTCGTATCAATTCGGTTTCGAAAATGTACCGAGAAATGCTGAAAATGCATGTAGGTTCAGTTTGTCGTTAGACTCAAAATAAAATCTGCTTAAAATACACGAAATCGTTCGTGTATTTTACGTGTAATTTACGTGAAAGTTATGCACGAAATATTTCGTAAAATACACGAAAGAACTTTCGTATATTTATGATAAAAATACGAATATTAATTGTTTATTTTACGAAACTATTCGTAGATTTAATATACGAAAGCCATTCGTACAAAATACGAAAGATTCGTAATTTATCGAATATTTGTATACCTCTTTACGAATATATTCATACATTTTACGAAAGTCTTCGTACTTTTGACAATAGCCTTCGTACATTTTATGAAACATGTGAAACATTTTACTTATCTTTCATAAAATACACTAATACTTTGTTTAAAAATGTGACGATGAAAATGTCGATTCATTCATAAAAAAAATTAAATATTTAGCACTAATTTGATACTTTTGCACTTTTGACACAAACATAGAACACATTTTAAAACGGGTTGTATTTTATAACTAAAATAAAATGCTGTTCCAAGTAGTTATTTGAAGCAACGAATTTCTGTTTTTACTAATGATTCGTAAAAAACACAAATATTTCGTAAAATTTAACATATAGCCTCAAAATTTACGAAAGTTTAGGAATTTATTCGTAAACATGTTATTGTTTCGTAAAAAAATTGTAATAGAAAATAATATAACGAAAGTTTCGTTATTTAAACGAAATATTCGTAATTTTGTTGTTGTTTTAATTTTACGTATTTTAATTCGTAATATATACGAATCGTTCGTAAAAAATATTTAGGAAATAAATATAAATTACAAATGTTTCGTGTATTCTACGGCTTATTCGTGTATTTACGAATTTAAAAATTACAACAAAAATTTTGTAAAATTTCTTAGAAATTATTTTGAGTGTACATTTTGTTATGAGAAAAGGTCCAATATTGTGTGAATTCTCCTGAATTTCGTTATTTAGTATATCGAAACTAATGGTTTACTGGATTTTGTCATACAATTTGAATGTACGAGAAATTAGAACGAACTTTTTTTTAGCGAAGTGAGTTCGAAAAATTTTCGATAAATAAAATGGGTAATAACAAAATAAGGTAAGTAATAGCAAAATAACAGTCAAACCATGAAAATAACACAAGAAAAAGAGAAAAAAAACGGAATGCAAATTGGTTATAAACATTTCCGTTGCGGTCAAGTGCGGTTGGCACAATTTAACTGCAAAATAAATTATACACTTAGAATACAGTAACAACATATAGCAATTTTACAATGAAACTTTAAGAAAAACCCATAATAATTGACCATTGTATAAAATACTTAAGTTATTATAACAAAAGCAAGAAAATTCCATATCATTCTAAACGTAATAAACAACGTAACATGTGTTACTCACTCACTTCGTTGATGACCGTCCGCCAGTCACGTGACTTGTCGCCGTTGCCCCTTTTTCTGCTTTAATGCCCGAGCCATGTGATTATTAAATGGTGCAAAATCTTGCGTTTAGAGAAAAATTTACAGTAGACGTAAAGTGCCCAGGCAGAGGTTAGCAAATGATTGGAAAGCGATGTGAGAAAAAAGATTTAACCCTTTAATAACTAAAGGTATGTATATGAATCACATGAATTATACCCTACACTAAAAGTGAAAGGGCCACCCATTTGAGCTGGAGTCGATTTAGCTTCTTTTTGTCGGTCCCTGATTCTGTCTGTTGAAGATTACAGAAAAACTAGTAAAGCTATATCAATGAAACTTCGAAGTTAGATTACTTATAGACCCATGCAATTTGGTATTGAAAATGGTTATGCTTAGTCGATTGTGACCGTAATTCGGTTCACATATGCAGTAAAAAAATCGGTACTCAAATGAAATAACATTCTTTAGCGATTACAAATTTGCAGATATTTTCAGAATTCGTATAACCTTTCTTTGAATATAGAAGATTATTTTGTGCTTATTCTATCAGTCTTACTGATAATCAAAAAATAATGTCCAACTTAAGATAGTTGTCGACTTTTGACACAAATTTGAGTGGAAGATTTTTCAAAAAGCCGACCATTTGTTAAAGCTGTACATTACATTTTGATTATTGGTAACGCTGTATATGATACCCACGAAAATAACATCTTAAACTCAAGAAGAATATTCTTGATTACATGCCCAATGTGCATTCCGTTCAGTTTCTTATTACAAATAAGTTTTTCATTTCATTTGATAATTTTGTATATCTCTTAATATTTTCTGGATTTACGTAGTTTTTTTTTCGTATGTGCAAGGGTTAAGCACCGCTTGAGATGTGTTGGTTAAGCGCTTGAATGATGCACGCGCCAATGAGTGCGCAATTTCTACAACGGTTTTCTTTGGACTTGCGGTTGGTATCGCTTTCTTAACTGCCACAGTCCAAATGTAGCGTACAACACCTCATCAAATAAGCCAAATAATTTCTTGACCGGTTGTGGTTTTAATGCCAGCCCAAGAGTTGCCTCCACTTGCCACTGATGAAGATGCTTTCGTAAACTTACAACGACTTGAAAGATCTTTGGCGCGAGGTAAAACGTAGATCTGTGGTCAGTGCGGTGGTAGAAATGCGACTATTAATTTCTCATTTGTCACAAATGAAAACAAGTCACGAGTGGCAAATAAAATATTTCCATGGACACGGGTAAATGTTGCAGGAATTTGTTTTAGCTGGGAAAACATGTTGTAAGGGAATTTGTTGGCAATGCAAAGGAATTTATTGTAAGAATTCGGTGTATATGTTGTGGAATATGGTGTGGAATTGCGGAAATATAGAAAGCATTGCAATTGAAATAAATCAAATGAGGAAAAATAAGAAAAAATGATTTTATTTCTATAGAAAAATGCTGGGACATATAAGGGAATTGTTGTAGAATTTAAAGAAGATGTAAGAGTTGTATAGATATTCTGTAAGAGCTATTATAAAATAAATAAAAGAAACCAAAACTGAATAAAAGAAGAAAGAATATGATATTAAAGTTTTGGGTTATCAAATATATTTTTATTAATTAAAATCTCTAACGTCAACTAAATTATAGACATAAACAACTCATTTATTTATCTCAACTGTTAAGTCAAATCTAAAAAAGCAGTAGTCCAACTAGAACCAAAAACGAAATGTTGTCTTCAGAAACGGCTATAGGGAAATCAAATATTAAGCATCTGTTAGATACCACAGAGAAAAAAGTTTTCATTGTAAACAAATCGGGATAAACTCTAGGTATTAGTGGTATGCCTGAAATTCATATTTCAAAGTAGGTTTATGTTTTTTTAAACGCAATTTTGTCTCATAATTGCCAAGACTAAATTTAATACACTAATGAATGCTAATATTCCGATTAGAGATGGGCGCGTGCCGTGCTTTTTTCGTGTCACGCCCGAAAATCTGAGTTCTTGCGTGCAAATCTCCGTGCGTGCTAGTTGCTGTCGTGCCCGTGCCTCTAAAATCAGGCACTCGTCAATTTTTTTATAGTTTCTACTCTAATTTAAAAAATCCTTACTTCCAGCATCAGAAAATAAAAATTTCGTGGTATTTTAACCTTTTCTTAAAAATCTGTTGTTTTAGTTTTAATTATGGATTTAAGAGAATAAAACAATATGAAACTTAATTTTTTAATTATTTATTATAGCGACTAAAACCTATTCGAATATCGGTTCCAGTTCCAAAATTTTTAAAATTGTGGTACCGGTTCCGATTCCGGTAACAACCAACAAAATAAATAGGTTTCGATTCCGGTTCCATACATTTTTAATAATGGTTCCAATTTGGGTTCTTTACGTTCCCTGACAGGGACTATACTATTCGTTCCGGTTCTGGTTAGGATATTTTTAAAATAGCTGTACCGATTCCAACCAGTAAAAATGGTTGTGCGTATTTTTAGCCGTATTTACGGTAGCTGCCGTTTCTGAGCCGTAATTACGTGCTCGTAACGTTGCCGTACTTCGGACGTAAAAATGTGTTTTTGTACAGAGATCGGAAATGCCCGTGTGCGTGCGCCCGCACATGCCCCTTTCTTCATACACTGACGAGCAAATTTGTTTTACGCAGACACTGCACTCGGACATCACATTTTTTTTACAACACATCCCGTCGCAACGAGTGATGCTTAGCATTATTCTCGGTGCCTGCCCTCGTGCGGGCTACGAAACTAAAAACTGCAGCACGCGCAGACGTGGAATGAGAAAATAGAAAAGCATATCGCGCAAGTGCAATGGTATTTATTTCGCGGGGCAACTCCGTGCAACAGCGAAAACAGACTGCCCCTGGCAGCACGCGCATTTTTCACAGCCAGTAAATTTTATTGGCACTGTTTTACTAGACTGCGCAATGGTTTAATCATTTTTATATAAAACTATTGATAATACAGACAAATTTGGCAATACGCAAATACACTTTTAATCGCAGTTTTATTTTTGTTTATAAAAATTGTATCATTTAATTGTTCGTTGAACTGAAAAATAAATTTAAAATGAAATCTTAATAAACATTTTTATTCAAATACAAAAATTATTATGTGCAAAAATCTATTTTAATAAAAAAAGCTACATGATAGGCTTCGAAAAATAATGTATATCCTCATTTGTAAAAATGTTCACTAAGTTTAAACTTGCACTGAAAAACTAGTACCAAATTAAAACTTCGATTTGAGTATTGCCAAACTTTTCTGTATTAACGATAGTTTTATTTAAAAATTATTAAAACATTGCGCAGTATATTATAACAGTGCCGTACTTTTGCGCCACATAAGAATGTCATACAAGAAAAAAATTAACTGGCTGTGAAAAACTGCCCCGCGTGCTGCCCGGGGCAGTCGGTTTTCGCAAAAAAAAATTGGCGAGATCGGTTCATTGTGACCTATGATCCGACCACTTATGTTCAAATACCTCATATAAAATGTACATATAAAGATCAATTTTTATGTATACGTGCTTAGGTAAACTTTTTTGGTCAAATATATATTGACATCATGCTCAAGTACGTGATAATAATGTTTTCCGTCGAAAAGACCTGTGGTTCATTAAAAAAAAAATCGAAATTCGGTACACCTATCCATTTGTAAATATGGGTATCAAATGAATGGAAATTCTTCAGCGATTGAATGTTTGTAGTTATTTTCAGGATTCGTATACCCTGGTGACCTATATATCACTTTGAATGGTAACCACACATATGTGTAGGGTATTTATAGTCGGCTTAGACCGACTATAATTTTGATAATCCTAACTATCATAATTACACCTACTTTAAAATTTCCCATGTGATCTAACCTTCCCAACTGGTTGTATTTTCAATCGAATTTACGGTAATAGGCGTTACGTGGCCGGAACGGTGTCGGTTTTTGCACGTAGAAATTGATATCCGTATCTACTACCGTATTTACGGCTAGATCCGTATTTAACACGTAATATTGTGCCGTAATGTCACCGCAATAACGGGCATACCCGTTCTCACAACCGTTTTTACGTTTCAGTTCGTATCTGTGTTTATTCGGTATATATCGTTTAGTTAATGGGTATGTATTGTTTATAAATATTTGGACTATAATTTATCATTAGAATTTGTTTTGCCATGTGCTATGGGATCTATTTAGGAATAGGAATTATATGAATTTTATTTCCACTTTTTAACAACGCTTTCAATATTTCGTATCAAATCTAAGATATTAATAATTTAATCCAACAAACTAATCAAAATTAGCAAAAATGGATTAGACGTAATTGTGAATTTCTTGAAATAAATTTATTTGAAATGTAAATGATGGCGGATAACGTCATCAACTAATTCGCAGGTGACGAAATATTTTAAAAAATATTGATTGGGTGTTCTGTTTTAGTTAGGCAAATAACTTGAACTTGAAGAGATCATATTCGATTACGTTGTGGGTCCAATGTACGATTAGCTATTTCAGGTGAAGTCACTAAATATGGAAATTTATAACGAAATTTGCAGATGCCAACAGTAGCAAAAGATATATCTTAACATGATAAAAATAGCATTAAATTTCATAGAAATGTAATGGAAACAACGAATTCATTAAATCGCGTTATATTTACAGTCAACACGGTTTTTTTTTGTGATTAGCGTAATCTGAAATATTCAAGCGTTAACTGGCGCAGTTCATAGAGCCAGTTAGACGGACATGACCAGCTTGTCTAGCCATTCAAGCGCAACGCGTCCACTTGTCATCAGCATTTAAGTCAATTTTAATGATGTGCTGACTCAGTGTCATATCAGACCGTTGGAGTCCATTCTTAGAGTGGATTTTCCTGTCGCATGCCGGCTAATGCTATGCGATCCGATGCCACTGACTTGGTTGTGTAGTTATTAATTAATTAAATAACAAATATATAAATCTTATGGTTAACTGTAACAAGTCCGTTGCATTGTCCGTTGCATTGCGATTTTAATTACATGTTATCGCCTTAAATTGGCTGCTTGTTGTGATTTAGTCGCTAAGAGGTTGCCATTCAACAATTTGCCTCAATGGGGAAATAAAAAGGCCGGCATAAGAATACAAAAATAGAAAAAAACAATGCTACCTTTAAGTGAATTTTTATTATTTTATTGTCAATAGTCTGCAAGCAGCATCAGCAGCATCAACAACATGCAACAATTGCTTATTTTTAGATTTTTCGATTTTCCACACGCAAATACAAAATTCCCTCATTTGCATAGCTAACTACATTAACAAGGCTGCAATTTTGCATTTGAGCGCAGCAACAACGGCATAAATTTCATGCAACTGCTTCTTCGTTGCTGTGGAATTTTCGAGAATTGTCACCTCATAAAACGCGACTTCAGTTAGGATAAAATTGCACATAATTTGCATTCCGATTGTTGCCTTTATTTACGCACGCAGCAGCGAAATGTTTGCGTAAAGTATTTGAAATTCTAAATAATATTTAAATACTTAACATCAACAAGTTGTTGACATACTCGAAGTCTTTGTCCATCACATAGAAACTTATTTACCTACATTGAGAAAAACACGCTATAAGATAGCAAAAATACAGATACTTCGACATGTATCGTATTGTATTGTATTGTATTGTAACGTATTGTATCGTATTGTATCGTATTGTGTCGTATTGTATCATATTGTATCATACTTTATCATATTGTATAGTATCGTATTGTATCGTATAGTATTTCTGTATCGTATTGTATTGTACCGTATTGAATCGGATTGTATCGTATTTTATTGGTATTGTCTCTTTTCCTATCGTATTGTATCGTACTGCATCATATTGTATTGTATTGTATCGTATTGTATTTTATCGTATTGCACCGTAATGTTTCGTATTATATTTTATCGTATTGCATCATATTGTATCATATTGTAATGTATCGTATCGTATTGTATCGTATTGTATCGTATTGTATCGTATTGTATCGTATTGTATCGTATTGTATCGTATTGTATCGTATTGTATCGTATTGTATCGTATTGTATCGTATTGTATCGTATTGTATCGTATTGTATCGTATTGTATTGTATCGTATCGTATTGTATCGTATTGTATCGTATTGTATCGTATTGTATCGTATTGTATGGTATTGTATCGTATTGTATCGTATTGTATCGTATTGTATCGTATTGTATGGTATTGTATCGTATTGTATCGTATTGTATCGTATCGTATTGTATCGTATTGCATCGTATTGTATCGTATTGTATCGTATTGTATCGTATTGTATCGTATTGTATCGTATTGTATCGTATTGTATCGTATTGTATCGTATTGTATCGTATTGTATCGTATTGTATCGTATTGTATCGTATTGTATCGTATTGTATCGTATTGTATCGTATTGTATCGTATTGTATCGTATTATATCGTATTGTATCGTATTGTATCGTATTGTATCGTATTGTATCGTATTGTATCGTATTGTATCGTATTGTATCGTATTGTATCGTATTGTATCGTATTGTATCGTATTGTATCGTATTGTATCGTATTGTATCGTATTGTATCGTATTGTATCGTATTGTATCGTATTGTATCGTATTGTATCGTATTGTATCGTATTGTATCGTATTGTATCGTATTGTATCGTATTGTATCGTATTGTATCGTATTGTATCGTATTGTATCGTATTGTATCATATTCTATCGTATTGTATCGTATTGTATCGTATTGTATCGTATTGTATCGTATTGTATCATATTGTATCGTATTGTATCGTATTGTATCGTATAGTATCGTATTGTATCGTATTGTATCGTATTGTATCGTATTGTATCGTATTGTATCGTATTGTATCGTATTGTATCGTATTGTATCGTATTGTATCGTATTGTATCGTATTGTATCGTATTGTATCGTATTGTATCGTATTGTATCGTATTGTATCGTATTGTATCGTATTGTATCGTATTGTATCGTATTGTATCGTATTGTATCGTATTGTATCGTATTGTATCGTATTGTATCGTATTGTATCGTATTGTATCGTATTGTATCGTATTGTATCGTATTGTATCGTTCCTTTTCTTTCTATTACACTTTCTATAAATAGCTTTCGTCTACAACCTTCTTCATGTCGGTCTTACCAACACCACTTGGTACTCACCATGTATATCATCCACACAGATGCCCAAATCCTCACGATACGTGCTCAGATACGGCAGGCAACGACAATCACAGTTGTTGCCCACATCGCCAACAGCAGTCGCCGTTTTTTTGCGTTTGTACGCAGCCTGCTGATCAACAGCGCCACCGCCTGCCAAGGTGCCAATGGCTGTAGCGTGTCCCAGCAAAATGTCTGCAAATGTAACACAAAAAAACACACAAAATCCGTGTAATTATGCGACAACTTCTACAATATGTGTTTTTGTCAACAGTTTTTGGTGCTGTTTGCTACACAACAACCTACCGTTTTTGTTTGCTGCACCGCCTGGTTGCAGCAGGGCCGCGGTGCCGCTCGAGAGACCAACGCACGTATCCATATTGCAGCTGTTCACACCTTCAATAAAATAATAAAACAAAAATTTGTAAATGCAGTAAGTAATAGGTTCAAATGATTTAGATTAAAAGTTATTTTGTGCAACAAAGTGATTATTTGCTGCTTGGACGAAACATTGTTCTTGTTGCCACATTTCGCAGGGTTGTTATTTGCAACGTTGCCATATTTCACCTTTTAATAGTAACGTTTTTCTGTTTATCAAGATAATATAATCAGAAAAAACTAGACAAAATTTAGTATAAACATCAAATTTCACATCAATTGTTATTTTTCAAAGTAATGATTTTGATATTTTCAGGTCAGTTTGCAATATATCGTTTAACAGTTGATTTTGAGTTGCCTCGTGTGCAAAGTATTCAAATAGGGTGCATTGCAAAATTTATAATTCCTTTCTACTATGATTTTCGTATTCTATATTGTGCTTGTTTAGTATTTATGTTGACAACGAATGTAGCGTGAACTTGTTGCTGTCAGTGCAACATGATTCGATTTAAGTTATTGCGATGTGTGGACAACAAACTCTTGTTGATCTTGTAGAAATTAGTAACTGTTTGTGATAAGTTGTAAAAAGTATCTGCCTCAAAGTCTTAACTGAACTCAAAATGAGAATTTAAAAATTAGTATTAAATAAAGTTGTTGACGGCCAACGCTTTAATACCACGAAGAATTGGCAACATGACAGCAGCAACATCATAAACAACATCGATGCGTGCGTTAGCAACTTTCTCTGCTTGACATCGTACACAATTTACCGAAAACCACGCATCAATAAAGCACAGCCACATGTATTGCAACTAGTTGTTGCCTTTGATTGAAGCCTGCAATTTACATGTTGCTGGCAGCAGCACATTCCTGCTGTCAGTTGAATATGTCAACTCATGGCGGTTGCCTCCCAGTTGTCCACGAACTACACGACAACATAGAATGCAAAAGTTCCTAATTCAAATAGCAAAACTTACCGCTGGTGCGAAAAACATCGCCATCATGTTGTCTGGTCAAATTGACCATGTGTCCCGGATGTTGCAGTTCCTCCAGCAGCAAATTGGCGCTCTGCGCGTTGATGATGTCATCGCTGTGGCTGCTCACCATGCTCTCGGCAGCAGCAGCAACTGCGGCCAAGGATGTGGCCCCGATGGCTTGACCAGCAGCAGTTGTTGCTGATGCTACGGGTGTGGCGTATGTTGCTGCGGCTGCTGCAACGTTACTCGTTGTTCTTGTTGTGTTTGCCAACAGCAGCAGCAATAGCCAAAGCATGGTTGTGGCAATGTTAAGCAGTGGTGATGTTGTTGTTGCTGTTGTCGTTGGCAACATTTGGGCAACATGACGCTGGTGCTGCATGAGGTTTTTGGTAGCCAACAGTTTGGTAATCTGCAGTGGTTTCTACTTCTTGTTCTGTTGTTTTTTTTGTCGTTATGTAAATCTTAAGTGTTGTCGGTTGCTCGTTTTTGTTGTGGGTCAGACGTTGCTGTCGCCTTGTTTTTCAGTTCGAAGACTTTGTTGTTGCTGTGTGTGTTGGCATTGAAATTGCATCGTCGTTGTACGCGTCATCAGTTGGCGCTGCGGTTGCTCTGACTGATTGCTGTGAGCTGGCTGCGCATTCAAATAGTTGGCTGTCAGTTACAGTTGTTGTGGTCTGCTGCAGGCTGCACTTATTCTACTTCTTCGCCTTTTCCAGTTGCCAGCATCTGATTGAAGAATTAGCTGCGTTGCTTTCACGCGTTCCTATTGATTGATTGCCGTTGTTTGTGTTCATCGACTGCTGCGTCTTGGAATCTGCAAGAGAATACAGCACAAGTCATAGGTTAATAGTGTTGGTTATGCAACTAAAATATTTTTTTTTTTTGCTTTACAACTACATATTGCATAAAGATGCAAATTATTTTGTTGATAGTGTTAATCAATTTGAATAATTTTTTAATAATTAAAACTATTTTTTTTAAAATTGTATTTTTACATTTTATAAATAAAAAAATCAAATATCAAATTCACCTAAAGAAATTTTTAGTGATTTTGCTAGAGCTCAATACTAAGGACTTAAGCCAGAAGCTTATCAAGCAGTGCAAAGTTCGAAGACATCGCTGCTCGTTGCGTTGGCAATTGCAACGAGTTTCTCGTTAAGTCTTTTAATCTTCTCCAATTTTTGTTTTATTGAAATTCAAGAGACATCACTTGAAATTCAGAAATATCATTTGAAATTCAAAAGGCACCAATGGAAATTCAGAAATATCCATTTGAAATTCAAAAGACACCAATTGAAATGCAGTAATTCAATTTCAAATTCAAAAGACATCAAATGAAATTCAGAAATTCCATTTGAAATTCAAAAGACACCAATTGAAATTCAGAAATTCCATTTCAAATTCAAAAGACATTAATTGAAATTCAGAAATTTCTAGTTGAAATTCAAAAGACATCACTTGAAATTCAGAAATTCCATTAGAAATTCAAAAGACATCAATTGAAATTCAGAAATTCCATTTGAAATTCAAGAGACATCACTTGAAATTGAGAAATATCATTTGAAATTCAAAAGACATTAATAGAAATTCAGAAATTTTCATTTGAAAATCAGAAAGTTCCATTTAAAATTCAGAAATTTCCAATCGAAATTCAGAAATTTCCATTTAAAATTCAGAAATTTCCAATTGAAATTCAAAAATTTCCATTTAAAATTCAGAAATTTCCATTTAAATTTAAATTTGGAATACATTATTTGGAATACAAAATTTGTTCACATTCAATTTTCAATTTTATTTCTTTTCCTGAATTTAATATAAATCCGAATATCTATTGAAAAATAAAAGTTTAAAATGAATTATTAAAATTATATTTTACACATAATTAAAATCTGTACGTCAACAAATAATACATCAAAAGTACAACGTACAAGTGTTCCCATGATATTCGCAAAAATTTTAAAATTCTTAAATTACAGGATTCATTTCCCTATCGGCCAAGAGCAGCTTATACCGTTTAAACAATCATATTCCGGCACATAAAACCGTCATGTTGCTGGCTAAACGATAAACGATTGTGGCAGCCATCCAGCGCTCAATTGCATTAAAATGACGATAGCTTCGAGTGCCGTCACTCCAACCGTTGCCAATGTTGCCAGCGGCATCGCGTTAATAACTGTGCCAAGCCATGCCATGCTGGCAACTTTGCAGTCCTGCGGCAATTTGTTGGCCAAAAAAACGAGTGCCTTGTTAAGAGCACCGTGTGATGTTGCTCGCAACGCATTTGTCGTCGCAGCAACATAAATCAATTTTTGCGACTCAATATGGCTGCGATGTTGCTGGTTGCCTTTTGTAGATGAGATTGCTGTTGCAAGTGCTTCGCGTGCTGTTGCTGCTGCTGCTCATGTGAAATACACGAATATTCTTCATGTTGCGAAGGAGTAGTTGGTGTCGGTGCGGCCACCAGCATGCAAGGCGCAAATCAATTGCTGCCTTTTGCGGCTTTTGGACGTGGGCAGCGTCGTAATTGATTTTGATTAATAACTGTATTAGCAACATCTTGTATTATTGCACTTCGTGTTTCTTATGAATTTCTGTGATTTATGTTTGCTGAAAATAAAAATTCTTCTAAACGTTATTGAACAGACGATGAATCGTGTTATTGTTATTGCTGCACAGTATATGTGCTGCATCGGCTCATTTGTCTGTCTACCGCAGCAGCTGCAGTCGTTTAATGGACGACTTTATGTTGCTGCCAACATTGAGTGACATGGTACAGGATGCTGGCAAGGCGGTGAATATGTTGCTGATGGCTGTGATGTTGCTGCGAATGACATGTGTAGTGCGCAAAGTCTTTTGTCTCTAAGGCATTGTTCCAGCAATATTTTGTTGTATAAACTGTTTTGTGGTTGTTATATTTTCAAATTAATTTTAATTAAAATTGAAGATAATATAATTTTTTTAAAATAATTTCGCGTATTTAAATGAAGTTATTTTTCTTCAGAAGAGCTACATTTTTACTCATATTTTGGCACAAAATAATTATAAAAATTCAGAGTGAAAAAACCAACGCACAGTGAGGCAGCGAGTAGGTAAAGTTGGCGAAAACTTCAAAAATCAAATTGACCCCAGACACAATTTTTTTTTCATTACAGAGTAAATTAAATTAGCTACAATACTGCATCACTCAATTTATGTCATACGTATCCAGTTTTTTAGCACACTCTCTCAAACACAGAATATTTTTCGCAACAATTGCAAGAAATAACTAATATTGTCAAATTTGTGATCAATTCAACTAAACGTTTATTTTAAAAACAATTTATTTATAGTGCAGTCATCTACATCTGGTAATTATAAAGTTTTTCCAATATGATTGTTTTGGAAATTTTTCATACTTTAGAAGAAAAAAAAGCTGGAGTAAATCACTTTTTTTATTTTTTTTGTAAATTATTTTTCATTTACACAGGTGAAGACATAAAAATTCCGGGTACGCTCCGGCAAAACTGATTATATTGTAATATATTACACATATTACTGTTTTTTAAAACAGTTATTGAAATGTTGTCTTTTTTGCCTTTTTGGAGTTATTCACATTTTAGAAACCGACCATTTATACAAATGTTAATAATTTAAACAATTTTTGGTTATATGGGACATACCACGCCTACTTGTCCAATCAAGATGAAATTTTGAAAAGTGCATTATATAACGAATAAAGTTTCCCGTAATTTCCATATATTAATTTAATCATTTCAGTTGTATGAGAGGTTTCACCCCAATTTTTAAAAATCTACATCTAAATGTTGATCATTATCTATTACGAGGATCGAATTAGTTATTATATCAAAGGACTGAAACCAAAAAGAATAATGAATTCTATTTCGGTTTTCCCTCTCGTTTCGGTTACGATTACGGAGACGGTTTTATTTTACAAATTAATGAACACTCAGGGGATGTACCCAATTTATCGTAGGAAAGAATTATATTGTTACGAAAAGATGTAATTTGCCCCATAGTGCAAGCATTCAGCAATAATAAATGAGACGCAAGACAATTCAGCGCACTAAGCAATGAGTTAGAAAGAGACGGAAGATCATACAGCGCACTGAGCAATGTGCGAGAAAGAGATGGAAGATCAGCACATTAAAACACATGAGTGCGAATGAGATGCCAATAGCATGCGTTATTCACGAAACGAGTAGAAGGTTCTCGAAACAAGTCGAAGCTTGTCGAAACTTGTCGAACTGATGCCTGCAGTATATAAGGCCGACGCATCTGAGGCACAGAACTTCAGTAGTGATTGTAAAATGGTCGAGTGCATCTCGTGTGATAAATGTCAAATTAAATTGTGGACAGGCAGCAGTTGAATTTGTTATTAGTAAAGTTGTTTATTAATGTGAATAAATAAAGTTAATTGTTATAATTTAATCCAAACATAAGGGTGTTTTTATTTTGTACACAATCCAGAGAAACAAACTTGTAGAACAGTTTTCCGTAGACTGAATTTTCGTAACAATATGTTAGAAAGATGTAGGAAAGAAAGAGTAGTGTCAGTGGATGTTTGTTTTGAATTTTCCTATATCAAAAATGACGGGAAAAACTGATGCAGGGATATTGTTCCATAAACGTATCATGCGACTGAAAAACGAATTCTCTCTAGAATGCATGGTTCTGTTGAGAGCCGAGTGAACTACGAAGGGGTGCGTCATGGACCATGAACTTCTCTCGAACACTTACCATTGAAGTACCTACATAAAAAACACGCTTGCACACCCTACGGTTCTTCGGTGCTCAAGAGACCCAATAGAGAATGAAATATTTTCGTTCCTCAATGATACTTTTTGTCCATATTTTTAATAGAATAAAACATTTTATTCACACAAAATCTGTAAAATATCTGTTATATAAAACTGTTCATTCGCCTGTTTGTTCCAGCATTACATCTGAACCAATGAACTGATTTGCATAATTCTGTTGGCTCTGTGAAATAAGACACCATGAAATAAATCCAAAATTAAAAACGAAATAAAGGCTCAGCAGTTTTTCAGAAAATCACGAAATTTAATTAAAATTAATTAAAAAAATAAAAAATACTTCCAATAATTTTTTATATTTTTCATTTTTTTCGGCTTTACAAAATTTCTGATTTTGGAGATTTCTTTAAAAATAGAATATAAAAAACCCATTTTAATAGGGTATTAATTTATTTACATTTGGGGTTTTATTTCATCTCAATATTTTATTTCATTTTCAAAATGGGGATTTATTACGAAATAAAGCCCTAATTTGAGAGTGTTTTTTCGTTTTTTTAATACGGGACTTTTCTCGGACCTTATTTAATATAGCCATTTTTTTTACTATAATAAAAACAAATACAAAAAAATAAGACAAAAACAAAGAAAAATACGTAAACAACACACAAAAGCAATAACACAAATCAAAAGAAAATAAAAACAGTAAAGTGAAAATGAAAAACAAACTAAATAAAAAAAAAAACAATGTAAAAAAAGTGAAAAAAAATCAAAAATGAAAATTGTAACGCAAAAGAAATTATAAACACAAACTCATAAGCAAAAATATAAATAACCAGTTGGGAAGGTTAGATCACATGGGAAATTTTAAAGTAGGTGTAATTATGATAGTTAGGATTATCAAAATTATAGTCGGTCTAAGCCGACTATAAATACCCTACACATATGTGTGGTTACCATTCAAAGTGATATATAGGTCACCAGGGTATACGAATCCTGAAAATAACTACAAACATTCAATCGCTGAAGAATTTCCATTCATTTGATACCCATATTTACAAATGGGTAGGTGTACCGAATTTCGATTTTTTTTTAATGAACCACAAGTCTTTTCGCCGAAAAACATTATTATCACGTACTTGAGCATGATGTCAATATATATTTGACCAAAAAAGTTTACCTAAGCACGTATACATAAAAATTGATCTTTATATGTACATTTTATATGAGGTATTTGAACATAAGTGGTCGGATCATAGGTCACAATGAACCGATCTCGTCAATTTTTTCGCACATACAGCGTAGGTATATTAGTAATCAAAGTTATAAGTTTCATTTATCACAAATCGACTCAGGAGGTCATGCTGATCAAGAATATATATACTTTTCCATACCGGAGATGCTTCCTTCTGGGTGTTACAAACGGCGTACCAAACTGAATATACCCTTTCACTCTTAGTGTAGGGTATAAAAATTAAAACAGAAAATCAAACTAAATACACAATAGCAAAAAGAGAAACAAAACACACACTCAGAGAATAAAGATCAATAGACAAAGCATAAGAAAATTTAAAAATCAAAAATAAAAAACACAAAATATTAGGTAAAATAACATAATCGCAAAAATAAAAGTAATAACACAAAATTAAAAGGCAAAACCAAGGAAAAATAATAGCAAAAATAAACGCAAAAACATGAAATCAAAAGCATAAACAATTTTTGAAAAATAAGAACAATAGCAAAAATTAATGCAAAAAGAAAAAAAAATACAAAAATTAATGAAAAATACAACAGCACAAATTATAGCAAAACAATAAAAGAAAAAATAAAAACAAGAAAACCCTCAAAATACAAATGTAAAAAATATTTGATTTGAACAAACGTAGTATTACTACATTCATTTACATTTTAAATACATTTGTTTTATTTTACTACAGAATTTATTAGAAACCTCAACATTTTAAATACATTTGCTTGATTTTACTACAGAATTTATTAGAAACCTCAACAAATCCAAACATCTGAATGAAGAATGCGTTGAAGGCAGAATATAAGACTAGAATTTTCTGCGAAAGTACATTTTATTTTAATTGCGTATTTTAATTATATTTCGAATAAGTGGACCGCAAAGAATCAAACCCGGAATCGGTACCGTTTCAATTTTTGGAACCAGATTCGAAACCGTTATTAAAAAAATGTCTAGAACTATAATCGGAACCCATGATTTTTCGGTTAGAACTGGAATCGGAACCGCTAATTTAAAATTCTTGGAACTTGACTTATTTAATTTTATTACGTAGTAAATAAGTAAATACTTTTTATTACTTAGGCTATAAACTGTACATTCAATTTATTTTATTTAAAATTAATAAATAATATAATAAAAATAAATAATTTATCAATATGAACATGTTTTACATATGTAAAAGTATTTCATAAAAAAGTTTATTGTGTAATTATTATCACGTACTTCATAAAAAGTATTTATTTCAAATTTTATTACGTGCGTATTAAAAATAAATAAAAAATAAATAAGATAAATAAAAAAGTTTAATTTAATTAAAAAAAAAGACTACGGGTGCAAAAGTAATACTTTGTTTTCTGTGTGTAGTATTGTTACTACATTTTTATGAAGTTTAATACATTATGTAGTAAATATTAATGCTGCTATAGTAATTAAACTACAAATGTCAGAAAGTATAAATAAATAAAATACGTAGTTTTTTTCAATCCAAATCATCATCTTCGATTTGGATTGGATTGCTATAATAATTTATCTACAAATGTCAGAAAGTATAAATAAATACAATACATAGTTTTATTCAATCCAAATCAGCATCCTCGAATTACATAGAAATAATGGTAGGTCCACTAATAAAATTTTCTATTTTTTATAGAACAGCATCTATTTTGTTACGGCACTTAAACTGCTAAAAAAAGTAGCACATGCTGTTATTATTTTCTTGCTTCAAATATTCAATGAATTCTTTCTCATAATTGCATAATCGATTCACTGAAAACGTGCTGTAAACTGCTACACAGCAGGCTATAAAAAACCGAATCCCTCAGTAAACGTCGCACGTAGTGCTGCGGCGCGTACGACCAAAGCTCGCGCCGCGGCACTTGCTACATGCCGGCCTTCTACGGCAGCAACAGCCGCGTGCGCACAGCAATTGACATTTGCAGAAATTATCAGCGGCTGCCAACAATCATAACAGTAAAAACAATGCCAACCTTAAAAGCGTTCGGACGGACGAACGGACGGAAGCAACTGGACAGGAGAAATACGAAGAAAATAGAAAAGATAAAAAACAGTCGAAGGCTGTCATTGCAATGCAATGCACAGCAACAGCAACAGTTAGATGAGCGGCAGCAACAAAAAATGTTGTTGACACTGCAATTGCAGCAACAAGCAGCAGGATGTCAACGCACGCTGGGCAAGAGTAACAGCATCGACTACGTCAATTAATGACGTAATTAAAAGTGCAACTATAACAACTACTGCGACGAGAACATTTATTAATTATAATGAGCAGCAACGGCACTGGCAACTGTTGCTGCTGCTGCCGCTGTCGCATTCTGGAGACACAGAACTGGTCTGGCACCGATCAAAACAGTTACGGATTATGTGCCACGCGGCGTATAAGTGACCAAAAGTTATTCGAATGCCTGTGCAAAGTCATTGGCGTCGCCTTCGGTCTGCCCGGCATGTGACAGATGCGCGCGCGTCTCTGAGGAATGCAACCCATCCCAGCCCAGCAGCAATAGCAACAGCGCCACCTGTAGTGGCGAGCAACATATTGCGAGCGACATATTTGCAGGTTGCGTAGATGCGTTAGAAACCGCATTCAATTGCGATAGGTAACGCAACAAACAACAACCTGTGAGATAATTCTGGTATTCAGAGAAGTATTTAATGTGTAAATGGGGGGCATGACAAATTAAAAGAATACTAAAGGAATAAGAAAAAATGAATATGATGTAGTTAATAGGAATGTTGGTTACATAAGAAATTTTTTCAAATTTAGATAATTCGGTCTGCAAAGTTAAAGTCTACAGTAGGTATATTTGGGAAAGTGAGCAAACCTTTGTCGAATACGAAGATACACCATTAAGTAATCTAAATTCAGATTTAGAGCTACTACTAATCGCGATTTCAACAGACCGATTCAATGAGACGACTACATTAGAATAGGGAGAGATAGAGAGAAGAGTCAAACAAGAATGTAGAAGTCATAGCGGTGAAAAAACACATAAAATGAAATAAGGAGGAAAAAAAGAATCACAAACAGAAATAAAGATTAATATATCAAAAAATGCTGAATTAAAAAGAAATAAAAATGTCATTAAAATAAATATATTTGTATTAAAGATAACTACATTTTGTATATGTTTAAAACTGCTGCAATGTGTAATAAAATATTACATCTGTATTTATTTTTACTACATTATGTATTTATATAACTTCAGTGAAATATGTAAAAATACTGATTCTTTTTACTACATTCTGTATTAATTCCAAGAATGTATTTTCTCACAAATTATTGTTATAAATACTTGTTAAAATGTGTACAACAAATATATTTTTTGTGATGATGATGAGCATGAGCAAAGATTAGCGTGTGTTTTGTTTATAACTGATTACATACTGACTTCAAAAAAATTTAAAGATTCAGAAAACATAAACATACTACAGTTTTTGCAATGTATAAAAAACGAGTTTCTAAAATTTCGTGTAGTAAAATCAAGTCAAATAAATACAGATGCACTTAAAAAGTTAGTCAAAGGTTTCTTCAAAGAATATTGCTTTGTGATTTATTTTTTTATTTTTTAGTACTTTTATATTTAATCGTAAAAAAACGTTTAAAATTGTTGTATATAAAATTATATTTAAAACAAAAATTACTAAAAGGTTTTGGGAATCATAACATTTCACAGAATCCTTTGTATCTTTCCTCATAAAAACCAATGATTTACTTTTCTATCTAAAAAATAGTTTTATATACAAGGATTAAAAATGAATAAGTATAAATAATACGCGAGACGATTAAGCGTACTGAAGCAATGTGTTAGAAAGAGACAGAAGATCATTCAGCGCACTGAGTAGTGTGCGAGATGAAAGATCAGCGCTTAAAAACACATGAGTGCGATTAAGATGCAAATAGCATGCAACATTCACGAAAAGTGTAGAAGATGCTCGAAAATTGTCGAACTGATGTAAACAGTATTTAAGGGCGCCGCATCTGAGGGCAGCACTTCAGTAGTGATTGGAAAGTTGTAGAGTGCATCTCGTGTGAGAACAATGCCAAGCAGTTGTTAGAATTTATAATTCATAAAGTTTTTAGTTAATGGGAATTAATAAAGCTAATAATTTTCATTTAAAATAAACATAAGAGTGTTTTTATTTTATACACAATCCAGTGATACGAACTTATAGAAGAGTTTTCCGTAGACTGAATTTTCGTAACAAAATATTAATAAATGCATGGGAATATATAATAGCCTGTTTCGCTCTCCGGACTCCATTCTATGCTCGTGCAAAATTTCAGTTAAATCGGTTCAGCGGTTTAGACGTGATACTGAAAAAAAAAAACAGACAGTCTGACTGACTGACTGACTGACGGACCTATAAAAATAATAGTTTGGCGCTACAGTTCTGTATAGAACTTCGGCTGAGCTCTCTCACCATTTTGAGCTGTGCGTGTTATATTTGTACTCAAAGTGGTGGGACCTACAGTTTATTGCCGAATCCGAACGGCGGTTGAGAGCTTTTCATTGGCAATGTTTTACTCTCGTAGGTTTGCCATTTACTGCCGAGAGGTAGCGCGGTATAGAAAAATGTTTCTATGAAAAAATGTTGTTAGCCCCAGTCCAGGCTTGAACCGGGGACCTTTCGGCTCGCAGTCCAACGCACTAACCACTGAGCTACCGCGGCTACAGAGTTTTAAATATATAGATTACATGTATTTCCAGGAAAAGTTTCAAAGATTTCTCTTAATGAAAAAAACATATACTCTTTTTTAAGTTGAATTTAGTGAGAGATATTTTAATTTAGGAATGAATTAAATTTGATAAGATTTCGACTACTCAGACTAATAAAACAACCAACATATGAGGTATATAAAGTTTGTGCATATATTGTATCTCCCATTAGGAGGCCGGTAATGAACCGTAAATAAATTCTTGATCATTAGTCCGAGTCCGTTTAGCTATGTCCGTCCCTCTGTCTTTCTTCTTTATGTCTGTCTTGCTGTCTGGCTGGCTGGATATACGGTAACTTGATAAATACAGGTCAGAATGCGATACAATTTTGTTTCAATATGCCTTATTCAAAGTTTGGTTCTAAGTTTGGAAATGAGCCAAATCGGTTAACGGCTACGTTCACCACCTATAATCTTTGGGAACCAGTAACTCGTTTAGTATTTGAGATATAATTACAAAATTTAAAACATATTCACTTTAAACTATGTGGTCCAAAAATGGGCATGACCACATTTTTTAAACTTTAATTTTCCTTAATTATAAAAGACCTTTTATTTGATATAAATATAAATATTGTAAATTGTTCTTAGAGTGAGTACGATAACTATTTGAGGCATCCAAAAGCTTTGAGTCATGGAGATTCAAGGTATGGACAAAAGTAACATTAATACAAAAATCCAAATTTTAATCGAAACATAAAACTGAATTTGAAACCATTATTCGTTTGGGTATGCGTGGTATATTTTTTATATAATAAATTGAATGAGATTTAGTTATTACAATAGATTAATTTCCTTTGTGCAGCATGGAAAAAAACTAGAATAAAAATCTAACAGAATAATCTGAATTATCTATTACACATTTTTTCGGATCAAATCAAATTGTTCTGGCAAACTACTTTTGAGTGCTCGGAATGAATAGAACGATAAAACTTGGCGGACTACAAAAATTAAATTCAAAATACTAACAAGGTTGTCGGTTGTAAATTTCCATGATTCTATATGTCTGTCCGCATGATTGTCTCCACACATTCGACATATTTTCTTGTGCTGTTGTCACGATGTCCGTTTGCAAATTATTGACATTCTGCGCCTGGTGGCAACACCGCACCATCGTCAATAGAGAGAGAGGAGACATAGAAAATAAAACTTGAAATAAAAAAAGCCTTGAGCCTCTCGAGAACATGCATAATTTGTGCTGCAGTATGTGAGCTGCATGCTGATTATTTATGAAACGATTACTTTTTATGGGTGCTAAACACTGGTTGAAGCCTGTGCAGCACAAATGTTTGCTTTAATCAAAATTGATGCCTTTTAAAGTGGCTTAAATGCCAAGTGTTTGGTAGCAGGATCTGGCGGTCGCTTTGTGTGCATTGAGTTATTAAATTACACAAACATAAATTGGCGGGAATTAAGTTATTAAATGAATTTACTTAATATATGTTAGCCATTAATTTGTGTAAGCTGCATATAAAGTGTTTTACGTTTTAAAGATATTGATTTTCTATTAAATATTGAAATAGTGAAAGATAAGAAAACCATTTATCGAATAAATTGATTACATCCATCCGATATTACTTAAGATGTTATAATAATTGGAATAATTTAAAAACAATAATTACACTGTTCTATAACACGACATGCATTATTTCTATTGGAATTGTTAGAGAAAAAAGAGCAGTGAAAAAGTGGAACATATAAGTATAGGAAGTTATTAATTTTTATCGTATGTTTGATAGAAATTTGTTTTGATAAACATGAAACTTTTTAATTTTTCAACATCAGATTCTAATTTGAAATTGAAAATTTTCTCAACTTGAAAATTTACGCAACTTGAATTTCAAGAAAATTTATTTTAAAAAGGGTCAACTCAGTTTACAAACAATATTTCGACCTATTTTAAACAGACAGAGGCGAAGTTTATATCAAAAACCCTGTGTTCTGCCCTTTCGCAAAATATGCCTGGAATCTGCATTTAAGATTCCATAAAATTTTATAATCTGTCATGCACTACCTACTTATTCCACTAGCTTCCATTTATTTATGTGTTTACCGGAAATATGGCGGACATATTCTGGAAAAATTACCGACAAATTGTCTTAAAGTATTTCGTAGGACTTTATTAATAACAATTCTGATACTTTAAAATGCAAATTTAATCACAAGTTTGATTTGAAATTTATATCGTCTCAAATTTAATTAAATTTTAATTCATTCCTAAATTCAAATATATCTCACTAAATTCATTAAAAAAAAGAGTAAAATGTTTTTTTGCATTATGAGACATTTTTGAAACTTTTCCTGGAAATACATGTTATCTATATATTTAAAACTCTTGGTCCGTCTGTCTGTCTGTCTGTCTGTCAGTCGGTCTATCTGTTTGTTCCAGTATCACGTCTAAACCGCTGAACCGATTTAACTGAAATTTTGCACGAGGGTAGAATAGAGTCCGGACGGTGACATACGTTATATATGAGCGGGATTTGAAAACGGGGCGGGGCACCTCCCATACAACCTAAACTTTCAAAACGATATAACAGCAGCTACGAACATAAAACAAACGAGTTGGGAAAGTTAGGTCACATGGGTAAGTTCGGTCACATGGGGCGGATTTTTATAGTCGGTCGGGCCCGACTATGGAATACCCTACACCTCTGGTGGGAATGCTTACCCTCAGAAAATTATTCATATATCAGAAATGTACGTCTTATATCCCCATAAATTAAAAAAAAAATTGAAAAATATAATTGGGCGGACCACGCCTATATTTAAAATTTTGAAAGGCTAATATTTCATAGATTTGATTTTAATAATTTACGGATCAATTTTCGACTATGAAAACCCGGGAAATAATGAAAAAAAATGTGGGCGGATCACGTCCATTTTTGGACCACATATTTTTAGGTGAATTCTAACAATACGTTTTAAATTTCATACCTATATCTTGAATACTTTTCGAGTTATTAGTTCCTAAAGAGTTATATAAAAGTGACTTGTATGGGAGGTGGGCGTGTCCGTTGACCGATTTGGCTCATTTTCAAACTCAGTTCCTATTTTTGGCTAAAATATATTGAGACGAAATTTCATCGCATTCTGATCAGTATTTCTCAAGTTATTCTGTATTCGGACAGCAAGACAGCAAGACGGACAGACAGACATACAGACGGACATGGCTAAACGGACTCGGGTAGTGATGCTGATCAAGAATATATATACTTTTCCATACCGGACACGCCTCCTAAGGGGCGTTACAATATATGCACAAAGTTAATATACCCTGTACCTCATAGGTGTAGGGTATAAAAACTCAAATACAAAAAAAAAATTATAAAAGCAAAAACACAAAGTAAAAAACACAAATACAAAAGTAAACGCACAAAACAAAAGCAAAGACACAAGAACTAAAACAAAATCACAAAATAAGAAGGCAAAAAGAAAAGCAAAAATGCAAATACAGAAAAAAAGTTAAAACACATAACAAAAGCAAATCGACAAAGTCAAAATCAAAAACTTAAAATACAAACTCAAAAACAAAAAGCAAACAAACAAAAAAAGCGAAAATACAAAAATAAAAGAAAAAACAAGAACAAAGCAAACACACAAAACGAAAACACATAAACAAAATCAAATGAAAAACACTGAAGCAAAAATAAGCAAAACCACAAAATAAAAACACAAGAACAAAAAAACAAAAGCAAAAACACAATAACAAAAAAATACAAAAACAAAAGTAAAAACACAGAAAACAAATACAAAAACAAAAGCTAAAACACAGAAAAAAGGTAGACACACAAAAACAAAACGAAAAGCAAAATCACAGAAGCAAAAAAAAAAAAACAAAATCAAAGTGAAAATACAAAAGCAAAAAACAAGAGCAAAAGCAAAAACAAAAGCAAAAGTAAAACCAAAAGATAAAACAAGAGCAATAACTGAATCAAATATACAAGACCAAAGCAAACATACAAAAAAAAAAAGAAAACACAACAACAAAATCAAACTCACAAAAACAAAAGCGTAAACATGAGAACAAAACAAAAGCAAAAACAAAAAGTTAAAACACAAAGTCAGTCTTAAAAAAAAATCAAACGTAAAAACAAAACAAAACAAAAAAGCAAGAATCAAAAAAAACATAAATAAAAATAAAATAAAAACCAAAACAGTTATATATAACTTTTTATTAATAACAATTTGTAATTATAAATAAATTAATTACAAAACATTTTATTAATTAATGCACGTCGAGCATGCTTCATATAAGATATAATAAACAAGCACTACTTGAGAACTCTATTTAGCAAAAAATGAACGAAAAATATCTCTTTTAACTTAAGTTTGATTTGATGAACAACATTCTTCAATTTGATCTACGTATATTTTGTACTTTTTCAGTCATTCAACAAATTGATAATGAATTCATAACATGATGTAGTGATCAATATCACAAATTGTTCTACAATACAATGAATCATGGTTTGAAAAACGAAATTCATTTTTGTTTCTTAAGTAATTTTAAATACATACAATATGTAGCAATATATGAAGTGTGATTTTATTTAGTTGTTTATTTGACTAGAAACTTTTTTAACAAAAAATGTGGGTTGGTCAATGAATTGGTTTTAAATTCGATAACTAATTTTATAATAGTTTTAAAAATAAATACGAACTTAAGTATTTCTGGGTCCTAATTTGACATATTATTTTCGTCGCAAATATATTTATAATTTTAAAATCATGTTGCAGATAAACGCTTTGCAATTGCAACGAATTTCAATTTTTTTTTATTTAATAAAACACGAAAGTAAACAGGTTGAAAGAATATTTTTTTTTATATGTTTTAAAACCATACAAACTCGCCAATAGCAAGCAACAACCACAACAACAGGTATAAAACAGCAGTAGCAACAACATTAACAGCAGCAACAATTGTTGCACAAATTCGGACTAAGTTTATCAAATGATATTGCAACCAGAAAAACAAATAAAAACAAAAAAACTTTAGCAACAACATTGAAACTGCGAACAACTTTTTGCACTTCATGCGTGCGTTAGACGATCAACAGTTACAGCTATTTTTGTTTTTCTGCAGTTGCAGTTGCTGCTGCTGCTGCTGGTGATGATGTTGTTGCCGTTGCAGTTGTTGCAGCACATAAATTTAGCATGGAAATCAATTCCAAACAGTTACGCGCACGATCGCACACTCGCGATCATCCACAGACGCCGTTGCTGCCATCTTTGTGACGCCATTTTGTTGATTGCCAACACCAACAACTTCCAGTTTTATACTTTTGCGTTATTGTTATTGCTTTTAAAATGGCGCATTTACGGTGTTTGCCGCCTGTTTCTAGCGGCATATACAAAATAAAAATGCATTTGCCATAAACCAGCTGCTAAGTGATCTGGCTCTGGAGCAGAGTAGGATTGAGAAATGTCATAAGTTGGAAATAACAAGAACTACACTCAGCAGAAAATGACCGATTAAGTATTTAATAGTGCGACCCGATTGATTTTATGGTGCTTTTTAAAACGGGTTTTCATATTAATTCAAAAGTTTTCTAACGAATTTGATAGTACTTGAAATTAGTGTTTGATAATAATTTTAATAAGTTCATTATTAATGAATATAAAGGTATAAATACTATTGTTTTAATGTGTTTTCTCCTATAATAATAAATCCATAATTTCCTATAATAAAACTTTAAAAAATAATAGAAACATGTTCGTTCTGTGCATCCAGAACAAATACTGTATAAATAATTGTTTTTGACTATTAAAAATAGTCAATAGGATTAATTATTATTTTAATTCGAATGAAATTGCTATTGAGTTTATATGAAAGGTTTATTTTTTGTATACTATTAAATCAATACTTTTCCAATTGACCAATTTTAATGGGATTTGAGGGAATTTTTTTCTGGGTGTGGGTCATTTGTGAAATGATCAGACAAATATTGAAAAATAAAATTTTACTCGATTACATCATAAAAATACGCATTAATAACTATTTATAGATCTTGCAATTATATTTAACAGGACGCATTAAAAAAATGAAGGGTACAAATGAACTATTTTATTAATTGTTTGAATGTTATTGTTGTAATGGTATGCATACTATTGAATAATTTTAATAGTAAAAATAATTGTTTTATTAATTAAAATACCATTAATTTAAACGGTTTTTTCAGGGTGTAGTGAGGAAGAAATCATTAATTCTGAATTCATACTTGCGTAGGCTGTTTTTATGGACCCAATTTGTGTTTGCATGTTCAGGTTAAATGATATTATTGACTTCAGTAAAATTATGAAATTCTAATCATTAGCTGAAATTATGATAATGTCGTCACTATCATGCCAAAGACGTGCTTTCCTCAAGTATACTGTGCCAAAATCGTGTGTGTATTTGTTGGATATTTCTAGTAGAGATGGGCGCGTTCCGTGCTTTTTTCGTGTCACGCCCGAAAATCTGAGTTCGTGCGAGCTAATTGTTGTCGTTCCCGTGCGTGTACGTGCCTCCAAAATCAGGAACGCGCCCATTAAATTTATTTTTTTTAGTTTCTACTCCAATTAAAAAAAAAACTTCATGCTTGGGAAATAAAAATTTTAAACTTATCTTGAAAATTGTTCAACATCCAGAAAAAAATTCCCTCAAATCCCATTAAAATTGGTCAATAGGACATTTATTGATTTAACAGTATACAAAAAATAAATCTTTTCATATAAACTCAATGGCATTTTTTTAGTATTTAATGGTATTTTCCGATTCAAATCCTATTGACTATTTTTAATAGTAAAATACTTTTATTTATATAGTATTTTTTCTGGAAGTAGTTTTACTTATGGATTTATGAGAAAAAACAGAAGCAAACATAACTTTAGAGTTATTTAATACAGGGACTAAAACGTTTTGGAATATCGGTTCGGGTTATGGTTCCAAGATTTTTAATATAGCGTTTCCGAATCCGGTTTTAATCAGAAAGTTATATGGTTTCAGATTGCGGTGCCACACATTTTTTCAATAACTATTCCGGTTTTTTGCGATCCCTGACAAAGACTTAAATATCGCTTTCGGTTCTGGTACAAAGATTTTTAAAATAGCGGATCCGCTTCCAATTCCGTTTCCTACCAAAAAAACAAAGAATTATATGGGTTCCATATCCAGGTCCGGTTCCACACATTTTTTTAATAACGTTTCCGATTCCAAAAATCGAAACGGTTCCGGTATTATTTCTCACGTTTCGACTCCTTTTTCCAAGTCTTTCCGTGCTTTTTTCGTTGTTTTCGTGCTTCTTCGTGTCTTTTTATATCCCGTGATTTATCGTGCTACTCGTGCGTGCTTGCAAATTTAGTCGTCGGGTTCGTACACGTGCGTGTCACCTATCGGCGTGCCCGTATGTGTCCGTGACATCAAAAACAGACATGCGCTCATCTCTAATTTTAGCCCCAAAAGGGCGAATTTAATTTGTCACTTATTTTAATCATTGCAAATGAGCGAATCTTTTCGTATTTTTGCTATAACTTTTTATTGGTACAAGATAAAACAGTTATGTAAGGGCATTAGTTGTTTCTTTTTAAAAAAAACCTTTCGATTGCCATCATTATTTCGTCGTTGTAGAACAAAAAGTTACCAACTACATTTTTATGAAAAACTTAATTTTCGAGTTTGTTGATTAATATTATAAAAGTAATTGATGCATTTTTAAAGTTGAAAAATCAACTGATTTTTTTATCATGTGGTAAAAAAATTTAGATCATCGATTAAAAATTGACAGATTTATAAAAATTTTTGTAAATTAATATTTGGCATTTTGAAAATGTATTTGGTGACTTTTCGTTCTACAACGACGATTTAAAAATGATTTTTCGAAATGTTGGAAAATTAATTTTAAATAATGATGCCAATCGATAGGCACCTTTAAAGCAAACAATGAATGCCTCTACACCAGTACTTTGTCTTATGCCCACAAAAAGTTATGGCTAAAAATCAAAAAATATTTACGTTTTGGTCAGGATATAGTCACACAAAATCCGTATTTATAATTCAGTAAGCTATCTAAATCCAAATATATTTTAGATACGTCATGATAATTTGTCAATAAACCAAAATAATAAAAAGAAAATGAAAAAAATATATTTTTACTCATTTTTACAGCATTTTTACAAACTTTAAAATTTGATTTTATAGTATTTTTAAAAATGCACATTCGCCCCTTTGGCATACAGGTGACGATATGATCACCACTCGAAAAAAAAGTGCATTAAAAAGAACTTAAAATATTACATCTTTAGTTGTTTTAATTACAAAGACAACGGTTATTGTTTCAATAGAATTTATATAGATTTCTTTTATTGAATTTATATTTAAATAATTACTACACAAAATAAAAATAAATGCAAATTGTATTTAGTAAAACTACATTTGATTTTAAAATATTTAAAAGCAAATTTTATAGTAGAAAAATTATGTCAATGTCAATAATTCGTATTCCAAAAAAAAAACAAATTATAGACTGAGACTCCCAGAATCTTAAAATGGGTTGGTAAAGCACTCATATTATAATCGATAATTTAAAAATTTAATGAGACATATTATCATTATATCGTAATAGTTGAATAGTCGAATAATTTATATTGGAGATTTACTGCTTTGAATTGCTACTGCTCATAGTATCTATAAAATTAATATATAAGCCTTAAGCATTATGCAGAATATTTAAAGTTAGTTGCTTGAAAAATATTACTTTACGAAACATTTATTCACAGTTTTCCTCTTAAAGCTTATCTTCATGCATATTTCACCACTCGAGACCAAATATGAATTTATCGATAATTTTTATTTCATGCCAACCATCAAATACCAAATATGCAGCAAGCGCCAAGTTCATGGTTTAGTCGAGTCGTTTGGCTGCAACCATAATTTTCAACTGACAAATTTATTAGAAGTTGGTATCAGCAACAACAGCAACCCAACACCAATTGCACGAACAACAGCAACAACAGAAGCACGAACAACCTTGCTGGTGGCGACTTAAACATGGCGACCACAGTATTTATGGCCCCACTGAACGCGTAGCTCTGACCGAACTGTTAGCCGGTCGGCGGGGTCTTTCATTCGGTTGGTCTCACTGTCGCCTTGTTGATTATGATGCTGGTAGCAGCATTAACTTGTTGCGGCAGCAACATCACTGTTGCTCTAATCAACTGAACAACATTATCATCAAACAGAAATATGATGCACATGATAATTATGAAGTTTGCTGAAAAATGCTAATAATGATGAGCATTTAAATGACGTTGCTGATGATTTGCCATGAACGAGGATCTGCGGTTCACATGAAGTTATGTTGTCGTTGCATTTTTGATGTCGTTGTTGTTGCTGCTGCGCAAATGCGAAGAGTTATGGCAGGTAATTTTGCGATTTAGTCGACATCTTTTGCGCATACATTTTTCTAGCAATTGTTATTTTGAACATTAAACATTTTGTTATTTAAAAAAATTTAAGAGTAAAGAATTTTTATTAAATTTACATTTTTTTAGTGGTCTGCAACTGTTGTCAATGCTGTAAATGCATTAAATACACACAGACATTGTATTAACAGAATACCATTTATAGGCCTTTTAATTGATTTTTTGATGATTTTTCAAAACAGCTGAATTTTGGATTTGTTGAATAATGTTGTGGTAAAATGGGAATTCTCAAAAATGTTGCCTAAATGCTATTTTAGTATTTCTATTTTATGTTTTGATTATTTCTATAAGAAAGTAAAATATATGATGTATAAAAAAAATTGTAATGCAAGAACTAAAGAATAAGAAAAAGTTTCAATTCATAATCATCTCAGTTGTTATGTTAAAAAAATATTAAAATCATGGTGAATTTACTCCTAGTCAAAATATTCTGAGTTGCAATGGACACATGTGTAGTTAGTGGTCGTCATGTTCGTACACATAGAAAAATCCTCTTTTGGCATGAGGTTGGAAGAATGAAAAAGTTAGTTGTACCAACTAACTTAATTCGGTTAAATCGAATGGTTTGCAAATTTGCTGGCGGAACTGCCATATTAGCCTATACACACTCCTAATGGTTTCAAATATGTACTAAATTGTTCTAAAAAAGTTCGTAATTGGTTGCAGTACATACTACAACTCTTTTGATTTTAACAATAACATCATGACTACGCTGTTGAGAGAGCCGAATAAGTTGGTTGGCGCAATAAATCTCTATTCTGTGTGTATATTTCAAGTATACTGGTCGTTTGCACTGAATTGTTGAAATTTAATTCCTTCGGTATTTTATCATGCAAATTATACAGAAGAATTTTATCTGATAAAGATGAAGAATATTTATCGATGTATTATTTTTGTTCCTGTTAACGGTTTTCTTTCCGGCATTATTCTGCAATTCAGATCTTTTATCTGGTTTAGTCAAAATGTTGCATTTCATTGGTTTGTTGCCACTATTAAATTTTTTTCTTGTCTAAACCACTTAAATATTTTATTTAACACCATATTTTCACTAAAATTACAACAAACATTTTTTAAATAACGTTTCTCACTTTACCCCGGAAAATATTTCCCACTTTACCCCAGAAAAGGTTTCCTACTTTATCACAATATCCTAATTTGAACATAACTTAGCACTTTTACACAATGTTAAATTAATTGAAAAATCCGTTTGTATTTCAAAAGGTATACGATAATTTCAAACATACCGTCCCACTTTACCACAGAAAAGGTTTCCCACAATATCGTAATTTGAACTAGAGATGGGCACGTGTCGGGTTTTTTTCGTGTCACGCCTGAAAATCTGAGTTCGAACGTGCAAATCTCCGTGCGTGCTAGTTGCTGTCGTGCCCGTGCGTGTCTTTGCCTCCAAAATCAGGCACGCGCCCATTAAACATTTTTTTATAGTTTTACACAATTTTAAAAACCCATACTTCCAGCTTCAGAAAATGAAAATTTCGTCGTATTTTAACCTTTCTTAAAAATCTGTAGTGGATATAAGAGAATAAAACAGTATCAAACTTAATTTTTGAATTATTTATTAAAGGGACTAAAACCCTTTGGATTATCGGTTCCGGTTCGGGTTCCAAGATTTTTAAAATTGTGGTTCCGGTTCAGATTTCGGTTCCAACAGTAAAATAAAATGGGTTTTGATTCCGGTTCCATATATTTTTTTAATAACGATTCCGATTCCGGTTCTTTGCGTTCCCTGACATGGATTTTTAAAATAGCGGTTCCGATTCCTACCTGAAACAAATATATGGTTTCCGATTCCAGTTCCACATATTTTTAATAACTATTCCGGTTCCAATATCAAAACGGTTTCGATATTATTTTTCACGTTTCGCCTGCTCTTTCATGTTTTCCGTGTTTTTTTTTCGTGTTTTTCCGTGTTTCTTCGTGTCTTTTTAAATCCTGTGCTTTATCGTGCTTCTCGTGCGTGCCTGTTAATATAGTCGTCGGCGTGCCCGTGCTTGTCCGTGCCATCAAAAAGAGGCACTCACCCATCTCTTATTTGAACATAACTATACACATTTTACACAATGTTAAATTAATTGAAAAACCCGTTTGTATTTTCAAAGGTATACAATATACGATAATTTTAAACATACCATCCATAGTGCTGACGGTTTGTTGAACCTGTAATTAAATTTTCTAACAGATGCCATATCGACTTTTTTTAGTTTATTGCATTTTGGAGACGTTTTCGCGGATCCATTTACCAATTTTGGATTTCGTTTAAAATACTCCGCATCGATTTTCTTTTTGATCTTTTAAATTAATTTTTATATAAAATTCTATAAAGCCAAAAATACTCATAAAAAAATCGTAACCAAGCTCAAATGTAAACAACTCTGTGTAGACAACGAACAAAAGCACACAAAATAAAACAATTAAAAATGAAAACAAACACAAACCGCAAAATTCAGCAACAAATCAATTTACCCAAACAAAATCATACTAAACAACAACAATAAAAAAATTAACAACAAAGACATAGACGACGTAATGCCGTTGTCGTTAATCACAGCCAACGAGTGCCACACAACAACTCAAGTCGTTAATCAAAATGACTTAAGTCACAGCGACGAATTGTTTTCGCATTCTTCTTTTGCTTCTGCTTGAGCAACAAAAGACTTAAGCAACGAACTTTGCATTGACAGCGTGTAATTGGTGGCAATGTGAGGAGTAGCGAGTGCTGCTGCTGCACTCAAAAAAATAAAAAATAAATATTCTCCTATAAACTCAAAAATAATTTTATGGTATTTGGTAATATATAATGGTATTTACCGATTGTAATAATAGTTTTTTTTTAGTAAAAAATATTAGTTTTTTAGTAAAACATATTAGTTTTATACTATTAGTTTTATAGTAAAAACTATTAGTTGTATTGTAAAAACTATTAGTTTTATTGTAAAAACTATTAGTTTTATAGTAAAAAAATATTAGTTTTATAGTAAAAACTATTAGTTTTATAATAAAAACTATAATAATAATAATAATTGTTTGGCGCTACAGTCCTGTATAGAACTTCGGCCGAGCTCTCTCACCATTTTGAGCTGTGGGTGTTATATTTATACTCAAAGTGGTGGGACCTACAGTTTATTGCCGAATCCGAACGGCGGGTGAGAGCTTTTTATAGGCAATGTTTTACTCTCGTAGGTTTGCCATTTACTGCTGAGAGGTAGCGCGGTATAGAAAAATGTTTCTATGAAAAAATGTTGTTAGCCCCAGTCCAGGCTTGAACCGGGGACCTTTCGGCTCGCAGTCCAACGCACTAACCACTGAGCTACCGCGGCTATAAAAACTATTAGTTTTACAGTAAAAACTATTAGTTTTATAGTAAAAACTATTAGTTTTATAGTAAAAACTATTAGTTTTATAGTAAAAACTATTAGTTTTATAGTAATAACTATTAGTTTTATAGTAAAATCTATTAGTTTTATAGTATTTTTTTGCTGAGTGTACTGCAATGAGTAACAAAACCTAACGAATGAATGAAACTAACAAGAAAAGATGAAAAAAAAAAAAACAACTTAAATTAAGATAACATCAAGAAGAAATAGTAATTGAGGTGTTAATCGGTTCGACAGTTAGAACAAATTATAAATTTGCATAATTTATCAACAATGTTCAAATAGAGTTAGTTTGGTGGGTGAGTAAAATAGATAGAGAGAAACTGAGACAAGTCGCAAAGCAAAGCAATGCTGTGAAATATAACTGTGTTTTTGTTGTAGCCTACATTTTGTATATTGCTGCTGTGGCTGTTGTCGCTGTTGTTGGTGCTATTGAGGCTGCTTATCACAAGTGTGTCAACCACTTTATAGTTAACGATTAACATACAAATTCTGTTGAATGCAGTCAATGAGTTGTTGTGCTGGACCACATAACGGTTTAATAGCAACAACAAAAATAAATATAATCAAATTTATTTAGAATTGAATTCGTAACTGTTTTGAAATGCGTAGGATTTATTGTTTTGGTTTATTTATAACTTATTAATATTTTTTAATAATATTTATTGTTGTCATGAGCAACATGTGAGCTTTTGTTCGTTGAGATCAACAAACTTTGTTATTAATTCCAACACTCAAAATTAAAAGACTGTAACAGTAGCAATAAAGATTGCTCAAATAGCAACATGTTTGCAGAAAAAATGAAAGCGGCGTACTGAAACAACAAACGAAAGTTTGTTGTTTTAAATAACTTTTTTATGCTACATTATATAATTTACCATTTTAAATTTAAACAATATTTATAGTCAAAAACATAAATAATAAAAAATATCTTGTGGTAATTTTACCAATTCTCCGTTTTTTTACATCATCTCGCAATTCATTGCCACTATATTATGTGAACAACGATCTTGTTGGACATGCAGCACTCTGCACCTATTACCAATGACTTAATGCCATCATAAAGAGAATCGACTCATTTAACACGTTGCCGTAATGCGCAGCCGAGTTAAGTTGAGATTCTGGGATCACGTGCGCAAACGATGCTCTGACGTAAATCACAGCAACATAAAACCAATCACTGGTGAATTTATGTTGGCAAAAAGATGTTGCAACCACCAAGGGCATTAGAGTCGCCACTTAATGGCGTCTGATGGACGACTGATCAGACGTCTAGAGGCAGCATATATTATATGCTGCGGTGAGCTTGTCCAGGAGGTGTGAAGGACGTAACTATAATGGCCATAAACTCAGAAGAATAAAAAATATTTGATTTATATAAAATAGTACAACCAAAATAAAAGAAGAATTAAAAATTAAAAGAATTAAAGAATGCAAAGAATTTAAAGAATTAAAGAATTTAAAGAATTTAAAGAATTTAAAGAATTTGAAGGATTTAAAGAATTTAAAGAATTTAAAGAATTTAAAGAATTTAAAGAATTTAAAGAATTTAAAGAATTTAAAGAATTTAAAGAATTTAAAGAATTTAAAGAATTTAAAGAATTTAAAGAATTAAAGAATTTAAAGAATTTAAAGAATTTAAAGAATTTAAAGAATTTAAAAAATTTAAAGAATTTAAAGAATTTAAAGAATTTAAAGAATTTAAAGAATTTAAAGAATTTAAAGAATTTAAAGAATTTAAAGAATTTAAAGAATTTAAAGAATTTAAAGAATTTAAAGAATTTAAAGAATTTAAAGAATTTAAAGAATTTAAAGAATTTAAAGAATTTAAAGAATTAAAAGAATTAAAAGAATTAAAAGAATTTAAAGAATTAAAAGATTTAAAAGATTTAAAGGTTTAAAAGAATTAAAAGAATTTAAAGAATTTAAAGAATTTAACGAAATTAAAGAAATTAAAGAATTTAAAGAATTTAAAGAATTTAAAGAATTTAAAGAATTTGAAGAATTTAAAGAATTTAAAGAATTTAAAGAATATAAAGAATTTAAAGAATTTAAAGAATTTAAAGAATTTAAAGAATTTAAAGAATTTAAAGAATTTAAAGAATTTAAAGAATTTAAAGAATTTAAAGAATTTAAAGAATTTAAAGAATTTAAAGAATTTAAAGAATTTAAAGAATTTAAAGAATTTAAAGAATTTAAAGAATTTAAAGAATTTAAAGAATTTAAAGAATTTAAAGAATTTAAAGAATTTAAAGAATTTAAAGAATTTAAAGAATTTAAAGAATTTAAAGAATTTAAAGAATTTAAAGAATTTAAAGAATTTAAAGAATTTAAAGAATTTAAAGAATTTAAAGAATTTAAAGAATTTAAAGAATTTAAAGAATTTAAAGAATTTAAAGAATTTAAAGAATTTAAAGAATTTAAAGAATTTAAAGAATTTAAAGAATTTAAAGAATTTAAAGAATTAAAAGAATTTAAAGAATTTAAAGAATTTAAAGAATTTAAAGAATTTAAAGAATTTAAAGAATTTAAAGAATTTAAAGAATTTAAAGAATTTAAAGAATTAAAAGAATTAAAAGAATTAAAAGAATTAAAAGAATGAAAAGAATTAAAAGAATTAAAAGAATTAAAAGAATTAAAAAAATTAAAAGAATTTAAAGAGTTTAAAGAATTAAAAGAATTAAAAGAATTAAAAGAATTAAAAGAATTAAAAGAATTAAAAGAATTAAAAGAATTAAAAGAATTAAAAGAATTAAAAGAATTAAAAGAATTAAAAGAATTAAAAGAATTAAAAGAATTAAAAGAATTAAAAGAATTAAAAGAATTAAAAGAATTAAAAGAATTAAAAGAATTAAAAGAATTAAAAGAATTAAAAGAATTAAAAGAATTAAAAGAATTAAAAGAATTAAAAGAATTAAAAGAATTAAAAGAATTAAAAGAATTAAAAGAATTAAAAGAATTAAAAGAATTAAAAGAATTAAAAGAATTTAAAGAATTAAAAGAATTTAAAGAATTAAAAGAATTAAAAGAATTTAAAGAATTTAAAGAATTAAAAGAATTAAAAGAATTAAAAGAATTAAAAGAATTAAAAGAATTAAAAGAATTAAAAGAATTAAAAGAATTAAAAGAATTTAAAGAATTAAAAGAATTTAAAGAATTTAAAGAATTAAAAGAATTTAAAGAGTTTAAAGAATTAAAAGAATTAAAAGAATTAAAAGAATCAAAAGAATTAAAAGAATTAAAAGAATTAAAAGAATTAAAAGAATTAAAAGAATTAAAAGAATTAAAAGAATTAAAAGAATTAAAAGAATTAAAAGAATTAAAAGAATTAAAAGAATTAAAAGAATTAAAAGAATTAAAAGAATTAAAAGAATTAAAAGAATTAAAAGAATTAAAAGAATTAAAAGAATTAAAAGAATTAAAAGAATTAAAAGAATTAAAAGAATTAAAAGAATTAAAAGAATTAAAAGAATTAAAAGAATTAAAAGAATTAAAAGAATTAAAAGAATTAAAAGAATTAAAAGAATTAAAAGAATTAAAAGAATTAAAAGAATTAAAAGAATTAAAAGAATTAAAAGAATTAAAAGAATTAAAAGAATTAAAAGAATTAAAAGAATTAAAAGAATTAAAAGAATTAAAAGAATTAAAAGAATTAAAAGAATTAAAAGAATTAAAAGAATTAAAAGAATTAAAAGAATAAAAAGAATTAAAAGAATTAAAAGAATTAAAAGAATTAAAAGAATTAAAAGAATTAAAAGAATTAAAAGAATCAAAAGAATCAAAAGAATTAAAAGAATTAAAAGAATTAAAAGAATTAAAAGAATTAAAAGAATTAAAAGAATTAAAAGAATTAAAAGAATTAAAAGAATTAAAAGAATTAAAAGAATTAAAAGAATTAAAAGAATTAAAAGAATTAAAAGAATTAAAAGAATTAAAAGAATCAAAAGAATAAAAAGAATTAAAAGAATTTAAAGAATTTAAAGAATTTAAAGAATTTAAAGAATTTAAAGAATTTAAAGAATTTAAAGAATTTAAAGAATTTAAAGAATTTAAAAAATTTAAAGAATTTAAAGAAATTAAAGAAATTAAAGAATTTAAAGAATTTAAAGAATTTAAAGAATTTAAAGAATTTAAAGAATTTAAAGAATTTAAAGAATTTAAAGAATTTAAAGAATTTAAAGAATTTAAAGAATTTAAAGAATTTAAAGAATTTAAAGAATTTAAAGAATTTAAAGAATTTAAAGAATTTAAAGAATTTAAAGAATTTAAAGAATTTAAAGAATTTAAAGAATTTAAAGAATTTAAAGAATTTAAAGAATTTAAAGAATTTAAAGAATTTAAAGAATTTAAAGAATTTAAAGAATTTAAAGAATTTAAAGAATTTAAAGAATTTAAAGAATTTAAAGAATTTAAAGAATTTAAAGAATTTAAAGAATTTAAAGAATTTAAAGAATTTAAAGAATTTAAAGAATTTAAAGAATTTAAAGAATTTAAAGAATTTAAAGAATTTAAAGAATTTAAAGAATTTAAAGAATTTAAAGAATTTAAAGAATTTAAAGAATTTAAAGAATTTAAAGAATTTAAAGAATTTAAAGAATTTAAAGAATTTAAAGAATTTAAAGAAATTAAAGAAATTAAAGAATTTAAAGAATTTAAAGAATTTAAAGAATTTAAAGAATTTAAAGAATTTAAAGAATTTAAAGAATTTAAAGTATTTAAAGAATTTAAAGAATTTAAAGAATTTAAAGAATTTAAAGAATTTAAAGAATTTAACGAATTTAAAGAATTTAAAGAATTTAAAGAATTTAAAGAATTTAAAGAATTTAAAGAATTTAAAGAATTTAAAGAATTTAAAAAATGTAAAGAATTTAAAGAATTTAAAGAATTTAAAGAATTTAAAGAATTTAAAGAATTTAAAGAATTTAAAGAATTTAAAGAATTTAAAGAATTTAAAGAATTTAAAGAATTTAAAGAATTTAAAGAATTTAAAGAATTTAAAGAATTTAAAGAATTTAAAGAATTTAAAGAATTAAAAGAATTAAAAGAATTAAAAGAATTAAAAGAATTAAAAGAATTAAAAGAATTAAAAGAATTAAAAGAATTAAAAGAATTAAAAGAATTAAAAGAATTAAAAGAATTAAAAGAATTAAAAGAATTAAAAGAATTAAAAGAATTAAAAGAATTAAAAGAATTAAAAGAACTAAAAGAATTAAAAGAATTAAAAGAATTAAAAGAATCAAAAGAATTAAAAGAATTTAAAGAATTTAAAGAATTTAAAGAATTTAAAGAATTTAAAGAATTTAAAGAATTTAAAGAATTTAAAGAATTTAAAGAATTTAAAGAATTTAAAGAATTTAAAGAATTTAAAGAATTAAAAGAATTAAAAGAATTAAAAGAATTAAAAGAATTAAAAGAATTAAAAGAATTAAAAGAATTAAAAGAATTAAAAGAATTAAAAGAATTAAAAGAATTAAAAGAATTAAAAGAATTAAAAGAATTAAAAGAATTAAAAGAATTAAAAGAATTAAAAGAATTAAAAGAATTAAAAGAATTAAAAGAATTAAAAGAATTAAAAGAATTAAAAGAATTAAAAGAATTAAAAGAATTAAAAGAATTAAAAGAATTAAAAGAATTAAAAGAATTAAAAGAACTAAAAGAATTAAAAGAATTAAAAGAATTAAAAGAATCAAAAGAATTAAAAGAATTTAAAGAATTTAAAGAATTTAAAGAATTTAAAGAATTTAAAGAATTTAAAGAATTTAAAGAATTTAAAGAATTTAAAGAATTTAAAGAATTTAAAGAATTTAAAGAATTTAAAGAATTTAAAGAATTAAAAGAATTAAAAGAATTAAAAGAATTAAAAGAATTAAAAGAATTAAAAGAATTAAAAGAATTAAAAGAATTAAAAGAATTAAAAGAATTAAAAGAATTAAAAGAATTAAAAGAATTAAAAGAATTAAAAGAATTAAAAGAATTAAAAGAATTAAAAGAATTAAAAGAATTAAAAGAATTAAAAGAATTAAAAGAATTAAAAGAATTAAAAGAATTAAAAGAATTAAAAGAATTAAAAGAATTAAAAGAATTAAAAGAATTAAAAGAATTAAAAGAATTAAAAGAATTAAAAGAATTAAAAGAACTAAAAGAATTAAAAGAATTAAAAGAATTAAAAGAATCAAAAGAATTAAAAGAATTTAAAGAATTTAAAGAATTTAAAGAATTTAAAGAATTTAAAGAATTTAAAGAATTTAAAGAATTTAAAGAATTTAAAGAATTTAAAGAATTTAAAGAATTTAAAGAATTTAAAGAATTAAAAGAATTAAAAGAATTAAAAGAATTAAAAGAATTAAAAGAATTAAAAGAATTAAAAGAATTAAAAGAATTAAAAGAATTAAAAGAATTAAAAGAATTAAAAGAATTAAAAGAATTAAAAGAATTAAAAGAATTAAAAGAATTAAAAGAATTAAAAGAATTAAAAGAATTAAAAGAATTAAAAGAATTAAAAGAATTAAAAGAATTAAAAGAATTAAAAGAATTAAAAGAATTAAAAGAATTAAAAGAATTAAAAGAATTAAAAGAATTAAAAGAATTAAAAGAATTAAAAGAATTAAAAGAATTAAAAGAATTAAAAGAATTAAAAGAATTAAAAGAATTAAAAGAATTAAAAGAATTAAAAGAATTAAAAGAATTAAAAGAATTAAAAGAATTAAAAGAATTAAAAGAATTAAAAGAATTAAAAGAATTAAAAGAATTAAAAGAATTAAAAGAATTAAAAGAATTAAAAGAATTAAAAGAATTAAAAGAATTAAAAGAATTAAAAGAATTAAAAGAATTAAAGAAATATTACTGATCCATAACTAACGATTTAAGAGCTTAATTGCAGGTGTAAACAGTGACCCATAAACTTGGTTCTTCTCTTACAATCAGTAGGGAAGAAGGACTGTGCACTAAAGAACAGTCATCCAGGAGTTACTGACAGGAGTTACAGACAGTTACCGGCAATGTGCAGTCTGCTTGCCTGAGAGACTGGCACAATATCGCAACTTTGCGACGGCAATAAGTGACAGCACAATCGCCGATCCCGCATTTAAACCCTATTGTATAGACTCGTCGTGACTGCGCCTTTTATTTTTAGGTATTACTCCCCAAATAAGCGCTAACATCTTTTTATAGACTTATGATTTTTTTCATTCTCTACTTTCTACCTTTCCACACCCGCACAGGTTTCTTCTACATTGTTTTGGTTCGTGTTTATTTATGACTGTTCTATCGGGCTCAATTTTCATCTCCTTCCATAGCCCATTCTGTCTGAAAACAGAGGAAGAAGATTTGCTGCCAATTAGGTCACCGAAATCCAGTCACTGGGTTAAAAGCGCAATGACTGTTGTTTGTGCCATACTGTTTTTTTTGTTGGTTGTTTTAAGTTGGTCAGCAAATTGGCTGATTGCGTATTTTACGAACTCTTTCGTGGGTCGCTTTTATAGCTGGTTGCGTTGTGGTTCTACCGCAAGATGGGCGTGACCAGTGTGCCGCCTGTCTGCTGCATGTTTATTTGCCGCCCTTTTTGGCATTTGATGAATGGAGCTATTCGTTGATTTTTGGCCTGTGTTTGTTTTTTTTTGTTCTTCTGTGTTTCTGTCAGTTATGTTAATTAATTCTTAACGGTGAATGTTTGATTAAAGGTAAGGGAGATGTGTGCAAATTTGAATTGTTTTGCATAGAACAAAAGAACTAGTTGTGGGTGCAATTTGTGAGATATCGACCGTAGCCTCCTTGTAAAGTTTAGTTGGAGAAATTAAGTGCCTTAGACAAAATATTTTCAGATTCAAGGCGTGGTAGAAAAGATTCTTTATTATAATTCGGGCGAATTATTCTGTCTATGAATATATTTTATTGATTTCGAATGGTCCTGATTATTCAATTGTTTGTATAACAGAAAATTTTACATATATAATAAATATAAAGCAAAAAACAAAAGCAAAAATACAAAAATAACCACAAAAACAAAATCAAAAACAACAGCAAAATCGTAATTACAACAATAAAAAGTAAAACAAAAGCAAATAGTCAGAAAGAAATGAAAAACACAAAAAAGCAACTATAAAATCAAGAACACAAAAACAAAGTGTAAAACACAAAATAAAACACAAAAACAAAAGAAATAACACAATAAGCACAGCACACCAAAAACACAAAAAAGCCAAAACACACAAACAAAAGCAAGAACACAAAATTACTAAAACAAAAGCAAAAACATAATACAAAAAGAAAAAACACAAAATCTAAGGCAGAAAATAAATGCAAAAACAACAATAAATAGCAAAAAGAAAAGCAAAGCAAAATTGCAATACAAAAAAAAAATTAACTAGAAGCAAAAACCCAAAAACAATATGTCCAATATGACGGCCCAAAATTTTTAAAAAAATATATAATAACACCAAACACAAAAAAAGACAAAATAAAAATAAAAAAAAACAATAAAAACACATAAAAAAAAAATTAAAAGAAAAGTAAAGTCAAAATGAATTTAAATGAATAAGTAAAAAACAAACTAAAAACTGCAAAAAAAAAAACAAAAAATATTTTATAAAACAAAAACACAAAGTCAACACACAAAAACAAGAACTCAACGTAAAATCAAGAATAAAAAATCAAGAACAAAAAAAAAAACAGAACGTAAGCAAATTAAAAAATCACAATCACAAATCAAAACGAATAAGCCAAAACAAAAAATTAGATGAACAACGCAATTGTTGAGCTCATTTTCAAAACGTGCTATCTATTTAAAAATGAAATGCCTTTATTTGCAAAAATACGTCCCAAAAATGATTATTTAAAAAAAAAGTGAATATACAATACGAGATAACGAAAATATAAGGAGTGGAAAATACTTTTGTTCTAATTTGATTCGACCAATGAATAAGACAAATTCAGGATTTACTAAACCTATCTTCGTTTCACATAGCACGTTTTGGAATTTCTACACACAGAAAAATCCTCTTTTGGCATGAGGTTAATTGAACGAACGTTTCAGTGTTGCAAACGAAATACATTTGTTGTAACCTCATGTCATTAAAATGAACGTACCAATTTTTACTCTAACCGAAATGTTGCTGGCAATGTTAGTCCGCGCAACTGTTCGTACGGTTGTCGTAACCTCTTGATTGTATTTTTCATTCTGTCAAAATTGCCATTCGTTAATTTGTTACGGCAATTGAGTACGTTGTGGTATCAACAAAATAAATGTTAAACGGCAACTTCATGTCTATCAATAGTTCGGTTTTCAGATTTTTGACAACTTTATGGATACAAACAGAAATAAAGAAACGTCAAAATTTTTCACAAGTCGAAAAAATTTGGAAATTCATTTATTAAGTAACATTGTGAAATAAATACACAAAAAGAATAAAATAATAATTGATTTCAATCAAATTTTTCTATAGCTTTATAGTACTTTACATACATAAATAATTTTGTTAAGATAATTTCCAATCGGAGGTTTAGAAAACATCATGCTCACGGACTAGCAGGTTGCGACAACCTCATGTTCATCAGTTTAGAGGATTATCAACCTCATGTGCACCGAATTAAGAGGTTGTTGCAACTACTTCATCAGTTGTTGCCGCAACAAATCAGTTTTCTGTGTGTATAAATTTTAACAATTTTTGTGGAAAACACTGTTGATTAAAAAGTTGGTATTTTTGATCGTTTTTTTTTACCATATATCATTTCCTTATTTATTATTAGATACTAAATACTAAAAAAATCATCCAAAAATAATCGAAACAAATTAAAAATTGCCGAATTTAGATTCACATATTAAAAATGTATTAGTTTTAGCATATATTAGTTTTAGTGGCTCTGAATTAGCTTCCAAAAATCGAAAGGGTTCCTGTACCGGTTCCGATTCCCCGATATTTGCAGGCTCTGATTGCTACATAATTTCTGAAATTTGTGTGGTAATCTTTACTTAACTATAGGTGATATAAAAACTATGTAATTTTCTTAGTAGCTACTAATATTCAAACAATTAATGATAGCAATCATTATTTGTTTGATCTAACAAGTTTTGTTTATGTCAAACGTACTGATGGTCTGATCGTCCTTACACTGACTTTAAAGTTTCAAATTTTATGATTCAATTAAATACAAGAACGCGAACTAATTTAAATACGTTATTAATTTCACAATACTATAAAGTATCATAAAACAAATTATGTTCCAAGCATAAAATAATAAAAAGTAATAAATTTAAACTAGAACTCGATTGCTAAACACTTAGTCCAATTATTGCTAATAATTAGCAGCATCAACATTGAACGACATTTCTTACGTAGCAAGCATAAATAAAAGCTTAAATGCCAGCAACAGTGGCCACACGGAGGCAGCAACCGACAACAGCAGCAACAGCAATAACGAAAATTGCTGCACACACAGTAGCCGCTGATGCGCGGTCGCCCAGGCAGCAGTTGCTACAGTGGCTGGTGGCTGGCAGGCAGCCTCGTACCGTCTGCGTCAGAAAAATTGTTGTTATTACGCGTTTATCAGACTTTACGTTCGGGCAACACCTTATCTAAAAAGTGGGACACTGGCGGCGGTTACGGTGACGATGATGGTCAGCAGTTGAAGCAGTTGATGCTGCTGTCAAGCAACAGCAGCAGCAGCAACAACGAAGCATTTGATGCCTGTGGCTGAAGCGCGCGCGTCCGAACGTGGTAATTGCTGGCAATGTGTTGCTGTTACCCATGTTGCCAACACGCGACCAGCAATTGTTGTAGTTTGTAATGCGTCCGACTAACATATGTTGCTGCAATTATTTTATAACAGCACTTGAGCGAACGTTGCCGTTGGTCGTCGTTGGATGCGGATTAAGCCAGAGACAAGTGCAATAATATTGCTGCCGCTGGGGCAACAAAATTGTGTTGTCGTTGTTGTTGTTGTTATAGTTGGCTATTTAATGCAGTTCTGAAACTGTAATTAAATACTTTTGTGTGTTTTTGCTTTGCGGCAAGTGAAAAAGAGGTGTTGCTGGCATTCAGATTAAAAAACGATTGTAAATCGTAGCAGTTCCATTAAAACCCAGTTATCGGGAGATATAATTCAAAAGGAATTATATTCACAGGTGTAGAGATAAAACTGATTTAATAAATAAATTATTTCAATAGATTTTTTTTGCTAATAATATAAAATCTTTGAAGAGTTGCAATTTATGAATTACTGCTCTAATTGATAACAATACCGTCGAAAGGGTCGTCTTTTATCCAGGGGAGGCCCAATAAAGAAAAAAAAAACAAATCTGGAAATTTCACAACTTCCATATATTTTACAGTTTTGAATAAATATTTATTATATTTATTCATAAAAATGTTATACAGGGTGTTTGGTTCTATATCGTTTTCTCTAAATCAACTCAATGGCGTATGGGGCAAAGAAATTCTCTGTTTTATAAATGAAAAGGTTTTAAAGGGATATCGGTTATGATTTCAATACACGTTTATTAGACATAAATCCTAAACCAAAACCGCCCAGTTTTTAATCCTTGAATATGACCTACAATAAAATTTAGGATAATATCATCATTGTAATGCCAAAGGGGCGAATATGTAATTTTAAAAATTTTGGAAAATCAAATTTTAAAGTTTGAAGTGCTATAAAAATAATTAAAATTTATTATTTTTCAATTTCTATTCTATTATTTTGGTTTATTCATGAATTACTATAGCGTATATGAAATATTTTTGAATTTGGACAACTTACTGAATTATAAATACGGATTTTGTGAGGCTATATTCTAACCAAAACTCAAATATATTTGTTTATTAGGCTATAACTTTTTATTAGCGCAAGATCAAATAGTAGTGAAAAGGCGCTAATTGTTTGTTTTTAAAGCACCTATCGATTGGCATCATTATTTAAAAATATTTTGCCAAACATTAATTTGCCATTTGTTATTTGCAGGAAAAACGTTTGCCAAAATATTTTTAAATAATGATGTCAATCGATAGGTGCTCTAAAAAAAACAATTAATACGTTTATATCACTGTTTTATCTTGCACATATTAAGAGTTATGGCTAAAAAACGAAGAAATTGGAAAAATTTTAAATCTTGTCATGCTGAATCTTTTCTTTTTTTTGATATAACTCTTTATTGGTGCAAGTTAAAATAGTGATATAAAGGCATTTATTGTTTGTTTTCAAAGCACCCATCGATTGGCATCATTATTTAAAAATAATTTGCCAAACATTTTTCTTGCTAATGAGAAAAATTGAAAAATATATTTTAAAATAATGATGCCAATCGATAGGTGCTTTAAAAACGAACCATTAATACCTTTACGCCACTATTTTATCTGATACCAATAAAGCGTTATGGCAAAAAAAAGAAAAGATTTGCCCTTTTGCATGACAAAATTTTCAATTTTTCGAATTCGCCTTTTGTGGCTAGAAATATCCAACAAAACCATACAAGATTTTGGCAGAGTATACTTGAGGAAAAACTGCATTCAAAAAAGTAAAAAAAAGCAAATGTCAAAAATTACACATTCGCCCCTTTGGCATGATAGTGCCAAATTTCATTGGTTGTTATTATGAACAAAATTTGTATAAAAAGTGTATTTTACTATATTGAAGCTGCTTAAACTTATAGACATAAAAAGATATTTTAAAAAATACAAATGCAGCTTCAAACAAAAATTTAGCATAAATATTCCACATAAACTTTTATTTGTAATTTGAAACTTTTCCTGAATATATTTTGTCCCGATAATAATTAAGTTAATTTTATAACCCATTTAAACGTGAAAGCGCAAACTTGATTTTGAATTTGCGACCGTTCTAAGTGACCATATGGACCGAAAACTAACATGACCAATAAAAATATTAATATGTAAATTCAGTAGGATATAGATATGCAAAATCTGCGCATCTTAGAAATGACTTTTTAACGAATATCTGTGCATTCGTGTCTCTCAAATGACGGTCTCATTTTATCAAATGACTAAAATGCATTTGCACATCTGCGAAAATAATATTAAAACTAAACTAAAATATAATAAAAAAAAATATAAAATTCAAAATATTCATATTCATCTATGGAATGCCAGCAGTCACAACAGGTTTTTAGCGGTGCCAGCTGCATTCAAAATCCATAATAACAATAATAATAATTTTCTAATAGACATTTGGAAGCAAACAACGATCAGTGCTGGGTTAAGGAAAAAGACGCAGTTGTGCGGTATATAATGAAAGAGCTGCTAAAAAACTAATGAATGTCATTAGGCAGTTATAGAGGCCGGAAGATGTCGACCGTATGGTTTTCAACACGTCGTATGTTGGGGGTTTTCGTTTTATGCACAAAATATCTGAAACTATGCAATAAGTGCCGGAGAATTGTGTGCACTTTGCAGATATTAAAGACTTTTTCTTATGGAGTACATATTAAAATTTAATATTTATGTTCAGGATTTACGAAACTCAATCATTAATATGGTAGCAATCTAAATTTAAAATATTAATGATTACTCAAGATATGATTATTATATAATAGTGATTTTAGATATTCTAAATATATATAAATTATAAAGTATTTACTCTTATGATGACTTAAAGATATGGGATGGACGCGTGCCTGATTTTGATGGCACGGGTATCATAGGTACACCCAGAAAAAAAATCTCTCAAATCCCATTAGAATGGGTCAATAGGACAATTATTGATTTAATAGTATACAAACAAATAAATCTTTTCATATAAACTCAATGGCAATGTCATGGTATTTTCTAGTTTTTAATGGTATTTTCCGATTAATGTAATAATTTATCCTATTGCCTACTTTTAAAAGTAAAAACTATTATTTATATGGTATTTTTTTCTGGGTGTAGGTATCACACATGATCCCATGGTATATAAAAACACACGGAAAAACACGAAGAAGCATTGAAAACTTAATTAAAGGGCGAATAAAATTCAGTTTGGTACTTTTTTTTCAACATATATTCATTAAAACAAAATTTTTTTTTAGACATATCACGAAATTTTAAAAGTTTGATTAAACAGGAGTAGTAAAAACTAAAACAAATTCTTAAATGGTCATGCTCGATTTGGAGGTACGTCAACAACTAGGACGCAGAAGGATTTGTACGCACGATCTTACATTTCCGGCGTGGCACGAAAAAAGCAACTCTAAAAAGCATCGCTAATTTGAGTGTTGATGACACATTTTATTTAAGCATTTGATATACCATTATCTACTCACAGAAAAAATTCTTTTGGCATGAGGTTGAAAGAATAAAAAAGTTAGTTGTGCCAACTAACTTCATTCGGTTAAATCGAATGGTTTACAAATTTTCTGACGGAACTGCCATATAAGCCTATACACTTGAAATATTAGTCTATACACACTCCTAATGGTTCTAAATCTGTATTAAATTGTTCTAAAACAGTTCGAAATTGGTTGCAGTACAAACTACAACTCTTGTCATTTTGACAATAACAACCGACTAAGCGGTTGAGAGAACCGTATAAGTTGGTTGGGCAAAGAGTTGTTCGGCGCAACAAATCTCTATTCTGTGTGTACGTATTTATTTGAAGTTCTATTCTCAGATACGACAAGACTAAATTTGAAAATATCGTTGGCATTCTTAAATAACAGAAGACAAGTATGAAATTACTGAAATCCTTAAATTACAATACAAAAATTGTAATTTTGTTATTTATTTTTTTTTTATATTTTAAAAAAGAATAGAATTTATTATCGTTAAGACAATATTAGAAAATGATACGCTACAATACTAAAATTATATTATATCGAAAGAAAAATTCGTTTGCGATAGTTTGGATTAAGAAATTCAAAACATTACAAAAAATTACAGTTTTTGATGAAAAAAAATAATTACCTACCATTTATTAATTTACTAATGCCATTTTTTTTAATGTGTTTGCAAAAATGTGTTTGCGTCCAAAAATAGTTATATTTGCTAAAGTAACAATTTATTTAATTGGTATAATCGACGTTTTTTTTTATTTTACAATATATTTATAATTCTTTTTTATTTTATTAACAAAGACTATTATAAATTCTTTTGGAAGTACAAACAAAATATACTTTTATGATTATACTTTTAATAGCATAAATAAATATGCAGTCATTCCCATCATAATAATTTTCGGCGTTACCATAGAGTGTGAAAGTATGAATTATGTGTACGCCACCGAATTTCACATTTGAAGCGAATTCGCTACACTACCTTTGTAAGCGAATATACAAACCACGTGCTGTAAGCGAATACACACAACATCGACGCATAAAGGTGTGAATTTTTGAGTTCGTTTTCTTCACTTTGACTTTTAATATCTTGATGAGTGTTAAAGATATTGCGTTTCGTTAAGTAGGTATAGGGTGAAGGATTCATTCAGCTATAAGGTAAAATTAATTTCAGCTTTAAAACTTTATATCAAAAATTTATATTTAATTCAGTTGAATAATTTCAGCGTACAAGTTACTCAGTATTCGGTATGAAAATGACATGTACGGTGAAACAGCATTTAGTTCGCTATTATTTGCAATTAATTTTTAACATAATAACTTTTAAAAGTTTTTAGTTGTGAACGATCAAAGACAAAAAAAATTGACTTAATTCAGCCTCCAGCGGCCTGGTTCTTTGGTATTCGCCAGCAAAAATGGAGTGTGGAGTGAAAGGTTATTCATTCAGATATAAGTTAAAATCAGCTATAAGTTAAAAATACTTTTGAAGAATTTTACTTATGAACCCAGCAAACTAAACGATAATTTTACGATATCGAAACGATATCGTTTATAGCATCAAATTGTCGTTTTCGATATTCTATAATGATACGAAAACGATAGAGTTTTCGATAAAAACGAACCTATCTAAAATGTTATCGTTGTTTTTGTCGTTATAGATATCGAGATGATATCAAAAATTGATTTATTTTTGATAAACAAATTTTATTTGTTCAGAAAATTTTATTTTTTTACAAAAAATATGAAGAACACACAATTATATTTCTAAATACTTTGAGTTTTATATCTAAAATTCATCATTGTTATATCGAATTTAAAAATTATCGTCAAATGGTTTGTAGGGAACATTTAAAATAAACATTTAAAATAACATACGAATTAAATAAGTGAAACAATTGAAAGAATATATCGCGTATTTAATAAACTGTAACCTAAGCGCAATATCTTTTAAAAATCACGAAGATATTAAAAGTCAAAGTGAAAAAAACGAATTCAAAAATTCACACATTTTTTTGATCTTAAAATACAATTATTTTCTTATTTCATAAATTTATTATTGGTTTATGTTTTAATTTCCAATACTTTTTTCTTCAATTCTTCCAATAAATGTTAATAAAAAATAGAATTTAAAAAATATATGAAAAAAAAACAAATTAAAAAAAACTTTAAAAACATAGAATTAATTTGTTTTAGATTCCTTAGTGTTAATGACAAATAATTAACTATTTTTAACAAAAACTATTTACTAAGTATTTGCTAGAAACAACAAGTGCTCACTGGAATCATTCGATTGTTTTTGACAATACTTTGACATACATTTTTTTTTGTATACAAAATATTTACGCCGGACAAATTATTGTAGTAAAAAGAGAGAAAAATGTTTCTAAAATAAATGTAACGTCCAAAAACTATTGGATCGTTGTTGTAGAACTAAAAGTCACTAAATACATTTTCATGAAATTCTTAAATTTCAACTTTTTTTGGTAATTATTACAAAAAGTAATTGATACTTTTTTAATGTTGAAATACCAATTGATAGATTTACATTTTCTTGTCATTTGATTCAAATATTGAGCTCATTAATCAGAAATTGATAGATATATAAAGATTTAAGTAAATGAATAATTTGAATTTTGAAAATGTAGTTGGTGACTTTTAGTTCTACAACGAATGAAAATTGTGGATATGGAGAAGGCCAAATGTATGGGAGGTGCTACGCCCTATTGTTCATTCCTGCCCACGTCCTACGTGACGGTTACAAATTTTAATATGAACCATTGTTTCGATTTTAACAACTATGATATTTGTAAGAATCCCAAAAATATTGTTATTAATCGTGGATATGTAAAGATGATAAAGATATAATCAGAATTAAATAAAGAACCTTAACGCTTAGGTTTGCTTACGGAAGACGCAGAAAACAAACCGTTTCTGCAATATGAAGAAAATGAATTTCTACTACATTATGTAGTAAAATCAAGTAAAATAAAACCTAAATATGTATTATAACTTTGAATAAATGTAGCATATTTTACTACAGTTATTTTGTTGATGAATACTAGAGAGGAACACACAGAGCCTTGACAAAAACTATTGGCCAAATGATAATTGCAGCAATACAACGTACAACAAATGTTTCTGAGAAATGATGGAACCAACAACAAAATTTAGATACAACAAACAATGATGTATTTAGCTGTGAAAAATCACTGTGCCATCGAACAATGTAAACAAAATATTGCGGTAATGACGTGTGTTGCTGACGTTGAGTGCCTGTCTGTCTGCTTCCAATAATGAGCAACACTTGTGCGATATTATGCAAAAAATTCCTTAACGTGGTTTTTATGACCCGCAAATGTTTCTTCTTAACCTTTGAGGAGTTTTAATGATGGTTTAAACACCGAAGATTACAGCAAGGTGTTAGCAACATTAAAAGCCAGCAGCAACAAATATTCTGAAGGGCGTAAATTAGGGTTTGAATTTTCACAGATTGTATAGAAGATAGAGCCTATAAAGTTAGAATTATTTATAGGTAGTTTAAACTTATTTGATAAAAATTTAAAGATAATTGAAAGAAATTGATTAAAAATATAATATATAAAAAGTTAAAACTAAAATTTTAATGAAATACAAATTTAAATGAAAGAAAATATTATAAAAACACATTTTAAATGTAATACTAAAAAGCTATTAATTATGTGCTCTATAAAATACAATAAGTGCATAAAAGAGTTAAGCCCAAAAATATGTGGATATGAGAGTGAAACCTGTAACAAAGTCGAATCAAAAAAAAAAAAAGAACAAGCCCTAATTTTAAGGTGTTCGAACAGCAACAGTAAATTAAACAAAAATTAAAATCTAGGTCGCTGGGTCAAACGCATACGAATGGGTGCAACCAACAACATAACCATGACATTACTTGGTCGCTGTGACTTTGTGTAACAAGTGGAACCGGAAATGTGAGAATATAAACTAAAATTTTATAGTATTTTGTGTGTTTTAATTCGATGCAATACCGGAAATATTAGAACAAAAACATGAAAATGACAAAAAATGCTAACGAAATAAAGCAGTTTTTCATTAGAACAAGTAACATATTTTAAAATACAGAAAATTCTTTGAAATTTGTTTTTCTCAAACTCTAAAATAAAAAAATGATGTTTCTTTGAATAAAAACAATTTCAAGTTTTTTTTAAACTATTTTTATAATAAATACTTAAAACGTATACACATTGTTTGTGTAAAGAAACACCAGACAATTCTTATCTTTCAGTTCAATCCTTTAAAACTATACGAAAAATTTTAAGAATTTCTATCATAAAAATGTCAATAATTAACACAAAACATAAAATCGTGAATACGAATGCTGTTATTATTCGTTAACCGTTATGCATTAAAAGCCTCGACAGCGACAAAAATGTTTAGAAGATGAAAAAAATCAATAAAAACGGTTAATTTTTGATAACAAACTAGAAATTTTAATATAACATAATATAGAAATGTAAAATAATCAACGTTCATTTATTTAAATACACGAAAGAACGGTTTTTTTTAAACAATAAAATGAAATATCTTTTCAGAACCTAAACAAAAAGCAATAAATTGTGTTGTTGAAAAAACATCTCAATGACTCGATCTCGTCTTTATGTTACACATATTGCTTTACTATAGAGCACGATCATCTCTATGATCAGTAAAAATAAAACAGTCGTTTTCGGTCGCTGGCCTATGCTAAATTATGTAAATATGGTGACGGATCTTTTTTATTACTAATCAGCATTATTGAAAATAAAAAACTATAATGAGTATAGTATGACTATATAGTGCTTAAATATATAACAGTTATAGGCAGCATCCATTGTGGAGTTCTATAAGATTTTGATAACATGTTTATGTTTATTTTTTGTTGACACTAAAAGATATTGTATAATATATATTGGATGTCCGTAAATCGGTCAAGTAACTGTACGAATTTTGAATTTAAAATGAGATTCTCGTGACAAGTATTCGTGTTAATTTTATAGTAGTCATGAATTTGTGTACATTTAAAATTTAATTTTAGAAATTAGTTAATGGTGTTTTGGATTCTTGGGCTTGATTACAGGTAAAGTGCTTTTAAATGTTTTTAATATAAAATGTTTGTGGATTCAAACTTTCTTTTAGTTATTATCCGAATAACAGAAAGTATAGTGTTCTAATTAATAATTAAGAATACAGTTATAAACGTTTTAAATTACAGCATATATTATAGATTCCACATTCTGTATGTCATTTAATTTAAAATGTAGATATTTATGTTACTCATTTGTATACATTACACAAATGTTTAGAACTGCTCTAAACTTCTTTACGAACCTTGTTAACATTTTATAATGTATATTAAACATTTGCACAAATATATTTGCAGTTTCCTCTGCAAAATATTCACAACTGCATTCGAGAGTATTTAGTGCATTTTGCAATGACAGCGACTACACTTCACTGCAGTATTTGTTTCATTGGTGTCAAGTAGTGTCAAGACATTTTTTCAACTGCATTCGAGAATATTTAGTGCATTTTGCAATGACAGACTACCGTGTTATAGTGAAGTCTCTCCAGCGACTACACTTCACTGCAGTATTTGTTTCATTGGTGTCAAGTAGTGTCAATACATTCAATGTCTTGAAAAAAGCATAGCAAAGAAAGCATAGAGTAGGCGAGTGGGTTTTAAATGCATTTGTGCAGATGACTATTGTATATCATATCCCAAATACCATGTTTTAGAAATGAACTCTATGAATTTGCAATACTTCATAATTAAGAAATATATTTCGTAGGTCATTTAAATTAAAATATATAAATTGTTCTTACACTTTTGAGTTAAAATAACATAAGAATTTTAACAAATTTATAACACTTGTATGAGATAAATGCTATCACAAATAGCATGTTTTAACAAAGAATCCTATCAATTTTAAACCCTTCATAAGAGAAAAAGCTATTTTATTAGTAATTTTACTAAAAAAAGTTTAGAACTGATGTACACAGAAAACAGAAAAGAAAACATACATTATATTGATGAATTCCTTTATTCAAACCATGAATAATTCATAATATTAATTACTAACGACATCAATGTAATGAATGCGATCATAAATATGATGAACGCTTGGTAATGGTCGAAAAAGTGTTCTTCAATATGACTGTATGTGAAAAATACGTTTCATCATATTAATGAACAAAAACATAAAATACAACATATTTTTCTTCATATTGAAGAATGCTGTTCATCAAACCAAATTTCAATCAAAATATTTATTTTTCGTTCATTTTTTCCGTACTTCTCAGTTCTCAAGTAGTTCTTGAATGTTATCTACTATATATTTGCGAATGTAAGTATGTATGTCTGTATGTCTGTATGTTCCGAATAGGCGTCAAAACGGCTGAACCGAATTGAATCAAATTTTGACACAACACGTATGTTGGGTCTGGGCAGAGTATAGACTATATCTCGGTGAGATTGGTGGACTGGGCGTGGCACCTCCCATATAACCCAAAAATTAAAAACACATTATGTCAGCAATTAGCATAGCAAATTTAATGAAATTCTGGTCAGCGTTATATATATCCATTCTAAACGGTCTCGCGGAATGTGGGCGGTATTATACCACTGGGCGTGGCACCCCCCATAGAAGGTACATTTTCCAGATGGTGTATTTCAACAGATATTATAGTGATCTTTGTAGTGATCTTATGATATTTCACACCTGGGTATACCAACCATCCCAAATTCTTTAAACTCACCACACCGAAATTCACCAAACTAAAACTCACCAAACTAAAACTCACCACTCTAAAATTCACCACACTCAAACTCACCACTCTAAAATTCACCACAACAAAGCTCACCACTCTAAAATTCACCACAACAAAACTTACCACACCAAAATTCACCACACTAAAACTCACAACACTAAACTCACCACACTAAAATTCACTACACTAAAACTCACCACACTAAATTTCACCACTCTAAAATTCACATAAATTCATAATAAATATGTTCTTTATATTAATAAAATCACTCCATATCCTTGCATTCACCAAATCTTGGCACGAGTCGTGCACGGGTCCAGCTAGTTTCTTATATAATGCTTGCTCGACATGCATAAATTAGTAAAATGTTTTTTAATATATTTATTTATAATTACAACTTTTTATTAATAAAAAATTATATTTATAAAAATATATATAAAAAAATAAAGTTTGAAATTTTTTTTTCGAAATTTTTTTTTTTCCAGAATTTATTTTTTCGAAAATTTATTTCGAACACATTTTTTTTCATTTTTGTTTTTAATTTTTTTCTGTTATTTTTTAAATTAAATTTTTACAGCAACACTTTTTCGAATATTTTCTAAAAAAAAATTTTTTTTTTGAAAAATTCCTAAAAATATTATTTTCAAATTCAAACAAATTCATCAATATGTCGATTCAAATTCATTGTATTGAATTGTTCGTTTTTCACTATGATGTTCGATAGTACGAATAATTTCATATATATAATGAATGTATTCATCAATGTGTCATTTAATGAACGATGGTATCAATATGATGAATCTGGTAGTTCGTGAAAAAATTCATAATATTTTTGAATAAATTCATCATACAATATCGTAAATATCATGTTTTACCAATGAGCACTATGAATTTTAAATTCCGTCAACATTATAAGTTCGATTACGACATTTTTCAATACCAGACAGTGAACTAAGGGACAGAAGCTTAGTCTAGCTCGCCGAAAAAGTTTGTTGCAGAAATTTTAAACTTTCTATGTTATTTTATTAATAATTTATGAGAACCTAGAGAAGAAACAAAAAATGATACACCCTAGTGAAAAAATCCTTCTGTAGGCTTGCTTAAAGTGAAAAAATTAAACAAGAGCTTTTCCAGAAATAAAAATGGGTTACATTAAAACTGTCATAACTCTTTCAATATATACTACACATGCAGAGTGTTAGTTTTATATTATTGAGAATTGAGAGAACATTATCTTGTGTATCAAAAATTTCAAATTATTATTCGTGTTTTTCCTGATTATCTGTCAAAAACATAAACAAAAATTACGTATTTTTTATACAAAAGTAGACATGGAAAAACTAAATCTTCCAAATTCTCTCATAAATCTTTTTACAGGCATAATGTCTGAAATGTCTTCTTTCTAACGGTGTTAAAGATGCATTAGTTTGCCTGCATTAGTTTGCCAAACGTCATTTAAAATGAGTTTAAGTGATGAGAAAAGTACGAAAATCGTAATAAATTTAACTAAATTTTGTTACTTTAATATGTCAGTTTTGTCTTTTCTGTCATTAAAGTTGACAAAACTGTGTCATATTTGGTATGGTAGTTAAGAATTGTGATATGTACCATAGTACCTAATATTATCAGAATATCTCTTACGATGGTCAAGTTATATAGTTTAAAAAGAATGGTAGGCGTGGCAGTTGGCCAATCCCGCCCATATTAAGAATGGTCATGTGTAATTACAGTATGTATCTAAATACCTATTATAAACAAAATATCTCATTCCAAACAAAAGTTATAGTCGTTTTACCATTTCAATTATATGACAGGTGGGCGTGGCAATGGACCAATCTTGATAATTTTCAAAATGAAATCTATTCATAGAACATGTATGCTTAGTGTAAAGTTTAGTTAAGATTGGAGCAAAACGTTATTTACGGCGAGCTAGAATTGACTTCTGTCCCACAGTGCAGTGTAGATTTCACTAGTAATCTATTTTAAAAAATTTATTAATCTAATTCTTTTCGTTTCGCGTAATCGCGATTCAACAGACATGCAGACGGACTTTGTTAAAATATTATTTTAATTAGTTTTATTAAGTACTCCTTTTACTTTAATTAAATACCATTTATTTCTGCTTTCATTGATAAACCTAAACCAGATACCAAAGTGATTATACTATACCACAGACATCACGAACGAAGCCTCCGGAAAAATGCATAAAATTATATATCTCATCGGTATATATATATTTTAAAGATCTATCATCCGGGCACCGTGCAAAATAAACACCTGTCAGCGAATCATTAATCAACGCAAAACATAGAGTGAAAAATAATATGAGACAAGCTAATTATAAAAGAGTTAGAAAATGTACAAAGCATATTAATACGAATATCATGATATCCTAGAACTTGAGGCTGTAGCTCTGCCAAACAGCTGCAATTAAAACTTAACGCATTCGCTGAAAAAATATCTCATAATTCATAGGGTTGTGCAGCCATTTCCAAAGTTATTCACTGGCAATTACCGGCGTAGGTACATCTCGTGCGCAATGTTCTAAATTTGCGCATAAATTAGTGGCCGCCACACATAGCAGCAGACCTGACGTCTAACCGCGCGCATTAGTTGTCAGTCGGTAAATCGATGGGCGATGTGCGCTGGCGTGAGTGAGACGGCAACACTGTAATTAACGTCACACCTGACATGATATGTGCTCCTACTACATTTAGAACTGCTCTTCGGGGGGAGGGAGGAATTAATGGTCAGAAAGATATATAAAAGGGCAGCACTGATTAGTTGTTATTACTCTGGGTGCAGATTTAGGGTTGGTCAGTAATATGGTATTAATTTGTTGCATCTATTGTTGTTGTTAAATAGTTCAACATCGTTGCATTGTTGAAAGGTTGGTTACCCTGAATCCTCGAAATTCAGGGTAACCAGATGTTTTGCGTAAGAGTAATACACAAATGGAACAAGAAATCTTTTAACAGAGAGATTAAAAATAACAAAAAATTCGGCAAATAGAAATTATTAGGAATTTATTTTCAAGATTATTTCTCTAAATTTAGGAATTTATGTTCTTATGGCTACACAAATAAAAAATGTGTTTGGTACAAACAAATACTTGAAGTGTTTGAAATATTATATGCAACAACCAATTTAAAATATTTGTAGCAAATGCTATATTATTATGCGCAAACATCTGAAATATTTGTACCAAACTATGTAAATGTTCTTCTATTTTTCTGGAAACACTCTTGATTACACAAAAGTGTTTCCCATAAATACTTCTATAGCTTCCAAACTGAATTCACATTCCACTCAGACACATTGAACATATTTTGTTGTTACTTATTTAATCATGGAGTGAAATTTATAATTAAAAAACTTAAATAAAATCGAATACAAATATTAAACAAAGTTACTGATTGGGTCATATTAATAAAAATCGACTTTACTCAAAACTTGAAGCAAATGCTCCGAATGGTCAAAATGTATGGCTTTTGATTTAATTAAAATACTAAAAACGATTTGCTAATGTTCAAAAATATAAAATTTTAAATTGGTAGGAATTAATAAAAACGTTAAACTGACCATTTACTATAAAATTCTGAAATAAATTAAAAATTTTGCACAAACAAATATAATCTTGCGTAAAAGTAAACACTTTTTTTATTAATATGGCCCATTAACTGTTTCCAACTCTATGATCTCCAATGTGTATTTTACAAAATCTGTTAATTTGTCTGAGTCGAATGTGAATTATGGCGATAATCATTGTACGATGCGTGAGGTTCGGCACAGCACTAAAAACGACATGATTGCTTTAGGAAATACTCGGGTAAATGCTTCCTCGCAAACAAGTGTTTCAAGCAAGCACTTCAAATAATTATTATTTGAGGCAATTGACAAGTGGTTTATCCAAACACAAATTAAAATTTACCATTTAAGACAAATAGATGCAGTAGTTAACAGAAGTAATGAATGTGTTTAGAAGGAATAATTAATTGAACATATACAAAGTGTTTAATGTAAACAATTAAAGTGTTTACAACAAATAAATTACTATATGTTACAAACACTATTCAATTTTCTTCAATTTTGTATAGTCAAACTGTTAGTTTTGATTACATAAAAAGACTTTTTTACAAAATTTCAGTATTCCGTAGTCGCTCTATTTACCCTATTATGACAGATAAGTACAATTTCTACCAGTGTTGTTTTCATAAACCATACATTTTACTGGGGATTCTTACAGTTTATTCTTTATTTTGTTTCCTTAAAAAATTCAAAAATCATTGTGTGAAAGGTACAACAAATTTTTACGACAATCACCGATATCTATTCGTTTTTATATCCTACACTAAAAGTGTAATATTCTTTTTGGTCAACCGTTTGTACGCGTCACCTACTGATTCGATTTAGCGATGTCCGTCTGTTGGAAGCACGATTACAATTAAACTAGAATATCTAGATTAATGAAACTCAGTATATAAATTACTGTTATATCAACGACGTCTGATATTGAAAATGGATATTGGAATGGATTGATTTTTGACCTATGCTTCACCTTTTTTTTGACATATACCTCATATAATAGAAAAATCTATAGGAAAATATTACAAAAAAGTTAATTACTTTTTAAATAAATCTGAAAATAATGTTTATGGTGTCACAAAACCGAGTTTAGGTGCCCTCAACAAAAATAAAATAAAACCAGTTAGGAAGGTTAGATCACATGTGAAATTTTAAAGTAGAGACATTTTATAGTATATCAAAATTATAGTCGGTCTAAGACGACTATAAATACCTTACACATGTGTGGTTACCATTCGAAGTGGTATATAGGTCACCAGGGAATACGAATCATGATAATTTTAATCGCTGAAGAATTTCCATTCATTTGATACCCATATTACAAATAGGTAGGTGTACCGAATTTCGATTTTTTTTTTTGTGAACCACAAGTCTTTTCACCGGAAAACATTATTATCATGTATTTGAGCATGATATCAATATATATTTGACCAAAAAAGTTTACCTAAGCACGTATACAGTAAAATTCACCAGTAGATGTATGTTTTATATGAGGTATTTGAACATAAGTGATCAGATCACAGGTTACAATGGACTGATCATGCCCATTTTCACTGACAGACAGCGTAGACTATTCAGTAATCTAAATTAGTTTCATTTATTCAGCTCTTCTAGTTTTTCTGTAATCAACATTTCAACTCATCGACTCAGGAGGTCATGCTGATCAAGAATATATATACTTTTCCATACCGGAGATGCTTCCTTCTGGGTGTTACAAACGGCGTACCAAACTGAATATACCCTTTCACTCCTAGTGTAGGGTATAATAAAATTCAGTACATATGTGTACTCAAATGAAAGGAAATTCTCTGACGATGACAAATTCATAGTTGTTTTAAGTATCGTAAACCGTGGTGCCCTCTGGATCACTTTTAAAGGAAATCGCATTTAAATTTAACATATCGGCTAAATTTTTTTCTTCATGAGGCTCTAAATATTTTGTATATGAAAACTCTTTATGTTTTAAAATATTAAAACATACGAAATCAGATAATCTGGTCACCCAAAGACTACTGCCATGCGGTGTTATTGACTTCTTTAATTATTGCATGTTTCGCGCTTATTTGCAAAACTATCGCCAGGTCCACTACATGTTGGCTCTACAGCCATGCAGCGCCAAAGACTAGTTGCATAAATAACAAAAAAGAAAATAAAATTAGCAAAATAGTCCGGGAAGCTCAGCCGGGATCATTGAACGTGCCGCCGACTGCAACGCGCCTCCAACTGCCACTTTATCATATTAAACATTCAAACATATGAAGTTGCCCATCGCCCCAACATATTCTCCCTTAGCGCCCCGTTCTCCTCCTACTCAATCACAAAATAATTTTATACACTCATTTGAAAAGTTACTACAAGTTATATGCGCCTCTGTTTAATGATCTGTTCTAGTTCAGGAACCTTTACCGCGACCACCCGGCCCACTTCAGTTTCGACTCCGAACCTCGGGCTAGGCATGGACAGCAGGCAGTCGTCTTCCAGTCATCCATCTAGTCAACTATCCAGTGGCGCAACATTAAACGCACCATGAAAAATAATAATTGAATTGAATTTTATTTTATTTCGTTTCGTTTTCAGCAAAAATGCAGCCAGATATGTTGCACCATCTGCATCTCATGATGATGATCACCATCAAGATCATCATCATCGCGCTCATCATAATCACAATATCATTCAAATGTCTCCCGCTGAATTCGAATGAGCGCTACTGACCAGACCAGATCAGGCCAGCCCATGAGTCTTCCATGTTTAGACACCAGAACCGTGTTTCGCCGGGCTGCCTGCCCGCCACTTCTTTATGTAACTTTAATTAAGTTAAAATTATTTTGTTGCTTTTTATTATAGTTGAAAATTATGTGAATAAATGTAGCATGAGCAAGCAGCTGGTCGCTCGCTGGTCGGTCGATTTGTTCAAGTGGCCGCACAATAGAATTTATGCTTTTTATTTTGGTTTATGATCTGCGAGCGAGTGAGTGGCGAATTAGTGATTTATGAAATTCTGAGTGCTAAGTATGATTTCCTAACTGTTTGTTGGTTTGTTAGAGGTTCTGCCAACTTCTTGGAACGTTTGTGCATTGTGAAAAGTGGTGGTTTTTGAAATACATTTGAGCAGATTTCGAATAATTTATCAGATAAAATGCAGAAATTAAGACTAATCATTTTTTATCAAAAATTATAACGAGATAATTAATATAGAAAAATGTAGTACAATTTTCTACTTAATTTTAAAGTGCATAAAAGTAAAAATAATGTACCTAATGTTTTTTCACATTTCTAGACGTTTAAATAAATACAAGATGTAGTCGTACAAATGTAGTATAAAAGTGTACAGAATGTAGTAATAACAAATAAATTTTCCTAATGTTTCTTAACACTTCTAGTATTTTAAATAAATACAAGATGTAGTCAAACAAATGTAGTAAAATTGTATACATAATGTAGTAATTACAAATACATTTAATTTTGGGTGAAAATCAAACAAATATTTATTAATTTGCAGTCGGAAATAACCTCTCCAGAGATCTATCCTTAAGATGGCGTTAGCCAAGGACAGGGGCCGTGATTGGTGGTTTATGCCCATCAATGGTTCAACTTTCAGTTCACGCTCTTTGATTATCGATTTAAGGTTCTCTTTTCCAACCATCTTTCCTCCTCCTTTCCACATTACTCTATCCCCTGCGCTGGATTAAGGTTCCCGTGCCGATAATCTACCAGACAGGGGGCCCAGTCTAAAAACTAGCCCTATGGCAAGCAGAGATATTCATACCTAGCATTCAAACTGTAATTTTGAAATGTGTATTCTGAACTCAAGAAAAAATTCACTTAAAAATTAGAAAATAGAAGAGTATCTAATTGATTTTATAGTATAAAAACTATTAATATTTTCATTTATACTTAATAATAATTGAATGGTATTTTGTAGTATTTAATAGTATTTAACGACTAAAATAATAACTTATTTCATTGACTAATTTTAATAGTCAAATAACTATTAAATTTGTGGTATTTTGTACTGTGACATTATAATTTGTAAAAATAATTTATTTGTTCATTTTTCATTTATATTACAGAAGGAAATACTTCTAAAACTAAAAAATAATTTGGAATGCAATATAACAATGCTATTGATATGAAGAATTTAGTGATCATTTAAAAAAGAAGTTAGAAGTTAGCTAATAAAAATATATAATCGGTAAATATTGTTCTTATATCGAAGGCAATATAAATAAATAAATAAATAATATTCTTGTATTTATGAAATGATTTCGGAAATATATGCCCCATTTATTTTTTGTATACTATTAAATTAATAACCCTTGAGTGTATATTATACCCTCAGAAAAAATCCATAAAATCCCATTAGAATTTAAAATAGAAAACAATTTAAAACTATACAAAAAATAAATGGGGCATAATCAGGGACAATTTAGAGTGAACTTTAAATTTAAAACCAGCTATACAAAATTTGTTAAAAAAGTTGAATTTCTTTTTAAAGTCGACTTTAAATTGTCTATATTTATGCGTCGATATTTTCTTATAAACCCATAAATATTTGTTAGTATTTTGAAGTAATGATGGTATTTATTAGATATCTCCACAAATGCATTTAAAAGCCACTTCAAGACATTCATTTTATTTCAAAGCATTTACTATCGCCGACTTTATGCTTGAAAATCAAATGAGTGTGTTGCTTACAACAACAAAGCAACAAGTACTGTCAAAGCAAAATACAAACAAGACGTAGTTGTAGTGAAAAGGTCTATAATGATGTGCTAGAAAAATGGAAATACTGAAATGTACAGCTTATGACACTGAGTACTTGGTGCATTTTACATATTTTTTTATCCTTTTCTCTCTAAGGAATGTTTACTAATATTAATATATAAAAAAATTTATAGGTATTAAAAAATCGTCTAAAATTTAATACTACTTTTTTTACAACAACATTATTGCCGTCGAACGCCGAGCGGCATATTTGATGTTGATTTCAATGTTCGTCTTCTCACTCGTTGCGCTCACTCGCTGGACTCACTGTATTCGTTGCATCTTCAGCGACAGTAGTGTCATTTGGTTTTGTTTTTCAATTGAATGTCTTGAATAAAAATGTCTTGACTCTACTTGACACTAATGAAACAAATATTGCAGTGAAGTTACACGCTGGAGAGACTTCACTATAATAATTTCGATTGACATTGCAAAATGCACTCAATACTGTAGAGTGCAGTGGAGTATATTTTGCAGAGGAAACTTCAAATACATTTGTGCAGATGTCTAATATTTATAAATGAAAATAATAATTTTTAATAGTAAAAAATATTAATTGTATATATATATAGTATATAGAAAAGTTAAGTAAATAGTTTTATATTGAATAATTACTACGTCAATATGAGAATCTTTTCCCTAGTAGAAATAATACTAACTGATATAGAAAAATGATTATGGTTTTTTTTATCTTGTCAGAGCCCGGCAAATTTCATAATAATGTTTACCCCAATAGGGTTCATTTTTACTATGAATATACAATATTTGAGTTTCAGTAGAAAAAGTGTATACATATAAAACCAGAAGAATATCTTAACGATATAATTTATAGGCCCAAACTATTATTTTCAACCAATATAATATATATATATTGTTTTTGTAAAAAATGAATATATAACAAAATATATAATTTTTGTCGATTTGATATGAAAAAATCTTTTCTTTTTTAATTGTATCAGGAAATGAGTATTATTGCATACAAATAATAACTGCAAAGTTGAGTTGCATGAGATTATAATAACAAAAAGGTTGGTTGCAAGAACCGATTGTATTCGGGGTAAAAGAAAATTCTACATATTGGTTGTTGTAAATTCCGTTTTCGCTTGGCAGATATTCAGATTATATCATATTAAAATCAACAATTTTTCAAAATTATAGTAGAAAATACAACCCTTAGATTCATAGGAACCGATTTTACATTTGCGAGAACCGAAAATGTTGGTTGAACAATTTGTTGGTTGGCACAACACATTTCTATTCTGTGGTTCCTCAATTTGTAGCATTATCTAGACATTTTAATTTAATTTTAAAACCCGGTCTGACAATTACCAACGCACTGGCAGATTAGCATTTTGACAAATGTGCCGCAACAGCACCAAGCACCAACAACTTGATTACTACCATTAAGAGGAACTAGCTGGGATAAATTACGAAATACAAGAATCCAAAAAACGAGTTAGAAAAAATAAGCAGAACACGAATGCACGAAACTAATGCCAAAAACAGGCGGCAGGCAGCAAAACGAGAACCTTTTGGCCTTAATTAACACGCTGCAATCCAAGAAGTTTTTGCAATTAAATTCATTTGCCTACTTGGTTGCTGTGGCCGTTAAGCACTGTAGACATTTGGCCGAAATGGAGCCGCACTTGTGGCGTAGCACTTGACGTTGCGCCAAAAAGGTTTTTCGAGTCAAGAGCACAGCGTAACTGGCTTTTTATCGCATAGAATGCATTCGTATCTTTGTATCTTCTTCTTTTTTGTTTTTAGATTATAATCAAATGGTACTCATTTGGCTAATAAGCACCGTTTGGGCCAAAACAAGGCAACAAACGCATTGCAACAGCAGCCCAAACACTTTTACGCTTTTGCACAATTAAAACCATGAATTGAGCACAAACTTTCGTATTTTTTTGAATATTTAAATTGCGTAAAAAATGACCAACAGCGCTAGATACATTTCGGAGATACATTTGCTTCGCCAAGGGGCTGCATTTAGCATAGATTTTGCTTTTGACTTTTTTGTGTTGTTTTGGTTTTAAGATTGAAATTAAACCAATCAGACCATTAAGTTGAGCGAACTATGGCGAGCGCAGCACAGTGTGAGATACATTCATCTGTGCGACTTGCTAATGAAATACTTTCGTATCTGCGAAATACTTTCGTTGCAGCTGCAAATATGCGTTAATTGCTAAATGCGTTAATTGCGGAAAAAATGCTGTGAGCATATAGACAAAGTATGTATAAACGGTAGTTTAAGTGAATTAAAAAAAATACATTAAAGAAATACTTATAAAAAAAATTATTTTAAATAATCAATAATTCTTACTCAATTTATAAAAATTAAATTAACATAGTGCAATAATATCATGCTATAGTGATTTTTGGGCCACCCAACTCCCTCATCAACTCCATGACATACTCGGTTCTCTCAAATGCTAAGTCTGTTCTTAAATTTAAAGGACTCTAGCTTGAACTACAACCAATTTCGAACCGTTTGGACTGTGTTTATGCTAATATTTCAAGCGGCATCCGAATATGGCAGTTCCAGAATCAAGTTTGTAGAAAATAAATGTTCACCGAATGAAGTACGTTTGCTACAACTAACTTTTCCGTTTTTCCAACTTCATGCCAAAAGAGACCTGTGTAAACCTCTACGTAAATTAAAATGTAAATGGGAATATTTAAAGATCATCTATTTGTTTGTCAATATGTATATTGTAAAACTCTTAAATATTGAAAAATTCAATTATTGTAAAATGACTATCGTCTTTTGGCATGAGGTTGGAAAAATTAAACCAGTTGGGAAGGTTAGATCACATGGGAAATTTTAAAGTAGGTGTTATTATGATAGTTAGGATTATCAAAATTAAAGTCGGTCTAAGCCGACTATACATACCCTACACATATGTGTGGTTACCATTCAAAATGGTATATAGGTCACCAGGGAATATGAATCCTGAAAATAACTACAAACTTTCAATCGCTGAAGAATTTCCATTCATTTTATACCCATATTTACAAATGCACCCAGAAAAAAATTCGCTCAAATACCATTAAAATTGGTCAATGGGATAAATATTAATTCAATAGTATACAACAAATAAATCTTTTCATATAAACTCAATGGCAATGTCATGGTATTTTCTAGTATTTAATGGTATTTTCCGATTAAAATAATAATTTATCCTATTGACTATTTTTAATAGTAAAAAACTATTATTTATATAGTATTTTTTTCTGGGTGTGGGTATGTGTACCGAATTTCGATTTTTTTTTTGGGAACCACAAGTCGTTTCGCGGGAAAACACTATTTTCATGTATTTGTGCATGAAGTCAATATATATTTGACCAAAAAAGTTTACGTAAGTACGTAAACAGCAAAATTTTATATGAGGTATTTTAATATAAATGGTCAGATCACAGGTCACAATGAACCGATCTCGCACATACAGCGTAGGTATATAAGTAATCTAAGTTATCAGTTTCATTCATCTAACTCTTCAATATTTTAAGTAGACGGACATCGCTAAATCGACTCAGGAGATCATGCTGATCAAGAATATATATACTTTTCCATACCGGAGATGCTTCCTTCTGGGTGTTACAAACGGCGTACCAAACTGAATATACCCTTTAACTCTTAGTGTAGGGTATAAAAATTAGTTGTAATAACTAACTTCATTCGGTTAAATCCAACTGTTTACAAATTTGCTGGCGGAACTGCTATATTAGCCTATACACATGAAATATTAGTCTATACACACTCCTAATGGTTCTAAATCTGTACTAAATTGTTCTAAAACAGTTTGAAATTGGTTGCAATAACAACCGACTAAGCAGTTGAGAGAACCGAATAAGTTGGTTGGGCAAAGAGTTGTTTGGCGAAACAAATCTTTATTCTGTGTGTGTATATTACTATTATCCAAATATTTAAAAATGCTTAATTGTCTATAAGGTCCCACTCCTATCAGGTATCATTAGTACGAAATTAAATCCAAATTAAAAAGAGAAAAAAAAATAAAAATTAAATCCTAATAAAAACAATTTAATTTTGGAAGATTTAAAAATGAAAAAAAAAAACGCTGCATTCTTTAAAAACAAAATACATCCGTTTAATACAAAGAATTTGTAGTAGAAAAAAAGTATAATTTACTTACAGTAACTATAATTTCTTATATATACTTTGTAGCAAATATGAAAACTTTCAAAAAACAATATATATTTATAATATGTCTGCTGCAAGTTTTCGTATTATAAAATTAAAAGTTATAATTACACAATTATTATATGTTTTCCTTAAAATATGCTCTAAAAGTTGTTGTAGCAAACATCTTTGTTGCTTGCAGTGGTGAAGTTGTCGAAGTTTTTGTAACATAAATGTTATAAAAAGTTTAAAAGCTCATGAAAAATACTTTCTAAATCAATCATAGTTATTTAAAATTATTACACTCTGATAAAAATATTAAACAAATGACATACCAACTGAAGTGGTAAAAGTACATAAATAATATTTACGAGTTATACTCCAAAAATGTGCAAAAAAAACAGTTCAAAAACACTCCCAAAACACAAGAACATATATCGTCACTATAATGCCAAAGGGGCCAATGTGTAATAGTGTGCCAAATTCGTGTGTGGTTTTGTTGGATATTTCTAGCAACAAAATACAAAACCAAAAGGGCGAATCTTTTCGTTTCTTTGCCATAACTTTGTTTTTAAAGCACCAAAAAATTCTTTAAATATTTACATTTTTCACGTATTCACTTCGAAAAATCTTTAAAACAAATTCTTCCTGATATTGGGGTAAAGTAAGAATCATTTTCTGGGGTAAAGTGGGAAACGTAATTTAAGCAATGTGTGTTGTAATTTTAGTGAAAATATTGTGTTATATGGATTATTTAATTGGTTTAGCAAAGAAAAAACTTAAATCATGGCCACAAACCAATGAAAAGCAAATCAATTTAAAGGCATATAAATGGTATTCTGTTAATGCAAAAAGTTGGACCATGAACCAGTCCTATGGATTAGACCCTTCAAAAGATTTAAAAAAATATTGTAATATTTTTTTCGAAAAAAATCAAAATGTGTTCCACTTTACCCAGGATCCCCTATATTTTTTCAGGTATGCAAAATATAAATAATATATTCATATTTTATGTATCGTCGTTGTAGAAGTAAAAGTCTCCAATTATATTTTTAATATGTAATTGAAGTTAACCATATTGTCATAAATGAATGAGAACATGTTAATCTTGAATGATATATTTTCATCAATATATCACCTTGTATTTAAAATATTAATAAATATTCTTGAAAAATAAGTGTTTGAAAAATATATTTTTATATTCAATATATTATAATACTTCAAAATTGTGGAAATATTACATCATATTTATGATTGTACGAACACTAAAAGAGCGCAAAAAGGATTCCGACCTTAGGACACAAAAACCTTAATTATTCTGAGACTTTTAATATTCATAAAACATTCATATTTGAGCACTAAATAGAGCCCAAAAAGTCTCCCGACCTCAGACAGAGGCACATTTTTATGAGCCCTAAAATACTTATATATATGAGAATTTTATTACCACAAAAACAATCATATTTGAGTACTAACGCTTTTAAATGTTAATGTATCCTTTACCCAAAGGTAGGCTCCTAAAGCCAACATGAATAAGATCCATTTATGGCTCGATTTTTTTAGTGCTCCTAGAATATTCGCTAATTTTATGCTTTTATGAGTTTCATTTGAGGAGGGCTTGTAAAGCGCTCATAAATGAGAATCTTTTATGTATTGAATTTTGGAGAGCTCCTAAAATGTTCCTTTTCTGAGGGCTCATAAATATGACTCATTTATGAGTAATATTTTGGAGAGCTCCTAAAATATTCCTTTTTTTAGGGCTCCCAAATATGACTCATTTTTGAGTAATATTTTGGAGAGCTCCGAAAACAGTCTTAAATGTGATACTTTTATAAACACATATGACTCCAATATCAGAGCGCTCCTAAATTACTTAAAGGGTCATAATTTAATAAACGAATATTTTCAGTTCGATTAAATATTGTCAAGTCTGAAACTAAGTAAGTTGAGGAGTTAAAAATTGAAAATTTTAAATAATTCAAAATAAAAGTATGTGCTTCAAATAAGCTCGTTAAACGGTTCGGCACTTCGCCCTCAGCAGTTCAACGACATCATAAAATGTATCAGGTTTTGTTACCTAAGTTAATAATGTAATTATCAAAAATTTTCTACACAAAAATTCCATGAAAGCCAAAGAAATGCAATTAAAACATTTTTTCAAAATTGTTTGCCAGAAACAGCAAAAAAAAAAAAAAAAAAAACATATCTTACATTTAAAAAAGAAAAACTAAAACTAAGCAACAAATTATGCTATTAAAACAGTCTGTCTGCACATCGTAATGCGTAATAATGATCAAAACTAATTAAATGTAAATGTGATGAAAAATATGAAAAGTAGAAACGGTTAACGAAACAATATGTAATTTTTTTATTTAACATACCACTTGAAGACAGCAACAGATGAAATCTAGCGATAGCAACAAAGAAATAACAGAAGCAGCAACAGAAAAATGTTGCTAATCACTGGACGTTGCTGCAGCACGGGAATCTGCAGCTGATAATGTTACAAAAAAATAAAAAATTAAGTTGCACACAAAACACTGAGTCTATGAGGCATCTGCCAGATACATATATGATGCGTCAGATATAAATGTATCTTTGAGTTTTGCACTTAGCTGCTGCTTTTCTTTTTTTCACAGTGTAAATGCAATAATTTTACGCTCAATTGCAATTAATTCATATTCATATTTAACTCTACGGTTGCCCTTTACGTGAACGCGAGCAACACGCGATCACTTCTCAACCTCAAAGATACAAAGATACGCGATGTAATTTCTGCATAATTAACGGTACATTTATAATTTAATAGTTAGTGGTTCTTTTGGATTTTTATTTTGTTTAGTTTTATTATCTTTATTGTTAAAATGCATTCATATCACACACACACGCACACAGAGACTTTTATTAGATGAGCAGATAGATACAAGTACTACGTATCGCAGAGATACACGTTAGCGCAAAATGAAATTATAACGTACTAAGAACGTTTGTCGACGCGCTTGTAAAATGCACAAAAGAAACGAACAAAAAAATATATATAATCTAATATTCTCACACAATTAATTATATTGTTACTCAGCGAACGCGCACGTTTCAATATTGCAAAGTATCTGACGGATGCGCCGCACCGCGAACACCATAACACGCAATTTAGCGGAAGTTTCGTTGGGTTTTGCAAACCACACAGGGATTTCGTATAATATGCAGCTAATAGAATAGTCGTTGTTTTGTTTGCCGGCAAACTGGCAGATACGTATCGCACAGATACGTTTTTATTTTGACTGGCAGCAAAAACGCTTTGATTTTCTGTAATAATATTTTTATTTTCTTTTTTTTTGTTGGTTTACTTTTTTATGTTTACACTGATTTTGCTGTCTTGCAGTAAAGTAAAACGGCGAAAGTTTTGATATAACAAAAAAGTATCTAAAAGATTTTTTTTTATTTCAGTTAATTATTTATTTTGCAGTTAGTTTTAATATTTATTTTTTTATTTATTTTTATTAATACAATTTGACTTTTATTTAAAAAAAAAAATGTATCTTTAAGATGCGCTTTATGCGGAGCACATTTCGCGCTTCGTGTCCATCAAGGTCGCCGTCGTCGAACTGAATGCACAGCCAGCGCGCCGTGGTTGCTTCGTCGGAGCCACACAGCGCCCGACTCAGTTTTTCCCATAGAAATCTACGTCATGTTGTTGCTGCTCTTGTCTACGATAAATAGAAAAAGAAGAAGTAGAAGAAAAAGTCGTTGTTGCTGGTGCTGCTGTTGGAGCTGACGAAGAAGCGGAAGAAGACGACAACAACGACCACGACGACGACGACGACGACGTCAACTACAACGAAGTGGTTGGCTTAGAGACTTCGTTTGCTGAAGTCGCGTTTCGTCGTTTGTGGCCAAAGATCGTGCTGGAAAAGTGTTGTTTGTCGTTTAGCAGTTTAGTTAACAGCAAGTTAACAGAATGTTAACAGTCAACATATTGCTGATAACAGGTGTCGCTGCGACAAAACTACAATTGCGGCATAATCCGCGCGATTTTATGCAAATATGAATCACTTAAATTAGAATTTTATTTATTACACAGTTACTTTTACTTTTCGAAGGGAACCGGAACCTGGATGCGATTCTGTTTTGGTTCCGCAAGTTATTTCTATTTATGTTATATCTGATCTGGATTGTTATTAATAATAATAATAGTTTGGCGCTACACTCCTGAAGAACTCAAAGTGGTGGAACATAGAGTTTAATGCCGAATCCGAACGGCGGGTGAGAGCTTTTCATAGGCAATATTTAACTCTCGTAGGTTTGCCGTTTAGTGCCGAGGGGTAGCGTGGTATAGAAAAATGTTTTCTATGAAAAGATGGTGTTAGCCCAGATTTGAACATGGGATCTTTAGACTCGCAGTCAACGCACTGACCTCTGAGCTACCGAGGCTACCAACATTGAAATGGTTTTGGCCGTATTGTTTTCATGGTCCCACTGGCATTATCTGTTAAAAAACAATTTTGAAAAATGTGTCTGCTTTGAACATGCTAATAATAGAGTTTGGAGAAACTGTGAATTTATATTTTATACAAAAAAAAATAGCAGAGGTGTTGTAAATGTTGTTTCTGTCACTGTTCTCAAAGACAATTCGTCTTCGAATTATTTCACACGAAAAAAAAAATCTTCGTAGAATACTTCCCCGTAGAAGTTTTTTTTTCTTAAATTTTAGTGTAATAAGTTTTGAAGTGGTGAGTTTGGTGAGTTTCGGTGTGGTGAGTTATGGTGTGGTGAATTTGGTGTGGTGAGTTTCGGTGTGGTGAATTTCTGTGTGGTGAATTTCGGTGTGGGGAATTTCGATGTGGTGAATTTAAATAATTTGGTGTGGTGAGTTTCGGTGTGGTGAATTTCTGTGTGGTGAATTTCTGTGTGGTGAATTTCGGTGTGGTGAATTTAAATAATTTGGGGCGGTTAAGTAGACCCTGGTACCTGGTATCACTGAAATAACTGTCGACTTACAGCGTTGAAAATGTATAATGTATAGGATGTGCTACAAAATAATATAAATATTAATACTATTGTTGATCGAATTTAAATCAACATATATTAAGAATTAATTAAAATACTAAAAATTAAAAAATAAAATGTTTATTCAAGTTTTTGAAAAATTACTTTGAAAAAATTAAACTGTATTAAAAAAAATTTATTCTAAAAAGTTCAAAACATATTTTTTATTTATATTTACACAGAAATGACATATGGGATCTGTGAAATATGGAAATTGTGTAATGATTCATCACCAAGAGAAATCTGCCATATCTGGCTAGACAGGATCATTATCTGATTAACTTATTGTCCTATTTTAATCGTACAAACAATTTGGCGATAATTTAGAATTCATTGATATAATGAAAAATAATCAATATGAAAAAACTAAATATTTTGAAATGGAATTGAAATGGAACTCTGAATGCTAAATTGTAGCAAACTTTAAGTTGCATTTACAGCATACTTTTATCTGCTATAGCGAACTGTTTGCTGGGAATCTTGGTTCTGCTAGTGATCAAGATCGTGCTAGTGTCACTGATGTGCATATTGCTAGTGTAGCTAACCTGCACTAGATGGCGCCATAGTCACGAGACGCTGCAGCTAAATGTGTCTATAATTCGTAGACTCTTATTCGCAAACATGTTTATTTAAAAGAGATATGTCTTCTATGTAATAATAATGCACGCATGCAAGTGTGAAATAGTGAAATAAAGGTAAAATTAAAAAATAAGATAAATAAAAATAAATAAAATAAATATAATAAAATAAACTAAAATAAAATAAAATAAAATAAAATAAAATAAAATAAAAAAGTATATCAGATATAAAAAATTATTAAATTACAAAAAAAATATTGTTTTTATGTTCTTTTTTATGAATTGGAGTTAACAGCAAACAAAAAATAGTTAAAACAGCTAAAATTGTCTGCTCTAATAGCATAAAAAAAAGTTTACTTAAACGGCAAACTTCATTTGCTGTTTAAAAAAAATCCGGCGCTTTCCTCTTTATAGCAAACATCTTTGCTATATTGGCAACTTTTTTTTGCTACTGTTACAGACTTTTTATTTTGAGTGTATTCGCTTACCGCGTTGATGTTATACATAGCAGTGTCATAGCAGTGTGTGGTTGCTATATTAGTACGTGGTGTGTGTACGTATACTCGCTTACAGCGCTGGTGAATTTGGTTGAATTCGTGATATTGGTGGAATTCGCTTTGAATTGGAATTTTTTGTTGGCGCGCATATCGGTTCATATTTGGTTCATGTCAAAAGAAACACTTATAGAGTTTGATCATACTCTATTGGTGTCGTTAAAAATGATGATTATGGCAAAAATTGATTATTTAATTATGCTTCATTATCAAAAAAGTATCTTTGTTATATACTTTCACAAGAATTTATAATATTCTTTTTAATAAACTAAAAAAGAATTATAACATACTGTGAAAATAAAAAAATACTTTTAAAACGTCGACCATACTAATTTGCTACTTCAGCAAAATCGTTTAGTACATATTTAACTAAAAAGTGGTATCCACAACAACAAGAAAAATATACATATATATATAAATAATAAAATATTTTCCTGATGATGAGATGGAAGCACCACTAAGCATCATCAGTTCTGACGACTCAAATGAATGGCAAACACTTAAGTGTCGCTTTTGAATTGAACTACACATGAACAATAATACCGCGCAACAGAAAAATGCAGACCGTTGAGTTACTTATACTTATTTGGCCATTGCAAGCAATATGCAATTTGCAAATTCAATTTTCAAAACTAAACAGAGTCAGCGAGAATCCCAATGAGTTGTCAACACCAAGTCATTCGTTTTCTTTGAAATTTATTTTTTCATGATATAATTTTTGTTGTGAAGAATATCTTTGACTAAACCTAATAAAATCTAATTATTTTTTTCTAATTAAAGATCTTCACACTCATTGCCACAAATTGGTAACAAAATACAGCAACCTAAATCCAACTATTTTCAACTGAATGCAAACCAAAAATTAAAAGAAAAACCTTGGTGGGTGAGAAAAATCTATTGATTACACAAGCCGCCACAGCAATAAAAGCATCTTGCCAACGGCTTTAAAGTCAACAGCATTTATTTTGCAATTTTTGTTATTTCTATTCCATTCATTTGATCAAGGAAATTTTCATAAAATTTTCCCATCATTGAAGCGTGAATGAATTTTGTTTGCCGCTGAAAACACGCAGATGCTGCAGCAGCCCAGCAACATTTTTTGGCCAAGTTGAAAGCAAAAAACCGCAGCCAACTTCCGTGATTAGAAGCAATGAGTGTGCGAGCTACAACTGCTACAACAAATAAGAAGTTAATATAAATTTTTATTTATTTCTGTTGTTTTATTTTTCTGTTATTGATAAATTAGTAATAAATTTGGAAGGTGAGAAGAGGGTTGGAATGCTTAGCATCTTCATGCAAATATTCTGTTAACTCATAAATTATAATTCATTTGTAAGGCTTTGCATCACGATCTTCACGCATTAAATGGTGTTGCTGTGCTCATGATCTGCCTCGCATGATCACTGAAAAATGATCATCGCTGAACGCTGTCTTGCCGGTCACATTCATCAAATCCATTGCCTTGTTCGACTCTATAAGTTCCTTAAGTACACGGGGAAAAAACATTTTCGATAATCTATCTATATTATTATTTATTCTATTCCGTGATTTTGAAAAATTGACACGGAATTATATGACAGACAGGGTGATATCGAACACAAAGTTTCATATTAACGCGTAAATGCTGTATATATCTAGGGAAATTTCGTTTCGCATTTATGCATTTTAATTATATTAATTTTTTGAATACAAAAGTTGGTTAAACATTGTTTATTTCAAATACTCTTTTAATTTTCATAGTTTAACCTTTTTTTTTTATTAAATTTAAAATAATTTTTTTTTCAGTGTTAAAAATGTTTTTACAGTTCGACTATTTCGAAATATCGACAGTAATAAAAAAGAAAAATAACAAATATATTTTTGTAATCTTTTGCTTACGATCATAAGAATCGTTTGCATTATTTGGTATATTTTTAAATAGCTTAATGGAAATAAACTCCATTAGAATAGATAAGATCATTACTAGATCATGTTGTTCTTATAACTGGTAGTGTTATGACGGCTAAAATATGATTGTTGAATAAAAAGGAATAAAAAATAAAAAATTAAGAGTAAAGAATAAAGAATAAAGAATAAAGAATAAAGAATAAAGAATAAAGAATAAAGAATAAAGAATAAAGAATAAAGAATAAAGAATAAAGAATAAAGAATAAAGAATAAAGAATAAAGAATAAAGAATAAAGAATAAAGAATAAAGAATAAAGAATAAAGAATAAAGAATAAAGAATAAAGAATAAAGAATAAAGAATAAAGAATAAAGAATAAAGAATAAAGAATAAAGAATAAAGAATAAAGAATAAAGAATAAAGAATAAAGAATAAAGAATAAAGAATAAAGAATAAAGAATAAAGAATAAAGAATAAAGAATAAAGAATAAAGAATAAAGAATAAAGAATAAAGAATAAAGAATAAAGAATAAAGAATAAAGAATAAAGAATAAAGAATAAAGAATAAAGAATAAAGAATAAAGAATAAAGAATAAAGAATAAAGAATAAAGAATAAAGAATAAAGAATAAAGAATAAAGAATAAAGAATAAAGAATAAAGAATAAAGAATAAAGAATAAAGAATAAAGAATAAAGAATAAAGAATAAAGAATAAAGAATAAAGAATAAAGAATAAAGAATAAAGAATAAAGAATAAAGAATAAAGAATAAAGAATAAAGAATAAAGAATAAAGAATAAAGAATAAAGAATAAAGAATAAAGAATAAAGAATAAAGAATAAAGAATAAAGAATAAAGAATAAAGAATAAAGAATAAAGAATAAAGAATAAAGAATAAAGAATAAAGAATAAAGAATAAAGAATAAAGATTAAAGAATAAAGAATAAAGAATAAAGAATAAAGAATAAAGAATAAAGAATAAAGAATAAAGAATAAAGAATAAAGAATAAAGAATAAAGAATAAAGAATAAAGAATAAAAAATAAAGAATAAAGAATAAAAAATAAAGAATAAAGAATAAAGAATAAAGAATAAAGAATAAAGAATAAAGAATAAAGAATAAAGAATAAAGAATAAAGAATAAAGAATAAAGAATAAAGAATAAAGAATAAAGAATAAAGAATAAAGAATAAAGAATAAAAAATAAAGAATAAAGAATAAAGAATAAAGAATAAAGAATAAAGAATAAAGAATAAAGAATAAAGAATAAAGAATAAAGAATAAAAAATAAAGAATAAAGAATAAAGAATAAAGAATAAAGAATAAAGAATAAAAAATAAAGAATAAAGAATAAAGAATACAAAATTTGAAAAGAGTTTGGTTTTAAGGGCTTTCAAAAAGTTACATCTCAATCTATTTAATGCATTTTTAAATTCCTAATAACGAATTAATAAAACGAATTATAAAACGTGATCGATTCTTTTTGTAAATTTACTAATAACCTGTTGAACTTAAAGTACTAGTACTAAACAAAAATAAAAAAGTTAGTAAAAAACCTCTTAATGATTGATGAGACTAGACCTCAACAGGAAGGATCAAAAAAGTTGTTTAACATGATGATCGTGTGTCGTTTATATTCAGTTTAACTGCTTTGGTTGGATCGTTAGTATTTTTTTAATTCGACAAAATGTTATTGATGTTGCTGATTGATCACGGTACCACCTGTTAATTGCACACGTTCGACTAGGAAACCAGCGCCGGGAAACAAGTGGCAAAAATTGTAATAAAATATATGAGTATTTAAGAAATCAAACAAGTATTGTTAAAAATAGGCAAATTTGCAAAATATGAAAATTGTTGGATTAACCTCCTGGTGCAGAAATTGTAATATCGTGCACTTGTAACTACAAACAATTTGATTGTTGTATCAACAAAATTATTGACAAAAGGTATTGCCAGTCTATCATCAGTTCGGTTGTCAGAATTTTTGGAACTTTTATATTAAAAAGATATTTTGTAACACTAAAAGAAAATGAAATGAATTAAAAACAAACAAAAATAAAATGAAATATAAGACAACAATAAAAGTTTCAGATATTATGTTTATGACATTCACACACGCTGGTGTGAATCCGCGCTTTGGGCCATAAAACTCGACATGATGGCATCGTAAAACTGCATAAAATGTTGGCTTTGGTGGCGGCAGCAAAGTCTTTTGTTTGCAACATCAGTAAACAATAGCAATGCAGCATAAGCCTCAGCAGCAAGCGTAACTACAATAATCAATTTGTTGTTAATTATTGTTGTAAAGCACTTAATTAATTACAGACTATTTGAGATGCACACACCACAGGGTCCCAATTAAATATTAATTTTCATAGTACTTATATCAAAAGTGAAGGCAACATTTACATCCGAATACAATCTGCTGCGAATATACGCAATAACTTTGCATAACTTGTTTGTACTTTTCGAAGTAAGTCATTCATTTGTGAATAATTTAACAAATAGAGTAAGCGCTAAGTACTCGGGAAGCCTTTGCAATTGTTCATGTATTTTTTTACAATTTTCACACAATGTGTCATAAAAATATAATGCGTTATTTGTCTAGTCTCCCAATTGGAAAACAAAGCGGTGACAAACAAAAAATCATTTCAGTGAATTAGCGAAACATTAAAAACTGAGACTGCAATCCAAACGAGTTCAATTTCGGTATTTTAAATTTCTTTGGTTATAAATCACACATGAAATAAATACCTTATTGTATTAAAAATAAAAAATGTCTTTAAATTAATACATATGTATTTGATTTACATCCAAATGCAAAATGTATTTGTTTTTACAACATACATGTAGTTGTTTTTGTATGGAAAATAACTACATAAATGTACAGAATTTCTAACCAAAATTTGAATACATGTGTATTTAAATAACTAAATTTTGTATTTATTTATACGTCCTGAAATATGTGGATTAATTACTACATCTGTATATATTGGAACGTAGTAAAAAATTTAATATTTATTTAAATTTATTTAAATATTAAATTAAATATTAATTATTTAATTTCAAAAAACATCCTATTAATATAATAAATCTGTTTGTTCGTTTGTACGTTTGTACGTTTGTTCCGCTTCTCCGTCTAAACGGCTGATCCGATTTCCTTGAAATTTTTACCACAGATGCGGTATGGTCTGGGAGGAATGATAGGCTATATATGGGCGGGATTTGACAAAGAGGCGTGGCACCTCCCATACAACCTAAACTTTCAATACGATATAACTCGGCACTTTCACCAGCTACGAACATGAAACAAAAAACTCAAATACAAAAAAAAAATTAACCAGTTGGGAAGGTTAGATCACATGGGAAATTTTAAAGTAGGTGTAATTATGATAGTTAGGATTATCAAAATTATAGTCGGTCTAAGCCGACTCTAAATACCCTACACATATGTGTGGTTACCATTCAAAGTGATATATAGGTCACCAGGGTATACGAATCCTGAAAATAACTATAAACATTCAATCGCTGAAGAATTTCCATTCATTTGATACCCATATTTACAAATGGGTAGGTGTACCGAATTTCGATTTTTTTTTTTGTGAACCACAAGTCTTTTCGCCGGAAAACATTATTATCACGTACTTGAGCATGATGTTAATATATATTTGACCAAAAAAGTTTACCTAAGCACGTATACATAAAAATTGATCTTTATATGTACATTTTATATGAGGTATTTGAACATAAGTGGTCGGATCATAGGTCACAATGAACCGATTTTCGCACATACAGCGTAGGTATATTAGTAATCTAAGTTATAAGTTTCATTTATCTAGCTCTTCTATTTTAAAAGTAGTAGGGATTTCAACAGACAGACAGACAGACGGACGGACAGACAGACGGACAGACGGACATCGCTAAATCGACTCAGGAGGTCATGCTGATCAAGAATATATATACTTTTCCATACCGGAGATGCTTCCTTCTGGGTGTTACAAACGGCGTACCAAACTGAATATACCCTTTCACTCCTAGTGTAGGGTATAAAAACAAAAAAACAAAAGCACAAAACAAAAGCAAAAATACAAAAGCAAAAGCAATCACGTTTGTTCCGCTTCTCCGTCTAAACGGCTGATCCGATTTTCTTGAAATTTTTCCCACATATGCGGTATGGCCTGGAAGGAATGATAGGCTATATATGGGCGGGATTGGACAAAGAGGCGTGGCACCTCCCATACAACCTAAACTTTCAATACGATATAACTCGGCACTTTCACCAGCAACGAACATGAAACAAAAAACTCAAATACACAAAAAAAATTAAAAACAAAAAACCAAAAGCACAAAACAAAACAAAAGCAAAAATACAAAAACAAAAGCAATCATGTTTGTTCCGCTTCGCCGTCTAAACGGCTGATCCGATTGTCTTGAAATTTTTACCACAGATGCGGTATGGCCTGGAAGGAATGATAGGCTATATATGGGCGGGATTGGGCAAAAAGGCGTGGCACCTCCCATGCAACCTAAACACGATATAACTCGGCACTTTCACCAGCAACGAACATGAAACAAAAAACTCAAATACAAAAAAAAAAAATAAAAACAAAAAAGCAAAAGCACAACACAAAACAAAAGCAAAAATACAAAAACAAAACCAATCACATAAAACCACAATCCAAACTAAATGAAAAAGAAAAACAAACTCACCACACTAAAACTAACCAAACTAAAACTCACCACACTAAAATTCACCCTTAAATTAACCACACTAAAACCCACCACACTAAAATTCACCACACTAAAACTCACCACACTAAAACTCACCACACTAAAACTCACCACTTAAAAACTCACCACACTAAAACTCACCACACAAAAACTCAGCACACTAAAACTCACCACACTTAAACTCACCACACTAAAACTCACCACACTAAAACTCACCACACTAAAACTCACCACACAAAAACTCACCACACTAAAACTCACCACACTAAAATTCACCACACTAAAACTCACCACACTAAAACTCACCACACTAAAACTCACCACTTAAAAACTCACCACACTAAAACTCACCACACAAAAACTCACCACACAAAAACTCACCACACTAAAACTCACCACACTTAAACTCACCACACTAAAACTCACCACACTAAAACTCACCACACTAAAACTCACCACACAAAAACTCACCACACTAAAACTCACCACACTAAAACTCACCACACTAAAACTCACCACACTTAAACTCACCACACTAAAACCCACCACACTAAAATTTCACCACACTAAAACTCACCACACTAAAATTCACTACACTAAAACTCACCACACTAAAATTTCTCCACATTAAAACTCATCACACTAAAACTCACCACACTAAAACTCACTATACCCAAAAGTCGCCACACTAAAACTCACCGCACTAAAATTCACAACACTAAAACTCACCACATTTAAACTCACCATACCAAAACTCACCACACTAAAACTTACCACACTAAAACTCACCACACTAAAACTCATCACACTAAAACTCACCACACAAAAATTCAACACACTAAAATTGACCACACTAAAACTCACCACACTAAAATTTCACCACACTAAAACTCACCACACTAAAACTCACTACACTAAAATTTCACCACATTAAAATTCACCACTTTTAAACTCACCACATTAAAACTCACTGCACTCAAATTTCGATACACTAAAACTTACCACACTAAAACTCCCCGCACTAAAATTCCTCACGCTAAAACCCACCACTCTATAATTAACCACACTAAAACTCACCACCCTAAAATTCACTACACTAAAACTCACCACAATAAAATTCATCACATTAAAATTCATCACACTAAAACTCACCACTATAAAATTCACCACACTAAAACTCGCTACACTAAAACACGCCACACTAAAACACGCCACATTAAAATTCACCACACTAAAACCCACCACACTATAATTGACCACACTAAAACTCACCACACTTAAAAACACCACACTTAAACTCACCACACTCAAATTCACCACACTAAAACTCACCACACCAAAACTAACCACAATTAAACTCACCACTCCAAAATTCACCACATCTAAACTCACTACACCGAAACTTACTACAGTCTGAGAGAAATTTTTAATAAAATCGCTCCATATCTTTGAATTCAGAAAATCTTGGCACGAGTCGTGCATGGGTCCAGCTAGTGTAAAAATATAACTACATATGCATTCACTTTTCTACATTCTGTGTTTATTTAACAGTAAGAAAATAAAAATTCTCTTAATCAAGATTGTTGTATATACTTGTAAAAGTGTATAACATATATATTTTCCTGATGATGAACATGGAAGCATCAGTGGCCATCATCAGTTCTGACGAATCAAAGGAATGGCGAGCGGTTAAGTGTTGCTTTTCAGTTGTACCGCATGTGAATAATATGTGTGCCAATAACGCGCAACAAAATTTATGTACGTTATGCAGTCGGCAGAGTTGCCAACTATTGTTTTTTATATTTTACAAACCTGCCAGATTCAGCAGGAACATTAGTCTTCCTCGTCAACGTAATTCGGTCCGATGCTTGGGGTTCGTTTCATACCTGCTCAATTTTGCAGTCGTCCGTCGTATAAATAAATTTAAAAAATATATACAGTTTCTGCAATATGTAACAAATAATAACAATTTGTAGATACCGCAATGCGGTTTTCTAATATCTACACTCAGAATCCCATCAAATCCCATTAAAATTGGTCAATAGGACAAATATTGTTGTAATAGTATACAAAAAATAAACCTGTTCATATACACTCAATAGCAATGTCATGGTATTTTCTAGTATTTAATGGTATTTTCCGATTAAAATAATAATTTATCCTATTAACTATTTTTAATAGTAAAATACTATTATTTATATAGTATTTTTTTCTGGGTTTACAGTAATCAAAATGTAGAAAACGAATTTCTAATACATTGTGTATCAAAATTAAGTCAAATGGATATATGTATTTAAAAACTAACAAAATGTAGTAGAACTAAATGTATTCAAACAAAGACAATGCCAAATTTCTGCGCCGATTGATAACTTTATAGTTTAAAAACATTGGGACTGGAACATCTAGTTGGAAGAAATCGTGCTTAGAATGACATATCGTATATTGAATGACATATGCATAAAGTAAATTTTAATAGTAAACATTAGATTTTTCGGTATACCAAATCAAAAGATGGATTCTTTGTTTTGTTTAACTGAAATTTTCATCAATGTTTTGCGCAAAAGTAATGAATGCTACACTGACAAAAATATTTACCTAATTGAAGTAAAATGGCTCCATAGAAAATTATTCTATCATGTTAATACAAATTTCTTTTATTTGAACAAAAATATTGTTGATTTTGAAGAAAATTATCATTGATTACAAGAAAACTGGGATTGATTTAAAGAAATATATTCAATGGAGCATAATAATTCTCATATTTACTTGAAATAGGTAAATTGTTTTTTGGGTGTAATGAGATTCATACCAAATCACATTGGGAAAAATTCCAAGTTTATGGCCAAAAACCAACTACATGACATTGACATAAAATTACCGTCTAATGATAGGTAATAAATCATAGCAGATATGCATATATATATATTTTTTTAATATTAGGTTTGTAGTTTTTTTATAATTCCTATTTAACCAAAGAAACATGAAAAATTAAATTTGTGAGCCCCATCCCAAATATATGAAATATTTCACGTATATTTATAATGACAAAATTGTAACATATTCCATATCATTGATATTGAAGATAAGATCAGATACATTAATTAATAATTCATATTAAATATGGCTCCGAAGGAAGTTAGATATTTCGATTTAGATAAATTATTTTTAACTTTAGAATACGATTAACTTTTTCGTCCATCTTCCGATTTGATAACGATTTTATGTTAACATGGTGTCGTTGATCTCGAATATGAAGTCCGTTTTGCTCTACACCCAGAAAAAAATACTGTATAAATAATAGTTTTTTACTATTAAAAATAGTCAATATGATAAATTACTATTTTAATCGGAAAATACCATTAAATACTAGGAAATACCATGACATTGTCATTGAGTTTATATGAAAAGATTTATGTTTTGTATACTATTAATTCAATAATTGTCCTATTGACCAATTTTAATGGAATTTGATGGATTTTTTTTCTGGGTGTATCAGCTCTGGGTTCCACACAATTTGGGGTCAAATATGAACAATTAGGGTGTTTAAATACAGTACTAAAAATATTTTCATACAGGTTTGATGCCTTCAGAAATGTTGTTTATCGTGAACAGGTGCATTTTTTTTCCTTTGACACCATCTTCCCAACGCTTTTCTATAACCCCCGTTTTTTGAATTTAAACCCTACTAATTACAAATTTTGACATACCGCGTGAACGCTTGAGAAAACTATTATACGCTCTTCGGCAAATATGTTCCCCATAAATGTTCCCAATTTTGTAAATTTCTTAAATAGTAGAAATTTTTTTGTTATTGTGGATCGATTGAAATTCTTTTAACCAAAAATTAAAGTGCTTCAAAACTTTGGAAATTACACGAAGATAGTGCTAAGTGCGTTCAAGTCAAATTACGCGTAAATTTACTTGTTTACGAGATTATAAATTTTACCTTATAATTGCTGAATAGATTTTGTAAGTTTCCGATCGTTTTTTGTATGAATTTCGTAAAATTATAAAAAGTCATAAAATTTTGCAGTAATCAATGTATATGACATTTTAAATTTAAGAATGTGTTTATCTAGATTTTACTCAAACCGTACTTATACATATTAGTTGATGTGTCAATTCAATGGTATTCATGCCTGTGATGTTATCACTTTAATGGTATGATACATGTTCAAACGTTTCTTGTACCATGGCTACTTAATCATTATTCACTATCATTAAAATACGTTTCTCAAAAGCTTTCAAATAGAGTTATAAACTCAATACTTGGTGACTACACCAACAGAAAATAATAAACGGTTTCCTCAGGCGTTATGTGCCGTTGACAACGATTTTTTGATTTATGCTCTTTTTGATTAAGTGCCGATAGGAGGCTGGAAAGTAAGTAGGCGCCCATTACAGCAGCCTGCCAGAAAACCAGCCGGTCGCACGCGTCTTTACTGTCACAACACTTGGACGCAATCGCGTGGCAACGCCAAAAGCAAACGCGGCTGATCTCGACTACTCCTCGAAAGTAGGTACAGGTGCCAATGAAACATGCTACTCTTTATCAATTCGGTAGCAGTATCGCAACAAATCAGGGTGTTGCCAGACACGAGGCACGCAGCTAGAGGCGTCTTTGCACATTAGACAACTTAACTATTGCATGAATGGCGACAGATTCCTATATTTATGATTTTTATATATTAATATATCATTTCGGAATGATCTGGCGACATAATTTTATATTGGATTATTTAAACATAAATTAAACTTGAATGTTTACAATAATTTACTTAATTTAAACTGAAAGGAATGATATTGAAAAACCCACACTATTTCTATCAGTTGTGTATATCGCTTTATTTATGATGGTTATGTATAATGATTGTGGTTTCAGTTTTTATTTATATTTATCGGATATCGATTATGGTTGATTTAAAAGAAATAATGAATGAATCCGTTCTAGTACAAATTTACCCTATTCGCTTGTAGAAATTTGTTTTAAAGGGTAGATATGATCATTGATAAGGTATCTGGTCGGGTTGTGTCAAGGCAATAATACCATGATCCATTCCCGAAGAAATGGTTATGATAATATTGGTTTTATAACTGGTCTGGTTATAACGAGGAACAATGGTCCCAGAATAATTTCTATTAATACCCTAGACATTACATATAATAGAGGAATAATATGGAACCGATTTATCTTTATCATAACCCTATCTCTTACATGACGAACATCATCTAATATGGAAAATTTTACTAGTTGGACGAGACAAAAGAGCAAATACACCGATAAATTTAAGTTTGTTAGAAACATAGTTTATGGAATTTTAAAGGAATATTTCCATAAGATTTTGAGAACGGGTACAATATATTCAACATTTGATAATTTGATACGAACTCCGTCTGTGATGGCCTCAGCAGTTCTAAGGTATACATGCTGGACTTGCATTCTAAAGGTCTCGGATTTGAATACCGGCATGGGCAGGAGCGTTAGTGGTGATATTAACCCCGAAAAGATTTCTCAGTACAATGCATAAAGTCTGTCTGAGTACTGTGGATCTTAGTAGTTATTAGACATCTGCGCAAATGTGTTCGAAATCACTGCAGCGACTACACTTCACTGCAGTATTTGTTTCATTTGTGTCAAGTAGTGTCAAGACATTTTTTTCAAGACATTCAATGTTTGGAAAAACAAAACCAAATGACACTACTGTCGCTAGGCATGCAACAAATACAGTGCAGCGAGTTAGCGCAACGAGTAACGAGTGAGAAGACAAAATTGCCACTCGGCGTTCGACGGCAGTAATGTTGTTGTCGGTATTTATGTGTAATAAAAACAAACAACAAACAAACAAAATTGTGCGGCAAAAACAATGCATTGGTCAAAAAACAATATATCAAACTAACAAATGTTTATTTAGAACCAAATTAAAAAATTTAAAAAATATTATTCGATAAATAAAAAAACATAATATAAAATTTTATATGATTTTCTAATACTTTTTGAATTTTTTTCTATGTTAATAGTAATGAACACTCCTTTAAGTAAGAATGATAAAAAAAAATGTAAAATGCACTGAGTACTGATTGTCATAAGCAGTTCAATTCAATATTTGCATTTTTATTGTACATCATTACAGATCTCTTCACTATAACTAAGTCTTGTTTTCCGTTTTGTTTTGACACTACTTGTGCTTGTTCTGAGTAACACATTCATTTGATTTATAAGTAAAGAGTCATTGACAGCTCATGTCTTGAAATAAAATGAATGTCTTGAAGTGGATTTCAAATGCAGTTTTTAAATACAAATGTAATTCAGAAAAGATCAATTGTAATTCGGAAATTCCATTTGAAATTCTTATAATATCAATTGAAATTCAGAAATTACATTTGAAATTCAAAAGACATCACTTGAAATTCAAAAATTCCATTTGAAATTCAGAATTTCCATTTGATATTTAGAAAAAATCAATTGAAATTCAAAAGACATCAATTGAAATTCAAAAACTCCATTTGAAATTCAAAAGAAATGAGTTGAAATTAAAAAATTCCTTATGAAATTCAAAAGACAAGAATTGAAATTCAGAAATTTACATTTGAAATGCATAAAATTCCATTCGATATTCAGAAATTTTCATTTGAAAATCAGAAAAATTCCATTTGAAATTCAGAAATTTCCATTTGATATTCAGAAATTTCCATTTGAATTTCAGAAAATTTTCATTTGAATTTCGGAAATTTTCCATTTGAAATTCAGAAATTTCCATTTGAAATTCATAAAATTTCCATCTGAAATTCAGAAATTTCCACATGAAATTAAGAAATTTCCATTTTAAATTCAGAAATTTCCAATTGAAATTCAGAAATTTCCATTTGATATATAAATTACTGAATTTCAAATGGAAATTTCTGAATAGGAATTGAATTTTAAATGGAATTTCTGAATTTCAAATAGAATTTTTGAGTTTCAATTTATTTCTTTTGAATTTAAAATGGAATTTCTGAATTTCAAGTGATGTCTTTTGAATATCAAATAGATTTTCTGAATTTCAATTGATCTTTTTGTAAATGGTGTAGTAGATATACACAAAAAACTCTGTTTGTTTCTGATTTAAATCTTTCGAACAACATTGAGTATAACAAAATAAGGAAATCGTCAAGTTATATATAAAACTTATTGGTAAGTTTTATGCATTTGATCATGTGAGACTGAATAAAAATGCGTAATGTAATAAGTTAATCTCTCGACACAATTTAGGGCATAACACCAATTACTTTTTTCAAAAACTAAGATCTGAACTTGGCCCATTTTTTAGAGGGCAACGTTCATACTTCATTATTTGATAAAACTCGAACTTTACAACGCTACTTTGACTCGACAAACTTGAAAAACGCGGTTCGAGAATTCCTGAAGAATCAGTCCAACGAAATCTACCAGAAATGATAACTTATAATTCGTTCCAAATTCCTTTTAGAACAACAATGCATGCGAACAATTTAATATTAATTGAAGCGTCATTTTTAACTCCTGTTAAACAAGTAAACCATATCATCAAATTAACATTAAATTGTAATTTTATTAACTCGCAAAATTATTTGATATTATTTATTTGCCATTGTTTGTCAATGGTCTCAAATGCAAAGTTAGAGGCAGTTCGCCTGGTCTGCCGGAATTCATTTTCCTTAAATTGCATGAAAAATTAAAAAAAATATTATAGAAATTCTGGAACATGTAACAGGCGCCTGAACATCGGATGGCTAGTATATCGTAACCTGTATCACTAAGGAATCCTGCACAGTGCGCAGCAGCAACATCGCAATGTTGCAGTTAATGCATTGCATTGGAAAATATGCAATACATATCGAATATAAATAGGAGCAACAGCCACAAACAACAACATGAAAAGTACCGTGGCGATCATATGTCTTGCGGTATGAACTGGTCTCTACTGTTAGCTGAGCTTCGTCTACATATTCGTTGTCGGCCAAATGAGGCAACATTGTTTTAATTGCTGCAACATCGTGACTGGCTTAGTTCAATTGTTGCTAATACTGTTGTGGCAGATGTGCGCAGGTGTGGAGGACGTTATTGTCTACAACATTTCTCGAATAAATTCCGTATGTGTTATATTTCTACAGAAAAGGGACACCATTTAATTCAGAAATTAATCTTTATTTAAGGAGCTGCAAATTGAATTATGAAATAACTTGATATCTGATATCAACGAGAATAGGCAAATCGATTTTGTTCATAAATTTAAGCAAAAGCTTTGAATTGTAAATTTTTTTTGGCATTTTCTCAAATTTTTATGCTGAAAAACATTTGCTTTGTTCGAAAATATCAAATTTTAAATTGAAAAGTATAAATAAAAACGTTGAACTAATCATTTACATTGAAAATTCTGACATAAAGTAAAAGATTTGCACATAAATGTTGACTTGCTCAAAAGAAAATAATTTTTACTATTATTAATATGACCCATTGTGAAGCTTTCTGAAATCAATTGATGTGTCTGAATTTAATGTATCATATTTCAGTTTTACTATTTTCAATTTGTTTATTTTTCCATTCAATTTGACTATTTTCTATTTAAGTTACTATTTTCATTTCAACCAAGTTTTAATATATTTGACTTAGTATTTTCCATTCAACTATTTTCAATTTTAAATTTTACTATTTTCATTTTAAACTTTTCTATTTGAATGAGTTTTTAATATGAACATTTTACATTGTTTTTATATACTCCGTTTCAATTTAATGATTTTAAATTTGATTATTATCATTTTGACTATTTTCAATTGGAATATTTTGAAATTTAAATATTTTATGTTTTACTATTATCAATTTGAATATTCTTAAATACTAATATTTAACATATAAATACAAAAATGGGAGTGTCAACACTGAACTTTAAATTCAAAACATATGTGTAATAATGTGGGTTTTTATATGTTCGACAAATGTGAGCGGGATTAGAAAAATGGGCGTGGCACCTCTAATTAAACCGAAACTTTAGGAATGCGATACCTAACTAAAGAGGTTCCTATGAAAAATTGTAATCACCACATAGAATGTGGAAAAGGGCGTGGTACTTTCCATATAATTTCACCTTTTCTATATCTACACTCAGAAAAAAAAACTATAAGATCCATAGGAATTCCTATGGATTCAATGATTTTTTACTATTAAAATTAGTCAATGGGATTTTTCCCATTAATATTATAATGTATGAACTATTAATTTTATGGTGGCTTCACACTATTGATTTTATATGTTTTTACTATTAAAAGTTAATGTGACGTCCTATTATAACTTAAATGTCCCATATCATATTAAGATCATATACTTATACTATTATATCAATATGATAAAATTATTAACTGAATCACTCAGATAATTGTTTTAAATATATTGCAATATAAATTCAATAGTTCAAATCATTTAAATGTAATAAGATATCATATTATTTTTAAAGAATGTAACTAATAAATCGCCATGGGAACATACTATTAAAATTATAATTTTTTACATGTATTCAAAAGGATTAATTCGAAATGATATTTTTTTAATATTGTTGATATTATTTTGATGTCATGTGAGCGTGATTCAGCGAGATTCACGTGAATCACGCGTGATCACGCGTGATTGTGATTGAATACTAATTTTTCTCACGTGATTGTGTGTGAGTGTGAGTAGACAAAAAAGACCGTGAGTGAGTGTGCGTGAGTACATTTTTTTCGTGAGTGAGTGTGAGTGAGTGTGAGTGAGTCGAATGTTTCATAAAATAAAAAAATATCACATTTAATTTTTTGCGATTTTTCTATTTTTTTTGCTGAACTACAGAACAAGTAAGGCCATGCCTTGAACTCAGAAGGCTTAGGGAAGGCGGCTACCCACTATTCAGAACTATAATAAATCAAACCCTTGATAACCGACCGTCAAATACCCACCCCTTCTTCAACTCAGAATAAGTTACAAGGTTCAGTCAACAATTGATCTAACCCCCTACACACCGGCCGTACTTAGTATGGGCTAGTCAATTTTTGTGGGGTCATGTCAATATCATGTCAATAGTTTTTGCTTGGTTTTATACGACCGTTTAGGAAAATGGACATAAAACGCATTTTTTTTCGATTTATCCATTTTTGTAAAAAGTTGAATTTTCAATTTCAACTATACATGATAACTCTGTATTGACTTCCTTTTGTTTATTAAGTTTAGTTTGTTCCATAAAAATCGCTTCAAAAATAGTTGTTCCCAAAGTCAATTCATTCCTGGTAAATTCTACACCGGACTATTTTTTTATTGATAATTCTTTTCCAGAGATAATTTTTACAGGGACAATTCTCAAAGATTTTAAACGAATTCTTCACCGGAGAATTATTCTTCGAGGCAATTTTTATATAAACAGTACATCGAAGGTCTTTCACATTTCCATCTCCGTGAAAAATTGAGATCCCTAACATCATTACATCATTATTGCGTTTGTAATATGTAAGTTGTATAAGAGGTGCCACGCTCGGTCGACTAATCTCACCAACATATACAAATGAAATATGTATTTTTATGTATTCTGAAAGCAATAGCAAAAAAACCACGTGATTCAGCGTGATTCACGTGAATCACGCGAAATCACGCGTGATTGTGATTGAATCCTAATTTTACTCACGTGATTGTGAGTGAGTGTGACTAGAGCAAAAAATGTCGTGAGTGAGTGTGCGTGATTAGTAATATTCTTTCGTGAGCGTGAGTGAGTGTGAGTCAAAACTCACTCACGTGTCCATCTCTAGTATGGACAATATGAAAAACATATAGAATCAATAGTTTGCTTCATACGTATAACATATTGATACTATAGTCCATAGTATTAAAGCAAAAATGACAAAACTATAGCTGCAATACTTTTCATCTTATGAACTTCGTTTTAATAATTCAATCCTATAGAAATACTATAAATTTACTATTACAATTAAAAACACATGGGAATATGTTTTTTTGCCTAAATTTAACAAGTTATTTAATAAATATTGATAAAATTAAATCAAGAAAATGAAGCAAAAATGTAAGCTTAACCTGAGAATGTACGAAGGATGCTCCAAATGACTGCAGCACAAGGAGCTGTGTCCAAAGTGCCTCTTGCCATCCGTTCTTGATTGTACTTGTTTGATTAATGTTCTGTTTTACATTTTTTTTTTGTATGTTTTAGTTTTCATTTGTTTTATATCTAGTTATTAAGCACACTTTTTTATTTTATTTATTTTTCACATATGCTTTACGACCAAGCAGAACCGACTGACGAATTTTCTAATCGTCAAGGACACAACGTTCTACAATATCATGGTTACATTTTTACGAATTTAGTAACGTATTATTTTGAGAACGTACAATTTTTAGCAACTTAGTACTTTTTGACTGTCGATACATATTAGCGACTTCTGTGAAGCAGTTAATAAGCGATAAACATTTTTAATAAAATGTTAATGTATTTTTTGTTATACTAAATAAATTACTTTTGTATGGCCCTGCGATGCTCACATATTTTTTCATAAAAAAAAATAATTTTTTTTTTTCTTAAAGCAACATTGAAAAAGTACTTTTTTGTATTTTTAATGGTTTTTCACATTAATATAATAGTTTATTTAATGTGATTCAAACTATTAATAATCAATAGTATTGAACTATAAAATAAACTATTGAAACAATAGTAAAATTACTATTTTATCAATAACATGTCCTATTGAATTAATGTTGAACACCTTATTAGCTAAACAATAGTACAAAATACTATAAAAACTATTGAATTAATAGGAAAAACTGTTTCGTGTCCTTTAGAATCAATAGTCGCACTATTGGTTTTTTGTTTTCTGAGTGTATTAGTTGCATTTATAAAAACATCACACGAACGCATCTATGCATGGGATCCAGTTCGTGCATATGCGTACTCAAATGAAAGTATTTTTAATTTGACAATTTCGCATTTGATTATATTCCAATTTAACTATTTTTCAATTCTACCATTAATTAATGACTAAATTTAATTATTTTTAATTTCAATATTTTAAAGATTTTAATTTAAATCTTTTCAGTTCGATTAAAGTTTAATAAATTTCAATTTAAGTATTTCACTCATGGTTTAATGAGACTTGCAGGATTGCAGTCAGGCCGAAAGAGGAAGCCTTTCAGAATTGGCGGTCTAACAAGAATGCTGACACATACAGGCTAGGAATCGCTGTACTGCCGTGATCTCGCGCGAAAAGTTTCTTCACGAACAAAACGCGCGCAAAAAGGTCCTACTCTACCACAGAGGTAGTAAAAATTTCTGGTCATTCGTAAAACGGGTGAAAAATCAGACGACATCGTCTACTCCAACTCTTATTATGAATGGCCAGACCTTCACTGATCCGGTTGATAATGCTAATCTCTTGGCAAAATTATTTGCAAATAATTCAACGCATATAATTCAACGCATATAATTCAACGCATCAACCACTGCCCGATGTCGATTTTGTTTCTTCTGCAATGCCGGAGATTCATTTTCGAACTCGGGCAGTTAAAAAGGTTTTATCAAACCTCAACATTAACAAAGCCTCTGGGCCAGATGGCATATCTGCCCATGTGTTGAAGAAGTGCGCGTCAACGCTGGCTTGTCCGTTGCGTAACCTTTTCAACATCTCCTACACGACAGGAGTTTTTCCATCTTGTTGGAAGGTTGCCAATGTCCAGCCAGTTCCGAAAAAGGGCGAGGCTATGAACCCTGCCAATTACCGAACCATTGAAATATGCTCTGCGCTCTCCAAGGTAATGGAAAGCTTAATTAACGTCCACTTTGTGAACTATCTAGAGCGAAACGAATTACTTAGTGACCGACAAAATGGAGTTCTGGAGTTCCGCAGGGTTCCGTCCTATCCCCGTCCTTATTTCTGGTATTTATCAATGACCTCTTCTATCATTGATCCAGAACCCTATTCACTACTTTGCAGATGACAGTAACATTTGTCATTCATATTCGTTCAACAAGCGCCCAAACTCTTTGGAGATTGAGAGTAAAAGACGCACTATGAATGACACACTCAACAATGACCTTAAATCAATCTCCGAGTGGGGACTTGGAAATAGAGTTGATTTTAATGCAAGCAAGACCCAATTTTGTCTGTTATCTCACAAACGAATAGATTCACCCCTCCCTCCCCTTAATATAGGTGGTGTGGATATTGCGCAATCAGCTGCTCTTGACGTTCTGGGTATATCAATTCAATGTGACCTCCGTTGGAATGATCACATATTTGATGTGTCGAAAGAAGCGGCCAAGTGCCTCGGTTTTTTAAAACGGTGTAAAACATACTTCACTCCTGCTGACTTACGCACTGTCTACACTACCTATATTCGGCATAAGATGGAATACAACTTACACATATGGGCAGGGGCTTCTAAATCTTCTTTGGAGTTTCTGGACCGAATCCAACAACTTGCAATATATTTAATAGGGGATGAAAATATCTCATAGTCTATTGGTTCTCTTGAGCACCGAAGGATCGTAGGGTGTGTAAGCCTGTTTTATAGGTATTACAATGGTAAGTGTTCGAGGGAGATACATGGCCCGATTCCACCAGGTCGTGTGTTCTCTCGTTCTACTCGGGCATCGAACCAAGCCCACCCCTTCATAGTCCACTCGGCTCTCAACAGAACCACGCATTATAGAGAGAATTCGTTCTTCAGTCGCACGATTCGTTTGTGGAACAATCTCCCTGCGTCTATTTTTCCCGACATTTTTGATATTGGCAAATTCAAAACAAATATTCGCCGACACTACCTCATCTTTCCTCCCTTCCTCTAACCCTAATCCTTTCCTACGATCAACACTGTGCTTTGCATAAAGAGGGGCATCCCCTGAGTGTTGGTTAATCTGTAAAAAAAAGACGTTCATAAAACATTTTTTTCGAATTCTAGAGTTATATTTATAAATTATGTATTATACTAAAAAAAAGCAAAATTCATTAATACAAAATTCTAAATCACTATGTATTTATTATGAATAAGATTCATACATTTCATAAATATTATTATTATTCATAAAAATCGAAATATTTATATTTTATTCATAACTTTTGTTACTTATTGCCTATTAATTTTTATTTCGCAATTCACGTCAATTGAGAGGTTTTGTTTTTCCATCTACTCGGCACAATGTCTGAAATTTTAAACATAAATTATGAATAATAAATCAAAAAATGTATTCAAGAACCCATTCCAATTAATCATGACTTATGAATATATTGTCCATAAATATGAGTGATATTGATTTTATTCAATTAATTATACATGCAGAGAAAAAAATAGTTTGCAGCAAACATTTTATATTTACAAACGTAAATTTAATGTCTTCAACTGGATTTTACTTTTAATTCCAAATATTTTAAATTATTTTGGTATTCAGTTCATGACTTATGATTATAATATGTTATTAAAATATTTATATTAAAATCCTGGAAATTCATGAATGTAACATGTAACATAATATGTTTGCTGCAAAACATAATTTTTTCCTGTATGTAATAATTGATTTTTACTATAATCATATATTATGAATAAAAATGATTAATTTTAGCAAAATTAATGCGTTTAATACAAAATTTATTAGACTATTTCTCTCCGTATGATTTCTTTTAATTTGACTATATATATATATCTAACCTCAATATCGTTTTAGTGAAATTGGTGTTTATTCTAAATAGTACCTTCTTATTGCGTTTATAAGAAATATTAAAAAACTATTTTGAATTCAATAATTTCCTACAACATAGTCTTTGTACACAACTAAATCAAATAAATACAATTTGCATTCCCTAAAGTTTCCAGATTTCTGAACGTGATTAAATGCCCCATGTCATGTCCCACATCCAACTCGCAACATGTGTCCAGTCCAACATGTGTCTACCAGAGAGCACTGTACATCAAAGCCATGCCAAGTCGCCGAAGGACAGACAGGCCATCAGTTACTGGAGCAACATGTTTGTTGCAATGTGTTCAGGATGCTTTTGTTGTTGCTCTTGTATTCACATTTTGTTTGTCGTAATGATTTTTTTTATTTTGTTGCAATGATTTTTTTTATAGTTTTTTTTATAGTTTACTGCATTTACTGCTTGTCAATCGAACGTTAAAAATGCCCAAGAAACGTACAGTGCTGCTGAAGCGTGTCCGTGGCGTGTGCAACACGCATTTTTATCCGACCGATCGTGCTGTGCCGTCCGTCCGTCCGTCGCGACTCCATTGATTCAACTAGCATTTTTTTTTTTGGTATCGCGCTAGGCTTAAGTAAACATTTAACAAAGTTGTTCCATTGCGCAAAAACCAAACCGAACCAGCTGGAAAAACGCAACTTACTTAAATGCTTCTCTCCTGCATTGATTTTATTTTATTTGATTGCCAGCCAAAGTAGCCTGTTGTCGCCAAGAAGTTGCCAAGCAAATTATGTGGCCCCGAAGATCAGTTAATTGGAATAAACTAAGATCGACATAGAAATACACACACAATATGCACAGATAAACGATCAGATTAGAATAAAAGAAAAAAAAAATAGGAATAGAAACCCCGATGTGTAGGATTTTGTGTCATTCACTGTTAGCGTTCAGAGTGGCTTCATTCCTTTGCAGATTCGCTGCATGCTTGAAATAGTCATGAATGGACGATGCTCACATTAGTTACTGCACTTCATTGAGCTGCTTTGCTACGAGGAGGAAGGTGGCATTAAAAAAAATCGCATTGGAAGAACGCAAAGTGGTAGAGCAAGAAATACTTAAAAATTAGAACTGACTTAATAATAATTTCATTGCAAAGATGTCGATGTAGTTTAGTGAGTGCGAAACGATCTGTATTAAGTAATATTTTATATAGGAAAAATAAAAACATGTTTTCAATAACACTAACATGTGACAGACTTATAGTAGTTGGTGTGACAGCACTAAGTTTTCAGTGATACCACCGATAGCGAAGTTTAATAACCAATATCATGGAGAGACTAACAACTATGTACACGGTTAAAAATCTTCGACTATTTTTTAATCCACGAATTCTATTACAAAATTTTTTAAAATATTTTGTATTAAAATGTATGAAAACAAATAAAGTTGAGCAATGTTAAAAAGTGAGGTAATGAAGCAAATGAATACTTAATATACTGTTGAACAGTTTTTTTATTTTAGAGATTCTAAAAAGGTCCTTTTTGAAAAGTCAACAAATAGAAAATGATAGCATCAAAACTAACCTCCATGCAATTCCCTACATTTAAATTAGAACATTTACCTGATATGTGCATCAAGGATAATTATAACACGGATTGAGTTATAATAAGTCAACTCTTTTAACTTAGCTAACCTTACAAGAGCGTATTAAACTATTAAATGATAACAAATGATCAGTATACTATATTATTTGACTTAGAAACATTGATTGAAAAGATTTGTTTGAATGTAATTAAAAAATAATTCGAAATCACTATACATGTCTTACGAATGAAGTGTAATTAAATTATTGTTCAGATGTTAATAACATATTACTATGTGTAAACATTTTATATATTCCCCAGCAGAATCTGTCAAACTTATCATAAATATGTTACAATACAAACATAAAATTTTAATTGCATTTGAATATAATATTTCTTGGCAGTTTACTTGGTTATAACTATATTTCAAAACAAACAGAAAATGCTATTCAAATCTAATTATAACGTATGTTCGCAACGCTCGTCTTCATTCTATTAGTTATCGACAGACGAAGTTGGCAACGTTGCGCCATCTTTTGTCATCGTTTGAACATATTGATGTTGAAAAACAAACAAAAAAATATTGGATTTAAATAGATGTATTGTTCCAAAATTCTTCTTGTATACGAAGTTGGCACTCGTTGAGCAGAATTTTCTACCTACGTCTCTTTTGTCATCGTTTGAAGTATGTATTGGTCCTTTTAAACATACTGATGTTTGAAAACAAACAAAAAAAATTAAATTAGATGTAAATAAAAGTATTCTTGCAATATTCTTATTGTATACGAAGTTTACACTCTGTGACCGTCATTTTCTGCATATGTGTCTTTTGATGTTTGTTGAGTTAACGTGTTCGTATCGGTAATACGATGTCATTTGTAAATTTAAAAAATATACAAATTGTGGTACAAAAAGTACAAATAGTAACAAAAAATATCATTTAATAGTGCAGTATATAATTTAATTGTTCCTGAATGTTTTTCTAAAATTATGGTGAAAAGCCGACACGGATATTTCATCCAAAAAACCATAATTGAAAATTCAGTGATTCTATTTTCAAACAGAATTCGGCATGGTTTTTGCAGCATATAGCGTTCCTTGCCAACGCTATGTGCTGCACTGAGACTTGTATTTGCAGTTTTAATTCAATTATTTATTTATGCATTTAAAAATGTGTATATGAATTCAAATATTATTAATTCCCACTTGTTTATGATTTTTAATAAAAATTAATAAAAAAAAAAACAAAATTTTATTTTTTACTTTATTATCAGCATTCCTTTCCAAAAATATTTAGATATGTATTAATGCAAATATACTACTTTTTGAACTGAAACAACTGATATGTTTCTCCGGAAACATATTTATATTCAGGTAGTTCCAAATCATGTTATATTTTAAACATATTTATGTTTCGGCTCAAATATTTATTTAGTTTGGATGTAGTAATTATTATGATTCTATTAGAACATATACCATAATAAGGAGCAACATCAAAATGTTTCCGTGATATCATAATGTAAATCAGAGCTCATTACAACACTGTTCAAGTCTCAATACAACCCTGTATACAACTGATTTTTCAGGCAATTATATATTATGTTTACATAAAATTCCAAACATACATGTTAATGCCTGCAAAATTATGTTTGCGAGTGGAATTTTTTAGCAGCGTGAATGTATTAATCATAATGTATTAAAATATAAGTTGTCCAAGTTTTCCAAGCGTGTAATGGGAGAGAATTTATGGAATTAACAGAGAAGAACGCACTGTGAAAATTACTAGAATAGGTATTGACTTAAAAAAATTGGCTTTCAGATAGGTGATGAATTGTCAAAAAGCTGTATATTATAACAAACACAAAATTAAATTTGTACACACAGTAAAACCCTATTTTGGCACAAGGTTGAACGAACTAAAGTTTCATTGTAGAAATCGAAATGCATTTGTTGTTAATGCATGTCATTAAAATGAAAGTACTCTGTTTTTACAAATACCAAACTCATAACCAATTCCAGTAGTCTACTACCCAAGTAACCACAATTCAGCAATTCCCATGTAGGAACTTACGGACTTGGCAACGAGACCAATGCACAGGCAAGCTTTGGCGGCCAAGTCATGATAAAAAAATCTTCGTCAAAGCCTTGCCTTAGACTGGTTCATAACATCCAACTCTTGGTTCATTAGCCTTTGTCCAAAATTTGGTTCATAACTCTTCGCCCTCGGACAACCCTGAACTGCAAAGTTCACTAGTCTTTGCCCGGTGGTTACCTATACGGTATAGTAGTAAAAACATATTTTCCTGGCATATTTATAATAAATTAAAACCAGTTCTATCATATGCTTCTTAAAAATTAACAAATTTATATATAAATATTTGTTTGGACTTTTTCAGAATTTTAAAATGGTAATTTTTAAGGACATCAAATTTGGAACATGTGGTCAGTGCTTATACTGACCACATGTTCAACTTTAATTTTGAGTACAGCAGGTTTCTTGAAGTTACGACTTAAAATTTCATTTAGATTTAGTTTTAGAGACTTTAAAATGAGTCATCAGCACTGTTTGTAGCATTTCTCGTTCAAGAGACATTTCAATACGAGCAAATCCCATTTTTTAAACATCCGCAAATAAAGGTTGCAAAAAAATGATTAATTCATACCATTTATAGTTATATTCAGCCCAATTATAAGTAAATACTCCCATAAATAATTGGGAGAAAAATGTTGCTAAGTAAATTCATTACAAAGCTTTTTTTCTCCCAACCATTTTCCCCAAATATTTATGGGAGATTTATTTAGAATTGAGCTGATTATTTATTTTGTTTATATCATTCCATGCAAAACATCGTAACCAACATTTTGGGAAAAAATATGTTATTGCAGTCTTGGAAACATTTTTATAAGTAGCAAATTTCTGGAAAGTATTTTCTATAGGGACAAAACAAAACACATGTTTGTATTTTCGATAGGGACTACTTCAAAAACTTTAACTCCTTTCGTTGTAATGGTAGAAAGATAGGAGTATTTATCCATTTTAATGTGAAAATAAGTAGTACATATGATAATATTTTTTAAATAAATTGGCACAGACATCGTAAGTGTTATTATTGTCAGCTCATTTAAATGAAGTCTTTCGAAAAAATCAATAAAATACTACTCTATTTTGTGATGATTATTCGCCTCCTGTGTGTAATTATCCTTTTGTTGGTTCCGATCTGTTTATGATCGCTTTGGCCATTATTTTGCTTCCACCTGCATTGCCTACTATAAGTTTCCCTCCCATATTCCTACCGATTATGCATTCTGAATATAATCTGAATGCATAATTGGTAGAAATATGGGAGGGAAATCTATAGTAGGGATATATATCCACATTTGCATCCCACAAGCTTCTTAAAATATATAATTTCTATGCTTATAAACTGCTCGTATTGTCTACCTGTTTCTACCTGTTTCTACCTGTTTAGTTTTCGGTGTATAGTTATTTTCTGCTATTTTAAAATATTCTTTAACTATTTTTTTTTGTTTAACTTAAATATCTGTGGCAATATGAAATAAATGCATCGGTCTATTTTTTGAACTTTTCAGGAGAGAATTTTTAAACTTTACAACAGATTTGGAAAATTATCTTTAAAAATATTTTAAACATTATTTTGGCAAATTTGAGAAAAACTTAAATAAAATAAATGTCTGCATAATGTTTTTGTTTAATCTTTTTTCCAAAGTTGTTTTAATGAAAATAAATATTTAATAACAAAAAGATATATTTTTACGTTTTTGCTTGTATCTCAACAACTGAATGATCAGCATAAAAATTTGACACAAAATAAATTCGTATATGAGGATTTCAATAATATTATTAACTTAATTTGAGCTTATCTCGAGTTATGTTGTTATTTCATATTGCCACAGATATATTCTTGAGTATTTTTTTTATTAATTTGATGCTTGAAATATTGTAATATTCATAATCAATTTTATACAAATTTGAAACTAAGTTTCGTTATCGTAAAGATTTAATAAAATAACGTTCATTAATGAACAATAAATTATGTTAATGGACAAACTCATAGTATTTATGAATTTTTCATATGCAAAAATATTGTCTATCTTTTATCAAATTTTATTATCAGTCATCCAGTCTTTAGCATCATTTTTCGAATCATGCAAATGTGCTTCTATACAAAGCAGTATAGAATGTCAATTACATGATCAACTTGCGATCACCATATAAATCTTGTTTGCAATACCTCCAAAAAGATACAAATTGGCAGCCCGTTATGGTCAAATGCAGACGCAAATATATCGCACTACGATCATTCTAAGATTCATCTTTGCCTGTCAATTCTAACTGCTTGCTGATCACAATCGACAGCCGAACGTATGATGCAACTGGTAACGTGGGTTCAACGATCAATCTTGGTCAATATCTAAAGCTGATCTTGCTGCTGCTGATGTGGTTGTAGTTGTCGCTTGGCCACGATCAGTAACATCAGCGTCATTGCTATGCAAAGTAGAAAAATATTTTTTAAATAAATAAAGCCAGAAACTAGATCAGCAGCTAATAAAAAAGATTAAGTCAGGAAAACTGATAATGGTAAAATAAAAAACAAAGTCAAACGATGTGGCAACATGTTGACAAGCAGCATCTGCTGCGCTGCATCCAGTGATCTTGCTACAGGAATCAGCTATTTAAATGGCCATGGCGCAGATTTCATATTAGGTTGGCCGTGCGCTGTATGATTGAGCGAACTAACTGTCGCCTGTCGCACAATACTGATGATCGTGTCGCGCCGCACTCACTGCAACATAAGCTTCACATGATCGGTCGCAAAGTGCTGCATATAATGGAGCAGATCGTTGGCCATACCGTTGGAAATTGCTGAATAGATTTTGTTTTTATTATGGCAGTACAATTGCCGTTGTTGTAATGGCAGTGTCTGATTTACTTGTAACTGCAGTTATTGCTGTTTAAAATTAAATTTCAAAAAAAAAGATAACAATTTATATATGTATGACCCGTGTCCAACGATCATTTGCCCCATTCCAATGTATTGCATTGAATTGCGCTTAAATATGGCCTATCGTTGAGATGATCATGGCACGATCGGCATTTATTAGTGCGTTTTGCAGACAATTCTGCAGTAAAACATGTTTGTTATTTTTGTAAAATTTAATTGCAACAGCAACTACGAACAGTTTGTATGGTACGGTCCACTATAAGAAAACGGAATACTAACTGCAATTATAATAAGTTATTTGTTGAATTAAATTAATTCATATATGTATTTAAAATAATAAAGTAAAATCCTGAGTATTCATTATTTGAGTATTCATTAGTTAGACCGCTTTAAGGTCCATACAAAAAACAAGTTTGCGTTCCACTCCTAAAAATATGAATTGGTTTATTTTACGATAATATTAAAAATATCTGTAACCGTTCATTAAATTCGTGACCAATCAAACTTTTGCATTTTTCTCTTTATACTAAGGGTACACCAAAAAAATGTGCGTTAAATGTTAAAGTTCAAAAGTTTGGCGTATTTAAAGTGCAGGGTCACACTCTGACATTATACAGTGTTTCTCAGTTTTTCCAGTTGTTGAAATTAAAATTGTAGTACTTGATGATCTTTCATAAATACGCAAATTTTCAAATTATATATTTCCAACAAAAACCGAAATTAAATCGGTATTCAAAGTCAGAGTGTATGTCTGATCAAACATATGTATACTTCTCTATACCTAACATAACTTTAATAATAACTGGTTCCGTATTTTTTATTCGATTTTTCTCGTTGATAGTTTTTTGAAACAATAATTAAATTTCCTGTTATCTGACATATCCACTTTCATTGCGTTCGGCAGAAATCATTTCAATTAAAATTTGAAATTGCTGATTTGGGTATCAAAACGCGAACTTTGAGGTTTCGACGGGTCCATTTCCTATATTCGGATTTCGCTGCAAATTCTTCCAGTATAGCATTTTTAAGAATTGACCTTTTCTCGATTTGAAACCATGAAAATCCATACTCAGTCTATGCACACTTTGAACTTTAAAAAAGAATGTCATTAAAACCCATAGGTGCTGCTTTAATCTAGGAGCAGCATTGACGCGTTAAACTGCAAATTTGTGTTCGATGTCACCGTACGCGTCACACAATTCCTAGCCCCTTTTTGAGAGAATGACAGTAGAAACTTCGTCTTGAAAAGTATCTCACCCTGTCTTTAAATATGATAAAATGGCATTTTTCTGCTTTATATTAAAAGGGAAATATTTAGGTTAATAATATTACAATTAAATTCACAATTAAATTCACTGTGTAAATTAATGTAATAAAATTGAATATCTTTTTGTATTTAATTTTAAAAATGCAGTTCTGCTACATTTACTTACATTTTATAAGCTTATATATACAATAATAAAATTTCCTCACCATTTTCAAAAATGTAAACATCGATTTCCTAGTACTTTTAGATACAATTTTAACAGCTTATTGAAATCTGTCCTCTCCGAAACTTTGAGTACCAAAAGTGCAAAGTAATTTGGTTAAAAAATATGAAAAAAATATATTTTCTCAAAAATAGTAAACAAATTAAAAAACTTCAAAACATCTGTAAATTCAAATGGTACATCACTAATCATTCTGTAATAATGATTATTAATACTGTTAGATTTAAAATTTATTTTAGCAAAAAATCGTATACAGAAAAAAAAAATTCTTCAATATGATGAATTTATTCATAAATATTATGAATTTTTTCACCAACTACCAGTTTCATCATATTGATACCACCGTTCATTAAATGACATATTAATGAATGCATTCATTATATATATGAACAAAATATTCAATACAATGAATTAGAATTGTCATATTGATGAATTTGTTCATAATATTTTTTCAAAAAAAAATTTTTTTTTATAAAATAAATCAAAAAAAGTGTTGTAAAAATTTTATTTAAAAAATAACAGAAAAAAATTTAAAAAAATTATCAGAAAAAAAAATGTTAGGGAAGAAAAATAGTTCCGAAAAAACATTTTTCCAAAAAAAAAAATTTTGTTCGAAAAAAAATTGGTTCGAAAAATTTTTTTTTTCGAAAAAAAAATTGTTCGAAAAAAAAATTTTGTTCGAAAAAAAAATTAGTTCGAAAAAAAATTTGTTCGAAAAAAAAATTTTATTCGAAAAAAAAATTGGTTCGAAAAAAAAAATTGTTCGAAAAAAATATTTTTTTCAAAAATATATTTTTTATAAATATAACTTGTTATTAATAAAAAGTAGTAATTATAATAAATATATTATAAAACATTTTACTAATTTATGCATGTCGAGCAAGCATTATATAAGAAATAACATACAAGAACTACGTGAGAACTAAGAAGTACGGCAAAAAATGAACGAACACAAAATATTATGGTAGAAATTTGGTTTAATGAACAGCGTTCTTCAATATGATGAACATATATGTTGTATTTTATGTTTTGGTTCATTAATATGATGAAACGTATTCTTCACATACAATCATCATATTGAAGAACACTTTTTCGACAGTTACCAAGCGTTCTTCATATTTATGATAGCATTCATAACATTGATGGCGTTAGTCATTAATATTATGAATGGTTCTTCAATACAATGAATCTTGGTTTGAAGAACGGAATTCATCAATGATGTACATTTTTTTTTCTGTGTAGTGCAAATTTCCATATGGAACATCCGGAATTATTCAGTGATTTATTGCGAAATAACTATCAGAGACGGGACTTTATAATTGAGAATTGATTTTAAATTTAATTGAGCAAAACAAATTCTATTTCAAAAATAAAAAAATTAGAATTGAAGCAAAGTTATTCATTTCAAAGGGATATAAATAAATTTGAAATTTTATTTCAATTCAAATTTGTTTTGAAATAAATTGAGCAAATGACGCAGTTAGGTTCTGGCCAAATCCCAATGGAACCAATTTGTCAAAAAAAAGTCCAATGACGCAGTTAGGTTCTGGCCAAATCCTAATGGAACCAATTTGTCCAGAGCAACGTCCGAGGTCGCAAGCGGGTTCTGGCCAAATCCCAAAGGTACCCATTAGTCCATAAATGTGTCCAATGACGCAGGTGAGTTCTGGCCAAATCCAAAACATTTTTCCAAAAAATGTCTCAATGACGCACCAATATGCGTATCTGGTCCCACAGGAAGGGATTCACCCAAAAAAATAATCTGTGGCTAATTGGTACAGATTCAACCAAAAACATCGAATGATCCACCAAGATGTGAATCAATGCCCCTTAAAATAGATTCAAATATCCCATGATGCATCTGCATGCAATTCAAGCCAAAATGTGGTACGTGCCACTTCAATATCAATGCTTTTGTATTTCAAATAGAATCGATCAATTCCAATTCATGTTTGTTGAATTGAAATTGATCAATGCCAATTTATAAAATTTTTGAATTGAATTGAATAAAAGTATTTCACTTCAAATTTTTATTGAATTGAAATTTGTTTACTCAATTCAAATGAAATATTTTTTGAAATACTTTTTTCAAATGCCATTTAAATAAATAGAAATTAGGGCTGTGATATTAATCGATTAATCAAATTATGTCATTAATCAATTTCCCGAATATTGATTAATCAGAAAATTGATTAATCAATTAATTAGGATTCTGATTAACCAAATTAGTGATTAATTGATTAATCAGCATTTTGTTTAATCAGAGTTTATGATTAATAGCAGGACCTGTTCACAGCTTCGCCCGTGCTAAGTTTTTGTAATTGTAAAACTATATCGTTTATAAAGTGTGGATACATTTACGCCCCTTTTCCAAAATTTCCAAAAATCCCTTCGTAGTGCGCTCTCACGTCTGGAAATCAACACCCTGTCCAAATTTCAAGTTCCTAGGTTCAAATTTAGATTTTTTTCGATTTTAAGGCTTTTCCTTTGGGTTTTCCGACTTTTCTTTTCCTAAACCACTCTTGCATTGACACGAACAAAATACAAAAGGAATTTGGCAAATCCGTCTGTTCGTTCTCTCGTGATGCTCTGGCACACACAGTACATTTCATTTTTATATATATAGATATAGATAGATTAACTTTTGCGTCGAAAAGTATTTAAAAATAATTTACTATATATTTCTTGAACATTTAGAACATTTTATTTTATTTTTTAATTATTTTAAAAATAATTTTTCACTTTATTTAAGTTGACAAATTTTTTAAATGCTATTGAATAAAATTAATTCATTTTCAATTAATAAAATGCTGATAAATTAATCAGGGTTCTGATTAATCGATTAATAATTAATCAGGATTCTGATTAATCAAGATTTTGATTAATTCATTAATCGCACAGCCCTAATAGAAATTAAATTATTTGAAAACAATTTCAATGTATGAACAATTTTAATTTGAAAAATAATGAATTAGTCCCGTCTCTGATAACTACAAACTTTAGGAACTCAGCTTTCGAGACTTTTGGTCTCGTCCGGACTTTTTCTGTGATTTATTATGAAAAAACTATAAACTTTAGAAACAAAATGTAAATATACAAAGATAGCACATGATTTTAACTATTATTAAAAAATTGTACGCAAAATGTATTGACTTAATGGAATTTCCATTTGAACCTCGACCTTCCCTTTTTGTCCCGTCTGGATCGATTACTTTTTAATTTATATAAATTTCCCGTCCGGAACCCCTGAAAATGCACATATGTATTTATTTCAAATATTGTGTTTTTTTTCTTACAGTGTAGATATTTTAAAGAATAAATTAAAATATAAATGGACTTTTACAAACAAAGAATCATTTTTATATAGTAGAAATTACAGCTACATATGACATGTTTGCAACAGGATGCAACAGAGTAGAATAATCACGATTAGCCTGCAGTGTATTAGCGCTAATCTTAAAGTCAATAAAATCAATTATTTATGTTTTGATTTAGCATTTTTCTACTACTTCCCAGTGCACGATCATTTGCCCCTAATTTCGATGGCCAACCGTACTGAATCAGGTTTGCTACAAAGTGACAAATGAACGGATTGCGTCTGCAACACATTATTAATATTTAATCAAATTGCTACACAAACAAAAGCCTATTAAAAATAATTTAATTAATATTAGAGCCTATTAATGTCATGGCGCACGTTACAGACGTGTGTCAATGAGAACACAATATAAAAAGTGCATTAAGTGACAACAATTGATCGACACATATATATGGACAAATATCAGTATTATTATAAAATAAAATCCAAATATCAACGAACAGTAACGATTGTGAAAGCGTCAAGACCGCCAACGAGATCGCTTTAAGCGGACAAGATCGAGATCCCCAGTATGTGGTGAAAATGAAACACTTTCTATAGAAATCCGGCAGCATCAGTAGCAGCGATAATGCGCTTAAAGAATCACTCTAGCAAGTGTCGAGTGTCGCTCAAACTGAAAACAAAGCAATGCAGAAAAAAATACTGAAAACAAATGGAAAATATTTCATAATTGTTCTGCAACCAATTAAAGTGTCGAGACTGCCACGATCAACGACATGGCATTATATAGAAATTGTTGCAGACCGACAGACAGACCGTCAGACAGACAGTATATGGAGCAATATAATAGAATAATCGAATCAAAGAACCGCAAAGCAATTTTCATTCAACGGTGCAGCATAGAATGCTGAACGTTGTATCTTGTTTTGTGATCTTGCGCGATTGTTGAGCGCGCGAGAACCAAGTGATCGCTTAATTGCGACTAATGCACGTTGCCCAACTTAAAACAAATACAAAATTTTGTCTTGATTGCAAAAATATAATAAAGCTGTTGTCCGATCGATCGCATAATAAGCAACAATAACCACACAACAATAGCTCAGCAGTATCAGCCGAATCAGCAGCAACATCAATCTAGAGTTCAACTGATCGTGCAACAGCAACATACATTAGCAACAATAGCAGCGATAACAACAATCACAACAACTGCAAAAACATCAACAGGTGTTGTATTCATGTTGCATGAGCATCAGCAACATTTTTTCCCGTTTATTTTTATTTATTATATCTGCCAACTGAAAAAAGTGATCGTATCTAATCTAGATATTGCAACGAAATCTTCTTCCTGTTTGAAGACTACTTTTTATTGTTTTCAATGTTGCTGTTGTTGTTGTTGATAAGCGCCAACAATAAATTGTTGCTGTCTGCGTATTGTACCTGCTGGGTTTTGGGGTAAATCAAGTTGTTGTCGCTTTTTGCCATCCGACACTTTGACGTTTATTGGCGATATCGTTGATCTCAACGCAGCAACATTTGTCACAGAAATTGCCGAGAATTGTTGTACTTTATGGCTGTCAATAGAAATGTCATGAACAAGTTTCAAAATGTCTAAAATTGGTTTGGTTCGGACGTTTTAAATTTTAGCAAAATTTCCAGAATACGGATTTGACTCATATTTAGTACGTTCGTGTACCAAATTGTTTTAGCTCATGAATTCTCATTTTTTGTACCACGAGACTAAGTTTGAGGGCACTCATTAAAACTCACATTAATGCTTAGTACTTTGAAATATCGGAGTTTTCTTTGTTATTTTTCTTAAATCATATATTTCCGTTACATGTATATACTGAATAAAATAAAAGTATTATAAAAATTATATGAATTATAGAAATAAATATTTAAAATATATGCTGTTCTTAATCGAATTGTTCTTATTATTTAAGTTTTAGGTTTTATGGTTGAGTTTTCTTAAAAATTTGTTTATAATATCCGTTTTCATATTTTATACGTTTGTGTATTTGCTTTTATGTTTTCATTTTTATTTCTTTGTTTTTTCTTTTGCATATGTTTGTGTTTATTATACCCTACATTAAGAGCGAAAGGGTATATTCAGTTTGGTACGCCGTTTGTAACAGCCAGAAGGAAGCTTCTCCGGTATGGAAAAGTATATATATTCTTGATCAGCATGACCTTCTCAGTCGATTTAGCGTTGTCCGTCCGTCTGTCTGTCCGTATGCCTGTCTGTCTGTCTGTCTGTCTGTCTGTCTGTCTGTTGAAATCCCTACTACTTAAATAATTGCAAAGTTATACCTACGCTGTATGTGCGAAAAAATTGGTGAGATCGGTCTATTGTGAAGTGTGATCTGATCACTTATATTCATATACCTCATTTAAAATTTACATCTACAGATCAATTTTACTGTATACGTGCATAGATAAACTTTTTTGGTCAAATATATATTGACTTCATGCGCAAATACATGAAAATAATAATTTCTCGCAAAATGACTTGTAGTTTCCAATAAAAAATCGAAATTCGGTACCAGTACCCATTTGTAAACATGGGTATCAAATTAATGGAAACTCGTCAGCGTTACAGTTTGTAGTTATTTTCACCATTATACGAATGGTGAAAACTACCCTGGTGAGCTATATACCACTTTGATTGGTAACCACACATATGTGTAGGGTATTTTGATAATCCTAACTATCATAATCCAATTTTAATAATTTCTAACTATCATAATATCACCTACTATAAAATGTCCCTACTTTAAAATTTTCCATGTGATCTAACCTTCCCAATTGGTTTTTATTTTTGTGTTACTTATTTTGCTGTTGCATTTTTGTTTTTGGTTATTTGCTTTTGCTTTTGTTTTTGTATTTTTGCTTTTATTTTTTGTGTTTTTTATATTGCTGTTTTTTTTTTTGGATTTTGTTCTTCTGTTGTTAGGTTTCTGCATTTTTTATTTTTGAGTTTGTATGTTTTATTTTTTGTATTTCATTTTTGTTATATTATTTTAAATGTTTAGGTTACATGGGAGGTACCACGCCCCTTTGTCCAATCCCACCTATATATAGCCCTCCGGACGAGGGTACTATGGATCCTCGACAAAATTTCAGCCAAATCGTTTATGCGGTTTAGAAACAAACCGTGGATTCATAACGTCGTTGAACGATGAATGTATTAACCCTTAAAAGCCTGACTTTTTTTTTGAGCTGAAAAAAAATTATGTTATAGAACTCGTGATTCTCGACAACGTTTGTTCTACGACTTTGCTCATAGGTGTTACTTACTTTAAACAGATCAAAAATACATCGTTGGTTCCTTGCGAAACCACTGGGCACCCGGACTTCAAAATTGAAAAAATGCATTTTGTACTTCAGGAATTCTGTTGTTTGTAAACAACAAACTTTAAAAAAGTTTCTATAGAATTTCACATAGGCTCAATTTTGAACTCCCGGTGCCTGATGGTTCCGCAAAGAACCATCCAAAAAATCCACTAAAATAAAAAAATAAATTTATTTTAAACACTCACAATAGCTTCTAGATACTACAGCGATCACGACAATATTATTTCAGTATCGATTTCGACAAATTCACCACTATAATATTTTTTTGAAAGTACGCAATTTTACAAAAGTTAATTTTCTTGAGGTTGGTTTCCCTTACTTGATATACAGCCGGCAAATGAAGTTTGTTTCAAACGGGAATCGGCGCAAACGGTGGCGCTTGGATCAATAAACATTTTGAAAGTCGAAGCGGGAAGATTAAATAAAATTCGTTGAACGAAGTTTTGATTTTCATCCGTTGGTTCCTGGCGAAACCAGTGGGCATTTAAGGGTTAAGTATCGTCAATCACGTGCATGTTTGTGAAACATTAAATTAAATCTCAATTCACTGAAATTTCATATTCTCTTCAATATAACATAGATATCAAAATAGGAACAACAGTTGGAAATAAAAGTATAAAGTATGCATGACCTTTTTGTAGTATATAAATAAAAAGAAATGATTATAAATAAAAAATAAAAAAATGCAAATGAAAAAAAGGAAAAGATTATCATTGTCTAAAAAAAATATTAGCACCAAATTTACTTTTTTTTTAATTTGAATAATATGTAACAATATTATGTTTGCTTGTAAAAACAATGTTTGTACATCTAAACATATTTATGTTTGAAAAATATCGGAAATTATTCATTCTAAACATAAATACATTTAACCGAAAACAAAAATATGTTTGACTGTCATTAGATTACTATTTTGCAATGCAATAATACTTATGTTTACACAGAGCTCCAAAGATATACGTTATGCTTGCTAAATTATGTTTGGGTGAGTAGCATGTAACATCACAATTTGTAGTCTACTTAATCATCAGTTCATTCAAATGCAAATTTTATATCATTCAAGTAAATTAAACATTAAAATTACTTTTGAAAAAAAAAAATAAAAATCATATAATTCCTCGGGTAAATAGAATAAACAACAACCAAGGTAAATTCCAATTTTGCAATTTGGCAGAACTGTGTAATTTTTCTTTCTAGATATTATTATAGTCATTTTAATGCCGCTATAGACTAAATTATTATGCGCGGTCATTGCACACTTTCGTTTTTACTTGACAACTTTGCAAACACTGACAACAGAAAAAATAACAAACTAACTGAATGAATGAAGAAACGGTCAAAGAATTTTGTAAAGCGTGCGAAAATAATTTTTCACCACAACTAATTTTAATTATGTACCTACTACAATACAAATAAAACAAGTTTACGGAAAAAAAAATATTTTACTATTTTTAGCAAGGTGTTTAATTATTTTATTATGCATCGTCTTTGTTGAGGTAAAACTTACTTCTTTTTACAAATTTTAATATATGGTTAATATATGATCTATAAAAGTGTTACTTTTCTATTAATTTCGTATTGATAAGACAAAAACATTTTCATATTTCGAATGTAATTTTATAATTTCCAAATATTTATAAAATATCAACTAAAACACGCCATATTTCTTCATGACAAAATATCTCTAAAAGTCAATAACCAATAAAAGAAATCGTTGAATGAACCAGATTTTGGTTTTACTATTAAATACGTTACCGACGAATTAATGTATACAAAAAAAGAGAGAAAAAATCTATTAAGAAAACATTTAACCATCGTTAGTACTTGTCTGTCAGCGCGTGTCGTCTCGATTTTAAGTTTCACTTTCAGCACAAAGTTTTTAAAATAATACTTTAAATCGATTAGTATTCCTCATATTCAGCTGCAATTAGATACCGACATTAAAGTGGTCTTCCGCGACGAGAAAACTTCTTACGGAAGACTTAAAGTGATTTACGAGCAGCGTTATATTTAGTCTATCTGCGGCACTTCGAGACTGACTTCAATTTTATGCTAGGTTTATAAGCTGACCCTTAAATGAACGCTGTTAATATCTCGAGAACTAATTGAGAACCTACTTTTTAATGTGAATTGCTTTTCTTCAGTTTGTGTTACAGATTTTGCTGTGCACTTGCCAAAGAAGGTATATTCATAATTAATAATATACGTTCATTTATTTTATGAAATCTGTATTTTATGCATATCAATTTTTACCCATTTCATGTTTAGATTTTTCTTCAAAATCTTATTTCGTAGGTATGGTAATTAGATTGAAATAGTCTGTCTCTGCACCTGTCGAAGATTTTTTGAACTAGGTTCTTCACTTTTTTTCATAATTTTTAATATTTTTGTTTTCTGTTATTAAAAAATTGCATTAATACCAAGCGAAAAGAGCTGATTAGATTTATAAGGAACTCATAAAGCAATAGCAAATTCTAAACTTACCATGGATATAAAGGGTTTTTAAATAAAACAAAAACGGTTTTGGATATCAATGAAATACTTTATTCCTGTAAAAGAACGCTCGATGCCATTATGCATGACGCTGAACCCAATTTTCGACGGTTTTCAAGCATAAATCGGCCGATACTGCTGCAATTTCACGTTCGATATTCGTACGAAGTTCATCAATCGTCGCTGGTTTGTTGGCATAGTCTTGACGTATACCCACAGAAAATAGTCTAACGGCGTCAAATCGCACGACCGAGGCGGCCAATCGACTGGACCATTTCGTGAGATAACACGTTCTCCAAACTTGGTTTCCAATAAATTGATTGTGGCATTCGCTGTGTGGCTTGTGGCGACGTCCTGTTGGAACCACATGTCCTCCAAGTCCATATCATCCAATTGGGGCCAAAAATATTCGGTTATCATTGAACGGTAGCGATTCTCATTCACAGTAACGTGCCGGTCTTGATCATCACGGAAGAAGTACGACCCAATGATGCCGCCGGCCCATAAACCGCACCAAACCGTAATTTTTTCGGGATGCAATGATGACTCATGGAGTACGTGTGGATTGCTGTCTGAACAATAAGGCATAGTTTGTTTATTGCCGAAGCCATTCAGCCAGAAATGAGCCTCATCGCTGAAGATGATTTTTCGATGAAAATCCGAATCATTTTCAATTTGTTGCTCAGCCCAATTCACGAACATATGACGCTTCTGGTGGTCAAGCGGCTTCAGTTCTTGCGTCAATTTGATTTTGCGAGGATGTAGGCCAAGATCCTTTCGCAAAATTCGCCACAAGGACGTCACAGAGATGCCCAACGCTTGAGAACGACGTGTGAGAGACACATTTGGTTGATTTACATTTTGATGTTGTCCCTTAAAATGGTGTATGTTCTAATAGAAACATAATAATTACTACATCCAAACAAAATAAATATTTGAACCGAAACATAAATATGTTCAAAATAAAACATGATTTAGAACGACCTGAATATTTTTGTACTTTTTGTAACACAGTTATATTTATTTAATTTACAAATGACAAAATTATTCCCAATACGAACACATTTTCTCAACGAACAACAAAAGACACGTTGCAGAAAATGCCAGTCATCGAGTTTCAACTTCGTATACAAAAAGAGTGTTACAAGAATACTTATATTTTTATTTAATTTCATTTTTTGGTTTGTTTTCAAATATCAGTATCTTTAAAAGGATCCAATACATACTTCAAACGACGTACGTTGGGAAAAAAATCAACAAAAAGGCTAGAATAGCCCTCATAAAGTAACTTACGGGAATTCATTTTTTTTGTCTGCTTTACAAATTATAGATAAGTTGAGGAATAAAACTCACGACGACGAAAGAGACGTAGGTATAAAATTCTGTTCAATGAGTGAAGATTTCGTATACAAGAAGAGTTTTGCAAAATACATTTATTTAAATTTCATTTGATATTTTTGTTTGGTTTTAAACATCAATATGTTCAAACGATGACCAAAGAGACGCTGCTTAACGTTGTCAACTTCGTCTGTCGATAATTTACCGAAAGAAGATGAGCGTTGCAGAAGTACGTTTCTTTAAATTTTTAAACTTTTTAATTCAAACATATTCAAATAAATCTTTTTCTATCCATGTACCTTTTAATTGAGCTTTCAGCGATTTTTTTAAAACTTATTAATTTCGGAGTTGTTGAAAAATGTTATGGTAAAGTGGAATTTTTAAAATTTAATCAAAATGCTATTTTATTCTCTCTATTTTATGTTTGTTATTTTTTTCATAACAAAATATATTAAGGATAAAACAAATGTAATATAGTAATAAAAAATAATCGTAATGCAAGAAAAAAATTTGAATGAAGTTGAAGAATATTTAACGATATACTCTTTTTGCTCCTTTTAAAGGTTCGCTTCTCGGCGAAACCAATACAACAAACATTGCTTAAATTACGTACTACACCTTACCATAGAAAATATTTCCCACTTTACCCGTAAATCATAATTTCAACAGCACCATTTAAGCAATTTTAAATTAATTACAAAAACCCATTTGTATTTTAAAAGGTATACAATATGCGATCATTAAAACATTTCGTCTTAATTAAAAATTCCAAATTTCTTATATAGCTCTCTGAAAAACTTTCAAAAACATTTTGTTTTCATTTATTTTGAAAATGCAATAATAAGGTATTCATTTGATTACGACCATCGATGTCGTATTAAGAAGAACTTGACAATTGTTTGTTTTTTATAAAAAAATTGAGATTTCCCACATTACCCCATGTCCCACTTTACCCGAATGACGTAGAATATAAGAAACAGAAGCATTTATAGCCGGCTTAGACCGACTATAACTTGGAAAATTTATACTAACTATAGTACACCATCAATTGAAATGTTCCTATTTCAAAATATACCATGTAACCTAACCTATTTTACTGTTTTATTTTAGCCAACTCGCATTGTAAAATAGGAAAAATCTGAAACTCCATCATAATAAGAATGGATTTTATTATTGATCTAGTTATCTACTACTGGATGAATAAGTGGTTAAATAAATTAATGTTTGCCATGCACAACTATCTGCATTGGTTTCAACTATAGTATTTTAATAATTATGACATGATTCGTAGTTCCATTATTAGATTCGGCAAAGCAACGGCTTTGACAGCAGACACTCAATAGAAACAGCTACCTTAATATTCGGTTTCCTCGCTTTAATCGCAAATAATCTATGGTCTCCGCGGCTGACCGATTTGGCAGCGCCATTTAAAACAATGCGCGCCAATTAATCGATTGCATTTGTCGCTGTTTGAGCCGTATTTGTAGGTTATAACAATTAGTTGGCTCACACAATTGGCCATATAAATTCATGTGAACTGAGTCTGCACTTGAATGCAGATGGTCTCTTCCTTCTCTGTTTGTCTCGGGGCGTAATCCTTAAATGACTTTCTTGGTCAAAGCAATCGCAGCGATTGATCGCCTGCAAAAACCAATTTCTGCTGAATCATGCGCTGTGTTTAATATTTGGCCATTAAATTAAAGCTTAGAACATTGGATATGATGTCGAACGATCGTAATGCGATCGTCTGTTCATAGAGTTTGTATCGAAATGAGTTTGTGTGTCGATCGTCCAGTTTGATTGCCTATTAAACACCTCTACGTCGTGTCAGTGTGTGGCTCATATGTAAATTCAATGGCTGCCATAACTCCATAAGGCCAGCGACTACCGTTTGCGCCATCAGTGAGCAATTGGCACTTAAACACCTCACCAAAGAGCCACCATTAAGCACACTGTGGCTCTTGGAACCTAGTGATCGTGCAATTTTTCCAAGTGAAATCGTTCGTATCGATTCGCACATAAACCAACGGCACTCGGGTAGCCGTGGGCAAGCAAGTGATATAATTGGGTTCTAATTTGTCGGAAGACGGTTCAGCATGCTCGACTATTGCTCGACTGTGTTTTATGAATTAATTATCATGTACAAGGTTCGCTGTAAATGCCATGTAAAGTGTGATTTTATGCTGATCATAACATTAATGTTTACCAAATTGGCGGAGCATATTAAAGGCTGTTATAAATATTTAAACGAAAATGAAGATACAACTATAATTTACGATGCATAACAAAACCATTTGGTGTTCGTTTTACCATATGGCATGTACTAACTTCTAAACTATTAGGAGTTTGCACAAAATTTATGCAGAAACAAAATTAAAATATGTAAAATATTTTTAATTATAATAAATACCTGCACATTCGTTTATCTGTTAATTATATTATAAAATATGTAAAAGATGAGGTTAGTTTGAAATAATATATCGTCGGTGATACTGCAAAACCGTTTAACTGCATGTGAAAATTACGCCTAATTTTGTGTTATAATCGGGTTTTTATGATATGTTGATCGGATAAATTAGATAAATGTTATTATAAGTTATGACGTACTTAATTTTGTATGAAGTAAGTGCTGAATTGAGACTGAACATAGTTTTGTTTCTTCTGTAAAATTCATTTTATAAGAGGTATTCGAAAATGTAGATAGACGGTTTTGCAGTATCACCGACGATATATATGATTCATAAATTGAATGATGTTCACATTTTATTTATGAATATTTTTAAGTTCTGCACCCAGGTACACACAGAAAAGTCCTCTTTTGGCATGCGGTTGGAAAAACAATAAGATAGTTGTATCAACTACATTCGGTTAAATCGAATTCTGTACAAATGTGTTCACAGAACTACCGTATTCGGTAGGCGCTTAAAATATTAGCCTATTGTTCTAAAAACAGTTAGAAATTGGTTGTAGTCCAAACTAAACCTCTTTTAGTTTTGACAATAGCAACCGACTAAGCGATTGAGACAACCGAATAAGTTGGTTGGCCAAGAGTTGGTTGACGCAACAAATCTTTATTCTGTGTGCAGAATTAATAAATTATATTAATACCATTTGGGAATATTATTGCATAATGTTTATGATACAGTATTTATTAGGGCTACGAATCACAAAGCATTTTGTCAATCCCGGGACTTTCGGGATTAGGAAATAAATCCCTGGTTCCCGGGGTAAGGTCAAAATTATTTAAATTTGTATTATCTGGATATTGTGAAGTGAAAATTATATTTCTGCTTACCTTTTCTTTGAACATTTCTATTTGTTATACCTCACTCAAATTGAAATACGATTCCGGTTCATATTCTGAAAACTTTTTGATACATATAATTTTATATCGTTATGTACATAAAGCTTCCTTATCCAAAACATAAATAATACTGTAAATAAGAATATATAGTACAATTATAACATTTTAGTTTATAATTATCATTTATGCGATGACTTAAAAAAAAACTTTTCACAACATGTTTCACAGCATATTTGTCGGCGTTTACTTTGTTGTCATTTTATACATGGGCCATTCCACATCAAATCGACCAGCGGTTTGAACTCACCTTCTTCGATTTCAATGAAATTTGGGCAGCTAATAAAGCTTATTGAGATATGCTTTGACCAATTTATTTTTTATTTTTTTGGACCTCTACTTCCAGAGATACAGTGCTTCAAAGTTACAAAAAATTGACCAAAAATCACTTTTGTATGGTTGTTTATATTTCAATATCTCTTAAAGTAGAAATGCTAGAAACTTCATGATGGCTCATTTTAAAGGTAATAGAAATGCTTTAAGAAAAATTAAGTTGTGTGCGGTGGCCATTATCTTTGCATTTCAAAATTGAGGACCCTTTTAAAAATTCTGAAAAAATCATGTAATTTGATTGATTTAATATAAATGTTCATGCCAAAATTCAAAATGGTATTCTGATAGCATCTTATTTTAAAAATTAATTTTCTAAATTTTTACAAATTTTTTGTATTGAAAAATAATTTTTTTTTTTTCAAAAGTAAAATTTGCAATAATTTTTTAATATAACTCTATTTTCGAAAATGGCGTCAGTTTCATCAAACTGTTAATAAATAATTTTATAAATTTTTATTTATTTTTTGCATTGAAAAAAACATTTTTTTTTCGACAGTAAAAGTTGCAATAATTTATAAATGCATTTCTAACTCTGAATTCTAAAATGGTGCCAGTTTTAACATATTGACTCTAGTTTTTGAGATAAATACCATTTTTCGAAAAATGTAAAAAATATACCCCAAAATCAATATCTCAAAAACTAGAGTCAATATGTTAAAACTGGCACCATTTTAGAATTCAGAGTTAGAAATGCATTTATAAATTATTGTAACTTTTACTGTCGAAAAAAAAATGTTTTTTTCAATGCAAAAAATAAATAAAAATTTATAAAATTATTTATTAAAATCAAAATCCCATCCCATGCAATCAAAATACCATCTGGAAATTTAGCATGAACATTTGTATTACATCAGCCAAAATTTGTGATTTTTTCAGAATTTTAAAAAGGGTCCTTTTTAAGGACATCAATTTTGAAGTGCTAGAAAAATGACGACGGGCCACATTTTCAAGTTTAGAAATAACAACATAATTTCTATAAAAGCTTGTTCTATTAGCCTTAAAACGAGCCATCAATGGAGTTTCTAGCATATCTACTTTAAGAGATATTGAAATATGAACAACCATACAAAAGTGATTTTTGGCCCATTTTTTGTAACTTTGAAGCACTGTATCTCTGGAAGTAGTGGTCGAAAAAATTAAAAAAAATTGGTCAATGTATATCTCAATAAGCTTTATCAGCTACCTAAATTTCATTGAAATTGAAAAGGTGAAATCTCAAAATTTACTTTTTTTGGTCGATTTGGAGTGGAATGGGCCATAAAAATAACAGAGATATCCTTACATGATAACAATCATTTTTCATCAAGGTCTACTGATGAATAATGAAAATATGCTAAAGGCTGCAAATTTATAATTAAGTAATTTTCATTTTATCTACACATTATTTTCATTGATAATTTCATTTCGGGATTTTCGGTCCAAATTTAACTCCGAGATCCCGGAAATTGAAAGCACTAGTATTTATTTTGTATTTGTACCGAGTATATTTTCTTTTCTGACTTTATTACAATTATTTATTCATATATATTTATAGTTTTTATAGCCATGGTCATCCGTCAAGGCGAATACTTCGAAATACTTGTATGTATCTGTTAAAATGTATGTTTCTTGAAATCACGATTACATGAAAACTAGAACAGCTACATCAATGAAACTCCAAAGTTAGATTACTTATAAATCAATAATATCTGGTACTAAAAATGGACATGATCTGTCTATTGTTACCTGTGATCAGACCACTTATGTTCAAATACTTCTTCGAAATCCTTGTATGTATCTGTTAAAAATGTCTGTTTCTTGAAATCACGATTACATGAAAACTAGAAAAGCTACATCAATGAAACTCCAAAGTTAGATTACTTATAAATCAATAATATATGGTACTAAAAATGGACATGAACTGTCTATTGTTACCTGTGATCAGACCACTTATGTTCAAATACTTCTTATAACACTACATTGCGGGAAAACGTGACTGGTTCAAATATAATTTGTCACTGTTCTAGTCCAAAGGTATGCAGAATGGAGACAGTTCGTAATCATTATACATGTCCTGTGACCGGTGCCAGTGGTATGATTTTGAAAACCAATTCTTTAATAGGTTTAAAGGTCTCAATGAGATGTTAATTCATCGGCTTAGACCGACTATAATTTATATAATCCTAACTATTATAATAATACCTACTTTAAAATTTCCCATGTGTTCTAACCTTCCCATCTGTTTTTTTTTTTACTTTTAAAATATTGATCTCATACCTTTTATATGATATCTGTGAAAGGTTTATTTTCTTCTTTCACTTTACTGGTCCCCTATGGACAGTACGAAGACTGGTCGTATGGTATCTATGAGGTGTCAATTCGTCAACTTCTTAGACAAAACCATGTAAAAGTTACCGGTACGTTTCATATGATTGGATTAGAAATAGAAACAGTTACTGTCACCATATCGCCAGTCACGTGTTCAGTCACGTACCGGTTCATTTTCCCGTAGGGGTAATATCAATGGGTGAATTTTACTATATATCCGCCACAGTGAATTTTTAATATTAAAAGTAAAAACACTACTTTATCCTAATATTAATAAAATTAATGTAAAGTCATTAAAAAATATCAAAATTCGGTAGGAGTACCGAATTTCGGCATTGACCGACTATAACTTTCATAATTCTTACTAACTTCATCTCACCAACTAACAAAATTTCCCATTTTAATTAATTTCCCTTTTTAAATAATTTGGGCCTTATTTCTTAACGAAATATAACACCAAATTGAACTAGTTGACCAAAAAAGTTCACTTAAGCCGGTATAATCTAAAATTCACTTTTAGTTGTAAGTTTTATATAGGGTATTTGAACATACGTAGTCAGTTCACAGGTCACAATGGACCGATCATTGAGACAACTTAGATATATAAGAAATCTAAATTAGGAGTTTTTTTAATCTTGCTTTTCTAGTTTAGTTTTTAAGTAATGATAAAAATTGTTTCGTTTACACACTTTAGTTGCTTGTGTGAAGCTCCTCCGGGGGTTGTTTTACAAAAATTTATAAAAGATAAATTTTGGTCCTAATTTATTTCGTATTTTCTTAAATGTATTGGACGTATCATACGTTTTAAGTAAAAGAAGTAAATCTTAGAATATCAAATATTTTATTCAGCACGGAGGGAAAAAAATTCTAAAATCCAGAAGGAATCAAGAAGAAAACCGAAAAATTCTTAATTTCAAGAAATGGATTTTCTTAGTTGTCAAAAAAGTAACTAAGTAGAATTATTCTTGGATTCAGTTATTAATTTCTTGGGTATCAAAAAAGTAACTAAGTAGAATTATTCATGGATTCAGTTATTAATTTTATATATCAAAAAAGTAACTAAGTAGAAGAAGTCTTGAATTCAGTTATTAATTTCTTAGGTATCAAAAATGTTGTTGTTGTTTTCGTCCCAAAATTTAATGAACACGTGTTCGTATAGTTGTTGTTTTTCGATCTTGCTTTGTCGCTATTATGTGTTGTTTTACTTTGTCCGTCTGTCAGCCCCATCAGTATGTTCGTGTGTCTGTCTGTCGATATGTTGAAAGTAACTAAAATCAATTATTTCGAAGCTAATATGAAATGAAAACAAAATATAGTCCAGTTAATTTATTTTTTATTTAGAACTTTATTACCTATATGCGTTTTTGTATATTAAATGACTTCTTGAATACTTAATGTATTTGAATTGTTTATTTTATTTTATTTTTATTATTATTATTTAATTTAATCTCTGTATATTATTCTGAAACCGTTTACTTACCTTGTACACTTTCTCCTCTTCTGTTGGTTATGTATAAACCCTCCGCACGTTACCCATAAGCATTGTATAGTGTATTTAGATAACAATGGAATGAAATCAACTTGGTACTTATGCAAAATTGAACCCAAATTTATGTTTACGAACTGAAACCATACCAATATTCGTAGGAAAAATCGTTTTTTCTATTTATATCTTTAACATTCGTACAAACACAGACGCTTGCTTGTCTGGCTGTGCTTTGTTGTTCTATTCGTGAAAACACACACATGCAAACATTGTTTATCACGCCGTTTTTTGATACCTAAGAAGAAAAAAATTTGCAATCCAGACGAAATTGTACTTGGTTACTTTTTTGATACCTAAGAACTTAATGTCTGAATATTTAGAAAAATTTGGCTTAGTTACTTTCAACAGACAGACAGGCACACTAACAAACAGATGGCGACCTCGCAAAACAAAGCATACAGACAGAGCAATATCGATGAAAACAACAACAATACATGAAACACGTGTTCTTTTTGCGTAGAATACAGCAACAATTTTGCGTGTTCTTTTTGGTTTTTAATAATCAATAAATTAACTTCTGAAAATCCAGTTCAATAAAGTTTGTTTACTTTTTTGACCACTAAGTAATTTGATTTCTTGATATCCAGATGACGAATTCTTGAATTTTAGTAGTATTTTATTGATATTAGTCAAATTCTACTATTTTTCTTTCTAACCGAATTCTTCTCGAGTTTTAGAATTTTATTTCCCTCCGTGTGGTAACTAATTAACAGTGTAAATCTAATTTTTAACCATTCGTTATTGTGCGGTGCCGAAAAAGTATTTTCGTAACTTTAATCAATCATTGTACGTAATAAAGCATAGTAAGAGTACGATGTACTAAGTATCTGCAAAGAGTACAAATTAATCAAAATAACAATTAGAAGAACGGAACTTACGCTGGTAAAGGTCTGTATTTCGAAGGCATATAATGGTTTGGCACGAAATACCAATGGCTTCTGTGCGCGTTGTATGAGAAAAAGTAGGTTTCGCTGAAATTGTGGCGACTGAGCAAACCAATTTTTTAACTCGAAGGCAACAGTGGCAACTTCCAATGACTAATCAATTTAAAAAAGATATGAAAGTATAAAAGATATAAGTATAGTTCATATAAACAAAATACAAAAATATAAAAAATAAATAAAACAATCAAAAAACACCAAAGAAAAAATAATTTTATAAAATACTTTTGGGGTAAAAAAAGAAAAATGAGATTTATTTAATCTACATTAAAACTAATTTAGTGCACACAGAATAGAGATTTGTTGCGGCAACCAACTCTTTGCTCAACCAACTTATTCGGTTCTCTCAACCGCATAGTCGATCGTTATTGTAAAAATAAAAAGAGTTATAGTTTGTTCTGCAATCAATTTCAAACTATTTTAGAACAATTTAGTACAGATTTAGAACCATTAGGAGTGTGTATAGACTAATATTTCATGTGTATAGCATATTTGTAAACCATTCGATTTAACTGAATGAAGTTAGTTGGTACAACTAACTTTTTTATTCTTCATGCCAAGAATTCATGCCAAAAGAGGACTTTTCAGTGTGTGGTATTACATCATTTATTCTATAAAAATGTATTGCAGAAGTAAAGTACTAAATGCACATTTTATTAACTTTAAAGTATTTATTAAATAATTTATTATCTACGTAATAAAATTAAATAAAATGTATTTAAATTGAAATAAAATTACTACGTATGTAAAATGTATCGAAAAGTATTTAAATTTATTATTTTTAATTTAAATTTATTATTTTTTTTCCTCTGTGTTTGAAAGAATCAAATAAAAATCATAATAAAACTCAAAACAAATCAAAATGTTTATTGTATAAAAAAAAAACAACTCTGATTAACCTACATCAAAGTAGACCATGTTGCCCATGATGCACCAGTAGAAGAGCTGCATGAACGCGGACAGCATGTACATCTGAAACTTAAAGGCCACCATCGGTCGATTCTTGGCCAGCATGGTCTCCAGCGCAGTGAGGCAGATCAAGCAGGTGCTGGCGCCCATCTGCGCCACATAATTAGAGTAGAACAGTCGATTGATGCGATCGATCAACGCAATGATATGCTGATGAAATCGTACAATTTCGCGCAGTTCCGCCCACATGTCATCACCGGGACCGGACGACTCGTCCAGTGCACGAATGCGCACACACAGAATGCGCAGGTTGAGCGCCGTCTGGCTGAGAATATTGCTGCCGATATTATCCATCAAAATAATCGCAATCAAATTATACAACGTGCAGATACACTGAAAAGCGTAGAGGCACATGTAGACGTTTGGATGCTGTGCCGGATCATGCAGTGCGTACGGCAGTCGGATGCGATACGGCAACGTTTCATCCGTAAATAGGGGCTGCACGCTGATCGCGACAAAGAAACAGATGCCCAGCAATATGTAGCAGAACCATGAAATGATTTCGCGCACATAGAAGAATCGTTGCAATTGGCGGATTTCACGCTGACCCGCCGTCAGTTGCGACAGACGTGCGTGCATCAGATTAAATTCTTCCAGAATATCTTCGATCTCAGACATGTGCTTGCGAAACAGCCAAATCTTTAGTAGAATCAAATAGAGCTGTGGGTCAACGGATGAAAAAATGTAAGCACGAATTATTTCGGGATCCAACTGAATTTTTTGTTCTCAAAAACTGATTTATTATTTAAAAGGACTTTGAGCACAAATTATCAATCAATTTTGCCCTATTGCAAAAAATTGTTTAATAAAAAAGTTTATTTTTTTAATATATCGAAATTTGTTGTATTTTAAGGTATTCGAAAAGATGAAAAAATTCGATTTCAAACAAATCATCAAAGGCTCCGAACTGCTCGAAATATATCAATTATTTTACCTATATCTTTGCCATTATTGATCTCTAAGAACTCAAGTAAAAATAAAACCAGTTGGGAAGGTTAGATCAGTTAGGAAGGTGAAATTTTAAAGTAGGGACATTTATAGTAGGTGTTATTATAATAGTTAGGACTATAAATACCCTACACATGTGTGGTTACCATTTAAAGTGGTATATAAGTCACCAGGGTATACGAATCCTGAAAATAACTACAAACATTCAATCGCTGAAGAATTTCCATTCATTTGATACCCATATTTACAAATGGGTAGGTGCACCGAATTTCGATTTTTTTTTTTGTATGGTTATCATATTTCAATATCTCTTAAACTAGATCGTTTAAAAGCTAATAGAACAAGCTTTTAGAGAAATTAAGTTGTTACTTCTAAACATGAAAATGTGGCTCGTCGTTGTTATCGTAGCAATTCAACATTGATGTCCTTCAAATGGACCCTTTTTAAAATTCTGAAAAAAATCTCATATTTTGGTTGATTTAATACAAATGTTCGTGTCAAATTTCAAGATGGTATTTTGATTGCATCATATTTTAAAAAATAAATTTCTAAATTTTTATTTAATTTTTGCATTGAAAAAAAAAATGTTTTTTTCGACAGTAAAAGTTGCAATAATTCATGAATGTATTTCTAACCCTGATTTTTAAAATGAAGGCAGTTTTATCATATTGACTTTAGTTTTTGAAATATTGATTTTGGGGTATATTTTTTACATTTTTCGAAAAATGGTATTTATCACAAAAACTAGGAACAGTTTGATGAAACTGACGCCATTTTCGAAATCGAAGGAGGTGAGTTCCAACCGCTGGTCGATTTGGTGTGGAATGGTCCATACAGTACAATTCACCAGTAGATTTGTTTTATATGATAAATTTGAACATAAGTGGTCGGTTCACAGGTCATAATGGACTGATCATGCCCATTTTTACTGACAGACAGCGTAGATATATAAGTAATCTAAATTAGGAGTTTCATTTATTTGGCTCTTCTAGTTTTTCTGTTATCGTGATTTCAGCAGACAGACGGACATCGCTAAATCGACTAAGGAGGTCATGCTGATCAAGAATATACTATACCGGAGATGCTTCCTTCTGGGTGTTACAAACGGCCTAACAAACTGAATATACCATTTCACTCTTAGTGTAGGGTATAAGGGTATAAAAAAGAAAACCATGTATAGCGCATGTAAATTTCTAGAAGAAATTACAAATTAGTAAACTCTCTGTGTATGTTTAATAGGTTACATACACGGAGAGAAATAAACTTCTAAAACTGAAGAGAACTTCATCTAGAATGCAAAATAACAAAATTTCAAATATTTCATATGAATACTAAGAAAGCATATGAATACTAAGAAAGCAACCCAGTCTGTCATGTTTCGGAGACCTTCGATTCTTTGAAGCTTTCTTGAACTAACTTCGATAAAAAAAATGTTCGATCTCGTAGCTTTATCGTTTCTAATATTTAAAATATTAAAATTTTACCGTACATTCTTATTTAAGGAAAGATACGATATTTAAGCATTTATCACATCGATATCGCAATGTTATTCGAAGCAACCTCGAACTTTGTTATTGTTTTTTTCGATATCGTTCCGATTTCGAACATTTTGATACTTAGAGAGAAATAAGAAAATGAAAAATAAAAAATGTGTAATTTTGCACCTAGTTTGAGATACAGTATGTTAGAGAAATGCATGTTACTGACATAACCTAATCAAGAAAATTAATTATAAAGTATAATCTATAATTCATATTTTAGACAATTAAATTACCTTTCCAAAGGCATATCACATCCCTTAGTGGAAATTTAGTTCTGGATGCGATCATTGTCTGATCAGGCTGCTTGATTTCAATAAAAGTAATGATCAGAGGTTCACATCAGTGCCTGATTCAAAACGTGACGCTATTCGCAGTTGCTATCCTGATCAGGTTGCCTGATCAGTCTTCCTGATCTTATCATTATCCTAACCTTATACATTGAAATGACAAAACATCAACGTTTTGAGAAAAACTTTTAAAAAGTGAGAATTTAAATTTCTTTTGAATTTAAGTTTAACATTTATTTATTATTTTAGGAAAAATTTTGTTACGAAATTTTATTATAAAAGGTGTTTACTAACATCTCGATATTATAATAATTATATTAAATCCAATCGTGTTTTTTTTTATAAGTGTCCATTAAGTAGGCATTAGATCAGTATTTTTTATGAAGAATGGTTCAAGTTTCCTTACGTGAATTTGAATTTAGGATTACCCTTGTCTACCCTGAAACGGATCGTTTCATGTTACCTTTAGTAAGGATGCCTTATCGTATTCTAATCAGGGACGGATGGATCATAAGGCTAACCTTAACCAATTTCCACTCGGGTCTTCGAACTCCATGATTTCCTCCCCTTTTAAAATGTACGTAAAGTTGAAATTTACAAAATAAAAATACAAATTATGACCTCCTTGGAGGGGGACATAATCCCATTTGGGATTATGTCCCTACGGGTTATTGCTGCCCACCTCTTGACTATGTTATGTCAGTAATATGCATTTCTTAAACACCATGTATCTTAAATTGGTTGCAAAATAAGACATCATTTTATTATATATTTTATAGAATGACGCCCTCAATTTTTGACATCGATGAACCCAACATCGATATCAATAATAGCGTCGGTAGCTCAAGGTTAGTGCGTTGGTCTGCGAGCCGAAAGGTCCCAGTTTCAAGCATGGACTGAGGCTAACAATATCTTTTCAGAGAAACAAGTTTCTATACCGCGCTACCTCTCGGCAGTAAATGGCAAACCTACGAGAGTAAAACATTGCCTATGAAAAGCTCTATTAAACTGTATGTAACACCACTTTGAGTACAAATGCACAGCTCAAAATGGTGAGAGAGCTCGGCCTGAGTTCTTATAGGACTATAGCTCACTGTATAAATATTTCTTGCATATATTTAATAATTAAGAAATAAACATTCCCGAAATCAAGATATTTTTCGTTTTGCTTTATATCACTCAGTATTCTTCATGGTTCTTTCTAGATTTCAAAGTATTTTCCATCCACGGAGATAAATTATCCGGGATTTGCTTGAGGTTTAAAATCCGAAGTAAGTAGATTTGATGTCGCCATATTTGAGTTTTCACGCTACGAAAAATGTATTGAAATCGAATCGATATCAAAAAAAAATATAGTCAAAGATTGAGGTTGTTTTTAAAAATATTGCGACATCGATGTGATAAATGTTTTAAATTGCTCCTCCTCATAATGTTTGCATATACGAGAAATTTAGAAAAATAGAAGCTATTAACAATGATAACTAAATTAGTTCGAGGCAACTTAGAGGGATCGAACGTCTTCAAAACATAGCAGACTGGGAATTTAGACATAATAATAGTTTGACGCTATAGGTATCAAGATCCTAGACGAGAACTCTCACCATTTGTGCTGTAATTTGAGCTGTATGTGTTATATCTGTACCCAAATGGCTGGACCTACAGTTTAATGCCAAACGGCGCACAGTGTACCATTTTCACTTTTAGCTTGTCAAAAGTCATAACTTGAAAACCAATAGAGATAAAATATTCAAATTTTAAATTTATGTTTTATATATGAAAACAATTCTTCTTGCTAAAAATGGGACGAATCTGGCAACTGTCACGTCAACCTCCCATACAAATGGTAATGCAAAATTTCGAAAAAATCTCAAAACTTTTGATATTTTGTATAAAGATACAAAATATAACGCGATACACTAAGAAATTCTCCTATTCACAATTTGTAAAAAATAACAAATAGAATTACAAAAAAAAATATTTTTACTTCTTTACTTCAATCAGAATCAGAAACATTCATATTATTTGAGGGATTTTTAATAATTACATAATTTCTCTGCTACTCAAAAATCGAACAACTGGTGACGTATGATAACAGAGGTCATAATGTAATTTATTTCCTAACCAATGATCTGACCCACCGAAGCTAGTGTCAACGAATCTAAACATTCAATTTTCAATATGAAATGCATATTTAAAAATACGATCGTAATATTACACAACGTTTAATAAGAGTGTATCTGAATTTTCTGAACAAAATGTGATTTGTTTCTTTCTTCGCAGAGTGCACAAGTTATGCGTGATTTTTTCTTACCCCGACCAACACGACGAGATCATCGCCGAAATGCACAAAGTCCCCGCTTGCCTCGTACAGATCGCACGTGATGGTCAGCACAAAGATGACCAGCAGCAACACGATGAACGCATTGCAGATCGCGTAGTAACGACCGTGCTGCGGCCACAGCCCAATAATGCTGCAAAAAAAGGCCCCCCCAACAATTAGCAGTTCGCGTAGTGCCCGAAGTCAACTCGACAGACCGTAAATAATTCCGCATGTGCGACAGCGAACAATGCGATGGATGCAGCGACGGATTCTGTGGTTGCCGCAGCAACGCGTGAACATTGCGAACAGGCGCCAAGATGCACTGTGCGGTGGTGGACGTCTGCCAGTGGCTGCCATCGCCGATGGTTGCCACCGACTGCATCAGCTGGTTGTTGTTAATAAATATCGTGACTGTGCTCTTAGCCATGTTCGGCAGCTAATAAAGACCTTCGCGCACACAGGATCACTCAACGAGGCGGTTTGGCGTTATAACGTTTACAGTACCGCATTTATAGTCCGCCCGCCTACCATCGTTCGAAACAAATATCGGCGTTGCCTAACTACATCAAATTAGCATATTAGAGCCGAATGCAAACGTCAATTAGCTGCGTGCCCACCTGCAGCACATCATGCAACAAATTCCATGGTAAATATTAGAAATTCTATTAAATGGTGCAAGGCGTGGCGTGACGTGACGGCGCGCAAAGCAGTGGTTCTTAAACAAACAAAAAAGAGTTGTAAAAATGCCCGCATCTGTCAGCAAGATATTCTAAGAAAATATGTCGAGATCCGGACAACTGTTTCCCCAAAAGAATTCTGCCCCGAGACTATTCTACCTAGAGACAATGCTTCGCCGTCCAATTTACTCACGAAATAATCATTTCCCGAGATAATTATTCCCAGAGAGAATTCTTTCCATAAATTACACATACTTACATATTTTTTCCATATACACCCGGGAAAAAAATACTATATAAAAAATAGTTTTTTACTATTAAAAATCGTCAATAGGATAAATTATTATTTTAATTGGAAAATACCATTAATTACTAGAAAATACCATGACATTGCCATTGAGTTTATATGAAAAGATTTATTTTTTGTATACTATTAAATCAATAATTGTCCTATTGACCAATTTTAATTGGATTTGAGGGAATTTTTTTCTGGGTGTAGTAACTTAACATGATTTTTTCCTATGATCCTCATAGAATTCGATTGCTGATCATTTGAAAATATTCTTAATGCCAAATGGAAAATCATGAATTTTAATTGATATTTTGTGAATTCCAAAAAGAAAATTCATGTATACTGAAAATCAACTGGAATTTTTGAATTACAATTGAAGAGCTCATTTCCAAAACGTGCTATGTGAAACGAAGATATGTTTAGTAACAATGATAGAATCAAATTAGAACATACGTGTTTTCCACTCGTAATATTTCCGTTATCTCGCGTTGTATATTTACTTGTTTTAAATAAGCATTTTTTGGCCGTATATTTTTAAATAAAGGCATTTTAATTTTAATTGGACAGCACGTTTTGGAAATAAGCTCCTCAATTGATGTCTTTTAAATTGCAAATGGAATTTTTTTAATTTAATTGTTGTCGTATAAATTTCAAATGAAATTTTTGATGTCTTTTAAATATAAATTTAATACTTCTTGAATTACTTGGAAATGGTATTCACGGTCAAAAACGTAGGTTCATTTTTTACACTTTGTAAGTTTGCATATTTATCCTAACTAAAACGAATTTTTTAAAATTGATTTTAAAGATTTACATAAAAACGTTCAAATAAAAAGTTTAAAAATTAAAATTATATGTTGAACAAAATAAACCTTTGAATTACATTTATAAACTATTAGGTTGAAAAATTGTATGCGTGGTTGGTATGGTTGAGATATTTAACCATATAGGTTAATTTTTCAACTGAATTAGTAAAAAACGAGTTGGGAAAGTTAGGTCACATGGGGCGGATTTTTATAGTCGGTCGGGCCCGACTATGGAATACCCTACACCTTTGGTGGGGATATTAATGTGGGATATTTAATTGCATACCTTAATTTCAAAGTTTTTAATAATGCTGAACCTCCCCACCCTCAGAATATTATTCATATATCAGAAATTTACGTCTTATACCCATAAATTAAAAAATGTATATAAAAAAACTAAAAAAAAAAAAATTGAAAAATATAATTGGGCGGACCACGCCTATATTTAAAATTTTGAAAGGCTAATATTTCATAGATTTGATTTTAATAATTTACGGATCAAATTTCCACTATGAAAACCCGGGAAATAATGAAAAAAAAAAGTGGGCGTATCACGCCCATTTTTGGACCACATATTTTTAGGTGAATTCTAATAATGCGTTTTAAATTTTATAACTATACCTTGAATACTTTTCGAGTTATTAGTTCCGAAAGAGTTATTTAAAAGTGACTTGTATGGGAGGTGGGCGTGTCCGTTGACCGATTTGGCTCATTTTCAAACTCAGTTCCTACTTTTGGATAAAATTTATTGAGACGAAATTTTATCGTATTCTGATCAGTATTTCTCAAGTTATTCTGTATTCGGACAGCAAGACAGCAAGACGGACAGACAGACGGACATGGCTAAACGGACTCGGGTAGTGATGCTGATCAAGAATATATATACCTTTCCATACCGGACACGCCTCCTAAGGGGCGTTACAATATATGCACAAAGTTAATATACCCTGCTCATAGATGTAGGGCATAAATATCAACTATTATTTTTTATTTTTAGTAAAAAAAATTATATTATTTTATAAATTCATATATATTATTTTATTTTCATTATTATTATTTTTATAGTTATTTGTTTTACGGGCTCAAGGTCCAATTAAAAATACTCTTTATTTGTATTTTAATTTTTATTTTGTCAAATATTTCGGCCTTTGTCGAAAGCCATCTTCAGGGACTCTGTCAAAGATGTTAACATATTAATCAACTTATTATAAATTTTACACAACAGATTTATAAACTTACAGAAATTTTAAACAAACATTATTGCATATAACATATACTTTAAGTAAAATATTCCACAGTTTTTGACGAATACGACAATTAACAACTTGTCATTGCACCGTCTGAGTCTTCAATGATAATTTTTGGTTCTTTGTTTCCTAACTAAGTCTCTGAATAAATGCGCGCATTTTTCCGTGTCCATTTTGTAGTTTAGTCTTTCTTCGTTCGGTGTGTTAATTATGTGGAGCATTTCCAGAGTGTACCTTCGGAAGTAGTTCGGCTCCTGTTGTAAAACGTTAACGTTTTCGAAGTCTGGAGAGTGTCCGAGTTTTCCACAGTGAGCGGCTAGTGCTGTTTTCTGCTCTATCGGTTTGCCTTGAATTTTGTAAGTCACAGTTATTTTATATTTTTCGGTCACTATCTATCCACAAAATTTCATTCAAATCGAAAGACATCGTGCCAAGATTGATATTTCTGACGTGAAATAAACCACCTCTGTTTTATATAAAATTTCAATAAAGATACTTCAGCATATACTTAATTGATAAACATCATAAATCCTAAGTTTTTCCACTTCTAAAATGTTGTTAAAATTACTTTAATTCAGTAATTTAAATCTTCAATGTACAATCATTTTAAGATTGTATATATTTTAAAACCAAAACAACGTGGGTAGGGCATATTTAAAAATTAGAACAGTTAGAAAAATGTGAGTAGTTTTTGTCGTTAGTCTGTATTATGTTCTGGAAAACTATAAATGATTTTCTTGATTATCATTACAATACAAATGCTAAAAATTAATTCAAAATAAAAATAGTAAAAAAAAAATCCAAATTATTCAAATTTCTCAAATCGTTTCGTAATCGTTGTGAATTCTCAAACATCTTTTAAATTAGTTTTTTAAATGACATGTGCTAGCATAAAAATGAAATCGAAATTAAAAACACACCTCTCATAATTTATAACTGAAGTCATATCAATTTAAAATTCATTTCGCCCAGCTTTCAAATTTAAGTAATTGATCTAACATTTGTAAATTTATAAACAGTATAATTAACAAACAGAAAAAGTGATTTTCATTGTAAAATATAAAACACCATAAAACACTTTAATCTATTTGATTGATATTTGATGATTAATCTAGAAATAGTGTCGAAAGCGAATCACTTAATTGCATAGTAACTTTATATTACATAAATACAATTTAAAAACTCCGTCTACCACATGGAGTGGCAACCACTGTGCGCAAATAGCCCGCCCCAAGATCTATAATAATCATAAACTTATGACTACTTGCCACAGTAAAATATATATTGTATATTGAGTACCATATACATCTTTCGCATTGATCGATCGATTATTTTAAGACGGCAATTTGGCCGATCATTCAGTCCAGCAAAAAGTATAGACACATTAATGCGGAAATGTTCAAAACAAATAACTTTGAGCTACCCTGGGCGTCTGAAATCAACATTAGATTAACTTGTGCTGAAGGATAATTTCGGAAATAATGAATACCGGCACGCGATTTGATTGCTAAACATGTGCGAAATTATGTTCAGGGCCGCAACCGGTCACTTGAAATGGAAAAAGGCTTATTAAATAATATCTTATTATATATATTCATAAAAAAACATTTTGAGAATATTTCAAAAATTAAGTAATTTAATTATTTTGAAAATACTAATTGGTTTCAGTTTGCAACAATTTATACCATACCACGATTTTTTGTCCAGAAACGTATCGTGCGACTGAATAATGAATACTCTATGTAATGTGTGGTAGCGTTGAGAGCCGATGAGAGTACGAATGGGTTGGCTTAGTTAGATGTCCGAGTAGAACGAGACAACACACTGGTGGAATTAGGCCATGTAAAAATTATCTATTTTAGTACCTATAAAACAGGCTTACACACTGTACGGTTCTTCAGTGCTCAAGAGATCCAATATAGGATGAAATTTTTTCGTCCCCTATTAAATATATATCACCTTGTTGTATATCACCTTGTTCAATTCGGATTTTAGAACACCAGTCCAAATGTGTGAATAGTGTTCCATCTAGAATTGTTTTCCATACTAGCTGGACCCGTGCACGACTCGTGCAAAGATTTTGTGAATGCAAGGATATGTAGCTATTTTATTAATATAACAAACATTGTAATGCAAAAACATTTTTATTATTTATATCAGGGACCCGTGCTTCGCTGTGAACGTTTTTTTATTGGTTTTATAAATGTAGTGACCAAAACAAAAATAATCAACTTTTCTCAAAGACAATTCTTTCTCAGACTGTGCTTCCTCGTAGAATGTTTCGGCCTATAATTCTTCCCAGTAGACATCTTTACGTAAAATTCTTTCCCATAGAACGCTTTCCTGTATAATTCTTCTCGGTAGAATTCTTACCGTAGATAGAATTCTTTTCGTAGAATTTTTCCCGGTAGAATTCTTTCCCGTACAATTATTCCCCGTAGAGTTTTACCCAGTAGAAGTTTTAGTGTGGTGAGTTTCGGTATGGTGAGTTTAGATGTGGTGAATTTTGGTTGGTGAGTTTTAGTGTGGTGAGTATTATTGTGGTGCGTTTTACTGTGGTGAGTTTTAATGTGGGGAATTTTGGTGTGGTGAGTTTAAAGAATTTTGGGTGGTTGTTACCCTGGTGGGAAAGTTAGTGTGATGGTGAGTTTTAGTGTGATGAGTTTTAGTGTGATGAGTTTTAGTGTGATGAGTTTTAGTGTGATGAGATTTATTGTGTTGAATTTTAGTGTGGTGAATTTTATAGTGGTGAGTTTTAGTGTCGTGAGTTTTTGAATGGTGAGTTTTAGCGTGATGAGTTTTAATGTGGGGAATTTTGGTGTGGTGAGTTTAAAGAATTTTGGGTGGTTGTTACCCTGCTGTGAAATATCTTGATATCACTATAATAACTGTTGACATACACGTAATGTAAAATGTATCTTCTATGGGGGGTGCCACGCCCAATGGTACAATCACTCCCACATTCGGTGAAACCGTTTAGAATAATTAAAAATAACGCTTACCAAAATTTAATTAAATTTGCTATCCCAATTGCTGATATAATGTGTTTTTAATTTTTAGGTTATATGGGAGGTGCCACGCCCAGTCCACCAATCTTACCGAGATATAGCATATACTCTGCCCAGGCCAAACATACATATTGTGCCAAAATTTTATTCAATTCGGTTCAGCAATTTTGACGTCTATTCGGAATTTAAAAATATATGTATTAGACAAAAACAACAATGTTCGAAAAATTTCGAAAAAAAAAATTGGACGACAATAAGAACGCAATGGTCGAAATCACCATTTGAAAAAAAAAAATAATCGACAAAAACAACAATGTTCAAAAAATTTCGAAAAAAAAATTGTTAAAAAATTTGTTGGACGACAAAAACAATGCAATGGTCAAAATCACCATTTTTCAAAAAAAATATTCGCCAAAAACAATGTCGAAAAAAAAGATTGTTTTTCTTTTTGCTTTTGTTTTTTTGTTTGTTTTTCTTTTCTTTCATTTTATTGTTTTTCCTTTAGTTTGGATTTTGTTATTGCTTATGTTTTTGTATTTTTGCTTTTGTTTTGTGCTTTTGTGTTTTTGGTTTTAATTTTTTTTTGTATTTGAGTTTTGTTTCATGTTCGTAGTTGGTGAAAGTGCTCAGTTATATCGTTTTGAAAGTTTAGGTTGTATGGGAGGTGCCACGCCTCTTTGTCCAATCCCGCCCATATATAGCCTATCATTCCTTCCAGAACAGACGGAGATGCGGAACAAATCGACAAACCAGCAATATTCAGATTTATTATATTAATAGGATAGGATGTGGTGTACACAGTAACTCTGCCGAAAACCAATATTTTATAAATTCAAATACGTTATTCTACAGTTTTAGTTGTAGTTGTCAGCACGCTCCATCTTTATCATCATTCAAGTTCCCATTCTCTCACATCCAGCGAACCTCAGCTGAGGCTGCCAGGATTTTGGAGACCCAATCCAAATGTGTGAATTCTATTCCATCTAGACCGAATATATGTGGTGTAGACAGTGCGTAACTCAACCGGAGTGAATATATCATGGTCCGTTTCAGAAAACCAAGGCTTCTTTCGACATATCAAATATATGTTCATCACAACAGAGATCACCATGAATTGATATGACCAGAACGTCAAGAGCACCACATACTGAGGAAGTGAATCCAATCGTTTGTGGAATAAAAGACAACATTGGGTCTTGTTTGCATTAAAATCAATTCTATTTGAAAGGCCCACTCGGAGATTGTTTTGGGGTCATTATTGAGCGTGTCAATCACAGTGCGCCTTTTACTCTTAATTTCAATTTATCTTAAAATATTTAAAGTACAATTTTTAGATGTCCTTCTGCATTTCATTTATTGCAATTTGTCTATTCTGAAATTCAATTTTACTATTCTGATTAAAATATTTAAATTTATCAAATGAATTTTTTTAACTTCCATTTTTTTGTTTCTAAATTAATATCTATACTATAATGATTTTTTTATTAGTCTTTATATAAATTTAATGTGATTTATGTATCATTGTAAAAATTTACCCTAATAGGGTAGATAAGACTTTTAAGGGCTTTTAACTCAAAAGGGTTCCATTATCTCTTCCCGACTATAGTCCTAGAAAATGTATGCTTGGAAATAAAATCATGTCTTTAACTCATAGACTTTTACAGAACCCAATTTAGCATAATACAAATCATGGGTTATGATGGTCTACACACATTTTTAGTCGCGTTTTTAATTTCGAAAAAAATGTTTAATTATTATGTAGGACACTTTAACAGTATCACTGTAATTGGTTAGAAAGTACCGTAAATTAACTGTTTTATCATTATAAATATTAAAAAATGGGGTGATCTGTAAGGAAATTTTGAGAAAATCAATGACAAAGTAAAAATTTGTATTCTTATTTTTGTAAATTTCAACTTTACGTATATTTTAAAAATGGAAAAAAATCATGGGTTCAAAGATATGATATACCATTGAAAAGGTAATTTAATTGTCTAAAGCACGAGTTTGAAATTGATAATCATTTATCAACAGATACTACTTTATAACCATTTTTCTTAACTAGGTTATGTCAGTAACATGCATTTCTTAAACACACTGTATCTTAAACTCTGTGCATAATGGGACATTTTTGTTTTTCATAACATCCTGAATATGAATGCTGAATATGAAAGTCATAATGTAGAATGAGAAATTAAAGTTATAATATGAAGTTTCACTGTTCAGAGAACTGTTCTATTTTGGATTTAGAACGAAATCGAATTGAAATTTTTTAATAAAATATTATGGAACTCCAACTGCCACCATGCTATTATCCATCCCTGTGCAAATTCACGACCCACGGCACATGAATATCAACAAGAAAATATACCGGCCGCATTTTAATAACTCTGCATAATAATAGATCACAGAGTAACTGTGTCCGCCCCATCGATGGCCTCGGAGAACAACAGCAACTGGTCGGTCGGTCGACGGAACCACAATACTTACCTACGAAAGGTACCCGACGCATGTATCAAATCACAACCGGTCATTAATGCAAATCGAAGATGAGCAAATATTCTACTTGCTGCTGCTGTAGTAGTTTTGATTAGAAAACCATTAGTTAGAATTTCAGATTGAATTCTTGCCAATTGCATGCGATTGCATATGAAATGAGAATGTAATTCGAGACAATTGTCGGTTAGATAGAGGGGGCACACAACAGGCGCAAGCCATAAACTAATAACTGGCGTCAGGTGGACGGACGAGTTAGACATGAAGTTTATTTTTTTTTTAGGGACGTACGCGTTGATTGGCAATTCAGTTCAATTAAGAAGTAGAATTCTTTGCACAATTTTCAGCGTATTAAATTTATGACTGACTGGAGGCAGGCGAGGTGTTTGTGCTCAGGAGCAGCAGCCGAGTATCACTTGGTGGTATTAGACAACTGGTTCTGGATTATCTAATAGTTATTGGTGCTCGAAACAAATAAATATGTTAAGGCGCTTTATAACGTAACACTTCAATTATAATTATAGTTGAGAGTGTGAAATAAATGTGTATTTATTTGCGCACATAATTAGGGTTAGACATCGGTAAAGAAGATAATATTTTTATTAGTATTTATCAATTCATGAGAATTATGAAATTATTATAAGTATCATGTTAACAATACCATAGAATGGTCTTAAATGTAATGGTCTACAAAAAATATATTTTTCTTTGGAAAAACCGACCCTAATAAAGCAGGGAATTTGTTGATTCCAGCGATCAATATTAGTATATTTAACTTAGTCCACTTAGGTCAAGTTTCAGTAATTTATTCAAATTAAACTTTGATTAAACTAGGTGTAATTTCGTCTATAATCAACATATTACAAAAATTTAAATGTCGTAACTGATTACTAATTCGCTATGTTTCGTATAATTTCGTAAAAAAGATATTCGGAATTTTTGATTAGGAACTACACTGAAAATCTAATCTGCTTAAAATACACGAAAGAATATTCGTAAATTTATGATAAAATTGTTTGTTTCACTCTCCAGTACATAGCACTTTGTATCTGGCAAGACCTTGACCCCGCAAAAACAATATTTTTGCAATAACTCTATTTTAGGTCGAAAAACAAACAACAATTTAAAATTACGAATATTAATTATTTATTTTACGAAACTATTCGAAGATTTTATCTGCAAAAGACATTCGTCCATAATACGAAAGATTCGTAATTTATTGAATATTTGTGTACCTTTTTACGAATATATTCGTACATTTTAAGAATGCTATCCCAAAAGTAGGAATATTTGGGATAGCATTTGTACATTTATGAAACGTATGAAACATTTTACGAATTTTTCGTAAAATACACGTATACTTTGTTTAACAAAAAACTGACAATGATAATGACGACTCATTAATAAAAAAATATAAAATATTATGCACTGATTTGATACTTTTGCACTTTTTGACACAAACTAAACTCGAGTTAATCACACAGAACACATTTTAAAACTGTATTTTATAACTATCTGCTTGCGACCGCGTTATCAATTAAAATAAAATGCTGTTTGTACTAATTAATCGTTAAAATCACAATTGTTTCATAACATTCTACACATCGTCGTTTTAAAACGAAAAGTCACCAAATACATTTTTATGAAAAACTTAAATTTCGAGTTTTTGATTAATATTATCAAAAGTAATTGATTCATTTTTAAAGTTGAAATATCAATTGATAGATTTACATTTTCTTATCATGAGAAAATTGGATCATCGATTAAAAATTGACGATATATAAAGATTTTTGTAAATGAATATATGGCGTTTTGAAAAAGTATTTGGTGACATTTCATTCTACAACGACGATATAGCCTCACAATTTACGAAAATTTTGTAATATATTCGTGAAATGTAAAGCTCATTAGTAAAATATGTTATTCTTTCGTAAAAACAATTGTAATAGAAAATATAATACCGAACGTTTCGTAATTTAAACGAAATATTCGTAATTTTGTTGTTGTTTTAAATTTACTAATATTGATTCGTAATATATACGAATTGTCCACTTGAGACACGGGCGACTTCACTTGTTGCTGTTGCTAGCTGGAGCCTCTTTCGTTGGTGGCTGCTTCGCTGCCAATGGGCACCGATGTAACAATGTAAAAATAATTTGAGACACTACTTTGTCATTTTTGAGACAATTTAAAAGTTCAATAAAAATGCGTGGTTGTTTTAGGTTTAAGTTCAAACGTTACAATATTTATTTCTAAGTTAATTTTAAGTTCTTAGTTTTAAGTAATTCTACGTCGTTCAAAAGTAAACGTTCTGCTGCTGCAGATGTTAGAAGTGAAGTGTCGGATAAAATGTTTCATGTGACAAACGTCACTTCATGCCTTGATGATCCTCTCACCTACGTGCGTGTATGCGTGTGTCAAAGTCTTTTGGAGACTTGGGTGGTAGGGTTGCCATATGTTAATTTGCATCACCGCAAATATTTTTATGCGGCGTTTACATCATTTTATGAATATAAATGGAAGTGGAATATTACGTTCGCGGCGCGAATACCTATAGTTCATAAACATTTTTTTGGAAAAAAATAGATATTACAAATGTTTCGTATATTCTATGAATTATTCGTGTATTTTACGAAATTAAAAAATTAAGAAAAAATATTTCAAAAAAGGTCCTAGTCCAAGCGAGCTGACTACCAAATTCCGACATTTCTGACGGCATGAGTTCGAGTCTCAACCACACCGAATTCGTATAAACGAATTATTTGATGTTATCAATACGTCATCACCGGGGTTCCAATTTTGATGACCTAAATTACGCTAAAAACGACAAAATATGATTTTAAAAATGACCTAAGCATTATTTATACAAAAGTATAAATAACCGAGTTTTAGCTAATACAGCTTAAATACAGCTGTGATCAGTTGTTTCCTAAATTACACATTCTATTGGAAGGCAAAATAATTAGTTCTACTATATGGTAGATAAAAAAGAGTATTCTCATTTCTACTACTTCTACGATTGTGGTTAAAAGTAATATAGTGTAAAGTTACTTAATTACTGAGCGAGAAAAAGCCGACACATATTCATTTTCCTACTCAGTTCAAATCAATAGACGATATAAACGATAGTATTGGCGAGCTCGTTTTAGCTCGTTTTAAAGTAGTGAATCTATTCTACCGTTTATTAATTGGTGTATGTAAATTATATCCACAATCAGTCTACGTTCGTCAAGAGACTTTAAATGTAGTAGTTTCAGACGATCTTCGTATCGTTTAAAACCCTTGATAGTGAAGCGTTGGAATTTTTTCTGTATTCAATGCCTCAATATGTACATTGTAGAAAGAAGAATTCAAGTATTTTCATATTTAAATTAACCAATGTATAAAAAATTTACTTTATTCAATTCCATTGGTTAGGTAACGAAGAACTTTCTCAAGTTTTACGTTAAATTTGTTTTAAATACAGTATGTAATAAAAATTATTGCATATGTAGTAATATGTTATAAGTCTAATATATTCGATCTTTAAATAAATGCAGAATGTAGTAAAGTTAAATGAGTGTGTAATTAAATTTTAACTTGTAAAATAAATACAGTATGTAGTAAAATTGAAAAAATATGTAGTCAATTATCTACATATTTGAAAAATTATTATTTAAATCAAAATAAATACAAATTTATTCAAAATTTACAGTAATGTTATTTTCCATAAAAAATGTTTTTCAAAAACATCAATGTAGTAAAAACAAATAGATATAATTTGAACAAAAATTAAAAAGAAATGTATTTATGAATATGGCACTCTTTTATTCGTTGATTGTTTTTTGAAACAATAATTAAATTTCGCGGTAGCTCAGTGGTTAGTGCGTTGGTCTGCGAGCCGAAAGGTCCCCGGTTCAAGCCTGGACTGGGGCTAACAACATCTTTTCATAGAAACATTTTTCAATACCGCGCTACCTCTCGTCAGTAAATGGCAAACCTACGAGAGTAAAACCATTGCCTATGAAAAGCTCTCACCCGCCGTTCGGATTCGGCAATAAACTGTGGGTCCTACCACTTTGAGTACAAATATAACACGCACAGCTCAAAATGGTGAGAGAGCTCGGCCGAAGTTCTATACAGTACTGTAGCCCCAAACTATTATATTATTATAATATATGACATATCAACATTTTTTTGATTTTTGCTCGTTGAAGACGTCATTTACATTTAATATTTGATTTGCGTACCAAAACTCGAACTTTGAGGTCCCGGGAGGTCCATTTTCTATATTCAGATTTTGCTGAAATATCTACACATCGAGGTTGAGCATTTTTCGATTTGGAATCATGAAAATTCATTTTCTAAATGATTTTTTTGATTTATTTTTATTATGTTTTCAGGATTCCTCTGCTTTTTTTAACTCAAACAACTGATATGTTTCTGTGGAAACATATTTATATTCAAAGCGTTCCTAAAATAAGTTTGGGTTTTAATATATTTATGTTCCGGTTCAAATATTTATGTGTTTGGAGTAGAATAATGATAAGCAGTTCTAGATATTGTGATTAGCATTGCTGTTTTATTAAAAAGTGATTTCTACCAACATCACATTGACAATTATTTTCCAATTAAATATACATTTTTAATTCTAAAACATTTCTACGAATTTAAAATTTATAAATTGTATAGAATTTTACAATTTATTATTTTCCAGCAAGGGACATTTATCGGGTCATCCAAATAATTCATGGCAACAGACATTTGCAACATGGCTTTTTTTTTTTTGTCCACTTGCAGTGCCAATAACTTTGCCAGACAATATCTTTTTCCAATTTGTTTGTACATTATCCATAGATGCAACTTTATCTTTGTTGAATAATTCCGCTACATTTGGCCATAAATTATTTTGTATTCTTATTGCCGCAGAAGATTCACATGCGTAGCGCAGTCGAAGATACAAAAGAAAAAAAAATTGTAATACGATAAATAAATAATAAAAATGAACAACAAAATAATAATGATAATAAACAGCAATGCCAGGCAATAAAATCGAACTTGTTGCTGGAACTAGTCGCAGGAGTTATGGTCACAACAACAGCAACATTTAAGAGCCATGTTGCTGTCCACGTTGGTTGACAGCCGTGCAGCAAACAGCGAGCAACAGTTGCAACGACACAGTGTGCGTAACTAGTACTACAAAGCACAGCAACAACAACAAATATACCAATAAATACGATTTAAAGGCCTATAGAAGAAGGTTGTTGCTCGGGACGAATTCCAATTGCACCAGTATTTAAAAAGTTGACGGGATTGAGGTTCAGACGAGTTCGCGTAAGTTTCAATTTATTGGAATTTATTTTTATTCTAGTTTTTGCATGGCATCATAACAGCCAATTATAAGACTCTGTTCTAGTTATTGATTTTGTTTTTATTAAAAATGCGGAAATAAATTAAAAATAAATACAAAATATAAAATATAAAATATAAAATATAAAATATAAAATATAAAATATAAAATATAAAATATAAAATATAAAATATAAAATATAAAATATAAAATATAAAATATAAAATATAAAATATAAAATATAAAATATAAAATATAAAATATAAAATATAAAATATAAAATATAAAATATAAAATATAAAATATAAAATATAAAATATAAAATATAAAATATAAAATATAAAATATAAAATATAAAATATAAAATATAAAATATAAAATATAAAATATAAAATATAAAATATAAAATATAAAATATAAAATATAAAATATAAAATATAAAATATAAAATATAAAATATAAAATATAAAATATAAAATATAAAATATAAAATATAAAATATAAAATATAAAATATAAAATATAAAATATAAAATATAAAATATAAAATATAAAATATAAAATATAAAATATAAAATATAAAATATAAAATATAAAATATAAAATATAAAATATAAAATATAAAATATAAAATATAAAATATAAAATATAAAATATAAAATATAAAATATAAAATATAAAATATAAAATATAAAATATAAAATATAAAATATAAAATATAAAATATAAAATATAAAATATAAAATATAAAATATAAAATATAAAATATAAAATATAAAATATAAAATATAAAATATAAAATATAAAATATAAAATATAAAATATAAAATATAAAATATAAAATATAAAATATAAAATATAAAATATAAAATATAAAATATAAAATATAAAATATAAAATATAAAATATAAAATATAAAATATAAAATATAAAATATAAAATATAAAATATAAAATATAAAATATAAAATATAAAATATAAAATATAAAATATAAAATATAAAATATAAAATATAAAATATAAAATATAAAATATAAAATATAAAATATAAAATATAAAATATAAAATATAAAATATAAAATATAAAATATAAAATATAAAATATAAAATATAAAATATAAAATATAAAATATAAAATATAAAATATAAAATATAAAATATAAAATATAAAATATAAAATATAAAATATAAAATATAAAATATAAAATATAAAATATAAAATATAAAATATAAAATATAAAATATAAAATATAAAATATAAAATATAAAATATAAAATATAAAATATAAAATATAAAATATAAAATATAAAATATAAAATATAAAATATAAAATATAAAATATAAAATATAAAATATAAAATATAAAATATAAAATATAAAATATAAAATATAAAATATAAAATATAAAATATAAAATATAAAATATAAAATATAAAATATAAAATATAAAATATAAAATATAAAATATAAAATATAAAATATAAAATATAAAATATAAAATATAAAATATAAAATATAAAATATAAAATATAAAATATAAAATATAAAATATAAAATATAAAATATAAAATATAAAATATAAAATATAAAATATAAAATATAAAATATAAAATATAAAATATAAAATATAAAATATAAAATATAAAATATAAAATATAAAATATAAAATATAAAATATAAAATATAAAATATAAAATATAAAATATAAAATATAAAATATAAAATATAAAATATAAAATATAAAATATAAAATATAAAATATAAAATATAAAATATAAAATATAAAATATAAAATATAAAATATAAAATATAAAATATAAAATATAAAATATAAAATATAAAATATAAAATATAAAATATAAAATATAAAATATAAAATATAAAATATAAAATTAAAAATTAAATAATTCCGCAGAAATAAAAGTTCAATGAACGATTTCTTTCAACCAATGTTGTTATCGAATATAAAAACGTGTTTTTCCGAATTGGCGTGACGCAATTAGATCATCATCAGTGGAGCCATTATGCATTATACACCAACCGTGATAAATATTCCGATTGTTCTTAGTTTTTGTTGTATTATTTCTGTGTAAAACAATTTCGTTGACATGCGATCGCGCGTTGACAGTAGTTACAGCATAGGTCAAACCAACGTACGTTCAACCCATGTGCGAAATTCCTGCACGGGCCAACGTGTCGTCCGCTCGTCTGACATTTGCCACAAAATGTTGCTGATGTTACTGATGTTGACATCGAGATCCTCTGCGGCAAATAAATCAACGCAATGGCAACAGCAACAAGTTGCATTGTCTCGCAACATGGCGCGTGTCTTTGATTACGGGCAACATGTGCCTTCGGTGGTTGAACTGGACTCTAGCAACAAGTCGGGTACGGCATGGAGTTTGTGGGAAGCGCCTGTCAGTTGCTCCATTTATATTGGCGACAGGCAAACGGTTCTCAAGTGGCATCAAGTTAAATGGAACATTTGGAGCGCAGGCTGATTTCACTGGTTGATGCCGTGATTTGGGCATCGCTTACAATGGACGTATTGCTGCTGCTGCTGCTGCAGCTGCCATTCCACTTGCTGTTTTTGTTGCTATCGTTATGTTGCTGGTGGTGCTCCATCTACGGCCTGGCATGCTGCTTAATATCCACAAAATGTGGTCAATCGAGTCGTTTGTGCGGCAATGAACCTGGTGCGCGCATCATTACGGACGCAACAACAACAACGTTTGCATTAACCGATAAGCCTCGAACAGGTTCAAGTGCTGCCAAGAATCCTACAGCGTTGCCCATCTTCCTGGACTCCATGTACACCAAGAACTGTCTGCCGCTTGCCTTCTTCGCATATCGCGCGCGTTTTTTGCCTGTATTTGCCTATCGAAGCGGCATAATTTTGCGCACAACGGGAAGCTTGTCAAACGGGTACGTGTTAGTGTTAGAGCGTTGCAGCTTCTACGCTCTTCCAATGCTGCACGGTTTTCCCAGCGCAACATCGCAATGTTTTTCTTGCGATTTTGTAAGATTTTTTATTTCATGCGTTTTGTGCGCATTTTGCGGAAATTTATGTTTTTCTTTGCGTCATCAACATCATTTGGCGCTACGGCAGCTTTGCACCTGGCTTAAATGCTCAAGGACAGGCGACGCACAGTGGACTGAGATTGGCATCTGACAGTCAAAAATCTGTAACATTTGTTCGGATTAATTTTTCCGCGGCCATTTTTTATTTTAAGAAAAAAATGTTTTACACGTATATTTTTTTAAAAGAAAAATTTAATGAGAATATTTTTTGACGCGACTTAAACGCGATATTTACGACAGTGTGTCGCGTGGACGTTGACCCGACTTTATGTAATAATTATGAATTATGAGGACAGAATTTCATAAATATTAGTTAAATTTTTTATTAAAAAAAAGTCGGTTCCGCCGGTCGTGGCGGGTATAGTTTGTAAAGAATATTTACTTGGAATGATTTGAAGATTCAACAACAGAAAAGAAAATATTGGTATTCATTGGCCCTTGAATGTTATGCACTATTAAATCAAGATTTCATATTAAATACTGCAAAAAACTGAAATCACCGATGTAAATTGTTTAATTAAAAAAAATCGGTTCCGTTGTGTCGTGGGTGATAAGTTCGTAAAGAGTATTTAGGTGGAATGATTTGAAGTTTCAAAAATAGAAACATTGAACTTCATTGCCCCTTGGATGTTATGATATATTTATTTCAAAATTTATCTTAAAATTAGACATTTATAAAAAAATAAGTTTTTAAAACTTATCAAGCCTAAGTTCAAACAAAAATTAATAGATATCTTTAGTACACTCAAAAAAATAATGTATTCAAATTAATACAATTTATGCACTTGTTTAAAAAAAAAATGTTTTGAATATATATCAACTACATTTGTATTTATTTGCTTACTTTTTAATGAAAAGTGTACTTGTTTTCATTTTTCATACAAAATACAAAATATGTGATTTGCGCTTGTTATTTGAATTTGTTTTTTCATTTCTTTTCTATTGTTCAACATTGAAAATTTTATAAATAATGAAGTGCAATAAATTATTATATGAAAACTAAAGACATTAAGAAAGTGTCCATGGCTTTTGTTTCTGCAAAAATATGCCAATTTCATTTATATGTTTTGTGTGAAATATTGTGGTTTTAAAACGTGTGTAGAACTTATAAAGTGGTATTAATGTGACAATATATAATTTCTGAGGAAATATGTATTATCTTTCTATTGCTGTGATAATTTGAAACTAAAAAAAATATCGTGTTGTAATATGACAACCTATCTCACTTCGAATGCGTTTTTAGTAATTAGTATTCGTCTTTATAAATTAAAAATATCATTAAACTGTATAAAACTTTTTAATAATATTCGTCTATCTTATCTATAAAATGTATAATATTGTTACGAAAATTCAGTCTACGGAAAACTGATCTAAAAGTTCGTATCTCTGGATTGTGTACAAAATAAAAGCACTCTTATGTTTGGTTTAAATTATAACAATCAACTTTATTAATTCACTTTAATAAACAACTTTACTAACAACAAATTCTAACAACTGCTGCATGTCAACAACTCATGTTTTTTAATGCGCTGATCTTCCATCTGTTTCTCGCACACTGTCTCAGTGCGCTGAATGATCTTCCGTCTCTTTCTAACACATGCTTAGTGCGCTGAATTGTCTTGCGTCTCATTAATTGTTGTTGATTGCTTGCACTATGGGGTAAATTACCTCTTTTAGTAACAATATTGATATACATATTTAGTTAAAAAAAATCAAAAAAAAAATGTTTCTTCTGTGATTTGAACACACGCCTCCCGGGTACAAGACCTGAGTTCTCACCGTTACGCTATCAACCTCCTTTGCTACAGATCATGTATTCACAATCTTAATTCAAATAACTAAAATTTGTGACGCATCGACAATAAATGACTTAACTTGGCAATTATCACACGAGATGCCCTCGACCACTTTACAATCACTACTGAAGTGAAGTACCTCAGATGCGGCTCCCTTATATACTGCATGCATCAGTTCGACACGTTTCGACAAGCTTCTACTTGTTTCGAGAACCTTCTACACGTTTCGTGAATGACGCATGCTATTGGCATCTAATTCGCACTCATGTTTTTTAATGCGCTGATCTTCCATCTCTTTCTCGCACACTGTCTCAGTGCGCTGAATTATCTTCCGTCTCTTTCTAACACATGCTTAGTGCGCTGAATTGTCTTGCGTCTTATTAATTATTGTTGATTGCTTGCACTATGGGGTAAATTACCTCTTTTAGTAACAATACTGATATACATATTTAGTTAAAAAAAAATCAAAAAAAAAATGTTTCTTCTGTGATTTGAACACACGCCTCCCGGGTACAAGACCTGAGTTTTCACCGTTACGCTATCAACCTCCTTTGCTACAGATCATTTATTCACAATCTTAATTCAAATAACTAAAATTTGTGACGCATCGACAATAAATGAAAATTAATTGATTTTTTTTTTTGGAATGTGACATTAAAAAAAAGTTTAACATTTTACAAATTTTGTTTTTAAAGCAAAAATTTTAAAGAAAAGGAGATGAATGTGTAGCCTAACGGGTAGAGCATTGGACTTTAACGCCGGAATCAGAAGTTCGATGCCAGCTTGTGACAACTAAAATATAAGAAAACATTTTTATTCAATTCGTAAATTTAAATGAAGTAAATAAGAAATAAAAGAAGACGAGTGAAAAGAAACAAAAGAAAGGAAAAAGGAAAGGAGTGGAAAAATGAATAAAAAAAACGTTTTTTTAATAAATTTTGTGTATTAAAAATACAAAAATGTATTTATTTTTCTATACTTTTCTGTACAACTAAATAATTGCAATTTCAGTCATTTTAAGACAAATTTATTTCAAAATTTATCTGAAATTCAATAAAAATATGTACTTCTTTTTTATATTTTTCATACAAAAACAAATACATGAATGTATTTAAAACAAAAGTAAATGTCTTTGGACGTAAAACGAATACAATTGTACTTATTTCAAAGACATTTTTTTTTTGGTGCAGTTATTGAGATACAGAGTTTTGAATTTGGGTAATATACAAAAAAAACACTATATACCGTACCAAAGCCAACATATCATTTTTGAATTAAAACCAGTTGGGAAGGTTAGATCACATGGGAAATTTTAAAGTAGGTGTAATTATGATAGTTAGGATTATCAAAATTATAGTCGGTCTAAGCCGACTATAAATACCCTACACATATGTGTGGTAACCATTCAAAGTGTATATAGGTCACCAGGGTATACGAATCCTTTTCTTTCATTTGATACCCATATTTACAAATGGGTAGATGTACCGAATTTCGATTTTTTTTTGGGAACCACAAGTCGTTTCGTGGGAAAACATTATTTTCATGTATTTGAGCATAATGTCAATATATATTTGACCAAAACAGTTTACCTAAGCACGTATACATAAAAATTGATCTTTATATGTACATTTTATATGAGGTATTTGAACATAAGTGGTCGGATCATAGGTCTAAATGGACCGATCTCGCACATACAGCGTAGGTATATTAGTAATCTAAGTTATAAGTTTCATTTATCTAGCTCTTCAATTTTAACAGACAGACAGACGGAAAGACAGACGGACATCGCTAAATCGACTCAGGAGGTCATGCTGACCAAGAATATATATACTTTTCCATACCGGAGATGCTTCCTTCTGGGTGTTACAAACGGCGTACCAAACTGAATATACCCTTTCACTCTTAGTGTAGGGTATAAAAACGGTTCCGGCGGATCGTGGCAGGTATAGTTTATGGCCATTGGAATTTATAATCTACTATAGTCAAAATTTAGCTTAAAATTAGACATTATAAAAAAAATTTAAATAAAAAATTGATAAATTACAGTAGTTTATTTTTATAATAAATTGTTGTTTGTTTGTTCGACCTAAAATAGAGTTAATGCAAAAATATTGTTTTTGCGGGCTCAAGGACTTGCCAGATACAAAGTGCTATGTACTGGGGAGTGAAACAAACATCAATTGACAAAAACAAAAAGATGTTGGCTGACCGCACAGTTGTTTCGGAAGCTGCCAAGCTTCCTCATCAGCGGTCTTCTGCACAAGTTCTGCATAGCAAAGCCTATAAGTTCATTTTGTGCAATGAACTAAATGCGAATTTAGTACAAGCTCACAACATCCAGGCAAAACATGCAAAAATTGCACCAACTTTAAGCTTGTCAATTGTTGTTGTCGCATTGCAGCAAGCAATTTTTATAATATTTATAACTTATCAGTCTAAAATACAGATGTGTGAAAAATAATAGCAGCGCTCTCCTATAAATTATAAATTCGATTTTTTAGAAGTGTTGCGTAATAAGAACAATCAATTATTTTTATAAATTACATGTATTGGAATTATGTCATTACAATACAGTCTTATTTTTCTATATTCTTAACCTATTTCAAAAAATATGGTATCTTTTGTAAATAAGTCTTGAATTTAGGTGTGAAAAATAATAGCAGCGATACCAAATTTGTTACAAAATCCATTATTTTCTTCAAAGTTTTTAAATTTATTACTTGTAATTATATTAGTTAGGCTAATTTGAACAGTACTGTTGAATATTTGAAATATTTTATGTTGCTTTGATTAAATATGGAACCTACACAACCTTGTTTTAGTAAATCACGAAAAATCCTTAAATTTTTTTAATAGAGCTTTCAAAATTATACAGGATATTGTTTATTTCATAGCTAAAATGTTAACTGAAGCAGATAATTTGACAACAAATACGAAACACGTGCCTAAATATAAAAATAGTATCAAAAAATCACTTGTTTGAATGTTACATATAATTTAAGTAACCTTTTCTGTGAAATGTACCAAAGTGAAAAAAAAATATGAATATGCAATTCGAAAGATATGATTTTAGAAAACAACTCATAAAATAAGTTTTTTATGAAAGGAGCCCTGAAGGACGATTATAGACCTCGGCAAATATTGAAGTACAAATTAAAAGTATTTAAAAATCGTGACTAACTCTCTGAACCATTAAATTTTTGCATTAAAATTTGTAATTCTGATATTCCAGGAATCAGTCGTGGAGATTTTGAATCATTGGATCATACTAAGTTACACTAGTGGTTACATCATGTTGCGCTTATGATAGACACGTGCAAACTCGAGATGTATCAATATATGCCGATGTGTATTATAGTTCTTAATGGCTTCTTACAGAAAGAACTTCTTCTATGAGTTGTTCTCTAAATGTTAATCTTTCAAATTGCATATCAAGATTTTTTTTCACTTTGGTACATTTCACAGAAAATTAAATCATATGTAATATTGAAACAAGTGATTTTTTTATACTTTTTTTACGTTTAGACACGTGTTTCGTAGTTTTTGACAAATGTTTTGCTTTAGTTAACATTTTAGCTATGGAATAAACCATATTCTGTGTAATTTTGAAAGCTCTATTGAAAAATTTTAAGGATTTTTAAGGAATTTGCGCGATTTACTAAAACAAGGTTTTGTATATTCCATATTTAATTAAAGCAACATAAAATATTTCAAATATTTAACAATACTTTTCAAATTAACCTAACTAATATAAATAAAAGAATTAAATTTAAAAACTTTGAAGAAAATAATGGATCACGTCACAAATTCGGTATCGCTGCTATTATTTTTCACACCAAAATTCAAGACTCATTTACAAAAGATACCAAATTTTTTGAAACAGGTTAAGAATGTGGAAAAATAAGACCAATACATGTAAATTATAAAAATAATTGATTCTTCTTATTACGCAACACTTCTAAAAAATGGAATTTATAATTTATGGGAGAGCGCTGCTATTATTTTTCACACAGCTGTACAAAAAGTTTTTAGATATCTATAACAGATTTTGAGAGACAATACTTTGAACATAGATGAAATACAAGAAAATACTGCTTTTCTCCAAATACAAAAAAAAACTCTAATTTCTAGGTTTCTGACAATTACCATGAAAATGACGTTTTTCATTTTAAAATCGGTGCAAGCAATTTTTATGAATTTTGACCGCGGCTACTATCGCACAGACCACTGTGCGGCGCGACTCGTCGTTGCGTCAGAATGCACGGATGAGCGGCGCATCGAATGCGATGATGTTTTTTTTTTGTTGGAGCATACGAAGGATTTTATGTGGAAAATGCGAACGTTAGTCAGACTGTAATACGTTGAAGAATTTGATTCTGTTTAAATTTCCCCAATTGAAGACCACTTCGGTGATATGTTTAAAGGTCTGTACGAGGTGTTAATTGACCCCTTCCTATGACAATGCCATATTAAAGTTGCAGTATGGTTTCACATTAAAAGGACAGAACTAGAACCGATTCATAATATTTCCCCGTAGATATTAAGGACGACAATTCCGGAATTTGAGTCAAATTAGTCCCGAATTCCCCGTTATCTCCCGTGATTTTTGGGATTGTCATTATTGCTAGTAGATCAGCTAAAAATGTGCCATAGGCTGAAAAGATCTACATTTTACAGTTTCCACGAAAGAAATGCAAATACGACACAACCTCAAATCTGCTTATTGAAAACTTATGAATCGCGCGTTCCGACATTTTTGCATATATCTTTCAATTTAATTAAATTATGCATATACCACATAAAACTATTCGTACTGTTTTATTCCGGTTCCACGAAATTATTTGGCCACTACTGTTATTATTTTCTTCATGGTCATAGGATTGACAAGTCTACTTACACGGTCAAAAATGTAGGTTCATTTTTTCAACTTTGTAAGTTTGCATATTTATCCTAACCAAAACGAGTTGAATTTTTTAACTTTTAAAGTTGATTTTATGTATATAAGAGTTTACATAAAAATGTTCAACTAAAAAGTTTAATAATTATAGATGCATGTTGTACATAATAAACCTTTGAGTTACATTTATAAACTATTATGTTGAAAAATTGTACGCGAGTCCAAAACTAAACCTATGGTTGGTACAAAATAAGTACAAAATAACAACTCATTCTCAAGGTTATTCAATTTTATTTTAATTATAATTTTTTTAATTTAATTTTTGTATACATAATTAAGCATTTTATTTTTCTCGTCTCTTTCGATTGATATTTATTTTATATTTTACCATTTATATTTTTATTTGCATTAATCACCTCTTGTTTGTCCACTACCTCGAGTATTCTCTAAACGTAACTGAGTGATATTTTATTTTTTATTATTTTCTATCTATTGATTTTTTATAATTCTTAATCAATAATTTAAAAATAAAAAAATTAATATAATAAAAAGTAAAAATAAAATATCACCCTGGCCGAGATTCGAACCTGCGATACTCAACAAAATTCGTTGTCACCATATCAGTAACATTCACTCTTATGCTCGCTACATAGTTCGAAACGTCCTTTTGGACGGAAGTTTGTTTATATAGCACTAATAATGAATGATAGCCGCGGTAGTTCAGTGGTTAGTGCGTTGGACTGCGAGCCGAAAGGTCCCCGATTCAAGCCTGGACTGGGGCTAACAACATCTTTTCATAGAAATATTTTTCTATACCGCGCTACCTCTACCTCTGAAATGCTCTCATCCGCCGTTCGGATTCGGCAATAAAATGTAGGTCCCACCACTTTGAGTTCGGCCGAAGTTCTATACAGGACTGTAGCGCCAAAGTATTATTATAGTGAATGATAAATTTCAACTTAAATGTACATAATTTAAACCAAAAAGTTAAACATTTAAATCTAAATCGATTTTCAACTTAAAAGTTTAAATTTATGGTCCAGTAAAGTATAAAATATATATATATTAAAATTAAGAAATTCATCTTGAAGTTGAAATTTTGCAATGCATAAATTTTTCAACCATCTAGGTAAATAAAACTCAACCAAGATGTTTAAAAATTTTAAGTTTTCAACTTGAATGTACCATAATTTAAACTAAATGGTTGAACATTTAAAATTCATAAATTTTTCAGCCATTCAGGTAAATAAAAATCAACCAAGATGGTTAAATATTTAAAGTTTTCAACTTGGAAAGTAAATAATTTAAACCAAAAAGTTGAACATTTAAATGTAAATGAATTTTCAACTTGAAAGCTTAAATTTATGGACTAGTAAAGTACAGAAAATAAATATTTCTCAACTATACAAGGTAAATAAAAATCAACCAAAATGTTTAAAAATTGATAAAGGATGAAAAAATGAACCTGAATTTTTGATCGTGTACATTGTAAGAATGGACTATTTTGTAGAACTCATATTACAAAAACTTTTATTTATTGCTTTTTCGCACCATCTACTTTGAATTAATGCATTAGTATCGACATTATATGCGAATATGCGAATTGAATGGAAAAATAAACGAAAAATCAACATGATATGATAAGGAACACCTTACTATATAAAACTGACAACAAAATATATAAATATACAAAACTTTAACGGCAAATACAAGTTTACTGCGTTATCAATATCTAACTTTACATTTTATTTCATAAAACCTGAACTTTAAGCACAATGTGGATTGCTATCCTTTATTAACTAAACTCTAAAGACATATTACTCGAACAGGTTAATCAATACTCGAACCTTTTATTCATTATTGTGACAATTGTAACGAAATTTTGTCTAGAGTAAAAGTCAATTTACAATATTTTCTAAGATGTCTAAAACTTGGAAAAGTGTTGAAAAAATTAGACGATGGAAAAATAAAGGAAAAATCAGCAGAAATATTGTTATTTCATAATCGTTTTGATTACCTTCGTTGTTAGTTGTTGGATATAAAAGAGAACAAATATAAAGTGTTTGTTAAACAGAAAGTCTAGCTTAGATAAAAGTAGATAAAAATTACATTTTTGACGGATTTGACAATTGTCAAATCCGTAATCAATATGATGTTCATATATTTTGTACTTTTTCGAATTGTTAATGAATTCATAACATTATTGTATTGTAGTGATGAATAATATGAATTGTTCATTAATACAAAGTATCATGTTTAAATAATGATATTCATCTATATAAATAAGAGTTTCTTCTGTGTTCATTGTATACCATTCCGTTTCTATAACAAAAAGAAAAAAACATGTACATATCAAGAATAATTGCTCTTAATTACTTTTTTGATGCCTAAGAACATAAACTCTGCATTTCAAGAATAATTGATCAAACAGATGGCAATAACTGACGGACATCGCAAAACAAAGTATACGAACGAATATTACAGACAAATCAAAATCGATGAGTACAGCAATAATTTGGCATATTAGTCAATAAATTAACTATGTTATTTGCTTTCTTCATATTCAAATAATAATAAATAATAGAATTTTAGTAGCATTTTTTGGTTCATGCTATTACCCCGAAAACATTTCCTCGAAGTCATTTCTCCGAAAGACATTTCCCCGAAATGGGTACTTCCCCGAAATAGACACTTCCCCGAATGAAAATTTCACCGAAATACATTTCCTCGAAGTCATTTCCCCGAAATAGACACTTCCCCGAATTGAAGGCTTCGGGGAAATGTCTTTCGGAGAAATGTCTTTCGGGGTAATCGCTTTCGGGTATGTGTCCTGCTACGCATTTTATTGATATTAGTGAAATTCATTCGATCCGAATTCATCTCCAGTTTCAAAAGTTTATTTCCCTCCTTGTGTTTTTTCTAAAAACTACTGCATCCATTCAATAAATTCTATATAATCATTGAAAAACATTTTTTCTGTGTACTAACGGGAAGATGTTAAGCCTCCAGATGACAGATTATTGCAAAAGTTGCCGTTGTGCTAATTGATTTCGCGCAAGTGTGGCAGCCGTGCGTCTGCGTTGGTTTTGATCAACATCGTGAATCAACAAACGAATATTTGTGCATGTGCGGCATTCCAAACCGTGCTCATTAGCAGTACTTCTCATCAATATGAGAGAGTCCCGTGGAGCTGGAATATCACGCAACGGTTCAACATGCGAACGAAGGATTTCGATGTTTGTCATCATAGTCAATAAAACTAGTTCTTTCTAAATTGATGCTTCAAGACTATACCTTACAGGTGAAAATTGAAAAAAAAAATCTAGGCACGCGCCACAATAGATCTAATAAATTATGCCACTTCCGCACCTCATAAACTACGAACCTCCTCAACCAAGATCTGGTTTCCAAGGCCTTCGCACGATCGATTGCATACAGCCTACTGCATGGTGCTTTTCGTACGACTTAATAACACACGATCGCATCGCGTATCGCTTCATCATGTAGTCAGCGTGCCGACATTCAGGATAAGCATCGCCTGCCTCATTTATGTGGCACATCGACTCACGGCTCTGGAACGGGATTCAAATAGACGGCATAGTGCCAACATGAAAAAGAGCTGTTACACATTTGCAAAACGGTGCCTACGCGCAACCGTTAATAAAAAATAAACAAAAATAAATAAATAGAAAAATCAAAGCCTCTTAATATTCCTAATAGATCCTTATTGAAGTTAAGGCCTAAAAGCCATTTATTTTCGAACTAGTTTACACGCTTAATATTGCTGCCAATCAGCTGAATTTCGGCCCGTTTTAGGCCTGCAGTAACTGTAACTGCATTTCCTGGCTCATTTCAATTCGAGACGCATTTTCGATTGATTCTTACCGAATGGTTTAGCAACTGAATCGCGGTCTTCGGATTATAGCATGGATTGTTGAAATGATTTTTTTACGGTTTTTTTTTTTAAACGAATTCTAAGCAAATTAGTTTCATTTAATAACTTAATGTGCGATCGGCTTTGGCATAAGTATGGTAATTTATAGAAAATCATATTAGCAAAATGAAACTATGCATTCTCGCTTGAACTATGCATTCTCGCTTGAATTTTTAAACATTTCCCTATTTTCTTTAAACTGAAACTAAATTATAATGAATGGAAACACAAGCTACTTATTTGGTTCACGTAAATGTTATATATCCCAGTGGGAAGTGTCATCAATGATTCCTCTATGCTTCATCTATGTCAGGTCAGGACCATCGAGGACCATTGAGATTGTCATTTATATGAAAAAAAACCTTTGACAATTTGATGGGGTTTTTATTACTTGTCTTAGGGCCAGTTTTTCAGTGCTAGTTGAACATTGTTTGTGGTTTAAACTTAGTTTCAAATCAGAATCGATTCTTTTAGTGAACTTTAAACGTCGTTTAAACTTAGTTTAAACAACCGATGCTGTTGGTTTAAACTAATTTTAAACTTTCATAGTTTTTGGCATGAATTTTCCTCACAACACTTTTCACTATTTTTTGTCGCTGCGTTGTTTCACAAATTATTATTAATTTTTGTATTTTTGCACACTATATAATTTTATTTTTCTGAAACAATTTTTGTATTTATTTAATTTTGAATTACATTTATCAAAAGTCAAAATGAAGAGAATTATATTCATTAGCCTGTGGTGCCATATGTTTTGTCTGGGTCTGTGTTCATTTTAAACTATCACTGAAAAACTGGTAACAAAAGTAAACGTCGTTTAATTTAAAGAGAAGTATAATTAAACGGAGTTTAAACTATGTTTAAACTAGCACTGGCCCTTAGAAAGCTACATTAATGATACAAATTATTAGAAAAAGAATAGAACAAATGAGAGATCAAATACATACGATTGGCAAGCAAAGGTTTCGACATGTCCATTGGAGGATGAAGTGCTCCTGGACATGTCCATCGTGACATTAAACACAATTTTTTTTCATCATGTTTTGAAATGTCATAAAAATGTTTTTATAATGTTTTTATAATAATGAAAAAAATGTGTCCAAGGTCAGCCTGGACATGACCAAAAGAACCTCATCCTCCAATGGACATGTCGAAACCTTTGCTTACCATAGTATCCAGCGGCAATCGGATGTATCCAATCTCTCATTTGCCTTCATTATACCCTACACCTTTGAGGTACAGGGTATATTAACTTTGTGCATGTATTGTGGGGGCTATGGGGGCGATTATCACAAGGCAACGTGTCTGAGTGCTTCAACATGGCGAAGCCAGCGCAATCCTTGTCGGTGTCGTCTCAAGTCAACTCACTGGTCACCAGAATTGACAAATTGTCCAATGGTGACACCTCCACTTCGGTGGAAGTCCTCCTCGTGGAAGTCCCTGGAAACGGCGCTCTACACCACCCGGTGTAGAAATCGGCTAAAGTGAATGGCGAGCATCTCCCTCAGAGTGAGGGTTCGTGCGTTGGGTTTGGGTCCCACCACGGAAAAAACCTATGCGCCCAATGAAAACAAAAAAGAAGCCTCGGATAACGACCGATTACAACGATGACGACCCACACAAACGTTTTAAGGACCATGATTTACGGATATGCACCTGGAATGTCCGGACCCTTTATAGGGAAGGTGCCTCTATCCAGCTGGCAGATGTCCTCGAAAAATATAAGGCTGACATCACCGCTATCCAGGAGATGCGATGGACGGGACAGGGCTGTTCGAAACAAGCGTCCTGTGATATCTACTACAGCTGCCATGCGGAGAGACACGAATTTGGATCTGGATTTGTGGTCGGCAAGAGACTCCGCCATCTTGTCTCTAGGTTCACGCCCGTGGACGAAAGGCTGGCAACAATCCGCATCAAGGCTAAATATTTCCATATCAGCCTAATTTGTGCACACGCTCCGACGAACGAGAAAGATGACGAGACAAAAGAGCGCTTCTACGAGCGCCTAGACAACGCATACGAGCGCTGCCCCCGCCACGATATCAAAATCGTGCTAGGCGATTTTAACGCCAAGGTGGGCAGAGAAGCCATCTATTGTCCCACAATCGGAAAATTTAGCCTGCATGCCAACACTTCCGATAACGGAACGAGGCTAATCGACATCGCCGCAGCACGAAACATGGTAGTTAGTAGCACTAGATTCGAACATTTCGATATCCACAAGGCCACATGGTTGTCGCCCGATCAAAAAACTCGAAATCAAATTGATCACGTTGTGATTGACGGAAGGCACGCTTCAAGCGTGATGGACGTACGCACTATCCGAGGTGCCAATATGGACTCGGATCATTACCTTGTAGCAGCCAAGGTCCGCACACGCTTAAGCGCTGTGAAGAACGTACGGAACCAAACGCAGAGAAAGCTAGACGTCGGAAAGCTGCAATCACAACAGACAACGCAAGCCTTTTCCACTCGACTCTCACACCTGCTTAGACAAAGCACTCCTCCTCTCGATGATATAAGCGCGCAGTGGAATCATATCTCCTGCTCTATGCGTACGGCTGCCAAAGAGGTGCTTGGATTCCAACGCCCCCTGAGGAATCAGTGGTATGACCAAGAGTGTCGCGCGGCCACTGCAGAGAAAGACGCTGCGTACAAATCCACCCTGCAGTCAGTAGCTATGTGAGCTGCGAAGGAGCGATACAAAGAGAAGAGGAGGGAAGAGAGACGTCTTTTCAGGCGTAAAAAAAGCGAGGCAGAAAGACGTGAGTGTGAGGAGATTGAGATGCATGGGGACAGGAATGAGGCTCGAAAATTCTTCGAGAAAATAAGACGCCTAGCCGGAGGTTCAAAATCCGGAGCCTCTTCCTGTAAAGATGAGAACGGAAATCTAGTGACAGATATCCAGAGCACACTGAAAATATGGAGGGATCACTTCTCTAAACTGCTGACCGGTGATGATGACCTCAATTCCACCGATAGAGAAGCAAACCCGGCAACCCCAGTACTTGATGACGACGTTGAGATTCCGCCACTCGACCATGACGAGGTCAGAACAGCAACAAAGCCGCAGGTGCTGATGGCCTGCCTGCTGAATTGTTTAAGACCGGAGGCGAAGAGCTAATAGAGAGCATGCACGAGCTCGTAAGCAGAATATGGTCGGATGAAAGCATGCCAAGTGACTGGAACCTCAGTGTACTCTGCCCAATCCTTAAGAAAGGGGATCCCACTATATGTGCCAACTACCGTGGGATCAGCCTACTCAATATCGCATACAAGGTTCTATCGAGCGTATTATGTGAAAGACTGAAGCCCATCGTCAACAGACTGATTGGACCTTATCAGTGCGGCTTCAGACCTGGAAAGTCCACCATAGACCAGATTTTCACATTGCGCCTAATCCTAGAAAAACAGATCGACACCTACCACCTATTAGTCGACTATAAAGCCGCCTTCGACACTCCGATAAGGGAACGATTACACGCCGCAATGTCTGAGTTCGGTATACCTGCGAAACTTATAAGGCTTTGCAGGATGACCCTGAGCAACACACGTTGCTCAGTGAGAATAGGAAAAGACCTCTCCGAGCCATTTCATACCGAACGAGGTTTCAGACAGGGTGACTCCCTATCGTGCGACTTTTTTAACTTATTGATGGAGAAAATAGTTCGAGCTGCCGAACTCCGTCAAAGCGGCACTATCCTCAACAAAAGTGTCATGCTGCTCGCATATGCCGACGATATTGATATCATTGGCAGGAGCACACGAGCAGTCAGCGCAGCATTCTCCAGATTGGAGAAAGAGTCGCGTCGAATGGGTCTAGCGGTGAACGAGGACAAGACGAAGTTCCTTGTGTCAACAAGCAAAAAAGAGTCCGTGCGTCTTGGACAAAAAGCTGATTTTGACACCCACAAGTTCGACATTGTGAAGGACTTCGTCTATCTGGGATCCAGCGTAAACAGCAACAACGACGTCAGCCTGGAGATCAAACGGAGAATAACTCTTGCCAACAGGTGCTACTTTGGGCTCAGTAGGCAATTGAGAAGCAGAGCCCTCTCTCGCCGGACAAAAATAACGCTCTACAAGTCACTCATCATGCCCGTACTACTTTATGGTGCAGAAACATGGACGCTGGCCACCACCGATGAGAGAGTACTGGGAGCGTTCGAGAGAAAGATTCTCCGTAAAATCTTTGGCCCTATCTGCTTTGCTAACGAGTATCGAATCAGGATGAACCACGAGCTGTATGAGTTATTCGACGACATTGACATAGTCCAGCGCATCAAGATCCAGCGGCTTCGCTGGCTAGGTCATGTCGAACGAATGGATGAAAACACTCCAGCCAAGAAGGTGCTTGAATCGAAACTCGAAGGTGGACAGCGTAGAAGAGGTCGTCCAAATCTGCGTTGGAAAGACCAAGTTGAGGACAACCTGGCAACGCTTGGTATTTCTAACTGGCGTCAGCGCGCGCAAAGCAGATCCGACTGGCGCGGCTTCATCTCAGCGGCCAAAACCGATCCACGGTTGTAAGGGCCATTTAAGTAAGTAAGTAAGCATGTCTTGTAACGCCCCTTAGGAGGCGTGTCCGGTATGGAAAAGTATATATATTCTTGATCAGCATCACTACCCGAGTCCGTTTAGCCATGTCCGTCTGTCTGTCTGTCCGTCTTGCTGTCTTGCTGTCCGAATACAGAATAACTTGAGAAATACTGATCAGAATGCGATTAAATTTCGTCTCAATATATTTTAACCAAAAGTAGGAACTGAGTTTGAAAATGAGCCAAATCGGTCAACGGACACGCCCACCTCCCATACAAGTCACTTTTATATAACTTTTTCGGAACTAATAACTTAAAAAGTATTCAAGGTATAGTTATAAAATTTAAAACGTATTGTTAGACTTCACCTTAAAATATGTGGTCCAAAAATGGGCGTGATCCGCCCACTGTTTTTTTTCATTATTTCCCGGGTTTTCATAGTGGAAATTAAAATCAAATCTATGAAATTTTAGCCTTTCAAAATTGTAAATATGGGCAATCATATTTAAATTTTTTTTTTTTTAGTTTTTATGTTTTTATATAATTTTTTTAATTTATGGGGATATAAGACGTAAATTTCTGATATATGAATAATATTCTGAGGGTGGGGAGGTTCAGCATAATTAAAAACTTTAAAATTAAGGTATGCAATTAAATATCCCAAATCCCACCAAAGGTGTAGGGTATTCCATAGTCGGGCCCGACCGACTATAAAAATCCGCCCCATGTGACCGAACTTACCCATGTGACTTAACTTTCCCAACTCGTTTTTCTCATAATATTGTTCATCTTTTTCATCATTTATTTTCATCTTCAAATGATAAGAATTCGCGACGTTCTTGAATATAAATAATATTTTTATAATCAATGATGAGTACTTTTGAAGATGAGAATTATTTTGATCATTGAGCGATATATTTAATGATGAAAAAAGAGTTTTAACAGTAGTGAGCAAAAATTTCTCATCTTTATATAATTGAGCGAAAACCATGTTCGAACCATGGATAAAATCGATTCAAAAGAATGATACAAATTGCCATTTGTCTTCCAAATTTGTTCCAAAAATGGTATGAAATCCGAAAGTGGTAAAATATATGAAATAACATATAGAATACAACAGTTTTGTACAAAATTTGACCAACGAGGAAGAATTCTACGGGCAAACATTGGGAAAGAATTTTACAGAAAATAATTCTACAGGAAAGAACTCTACGGGAAAAATTCTATGGGGAAGTACTCCACGAGGAAGAATTTAATGGGTAATGATATTACGGTGAAGTATTCTACGGGTAGAATTCAACGGAAAAGAACAGTCTGGGGAAGAATTGTCTTTGAGAAAAGTTTTGTCGGAGAATGATTTTTCTTTTGGTTTCACCATTTATGACACCTGGTTGTCATATCATAAAAAAATGACAATCATAAAAAAATCATAAAAAAGCAGGGGTCCCTGCTAGTTTTAATAAAGAAAAACATAATAAGGGAATTCAAAACAATCGTGTAAATCGTATTAATATATAATATATCAATAAATGATAATAATATTTAATATTCTTCACTCCAAGAATATTGATATTTTTAGCCAGGATAATTTGGATGTTTTTTTTTTGTTGCAGTTCTGATTAAGGATAAATTAAATAATGAATAGTTATGCATACTTAAAAATAACTATAAAAATTACAAACTTTTTTCCAATGGTCCTTATTTTTAAAACATTCTAAAACAACATTCTAAAACGCCGAAAAAATTCAAAATTTTAATTAATGAAGAATAATAGTTTTCCGGTGAATGTTTCTCAAAGAAATTACGTAATAGAAAAAAAAAATTAGACTGCAGTCAAAATCATATATATGTATAATTGAAGTAATAACGAAACCACAGAAAAAATATATTTTTTTTCAAATTTCTGAAGTTTATTACTACTTGTAGTATGTACACATCCTAAAGTTACGATCGGCACAAATATCAATGGGAAATTCATTCTTTGCATCGTGAATTTATCATAGTTTATTGGTTGCCTCTTGCAAAATAAAAATTAACAAAAACACAACACTCAACAAAAAGGTGTGTTTTATTCAATTAATTGTATTTTTTCGTGTTATCTACTTTTCTTAGATAGAGTTAAGAAAACTTAAAATAACTAAATGAAATAATTGAAGACAAAAAATCTTATCAGCATTTTAATCGAAAACAAATTTCACCGCATTTTTTAATGTAATGTAACAAACAAAAATTCCAAAAAGTGTTCTACCACAAAATCAAACACGACTATATAAGTAAAATACCTAACTTTTTTTCGAGTAGTTTTAGTTTATTTTATAAAAATAATAAAAAATAAGCAGTGCATTATTTATGTCTTTGTTCAGAGCCAAAAAGAATTTGTAACGTAACAAACTTTTTTTTATCGATAATCAAATATTATAACTATTTTGATTGTCTAACCTTAAACATACTTTTGATGTTTAGGAAACTCTGAGCAAGATTCAGAGAAACAAGAATTACATCGACAAATGTTGAAGAAATTTGAATATTTCAAGGGTATAATAAGTTTGTGCAGATATTGTAACGCCCCTTAGGAGGCGTGGCCGGTATGGAAAAGTATATATATATATTCTTTATCAGCATCATGATCAAGAATAGTATTCAAGATATAGTTATAAAATCGAAAACGTAATGTTATAATTCACATAAAAACTGAGCAAGATTCAGAGATATAAGAATTACATCGACAAATGTTGAAGAAATTTGAATATTTCAAGGGTATAATAAGTTTGTGCAGATATTGTATGTAACAAAAATGGTCTTGACACATTTCGCCCACATTTTTAATATATGTGAGAGTGTTCATCATAATTATGAATGAGTTAGGTATACAATTAAATATATATAATTGGTTCCGACCGACTTTAAGTCCCGCCCATGTGACTTAACTTTCCCCACGCGGTTGTAAAAAAATTTATTTAGTTCAGTGAATAACTAGAATTTGTTGATTACCTCGAATTTCTTTCTAAATTTTCTAGAACTTCTTTAATGTCCAATCGTAAGACCACTGAATTAATGTTATCTTTTGTTAAAATAAACAATTAAATCCATTTAATAATGTAACGTAACAAACATTTTCTTATGCAGAAGTATAAAAAAACTCAGTTTAATTAAAATGTAACATGTTAATTTAATTCAAGAGCATATAGTAAATCTTTCCACAGAAGCATACTTTTAGATACATTTATAAAAAAAATTAAAAGTATTTGATTTCATATGTTTTCGAAGAAATATATTGTTACGAAAAGAGGTAATTTGCCCCACTGTGCAAGCATTCAACAATAATAAATGAGACGCAAGACAATTCAGCGCACCAAGCAATGTGTTAGAAAGAGACGGAAGATCATTCAGCGTACTGGACAATGTGCGAGAAAGAGATGGAAGATCAGCGCATTAAAACACATGAGTGCGAATGAGATGCCAATAGCATGCGTCATTCACGAAACGAGTAGAAGGTTCTCGAAACAAGTCGAAGCTTGTCGAAACGTGTCGAACTGATGCATGCAGTATATAAGGGAGCCGCATCTGAGGTACTTCACTTCAGTAGTGATTGTAAAGTGGTCGAGTGCAGCTCGTGTGATAAATGTCAAGTAAAATTGTGGACATGCAGCAGTTGTTAGAATTTCTTATTAGTAAAGTTGTTTATTAAAGTGAATTAATAAAGTTAATTGTCATAATTTAAACCAAACATAAGAGTGTTTTTATTTTGTACACAATCCAGCGATACGAACTCGTAGAACAGTTTTCCGTAGACTGAATTTTCGTAACAATATGTTGAAAAATACGTGACAGGCTGCTTTTTCGTCCATATATTTACTCAACATTTTGACATTTATAATAAATTTACGTAATTTTATCTTATATAGAATTAAGAGACGATACCAAGCAAAATATTGAATTTGTTCGTCTCGCCCGCATCACCAAAAACGCGCCTTGAAGCTAAACCCATTTCAAAATTTACGACGTGTCGATTGTTAATTTATCTTTCCACTCAGTTTAAAGTCAAAATATACAATTTCCATAAAGAACCAAATTGAATTGTCAAGCATTGATAATAGATTCGTAAAACGACACGCAATAAAATCAGAAGTAGTTTCGAAAAGTTCCGCAACCACCGGACATTAAAATGGCACATAAAAGCCTCACTAAAGTGCATTTTAAATAGAACACAGTAAAAACTGTCAGCATGCTATAAAGAAGAATCATTTTACGATGGTGCCACAAGCAAAACGATCACCTACTGAGGCATATTAAAACGAAGACACAATGTTGCACCTCCCAGAGTCAGCAACAAGTTTTACTATGCGGCAGCAATTTCATTGCAACTTTAATGGCGAATAATTTTCAATGGAAAATACATTAATTGTTGCTTAACATAACTAGTTGATTGTTGGCTAAAACATCTCAGAGCCAGTTGCAGATAATATAATTTTAAACATCAAGATCGTGGTTAACATCCAGCCCATGGAATGTTTTTGACTGAAAGGATTTTAGTGCTCAACATTAGCCTGAAACTATTAACAACATGTTGCATCTTTCGCACGATCAATTGTTGCTGTTAGAAATGCATTGGATAAACATGTTGTTACTGATAAAACGAAACAGCGATAAACCGGCGTTAAAACATGTTTTAATTTAGTTTTACATAATATGCAGGAAAAGCATTTTTAATGTGTCTCGCGGAAATATTCAATTTGTAGCAATAATCGAATTATTTTTTAATTTCAATATTTTACAACAATTTTATTTGTTGGAGGAAGTAGCTTTATTTTAATGATATCTTGAGTTTTATAATGTATTTCTGATTTTAATATTTTGTCAATTTATGTTAAACAAATGGAGAACCTACACAGAAAAAATGTACATTATATTGATGAATTCCGTTCTTCAAACCGTTCTTCAAACCATTGTATTGAAGAATCATTCATAATATTAATGACTAACGACATCAATGTAATGAATGCGATCATAAATATGATGACCGCTTGATAACTGTCGAAAAAGTGGTCTTCAATATGATGAACTGTATGTGAAGAATACGTTTCATCATATTAATGAACAAAAACATAAAATACAATATATGTGTACTTCATATTGAAGAATGCTGTTCATCAAACCAAATTTCAATCAAAATATTTGATTTTCGTTCATTTTTTGTCCGTACTTCTCAGTTCTCAAGTAGTTGTTTTATGTTATTTCTTATAAAATATATGCTCGACAGGCATAAATTAGTAAAAGGTTTTCTAATATATTTCTTTATAATTACGACTTTTTATTATTAAAAAGTTATATTTATAAAAAATTAATTTAAACAAAAAAAAAATATTTTTTTATTCTGATAATTGTTTTTTTTTAATTTTTTTTCTCAGAAATTTTTTTTTTCGATTTTTTTTTTTTTTTAATAAAAATTTTTTCAATAAAATTTTTAAGAAAATTTTTTTCAAATTATTTTTTAAAAAAATATATATATTTTTTTTTTTGAAAAATTCGTAAAAAAATAAATTTTTAAATTATTCATAAATATTATGATTATATTCATCAATATGACAATTAAAATTCATTGTATTGAATATTTATATATATATTGAATGCATAATTAAAATGTCATTTAATGAACGGTGGTATCAATATGATGAATCTGGTAGTTGGTAGAAAAATTCATAATATTTATGAGTAAATTCTTCAAATTGATGATTTTTTTCTATGTGGGGTAAAGTGGGATATGGGTTTATGTGGGACTTTACAATTTTTGGACATTTTTTTGCATTATAATTTATATTTGTATTTATAATTTTAATTTTATTCTTATTTATCAATGTTATGTTATTATAACATTAATGATTTAAAGATTTAATTGTATAATATTTAAAATGCAAAAAATAGCATTTTCTAAACACACCAAAAGATGACTCTGCCCTCAAAATAGAAAGTGTCAGGTGTTCACCACCCGGCCCTTTGAACTCTGATAATCGAAAAACTATTGGCAAACAATTTCCAAACAAAGGTAATGATCACAATGAATAGCTCATTTTGCAGATGTTACCGCTGATCTCAGATGACCCCACAGACCACAAAACGCCTACTGGTTGCTGCATCGGCACACCGAAGAAGATGATCCTCACCATATAAACAGCGACACTCGTTCGTTGTGACCTACAATCCTGAAATCATGTATCATACCACTGGAAAAAAATACATAATTTGTGATTATCGAACACGATAAAATTATAAGCATAAAAGATATTCGAAGTTGTTGGTTGTTGTGGTTGCCTGCGGCATCTGCCGCCAAAATATCAAATGATGCTGTAGTAGGTGCTGCCTTCGCCAATAATTCAATAAAACAAACATTAAACACTGCTGATGAACACAGCGTCGGCGACCTTTGGTGCCGCTTGGTGCAGCACAACCAACTGCATCGGCAACATCGACCGCAACAGCATCGAAAAATACTTCAAATCGCCGGCAGTGTGTAACCGTCCAACCATGTCTCTAAATGGTCAAGATCAAGACAAATCAAGCAAATATTTACCAAGGCAAAAGGCACGCGGTTCCGCCAGGTGAAGAAAACGTGACGTTGTAGAAACTGAGGAAACAGCAAAATTTGTTACACAGAAAAAATGATATTCAATACGATTAACAACCATTCATTGAGGAAAAAAATTCATATCGTTAATATTCATAAAATTCATACACTTCAATCTTGAAGTCCATCGGAAAATCATACATCGTAGATAAAAAAAGGTACTTCATTTGTTGTACACACTCAAAACTAAAACATATATAAAATACATGAAACAGTCAGTGTATCTGATGAAAATATTCGTGAAAATGATCCTGGAAAACATTCGTACAAAGTACAAATGAACTTTCGTAAAGTTACGAAATATATTTATGTTTAAATTTGTATATTTTACGAAAATAATCCACGAATTAATTCGTACATTTGATGAATTTCACACACTCTGTCTCTTTCTTTAAAATTCTCACATATAAATTATGGTTATGCAGAGCATAGTTCAAACTAATGATCAATATTGCTATTTTTTATTCAACGTTTCCATCAAAAACTGTAAAAGTATAAAATACTTGTACAGTTTATATTTAAATTTATGATAAATAATTCTAACTGTTAATGTTATCATTGCTACGTTATTAAATTAACGAATTAAAAATAATTAATTTCCCTCTTGCAAGAAATGCAAGAACAGGAGCAAGTACAAGACTAACACTGCAAGAAAAGCAAGACTCTTGCGTTTTTCTTATCATTTTAATGTATTTATTATGTTTCATAAGAATTTATGATATTACTAAATATTGAACAACAAGTAACAATGGGAAGCGTTAAAAATATTTATGAACGTGAACATTAATATAGATGTGTTTTTATTTTTTGGTTTTCAAGGCTAAAGACCATAAGGTCCTTAAAAATGAGGTCTGTGAAGCACTTTTGAAGCGGTAAATAGCTTTAAAAGTGCTTTAAAAATGTAAAATAGACAAAACAATGTTGTTTCTCTTTTCTTCGCTACGCTGGTTCGTACATTGATTGTGCATATGCACTCTGCTATTTACATTATTATTTTGTTTTACTTTAATACATAGTTATAAATAGTATAATCATGAAGTTTTTCTTAAGTTAAATTCTATGTGCGTTATTTCATTTAACTTCTAAAAACAAAAAAAAATATATATGATAATCTTCACAGTGTACTTCATTTAGCTGATATTGATTTTTGTGTGTGTGTTTTTTTTTCACAGATCCGTTTGAAAGTGCAACAACAACAAAAATGCGAATAAAGCAGTAGACAAGATTTTGAATTTTTGGCGGGAAATTTGTTGTACCACAAAGAAAACTCGTTGTTGTTGCCAACTAGATAGCTGTACTAGATAGATACATGTAGTGTGGTGTCATGCGACTGTCTGTTGTCATGCGTCTGTCCGTTGTCATGCGTCTGTTGTCATGCGCCTGTTTATTGCCATGCTATGTTACAGGATAGCAGCGAAGAGTTATCGTTGTGAAAGTGTGTGTATACGCATCGTAATTCGTTATTGTTGCATTCTCTACTTTCTGTTAGTGTTCGCTATGTATCGTTTGAGTTCGCTAAGATAAATGTTACCCTGCAAGATATTATTTGTGTTTTCTTGACATACGGTACGTGTAGCATACGGTTTTTTTTAATCTCTGACGAAAACCGAAATATGCCTAAAATTCAGCCTAGGTTCTTCAGAACTGTATCTCTAAACTAGTATTATTATTATTATTATTATTATTATTATTATTAGTAGGACATGTCTATTTTCGAGATCATTTGTTATTTTCTCCTAAGAAATGATCTGTGGTCTTTATAAAACGATTACAAATATTTATTAAAATACTGTAATATGCACAGATTTTATATGAATGCCCAATTATTCATGTTCAACAAAAGATTCCAATCTTCGTCGCAAAATTTGAATAATTTTTATATTCGTAGATACACAGATATATATGTGCATATTCTCCGAAATATCAAAAACATAATAGAGTTCCTGGAATTATGGAAAAACCATAAAACATATTATTTTTCTTATCAAAAACAATAACATACTTTTATTCTGAACCTCAAAAAATAACAATTCTACACGTTTTTATAATTAATATGCTGCTTTAGATATTTGTTGTCGATCTTTTATTTAAAATTTAAAAAGTAAATAATGCAAGCAAGAGCAAGAACAAGATTACCATTTCTTGTCTTGTTCTTGCAAATGATCATCACTAATGTCGAGCAAGCCTTATATAAGAAATAACATACAAGAACTACTTGAGAACTGAGAAGTACGGACAAAAAATGAACGGAAATAAAATATTTTCATTGAATTTTGGTTTGATAAACAGCATTCTTCAAATATTGAGTACACATATGTTGTATTTTATGTTTTTGTTCATTAATATGATAAAACGTAGTCTTCACATAAAATTCGTCAAATTGAAGAACACTTTTCAGACAGCTTAGTAACTGTTCATCATATTTATGATAGCATTAATAACATTGATGGTTCTAGTCATTAATATTATGAATGGTTCTTCAATTCAATGAATCATGGCTTGAAGAACGGAATTCATCAATATGATGTACATTTTTTTCCTGTGTACGTGGAAAAATGTTCTTCAATTTTAAAACGTTACTTCCATTCGTGCATTTTGTACATATAATTTAAGGCTTTAACAATCTACTACTCCCTAGTGATTTCTCTCAGTGTTTCTCATGACTCTGCGTGTAGTTGCAGTGGCTGCACAAACTGATCAACAAAATCCAGCAAATAGAAGAAGGTGGATAATATTTTGCAACAGCAATAATGAAAACTGCATTAAGTCAAAGTGACTCCTAAGCTCTGCAACTTCTTTCGAGTGTGTGTTGTTCGGCCTGTGCATTTCTTCATGTTTGATCATTGATATAGTTACGACAATCGCAAGAACAACAACGTAATGCCAAATGATTTCTGCTGATTTTATTGCTTGCTAATCAACACTTAATTATGTTTGCACATTATTATGTTTGTAACTGCAATTAGCTGCTTAGTTAGAAACGATCATAGTATCGTTTCTTGAAGATCATTGGCACACAGAGGAGCACTGTGAGTAGTAGCTGCCGTATATTGATCGTACTTGTTGGATCGATTATTTATTCACCCATTGTGGTGGTGGCAGCAGTCACAACAACAACAGATTGTTGCGCATAATGTCTGTCATTACTTAGGCAACGTACTTGGAAGCAGTTGCCACAACGTAATCATCGGTTGCGGCAACAACGGAAGGAAATGTCGTTAGTCAAATGATCTACACTTAGTTTACAGTTTTGTAGTGATCTTGCAACACAGTAGTTCTTTTTTCCATTAAATCTCGAAAACATTGTAAGTACTATCAATTTTTCGCCCCCATGGAAAACATGTTGTCGATGGATCCGATTGCCGCAATATATTGTGGTCTTAATTGGCGTCAGTTAAAGCGGAAACATATATACCAAATGACTATAAATTAAATACCTAATTGTAATTGTTACAAATGACAGTGAAAATTACTTACTATCAACATTCAATAAATCGGACATGTTTGCATTGAATATTTTGCATATTTTATTTCAATTGTAGCAAACTCAAAGACAAATAGAAGACATTTGCGAACATTACATAAATTCCTGTTTACATTCTAATCAGCATGGATGCAAACAAACGCTAAGTCTGGTTTTATTTTGGTTAGTACGGACATTTATGGACACTTTTGCTATGTTCAAACAATTTAAAAGCATTAGCAGACAAATGCAACGGACAGTGGAACTTAGTCTGAAGTTGGCAACATGTAGACGTTAGTTGACATTATATATTTGCATTGATCGTTGTGCAAATTGTTGCATTTTCTTGATTTTGTTTACAAAGAACAACCATATAAATTAATCAGAAAGGATAGTTCCGTCAGGGTAGTTCCAAATGCAGATGCTGCAGGTGTTGACCAGGGTTTACGGATCTTGAAAATAACTGCATTTATTTACTTTAATGTTGTTTTGTTGTTTGCTATAGTTGAATAATTTAAAAAAGTATTCAGTTAAAACGACTTGGTAAAAGAATTTATATTTATATTCGAAGGAAATATCGTTTTTTTTTTTTTTCTTTAACATTCGTACAAACAGAGACGATTGCTTGTTTGGCTGTGCTTTGTTGTTCTATTCGTGAAAACACACACATGAAAACCTTGTATATCATTCCGTTTTTTAATACCTAAGAAAAAAACATCTGTCATCCAGACAAATTGTACTTAGTTACTTTTTTGATACCTAAGAACATAATGTCTGAATATCTAGATAATTTGACTTAGTTGCTTTCAATAGACAGACATGCACAGATGGCGACATCGCAACACAAAGCATACGAGCGAATAATTCAGACAAAGAAAGACCGATGAAAACAACAGCAGATACATGAACATGTGTTCCTTTTGCGAAGAATACAGAAACAACGTGTTCTTTTTGCTTTTTAATAATCAATAAATTAAGTTCTGAAAATCCAGTAGAAAAGTTTGTTTACTTTTTTGACAACTAAGTAATTGGCTTTCTTAATATTCAAATGACAATTTCTTGAATTTTAGTAGTATTTTATCTTCTCGAGTTTTAGAATTTTATTTCCTTCCGTGTACTTTTTATGTAATAATTGAGATATACATATTTGAGTATCTGAAACACACTATGATTCATTCCAATTCCTGACACTTTGTTGATGTGCTCCTGGACATGTCCAGTATGACCTCATACTCCACACTCAAAATAATGTCTAGGAGATTTTACGATATATATTTTCGTAATTTTTAATTTCGTAAAATAATCGAATAATTCGTAGAATAACGAAACATTTGTAAATCCCATTTTTTTCCCAAATTATTTTTTCCGAACGATTCGTATATGTTACGAATCAATATTCGCAAAATTAAAACAACAACAAAATTACAAATATTTCATTTAAATTACGAAACTTTCGTTGTATTCTATTACAACTTTTTTTACGAAAGAATAACATATTTTACGAATTAACTTTTCAGTTTACGAATAAATTACTAAACTTTCGTAAATTTTGAGGCTATATGTAGAATTTTACGAATCATTAGTAAAAACAGAAATCAGTTGCGTCAAATAGCACCTTGGAGCTTCATTTTACTTTAATTATAAACATATGAGTTCTTTTTGTGCTAAAAGTGTAAAAATATAAAATCAGTGTTTCATATTTTTATGAATGAATTCAAAGTATTCGTGTTTTATATATACATATATATATATATATATATATATATATATATATATATATATATATATATATATATATATAAAACGACTCGTGCAAAAATTTTGTGAATGTTATGGAGCAATTTTATTAATATAAATAACATTTTTATTATTTATATCAGGGACCCGTGGATGTATTTTTTATTGGTTTTATAAATGTAGTAACCAAAACCAAACTAATTCTCCGCTAAAACAACTTTTCTCATATACAATTCTTTCTCAGAATGTGCTTCCCCGTAGAATTCTTCCCAGTAGAATTCTTTTACCGTAGAATTTTTTCCAGTAGAAGTTTTATTGTGGTTAGTTTTAGTGTGGTGGGTTTTAGTGTGGTGAGTTTTAGTGTGGTGAATTTTAGTTTGGTGAGTTTAAGTGAAGTGAATTTTATAGTTGTGTTTTAGTGCGTTCAATTTAAGTGTGATGAATTTTAATGTGGTCAGTTTAAGTGGGTGAATTTGAGTGTGGTGAATTTTAGTGTGGTGAGTTTTATTGTGGTGAGTTTAAGTGTGGTGAATTTTAGTGCGGTGAGTTTTAGTGTGGTGAATTTTGGTGTTGTGAGTTTCAATGTGGTGAGTTTTAGTGTGGTGAGTTTTAGTGTGGTTGATTTTGTTTTTGTTTTTGTTTTCTATCCTTTTTTTATTTGTCTGTTGTTTTTGAATTATTTCTTAAGTTTTATGCTTTTACTTTTGTTTTTGTTTTTTTGCTTTTGTGTTTTTGCTTTTGTATTTTTTTTTTGTATTTGTGTTTTTTGTTTCATCTTCTTAGCTTGTGTATGTACCGAGTTATATCGTTTTGAAAGTTTAGGTTGTATGGGATGTGCCACGCCCCTTTGTCCAATCACGCCCATATATAACCTATGACACCCTACGGACTCCATAGTATCCTGGTGCAAAATTTTAGTTAAATCGGTTCAGCGGTTTAGTCGTGATGCTGGAACAAACAGACAGTCAGACCAACAGACGGACCAAGAGTTTTATATATATAGATAGTATTTTTTTTAAAACATAAACATAGTTATATAATTTATGAAATGAAAATTTTCAAAATTAGGTTGTTCAACTCATGCAAATTGATATAATTTGTCAACCGGAAACATAATCTCATTAAATACTAAAATAAATATTTGTTTTAAAATAACCAACTGATTAATCGCTAAAATATTGCGTCATATTCTGCAATAAAATGCGTAAATAATGGATACTTTTTTCCATATGTTTGTAATTAATGGAATTTAAACTAATATTTACTACAAAAAAAAGATGTATAAATAGAAACGCACTGAACTGGTACAATACACACTTTTTTTAGTTTTTCATACTTTTTGGAACACACAAATTGAAGGTCTTACAAAAAAGTAAACGTCCTCTTTATTTATCTATCTATTTTTACATATTACTAATATTCTTTTGTTGAAATGAAAATATAATTTTAGTATTTTTAACAATGCTTTAATATTTCAATAAAATGCTCATTGTCATTGTAAACTATGTACATTGGTTATGCTCTTATTTGTCAACTAATGAGTATCTAATTTTATATTTTTTTTTGTTAAATAAAAATGGAATTCTATTGAATATCAAAATAAATAAATATCTAACTATAATTCGGAATATGTGGTCTTAAATTCTATTGTAGTATTAATTATATATAAACCATTGTATGGTAATTATCTAAAATATTAAATGCACTTTCTTATAAGCTGATTTAAAATGCCAATAATTGTGAAAATGGACAGATTTCAGTTATTATTCGCTTAAAAGTGGGTTACATGTTGTTATATGATTTCTAATTTTTTCGGATTAGGTCATTGTAAACTTTCTATTATATTTTTGATGTTGAATGTTTACTGAAATCATACGATGATATCTGAAATCAAACGATGATTTCAACTATGATTTAACTAATCATGTTGATTATGTAATTGCTGTATTCAGTTTCGTTTTTGGAGTATTGTTCAAAATCTTCAACAAAACAGACAATTTTAGAATTATCAATTTTTGATATCGTAGAAAGTTTGCAGTCATGTTCTCGGACTTAACATATAAGAGAACGTATCTTTTTTTTTATTAAAAACATGGAAGTTATACCACTTAAAAAAAAGGAATATTTTAAGAAATACTATATTTTTAATTTATTTATATTTAAATAGTACATGAAACATACTTTTATTTAAAATAAAATAACTTGGTATACATATTTGTACATATTCTAATATAAATAACTTTCAAAAGAATGATCAGAAATAGTTTTAAAATAGTAATATAGTAATATGATACATTACACTCGACAACAAATAGAGATCTTTTCAAGATTTTCAGTTATTACTTAATACAAATATATGGCAATTTTCTTGTTTTTCTTCATATTTAGGACTTTAACATTTTAAGGATTTGAGTTATCGATCCATATCTTTTATATTCCTCTGAGAATACTTCAGCTAATATTTTGAAATAAACTTCATAATTAATATTTCATAATTTAATAAAATTATATATTATATGTGAAACTTTGCAAAAACAAAGTAATAGGAAGTACAGAATAATACATCAAGTCTTATATAAGATATGTAATTTCATTCAGTTATGAAAATCATTAATTTTATGCAACAAAACAAATCATGCTCACCATAGCAGGATTTACATTATCTACCCTAGTAGAAATTTGCCCGATGCGCCATCGGGAAATGATCGGGTTTTCGTTGGGTAAGCCCTATTAGAGAAAATATGATCATTGTCTTTGTATGCCCTTATCATACTTACCATACTAGGGTTTACATTATCCAAATAGTCAATGTTCCCGATCATAGCTACATTATTTGTTCCTCATAACGAAATTAGCATCAGGCAATGATCCAGATTTAATGAGAGAAACCATATTATGCTCGGGCTCTGACAAGGCAATTGTCGGGTAATAAAAAAAATGGGGTATTGCCCGATCAGTACATGATCATGGCCTGAGGTCAGTACATGATCAGGACACTGCGTTACAAGGACATTATGGGCCTCGCCATATCCCGATCATCGCAAATAATGACATGATCACTTCATGACCATGACCCTACAAAAATTTCTACTAGGGTAAACAGCCAATGGTCCCGATCAAAGCTATATTAGTTGTTCCTCATAAAGAAATTTTCATCGGGCAATGATCAGGTTTCAATGAGGTATGATATTTTATTTCATCGGGTATGCTTTCGTATGCTCATGTTTTAACAAGGCAACGGTCAGATAAATAATGATAAGGGGAATACCCGATCAGTACATGGTCATTGCCTGAGGTGAGTACATGATCAGGACACTGCGTTACAAGGACATCGTGGGCCTCGTCATATCCGATCATCTCAAATAATGACATGATCAGTTCATGAGCATGGCCCTATTTCTACTAGGGATGGTAGAAAATCTAAAAATATGAGCATTTGTTGCAAAAAAAATGAGCATTATGAGCATAAAGCAAAAATATAAAATTTAAATAAAATTGAAATTTATAATGAACTTCCAATGCATTTTTCCATCAATACTGACCACTGGCTAGTCTCATTTTTTATTAAACATGTGCCAAAATGTTTCCATACGTGTCATTTCCCTGTTGTCGTTTACCGAAATTCGAAATACCAAACCGTTTTTGTATAAGACCATTTTCCCTTAAGTAATTAGTACAATTGAAAAATGTTTCGAATTAAATTGTGACAGGCAAAACATCGTAACTACATTATTCTTCAAATATTTATACATCTAATGGATATTTCGGAAATTGGGCCACACTATTATTATTGTCAGCTCATTAAAAGAATACTTTACGAAAAAAAAAAAAATAAAATATCGAACTATTCGATTTTTACGTCTGCTGTGAAATTAACTTTTTGTTTATTTCGATCTTTTCCCTGTAAATTATCGATATGTTGTTCTACTATAAATTTTATAACATACTCTTTAAATTACAATAAACATGCCCTTTATATATTTAATGATACGTATTATTAATTTGATGGTATAGTCACATTACATTTTCCTAATTTTATTGTATAATTTATTTTATTTAAATGTAGAAATTCAAATTCATTTAAAAAAAACATACATAAAAAATACTTCTCGTTGTAAAAAGATATAACATATTTATTGTTTGATTCATTTTCCAATAACTGATTAATATACTTGAGAAATTTGATGTATTATTTATTTTCGGTAGTTAATTTAAAAAAAAATGTTAAATATAATGAATTTACATTGAGTCCCTTACAATGTTGCGTTAAATAATGTGGATTATTACAAAAAATGGATGCGACTATTTGGAAAAAACACAAGATGATAAAAAGAACATGTTTTTATTCGTGTTTTTGTTTTTTTGAAACTCTTATTATTTAACAAGGAAGCCATTAAAACAATGGTACTTATACTATTAAAAAATAATAATATTGCAAATACATAAAAGCATCAAAATAATTAGAAAAACTTCTGAATTAATATGAAAAAACTATTAATACATGAATCATAAAATCAATCGTCATACCATTATGTACTTAATGGGACATTTTCTTCTGAGTGTATGCCATTCGATTCGATATCGGACCCGTTCTCGTAACGATATCGACCATCATATTAGACATACTTGGTAGGTAGATATCGATGGGGTCTGTTGGAGATTTCGCGGTATGAGGAAGTTTTCTAAATCGCAAAGATATCGAAGAAAAAATTAATCAATGTTCGTAAAATATTGCGATATCGATATGATAAGTATTTAAATATCATTTACTTAAATTTGAATGTACAAGAAATTTTAAAAGATTGATTAACGAGATTGACATTTTTTATCGAAGTTAGTTCCAGAAGGCTTCGAGATATTGAAAGTCTCCCACAGACTAAGATTTTAGGTTAAGCTATTAAATACCTTTCTAATAAGATCACTTTATATTAATATAGGACATAGTTTCTAAACAAGTATTTTCGAATACAGAACGTGATTCAGAGGTTTTAAAGAGAACATCGGAGTTCTCGAAATGTTTCCGATTTTACGTAAACTATATGATACACATTACGAATTAAAACATAATTTCGTAAAAAATAGAATTTCTAATAAAGAACCATTTTAAACAAAGCACAGTGTGATATTTTTTATATCTAGTGGAACAAAATACAAAAAAAAGTATTGATTCAATTGATTCCTTTTTTCGCAAATTTAGTAGAAAAATGTCCCATTAAGACGAAAATGAACATACAATAAAATTAAATAATTTGGTTTCCACGAAAACGTCAAAAAACTTTATAATTTTTCCAAACGTAAAATTGTTTGAATAAGTAGGTATTCGAGTCTATAGATCACATGCTTTATGCTTTAAAAGTTGTAATGTTTTTCAATTTTTAAGAATGCAAACTTTTTAAGCCATTAAATAAGTTTAATTTGTTGTAAAAGCATATCTATGTAAATGTTTTGGTTTGGACTCAAATCAAAATTTTGTGATTTTAGAAAATGGTTTTTAAAATTAAAAATCGAATTCTGTTTGATATGGGTAGCTCTTATAAATATATTATACAAGTTTAACTCATTTTATGAATTCCAAAATATAATGTATTTTTTACAAAAATGTTGTTAAAAAATAAAACCTTTTTTTCATAGAATGCATATCTTTTATTTAGCACGATTTGCATTTAACAATTATAATGCAACCATTCTGTGGCAACTGCAGGTGGCAAGAAATATCTTGAAATTCATATTATTGATTAAAGAGGTCTTTTTACTATTTAGTACTCACATTAAGAAATTTTTGAAAAATAAAAATCGTAACTATTAAAATTATTCGTACTTTTTTAATAATATCTCAGGAACCCTGATAAGTATTTTGAAAATTGATATAAAACTTGATATATGGGCTTCTATACATATTTTAGATTTAGGAAATATTCTTTATGTTTTAATTTATATATTTGATCATTGTCCCGGTCGAAATCGGAGACATTCCAGTGCCACCAAAAATTTGTGTTCCTTATTTTCCCCACAATATAAATTCGAAACTATTACTAAAAGGTGCACCATCAGTATAAGTTTATCTTTTTTTATTTTATTTTCAATTTAACTGATAAGTTGTCAATCAACTCTACAACCGACAGTAACCTTTAAAGCTTTGTTTGACTTCAGTTTTGATGATAAAAAAAAATTCTAGTTTTTCATGACTGATCTTTACTTTATTTCCGGATGTATTTCGCTTGTAGCAGCCAACTACTTGTTGGTCTTTACATTTTGTCGTTGGTTACTATTTCCAACAATGACTCTAGTTCCGGTCAGTTTACCACAACAACAATAACATAAAATAGAACCAACAACATTATTTTTTAAATTCATATTAAAGCCTTATGAATGACAATAGACAAAAAAAAAGTTTGTCATAGCTTTATGGCGACAAGCTGCGACTGATCATTTGCGGGGGTGCATAAAATTATGAGTCGCCTCTAATTTGTGATTCGCATTACCTTCAAAATCCACACACACACACGCACGTGCCAGAGAAGAGGCCCCCAAAGAGTGGACTTGGACGTAGAGCTGCGTTCATTGAATTGTGAAGCGATCGTCAGTATTGTGGTGGCAGCATATGGTAGGGTTTGGCGTTCATCAGTTTCTATCGAACGTTCTGGGCGACACCAACACTGTTGTGGTGTGGTGTGGTGTGTTGGTAGCAGCGTGGCCCCACTGGTGCTTCGCTCAGGTGCGCCCTGAATTCATTTTGACGTCTGCGTTAACCGGAGGCACGTCATGATGATCGGTACTCGGTAATTACTACACCTGCGAGTGTCGTCTGTGGGCCAGACCCAACAACATCCTAAGCACCACCAACACCAGCGCAATTTCGGGTCACATTGGCGCGCGTTGATCGCTTGGTTGATCGTGGTTCGTATGACTGATCTGTGCGACGGTTGGTTGTTCGGATTGATGGCTCTGTTGGTGGTTGAGCGTGGTTTAACTCGTGCGATATTGGAAAAACTGATTTACATTTTTCTGCGTTTTATCGTTTTTTTTTCGTAGTTTTGAGCGCACCTAATTAAATTTTGAATGCGTGCATTTTTTTTTTTTGTTCTCTTTTTGTATAATTTAAATATTATTGTGATTGTAATTGTTGTTACTTGGTTGGCTGGTGTTTGTGTTGGTTCTGTTGCCGTGGACATTGGCTTTGATGGTGGCTTGCTGTTGATCGCCATCATTTGGATTTTCCAAAAAATAATTTTCCACAACGCAATCAACGCCGTTCGATGCCAATAGTAAAATCAGTTCGTCGCGAAATTGTCCAACGATCGGTTGAGTTTTCGAAATTGCGCTGTGTTCTTTTATTGTCCTGCGAGGGAATTAATAAAAAATTGAAATCAGTTGTGAAATAAGTTCAAGTGCAAATAGCTCATAATAAAATAATGTCAAGTTTGCATTAAATTAAAAATGAATAATAATTAAAACAGAATATAATAAATTGTGCAGAAATAACTTGAAAGATATTTCATGAAAATTTTTTATTTTTTTGCAATATTCTGTAACCTGTGTAAGTGATAACATAAATAAGGGATTCAAATTAACTGCAGAAAATACCACAAATTCTTATTACTTAAAGAAATAAATAATATTAATTTTCAACTTTTTTTAATAATAATTAAAGTCACAAACTTACGGAATTATAAACGCTAAAATCATGTTCGATCAATAAAAATCTTTAAATGTTTATGAGAAGCTGTTTTTTAAACTAATAAAAGAAACTATAAAGTTTTAAAATTAATATAACGATTTAAAATATGTTAAATTTAGTGATGTGATGAAAATATAAATTTCAAGTTAGATCCTTAACCAGAATGAAGATAAATATGCCAAAATAATATAAATTTGATTAATTTATAAATAAAAAGAATCAACCAAATTATTCAGTAGTAGAAACAGAAATATTACATCATTACATATTTCCTTGTTTTAACCCGATCATGTGTATCCTAACATTTGTAGAAATTGTATTAGGTTCTGGATCAGGATAATTCTATTTCACCTAACTTGTTATATGCTCATGATCATATTTTCCTAATAGGGAAATTTCTACTAGGGAGTAGACTAATTTTATAATTGTAACATTTTCTAATCTCATCTGATGTAAAAACTGTCATTCAAAAGATTTAGAATTCGTTGACATGAGGTTAGAAGAACAAAAAAATAGCTGTAACAACTTCGTTTAAAACGAATTTTCTACAAATTAGCCTATACACACTCCATATTTTCAGAATTCTCGAGTGCAAATTCTATAGTGTTTAATTTGTGTTTAGAGAAAATACTGTAAATTACACTACTCAACCTTTTTGCCATGGACATCTCATCAATTCTAAATAATAGTGCTGATTTCGACGGCATACTCAAATTTTTTTCTTACTAAATACGTAATGTTTTTGAGAAAATAGCAATCGTATTTTTATGTCATTCTTACCTATTACTTAGAATAAGTGGAAAAATAGTTTTACAAAAAACTTAAACACAATTTTTCTTTTAATTGTCAAGACAAGTTTTCATATGCTAATGAATTCTAATATTCCAATACGTTTATAGGATAATTAGATCTAAATTCGGAAAATCTTAAAAAACCTATCGGAATAACAGTATTTGTTGGTATATTGTAATTAGTCTTGACAATTGAAAGAAAAATTGCGTTTTCAGTTTTTGTTAAATTTAGCTACACACAAAAAAAAAATTCATATTGATGATTTCATTCATTGAACTAAAATCGTATTTTTTTCAGTGTTTTCATTTTTAATATTTTTTATATCATTGAATTTCAAACAAAAATTTGTCTCCAATTACACAATTATGTATTTATAATTCTTATAAGATTTATGATATTTAAATAAATATGGTTTGATGAACAAAATTCATCAATATGATGTTTACTTTTTCATTATTATGATGAAATGAGTCTTCGAATAATGAACAATTTAATAATATAAACCACTTAAGAATTATAAATACATAAATGGAGACCAATTTTTGTTAGAAATTTGATTAAAAATATTAAAAAATGTAAAACACTGAAAAAATACGATTTTAATTCAATGAATGAAATCATCAATATGATGAATACTGATTGTTTGTGGAATTGGTTTTGTGTGTATATATTTTTTAATTCTAAAAAGTGATTTCAATAGAATTTTTCATAAAAACGTTAGGTAATAGAAAAAACTGAGTGAGTTGATGTATGGATGTCTCGGATTCTCGTTTTTTTTAATTAGTATTATTAGATTTTGTAAACTACAGTAGGGTTTATTTATTGTAAACACTTTAATTGTTTTCATTTAACACTTCAAAGTGTTATTTTAATTATTGCTCCTAAACACGTTTATTACTTCTGATTAATCCGATTCGTTGTATTGTGATCATACGGCTACTGTTGAAATGATGTTACAAAAAATAAAGGTCTTCACTTCCCTTTGCACACATGAAAAAATAGACCTCTACGTGAAACTAGGGATCATTCTAAGAATTTACTTGAACATAGTTTTTTTTAGTTCAATTCGTTTAGGGTTTTAATTTTTTGAAATATTCATCTATAAATTAATATAATAAGAAAAATATGACCCTTAACGAATTGATCCAGAAAAACTGGGAAACACGTGTATTTTATTTCTTAGCGTACTTTAAGAATATATCGTCACTGTCATGCCAACGGGGCGAATACGAATTTTTAAAAATGTTGGTAAATCAAATTTTAAAGTTTAAAGTGCTTTAAAAATAAGCAAAATTTATATTTTTTACATTTTTTCTGTTATTTTGGTTTATTTGTCAATTATTATAACGAATGTAAAATATCTTTAGATTTGGACCACCTCTTGAATTATAAACACGAATTTTGTGAGACTATATCCTGATCAACGCAAATATTTTTGTTTTTTATGCTATAACTTTTTATTAGCGCAAGATAAAATAGTAATGTAAAGGCATTAATTGTTTAATTTTAAAGCTTCTTTCTATTGGCATCATTAATTAAAAATATTTTGTCAAACATTAATTTGTCATTTCTTATTTGCAGGAAAAAATGTTTGGAAAATTTTAAATAATGATGCCAATCGATAGGTGCTTTAAAAACAAACAATTAATGCCTTTACACCACTATTTTATCTTGCACCAATAAAAAATTATAGCAAAAAATCGAAGAAACTGGAAAAATTGAAAACCTTGTCATGCCAAAAGGGCGAATCTTTTGTTTTGTTTGCTATAACTCTTTAATGGTACTAGATAAAATAGAGAAGTTAATTACAAATATTTTGACAAACAAATTTTCCTGCAAATAACAAACGGCAAATTAATGTTTGGCAAAATATTTATATTAATTATTGATGCAGATCGATAGGTGCTTTGAAAACAAACAAAAAATGCCTTTATACCACTATTTTATCTTATACCAATAAAAAGTTATGGCAAAAAAACGAAAAGATTCGCCCTCTTGGCATGACTAGATTTTCAATTTTCCAAATTCGCTCTTTTGGTTTTGTCTTTTGTCGCTAGAAATATCCAACAAAATGACACGCGATTTTGGCACAGCGTACTTGAGGATAAACTACATTCAAAAATGTAAAAAAAACGCAAATGTCAAAAATTGCACATTCACCCCTTTGGCATGATAGTGACGGTATATCGTCCGAGATACTGCAATACAGCATTTCTCTATTTTCGAATACCGCTTACAAAATGAATTTTACAATTTTTAAGTGTATCTTTCTCGAAAGGATTGCGCTTTTTTTTTGTTCTTTAATCATTGAATTAGAAATACTTGTCAATATCAACACCAATTTCCTTTATTTAGCACACAAATTCTTTCGGTAGTGACTATTTCTAATAATAAGTAGTATGCACTAGAATAATATTTTTATTAAGATAACACAAAATCAAAGAATTTTTCGTTTAAAATTGCTATTATTTGGTAAAATAATGTTCAATTATTCATATATCTGATTTTTTTATTCCCATTCCAAATTCCCATTCACACATTGAGCGCTTTTGGAACAATGTACTTTCTATTCTAACAAAATGTCGCCTAGTTCCAATATGTCCATATTATTTACAAAGCTCTTCTACCAAGTTCACAATAATCCAAATAACTGTAACGCTTCTACAAAGAATAAAGCCGTTTTATAACATTTTTCAATTTCTATCATTTTACTGAAACATTTGCATGATAAAGGCCACATTTTCAATAGAGTCAAATCGAGAAATGCACTAATTCTAAATGGTCGAGTGCCGTTCGAAAAAAAAAAACACTTTCCAACGCATAACAAACTCTCTGCAGAACTCGAATGCCAATGACATACTGTACTGTTCAACGTTAACAACAGACGCTAAATCATTTGTTGACAGCATATGTTCTATGATTCCCAATACCCACCAGAACCTGCTAAATAACAAACCGGAACCAGCATCCGGAGCGCGTAGCTGAAATTTCGGATAATGTCGCCGTTTCGTTACGCGTTCTGCGCTCAGACTTTGAGGTACTCAGACTGAATATTTAAAAAATATATATGATGATGTTCCATTAATTGAGGTCAAAACTCTATGTTATTGTTGATCAATTTTTACTGATTTGTCGACGGTCACGCATATTTTTATTAGATAATTTTTATTTGTTTTATGTTATTCTAAAATGATTATTATTTTAATTTGTAGAACTCCAAAAAGCAATTTTGAAATTCATTTTTCTATAACTTTTTTAAATGCCGTCCGTGATCTGATTTTAGGCGAATTCGTTTTGTATGATTTTGTTCAGCGTTGTGTGACGGTGAGTTTTTCGAAATTACTTTGAAATTGAGTGCGAGCTCATTTAAATCAGTTATTATTATTTGAACATAAATAAATATTTAGTTATTGACGAACAAAAATGTGAAAAAATAAACCATACTTTTTAATATATTTTTTCAAATATCCAGATTTAAAAAGTCAGTTGATAAATTTCAAAAGCTGGAATAATAAAAAAAATTAACCTTTTCAAATCGAAATTGATAGATATATAATTATTTCTTGAAAACCAATTTTAAAAATTTTAAAATATAATACGTGAGTCTTATTTTCAGTAGAAGGATAATTTATTTATATTATGCAAAGATTTAGGTTAAATATTTTGTATTCACGCGTATTCATAAACAATTATATTCGTTGTAGAACTAAAAGTCACCAAATACATTTTTATGAAAATCTTAAATTTCAACTTAGTTGTTAATTATTATAAAAAGTAAATGATATATTTTTAAATTTTAAATACCGATTGGTAGATTCACATTTTCTAATTATGTGATACAAATATTGAGCTCATCGATCAGAAATTGAAAGAATTAAAAAGATTTTTGTAAATGAACAATTGGCATTTTGAAAATGTAGTTGGTGACTTTTAGTACTACAACGACAATATGAAGATTTTAAAATTAATAATCAACAAATCACAAACAATTATTTACTATGTACATCCCATACATTAATTATATATAATTCGTGGGTGCTGATGTTGAATTCATACTCCAGTTTTAAAGACATTTTTTTAACTTTTTACACATAATTTACTAAAAACGAGTTGGGAAAGTTAGGTCACATGGGTAAGTTCGGTCACATGGGACGGATTTTTATAGTCGATCGGGCCCGACTATGGAATACCCTACACCTTTGGTGGGGATCCTAATGTGGGATATTTACTTGACCTTAATTTTAAAGTTTTTAATTATGCTAAACCTCCCCACCCTCAGAATATTATTCATATATCAGAAATTTACGTCTTATATCCCCATAAATTAAAAAAATTATATAAAAGTATAAAAAACTAATAAAAAAATTTAAAAAAAAAATATAATTGGGCGGACCAAGCCTATATTTAAAATTTTGAATGGCTAATATTTCATAGATTTGATTTTAATAATTTGCAGATCAAATGTCCACTATGAAAATCCGGGAAATAATGAAAAAAAAAGTGGGCGGTTCACGCCCATTTTTGGACCACATATTTTTAGGTGAATTATAACAATATGTTTTAAATTTTATAACTAAATCTTGAATACTTTTCGAGTTATTAGTTCCTATAGAGTTAGAGTTATATATATACTTTTCCATACCGGACACGCCTCCTAAGGGGCGTTACAATATATTCACAAAGTTAATATACCCTGTACCTCATAGGTGTAGGGTATAAATATACATACAAAATAGAGATTTGTTGCGCCAACCAAATCTTTGCCCAACCAACTTATTCGGTTCTCTCAACCGCTTAGTCGGTTGTTATTATAAAAATTAAAAGAGTTGTAGTTTGTACTGTAACCAATTTCGAACTGTTTTAGAACAATTTAATATAGATTTAGAACCATTAGGAGTGTGTATAGACTAATATTTCATGTGTATAGGCTAATATGGTAGTTCGGCCAGCAAATTTGTAAACCATTCGATTTAACCGAATGAAGTTAGTTGGTACAACTAACTTTTTCATTCTTCCTACGTCATGCCAAAAGAGAATTTTTCTGTGTGTAAGTTTCTACCAGAATTTTTCTCAAAAAGGCACAAAAATGAATAGTAATAAGAATAAGCATTCTTTAAACATTTACGAGGGTCCATCACATGCTAAAAACGAAAGAAAGAAAAAAAGAAAGAAAGAAAGAAAGAAAGAAAGAAAGAAAGAAAGAAAGAAAGAAAGAAAGAGACATTTAAAAAAGGAAGAAAAACTAAGATATTTAAAATTGAGCTACTCTGATCAAAGTAGACATATTAGGTGATATTAACAGGGTTGCAAAACTGAACTAAAACGGCCAAAATCGTTAGTTTTATATACTTTTATATTATTTTTTTAAATTATGGAGATATAAGACGTAAATTTCTGATGTACGATTAATATTCTGAGGGTGGGAAGAACTTTAAAATTAAGGTAGACAATTAATATCCCCACCAAAGATGTAGGGTTTTTTAAGGTCGGGCCCGATCGACTATAAAAGTCCGTCCCATGTGACCTAACTTTCCCAACTAGTTTTAAACATATTAAATTGAAAAATTGACTTTAAAAAAAAAATTCAATTTTAAAAATTATTGATACATAAAATAATGTAACTATTGTCGTTGGTTCGTCAGTACTGGACTGCGATCTTAAAATTCCAATTCAATTCATAAATTGACAGTATATATTTTAAATTGACACTTTCACTTAAATTCTAGTTTTAATTGCATTTTTCAAAAAGTTGAAAATTGGACATCATTTTTAAAAGGTCAATTAAAATTGTATTTAAATTTTCAACCATCCTGCTAAAATATTTTGTGGAAACGACTAAAAAGCGGCTAACAAATTATACAATTATTTTCCAGCTAAACAATTAAAAACCAGCTAAATTTAGCCTATTTTATATTTTAGAACATTAGTAAATGATTTTTAGGATTGAAATTGAAAGAAATGTGGAACATTTTGACAAGCATTTGTTTTAATTTTTGAGTTAAGTCGTTTTTTATTAATATTACGCATTTTGATCCCTATATCTCGACTATGTTATACTCGACTATGTTATACTCCTTAATATGATTTATATATTATCCATTCATACATTACATTAATATTGAATTTACAAATCAAAATCGTTTTATTTTTAACCAGTGCCAACTTAAACTGAAACTTATATAAAAATCTAAACAAATTCATAAATATCATTCGGAACATTATCACGAGCACCATGACGATATACGTAAAATAATGGCCGATCAAATATTTTCTACAATATAAAAAATATTAAATTTTTTACAACTAACACAAATCAACAAGGATTTTTCAATAAAGTGTGAAAATCAACACACAAAAAATGTTTCAAAGCCAGAAACAAACTGGTTGGCTCTTCATATTGGCCATAATAAGCGTTAGCTTTAGACCACATGTCCATGGTGAGTTCTATTCATAATATTAATTTTAAATTTGATATTTACACTGTAAAACATACGAAAATACATAAAATTGCAATATAAATTAACAGCACAAACAACCTGCAAAAATGGTTTGGGACGTGTGCTGTACGAACGGCTTCCGAACCAACAGCTTCAGGGCTACGATGACGATGTGGTGCGCGACACCGCGCCACCCTTTCGTGTACTAGAGAAATGCCAAGATCTGTGTCTGCGCGATCGCACCGGCACCAACAATTTGGTGCGCACCTGTACCAGCTTCGATTTCCAGCCGGGCAGTCGAATTACGTCGTTCGGCACAAACACCGAATACGAGGAGTCACTGTGTTACCTCACCTCCGAACAGGCGGGGCCGGAGGGTATTGGCAGCCTGATGCTGGTGCCGAACAGCGTACATTTCAATGAAATATGTCTGACATGTAAGTGGTGGCTGTAGAAGTTTGCCAATTACTTTGATTATGATGATCGTGAGGAAAGAAGTAAATATTGTGACCGAAGTTGCTTTAATAATCTTTGTGGTGATGAAGATGTTTAGTTCTGAATATAAATACTATTATTATAAACATTTCTGGATGTAATTCAAATAAGCTCGTAGTTTTTTTTTACATATTTGATATATGTACTTTTAAAGTGCTCATAAATTTTTTTTTTCTATTACACAATATTTTTGGTGATTAAAGAAAGTCGATAGGTGGTCACATATTATCCAATTTAAGAGAATATTTACTTTCATTAAATATATTCTGATTTTATTCAATTTTTAGTTATAAGTAAAACTTACCAACTACATTTTCACAATTGTATCAATATTACTTGCAAATGAACATTTGTTCCTTTGGATATACCATACATCAATTCTATTAAACTTTTGAGTGCTGATTTATTTTACGAAAAATCGTAAAATTTATCTACGAAATATTTCGTAAAATACACGAAATTACTTTCGTAAATTTATTATAACAAATTACAAATTATAATTGTTTATTTTCCGAAACTATTCGTAGATTTTATCTACGAAAGCCATTCGTACATAATATGAAAGATTCGTAATTTATTGAATATTTGTGTATCTATTTACGAAAGTATTCGTACTTTTGACGACAACGTTTGTACATTTATGAAACATTTTATGAATCTTTCGTAAAATACACGAATGCCTTGTTAAAAAAAAATCACGAAAAGTTTAGTAATTTATTCGTAAAATGTAAAGTTCATTCGTGAAATATGTTATTCATTCGTAAAAAATTGTAATTGAAAATAATATAGTTTCGTAATTTAAACGAAATATTCGTAATTTTGTTGTTAATTTTAACGAATATTTATTCGTGTATATACGAATCATTCGTAAAAAATAATATGGGAAAAAATATAAATTACAAATCGTCGGTGTTGCTGCAAAATCACCTATCTACATTTTCGAATACCTCTTACAAAATGAATTTTACAGAAGAAACAAAACTATTTTGAGTCTCAATTCTGCAATTACATCATACAAAATTCAGTGTGTCATAACTTATAATGGCATTTATCTAATTTATCCGATCAAAATATCATTTAAAACCGGATTATAACACAAAATTAGACGTAATTTTCACATGCAGTTCAGCGGATTTGCAGTATCATGTTTCGAGTATTCTACGCATTATCCGTGTATTTTACGAAATTACAAAAATATATTTCGAAAAATGTCCTAGAAATGGTTTTGAGTATAGTTTTTTCGGATTACCTTTTTAAGAAGAGAATCGAAAATCTTATAATATATAAAATACTCAATTTCACAAAACTTGTTTTATAAAAAATTGTAAACGATATTTTTCTTTTAATTGTCTAAGCTTATTTTAATATAAAACAGAGTACTTATATTCCTATAACTTTTTCAAATATTTGGCTTTCAAATCGGTAAAAGTTGTTTTATTATTAGACTATTATTGAATTATTTTAAATAATTTTGAATCTAATGATAAATAAATAAGAAAAGAGAGTCCAATCTATAAAAAAAATTACTAACTTTTTCCTATGGGTCCCACTTTTTAAAATATGCCCATATTATAAATTGTTTTATATTCTATAGGTTCCACTTTTTAAAATATGTCCTTATTATAATTGTTTAAAAAATATTCTAAAAAAAAATCAGATTTTTTGTGTTTACATCAAAATATTTAAAAAAAATATCGGATTATTAGCATTCATTAGTATATTAAAATTAGTTCCAAGAATTAAAAGAATAACTGCGTTTATATTTTTATAGAAAACTGGTATTCTAAAGTATTCTATTTTTTTATTCTAAGAAGTGACTGTATAAAGCCTTAAATTTCTATTGCTATTTTCTTTAAAACGTTACGTTATATAGAAAAACTGGGTATGTTGTCAAAATCAGCACCTGCGAATTGCACAGAATTGTTTTATGGGATGTCGTGTAATTGGCTTAATCAATTATTTTGAAATTGAAATGAGAATTAAATGATACATCAACTACTAGTGTACTAATGACCACTTTGAGAGGATACTATTTACCAGAATCAAAACAGTTATGAAAATTATTGACTATTAACCGATCATGCATACAAAATTGTATTTTCAAATATATAGCTATATATTATTCTCATGATCATCATGATCTAGGTGTTCAGTGCGGTAATCATACGACACCAAATATTATAAACTGCCTCGTCGTGCATGGACAAGGTTAATTATTTGTTGACGTACTTAACGTTAGAATTTTTTTTTTTGTTTTTTTTTTGAAATTCTAGCCAGTCGACCGGAGAGAGAATGTCCAAGTCGTCGCTATGTCTTCGAGAGGCATCCACGCAAGAAATTGAAATTGCCCATATCGGATATTAAAGAGGTAACATGATGACCGTCTAACATTGTAGCTTTAGGCAAGATATGTTTCTAACATGGAACCCATGCCGTCCAACTTATATCTCATCCACAGATTACAGCCGCAAATCGTTCGGACTGCGAGGACAAGTGTCTGAATGAGTTTTCGTTCGTTTGTCGTTCCGCCAACTTTGACTCCACGATGCGTTCTTGCACCCTGAGCAGGTTCTTTTTTATACTTTGATTTTTTTTTTATAAAAACTAGCATTTCTATGATTCTATGCGTATTTCTAGATTTACGAGACGTACGCATCCAGAGCTAATGGAGGATGATCCTAATTCGGATTATTTGGAAAATACCTGTTTGAATGGTAAGCATTCGGCAGCAGCAGCATTTGCCTCTATGTCTCTATGATGCTGATGCGGATGCGTCGCCTTTATATAATGGCTTCTGCTGACCACACTTTCTCCTCAATTCAATTTAGCTGAACGTCGTTGTGATGGCCTGGCTGTCTTCGTCAAGGAGGAGAACAAACGCCTGGGCGGCCCATTCGAAGTGGACATCTTCAACAACATGACGCTGGAGGAATGTCAAACTATGTGTCTGCGCGCAGAGAAGTGAGTAGTAGATACTGTTTTCATGTGTGCGATCTGGAAATAAAATCTATGACATCTTTCTGCAGATACTTCTGTCGTTCGGTGGAGTTCGACGAAAAAACAAACCAATGCGTGCTGTCCGAAGAGGATTCCATCTCGCAGAAAGACGACATCAGCATCAGTTCCAGTCCGACGCATCATTTTTACGATCTTGTTTGTTTGGACAATCGTAAGTTTTTATATTTTTCTTGATCATTATTTTTCTGATGAATTGTGTTGTTTTGAAACTGTGGGACAGTTCGTCATCGGAGAATTTATTTAGCTCATGCGCCATTGAGGCGATTTCGAGAGAAACGATAAAGAAGATTTAAATTTGCGTCGAAATAGGAGAAAATTTGCGATTTTGAACAAAATCAATGCAAAATATCTTAGATTTATCGAAAAACGGATAATGGAATAAGAGATATAATATAAGTAATACATTTATATATATTCAATTCCTAATTCCATTCACCCAAAAATACCATTTGAGCCAAATAAATTCTCAGGAGACGATTTTCTTCAAGTTATAGCAAATACTATAATACCCAACATGAATTTACTTCGCTAACAACAAGAGCATTAATTAGCACTCAAGGACAGCATAGACAATGTCCACAAAGGTTTCATAATAGACCTTTCATTTAAGAAGTCATACATCATAGATATATTGAGGACATTTTGATTATATGTCTTTAATGACTATCTTTAATGAATCTTTCCAATACAAGTGATGTATAACGTATTGCAAAATGTAATTAAAAGGTTCATAAATCTAGGATAGTAAATAACATTTTTAATGAGTAGGAATGCATAGGTCTTTCTTAAAAAGAAACATCTTGATTTGTAGGTACTCATTGTTTCGCAAATTGTACAAAATAACTATGGATTTTGTTTCATATAATGCTGTATAGTTAAAGAGATATGGATATGTTTGTAATACCATACAGTACAAAATATTTGTAATACCATACAGTACAAAATATCCCACCGAGTTCGGAAACAAAAATTATATTATTTTGAAGAGCATATTCTTCTAGTCGATTTAGCGATGTCCATTTGTCCGTCTGATTGTTCCCCTGTCTCGTCATTACACAGAAAAAAAAAATAATCGACGTAAATATAACAACCGATATTAATTGCATTCATTAATCTATCCAGCAATGAAATTCACAAATTTAATGAAAACATGCTATATGAATAATTGTACGTCAATGCAGCAAATAATTTAGTCGGCGCAGTTTTAGCAAATATAATTCCTAATTTGCTGCATTGACGTACAAATATTCATATTAACAAACGGAATTGCTTATTTAACGAAGAATAACAAATGTTTTCATTAAATTAGTGAATTTCATTGCTGGATTAATTATTGAATGCAATTAATCTCGGTTGCTTTATTTAAGTCGATTATTTTTTCTGTGTAGAAGGAAATTAGAAGAGTTAGATCAAACGTTCCTTACTGGTTTTGATTGGTTTGATAGAGACTTATTTGTTATTACATTTCTGTCATATCAATGAATGCAATTATTCATGACAATTAAACATATCCTTACAGGGACACGATCTGGTACTAGACTGTTAATATGATTGGTTCCTCGGAGATAATTAACCGGCCCTAGTTCCACCATTTATATATGAAACTTACCGGCAAATTTAACACGGCGTTGTCCTAGGTTGGGGTGAATTAACCCCAGAATTTAGATATATGACAGAACTGAAATGACAGATTGATCCTGCTCTCAATCGGAACCAATGGTACCGGTTACAGAACATGTAGTATGATTACGAATCTCCTGCCTGCATGTAAATCTTTGGCCTAGAAAAATGACAAATCCTTTTTTCACCAGTCACATGAAACCTTTTTCTCGCAGGGTTATATTGCACACAGTTATAGTATTCCTGCTGAAATGTCTAGGAGAACATTTCGATACATCGAATAACGTTCCTGTTATCAATCCTGATATCGGTCCTGACATCGCTATTCAAGTCGAAGTCGAACATTAAATAAAAATTTCATCAATACTATGCAGGGCGAAATGCTATCTGTCATCGATATGCAGAAACTGATATAGGGGAACCATTGTATTGATTACTGAATAGGTTTTGAATCCCAACTATTATATTTACCTGTCAATCCTATTACATAGAGTCGTATAATTCTAGATCAATTTATATCATTTATGTCGAAAACTTCCCAGCAAATATTTTGAGTATTTTAATTGTGTCATATATATGAGTGTTACCCTCATGTATGAGCACTTAAAAGAGTCCAAAAAGGCTCCCGACTCCTGGGTAGAGGGCCCCTTTTTATGAGCCCAAAAACTCTCATAATTATGATTCTTTTATTACTCCTAAAACATTTATATTTGAGCACCAAAAAGGCTCCCGGCCTCTGGGTAGAGGGCACAATTTTATGGGTTCAAAAACACTCATATTCATAAAAATTTTATTATTCCTAAAACACTCATATATGAGTACTTAAAAGAGTCAAAAAAGACTCCCGACCCCTGGGTAGAGGGTACAATTTTATGAGCCCAAAAACACTCATATTTATGACACTTTTATTAGCCCTAAAACAGTCATATTTGAGTATTAAAATGAGCCCCAAGAGGCTACATAAACTTGGGTAGTCGACAAGCTTTATAGAGCGCCAAATTCCGCATATTTTTGATCATTTTAAAATATTCTTGAAACATTCACATTTCTCAGAATTTCTAGACACCACAATTACTACAATTTTGGAGTTTTTTTTTCTTCAGAAATATAAAATGTGTCTTAAATGAATGCAACATAGTACATGTTCATGTTTTTCTTAGTCCAGACATCCGTAAGAAAATTCATTCATTTAAAAAAAAAAAACAATTAAATATGTAAGTTTGTCTGTTGAAGTTACACTAATAAAATTAATTTTCATTTGATTTCAAATTCAAAACGTATTTAAGTATATCAATTTTATTTAAGCAGTAGTTTCCTAAAGCCAGCATAAATAAGATTCTTTTATGACTCCCTTTTCTGACTGCTGCTAAATACTCTTAAATTTGATGATTTTATGAGTTTCATTTGAGGGAGCTTCTAAAGTGCTCATGAATGATACTTTTTTATGAGTAAAATTTTTGAGCGTTCCTAAAACAATCCAAAATATAGCACTTTCATGAGTATATTTCCAGGGAGCTCAGAAACAATTTTATTTTTGATACTTTTAGGAGTCTAATATATAGGGCTCCTGAATAACTCCTAAATTTGAATCTTTTATGAGTAATATTTTTGAAAGCCCCGAAAACAGTTTTAAATGATATACTTTTATGAGTAATTTTTCTAGGGCTCATAAAACACTCAAAAATTGGTATCTTTTATGACTCCAAGTCCAGAGCGCTCCTAAATTGCTTTACGCGTTTCTTTGTAAAATAATTTTTCAATTTAAATAATTTTTTAATTTAAAATAATTGTTAAAACATTTATTATCCTAATATTATCCATATTTATAAATACTTTCTGATATAAGTTTTTTTCTATTAAATAACTTTAAAGAAACCAAATTTGTTTTATATGCAAATTATTCTCATAGTCCACCGCAAACCAATAAACACTAACATTAACTGAGTTGTTGCCTTGTGACAACACTACCCCGATTGGTGTTGCATGATCATTAACGGTGGCCGTCTGTCTATTCCCTGGCCGACTGACAGACTGAGTGACAAATTGCTTAACCACTTTTTCATCACGTTTATCACCGTTGACGTCGTCGTCGACATCATGTCGTCTTTGTATTTGTGCCATGATGTTGTGCTTGCGTTACGTTGTTGCCGTGCTACGTAATTAGTTTCTAACATTGTTGATTTTGTTGTAGAACGCGCCACCGATTATCCGGATAATTCAGTGACATCGCATCTCTTCTCCAGCGGTCGCCGGCCAGATACCGCCTTTCAACGATATCGCAATTCGCGACTCGGTGGCGAATTCCATTCGGAGATTACGGGACGTTCGCTGAGCGAATGCTTGGATGAGTGCCTACGGCAGACGAGCTTCCAGTGCAGGTGAGTCTCTGCTGTTAATTGAATGTGGAAGATTGCGTTTAATAGGCCACCTAAAGTAAGGTATGAGTGATGCAATAATCATGATTATCATCAGCCATGTGGGTAATTTGGAAAAATTCTAAAAATGCTAACGGCGATCCGATAATGCCTGGACAATTAAATGTTGTCATGGCGTGAAATTCTCTATCATTCCCTAACATCTACTACTCTTTTAATGGTGTCATTTTGTAAATGTTTTCAAATTAAAGTATCACCTTCCGTATTCCTGTACAGATCGGCTGTGTATAGTGATCGTTTTCGCACTTGCCGCCTGAGTCGCTACAATCAAAAGGATGCCATGCGCATTATTTACGATGCTGACTACGATTACTATGAGAATTTAATGCGTAAGTAAATCACGAATGAAATTGTACAATGTACATAGATCTCTGATTCTCTGCTTTTTTGCTAACCAAATACGCAGTTAATGTCGTTGGCAGCATTGACAATGATGGCCACAGCGGTGGCTCCAATTCTGGTAGTAGCGGCGGCACTCATCGTCCAAATGATCAAACGGGCAATAATTGGCGTCCACCGAACAAAGACGATGATCGTTATGGCCCCGGTGGCCACTCAAGTGCTGGCGGCAATCGTTATGGCCCTGGCTCTGCCAATGATCTGGGACGTCCGTACGATCGTTATCCGGAGAATCCTAATTATGATGGTAAGGCAATGGCATGACACTGCAATAAATAACATACCTAAACAACAAAAACACATTTCAAATTATAATTATGCCACTGTACATGTTAAACTAATTCTTTAATTAAAAGTAAAATTTAAAAACATAATGCATTTCACATACACAACCCTAACGCGCTAACTCACTAACCTTATTAACCGCACGCCAATCTTCGTAGATCGTTATCCACAGTCTGGCGGTGCCGCCGGAGATCGTGGCCGTTATCCACTGAATCCAAATGACGATCGGTACCCGTTAGATACTGATCGAAATCGTTATCCAGCTTATGATGGCGATCGTTATCCTGCTGGTGATCGTGATCGCTATCCTGCGGCAGGTGATAGAGATCGTTATCCAGGTAGTGCTGATCGTGGACGTTATCCTGATGGAGATCGTGAACGATATCCTATTGCTGAACGTGATCCTGACAGATACCCAGTTGATCGCTATCCGAATCATGCTACAGGTGGACGATATCCGAGTGTAGGAGACCGCTTTCCTGATTCAGGAAGCGGTGCTCGATTTCCCGATGATGATGAGCGCTATCCACCACGTGACCGTTACGCCGAGCGATTTCCACATCGTTTACCAGATCGCATTGGCGATCGTGACCGGTATCCAGATCGCTATGGCGATCGTGATCGTTATCCCGATCGTTATGGTGTTGATCGAGAACGTTATCCAGCCATTGATGAATCGCGTTATTCAGGCCGAGATCGTTTCACTCCATATCGCCCGGCAACGGTAGGTGGACGTTATCCACCCATAACTGATAATAGTTTGACAAGTGATTTGCCACATACGCGTCCATATTCACCGGGAGAGGATAAACCTTATCGTCCTTATGGACCAGGTGATAGATATCCAGATGATCGATATGCTAGCCGTTATCCACCCGCACGTTACCCGCCAACACGTGGCAGCGATCCTGTCGGTGGATATACTGGGCGCGATGCACCTGACAGTCTCTTCCCCGATCGTCGATTCCGTCCTTCTTCATTCGACACACGTTATCCGGATAGTGCACGTGGTCCAGCTTCGCGTTATCCAAATGATGATGGTCCACGTTATGGTCCCGATGGACGTTATCCGCCAGATGATATTGTTCACAGTGCGCGCAGACCTGAACCGGACACCGCAAAACGTTACCCACCGACTCCGCTGGTACCACCTACAACCATAAGTAAATACCCTTCATCGCCGAATCGCTTTCCGGTAGGTACCGATCGTTATCCGTTGGATATTTACAAATACGGAAATCGTGCAAGGCCAGGTAAGTTTTGACTAATGCAACTAACTGCATCCGTTAAACACAAATAACATGCTAACTGAAAACCGAATCTTAAACACGAATCATATCAATGATTAATCAATTTCACAACCTTAGGATATGCACGACCGCCACCACCGTACTACGATCTCGATTATGATGAACGCTATGGCGGAGATCGTTACGGCGATAGAGATCGTGAACGTGATCGATACGGTGAACGCGATCGTTATGGGCCCTATGATCGAGAGTACGATATTCCGATTGGAAGACGTCCAATTGCAAATGGACCACCCGGCTATCCAGCTTACGAAAGCCCCTTCAATCGTCCATACGGCAGTGGCGCTATCAATCCCATTGGCGATGATACGATAAGAGGTGGTGGTGGACTGCCACCACCGACGGCATATGGAGGTAGTGGTGGAAGTGGCATAATCGGTGTGACTGGGGGTAATGCTGGTGTACCACGTCCGCCGTTGACACGTTGCGAGGAGAGCGACAATTTTAAACAAGTGGCGGCGCGGCACAAGATGAGGCGCCACTTTGTGCGACGCGCACTGACGGTGCCATCGTTGATACAGTGTGAACGCGAGTGCATCGAAAGTCGTGACTTTGTGTGTCGCAGTTTTAATTACAGGTGAGTGGAGTTGAGCGGAGCGCGGGGTGAACATCGAACCAATTAAGAAAAACAAATTGCGACTAATTGTAGGGACTCGGCGGCATCTAACTACGATGAGCGCGATCTGGCCAATTGTGAGCTGAGTGATCGCGACTCACGCGAGTTGGACGTGCATGATCCGAACCTATTCGATGCGGCCAATTACGATTTCTATGAGCGCAGTATAGGACGCAGCGATGGCGAATGCATGGATGGTGAGAATAAAATAATGTTTAACAATAACGTTTGCTGATCATGGCATGTTGTTTTTTTTTTTTCGAACATAGTTACTCAAACCTGCAATGAGGAAGGCATGGAGTTTACAATACGCACTCCGGAAGGTTTTCTGGGACGCATCTATACGTATGGCTACTATGACAGGTGGGTGTGATCATTTATAATATGATCATCCTACTTATTTAACACTTTTCAATAAAATTCTAGATGTTTCTATCGCGGTAACGGCGGTACCGTAAATGTGCTACGCATTAGCGGACCACAAGGTTATCCGGATTGTGGCACACAACGTGTATGTTTTCTGTAATATTTTACTATCTTGGCACGTAATAATGCCGTCTTAATCAATTTTCAGTATGGAGATACCTTGACCAACATTGTGGTTGTGCAATTTTCCGATAATGTGCAGACAAGCCGCGATAAACGCTATAATTTGACGTGCGTTTTTCGCGGTCCGGGCGAAGCGGTCGTCACTTCCGGCTACATTGGTGCAGGGTATGTCGAATTTGTTAAAATTAAAATTCTGCAGCATTTAGCGATCGTATGTATGAAAAGGTTGCCTACATTTAGGCAGCCGCTTTGAAATGCCTGTTAAAATGCCATCGTTGCTAAGTTCTCAATTAAGCAGTAGTTTGAAAATAGTTTTTGCTTTGGCTAGTTTATTTATCTTTATGTTATACTTAGATTTAGTCTCTAATTTAATGTAATATTAGTTAGTTCCTGGCTCATATTGTACATATTGCTGACTTTCCTATACCAAGCCCATAATTTTAAGTAGTTGCTCACTAATCCCCACAACTCATACCACTTATCCAGACATATTTATGTTTCTGTATGAAGTCTCTCTGAATCCGACAGATCTGGCAGCCCCATACCCATCGAATATTTGCCCGCCGAGAATACGCTGAGTTCCAAGGTACGTCTAATGATACTCTATCAGGGCCGCCCAACTACCACCATAGCCGTGGGCGATCCATTGACGTTCCGTCTGGAGGCGCAGGATGGCTACAACCATGTCACTGATATATTTGCCACAAACGTGGTCGCACGTGATCCATACTCAGGACGCAGTATACAGCTTATAGATCGTTTTGGGTGCGTTTTAAATTTACATATTTCAGTTTATTTGAAAGTATTGCAATTCGTTTTTTTCTTAGTTGCCCTGTGGATCCTTATGTATTCCCCGAGCTGGACAAACTACGCGATGGCGACACACTGGAGGCACGTTTCAATGCCTTTAAAATACCAGAATCGAATTTCCTGGTATTCGAGGCCACGGTGCGCACCTGTCGCGAGGGCTGTCAACCCGCCTATTGTCCCGGACCGTCTGGTAGACAGGAGCCCTCTTTCGGACGTCGTAGACGTTCGCTTAATGAGACGGCACCAGAGGAAATGTCCACAGAGCGCTTGGACGAACCTATAGCGGAGCGCTTAATCGATGAGATTGTGGAGATTAATAGCACCACTGTGACGGCTACATTGGGGGAATCCAATAAAAGTGTGTATACGTTTTAGAGTATTCAATATTATTAAACGATTTTTTTTTTAGCAACAGAAAAACCCACTGAAATGGAAGACCCAGAGCAAGTGCGCGAAATGATTGAGGTATTTTGATTTTGTTCATACAATGACTTCTATTAAAAACTTTAAATGTATAGGTCTTTGAATCGCGTGAAGAAATTGAGAAGGAGTCTTATCCACGTAAGCTTGTGGCGCCCGTGGAGAACGTCTGCATGACACCATCCGAATATCATGGCATGATCACCGCAATTATACTGCTCATGATACTGCTGTTGAGTATTACTTTGGTCTCGGGTTTGGCCTATAGGTAAGATCTACGTTTTTGAATTCTTCTTATTTCCTAATCAATTCTATTTTTCTATACAGACGCTATTGGAAAACCATGTCGAAAAATCGTATCGCCGATCGTCACTCACCGGTGCATTCGTTTGGGCGCTCTTCGGCTTCCGTGCGCACGCATGAGCGCTTCAGCGACATGGGCGGTCACATGGGACCAACTGGCGGTAATGGTGGCGCAACGCCAAGTCGTGCCGCAAGCGGTTTTCGGGCCAACATGTCCATGTTTGGCGGCTCTTTGCATAAGACATTTGCAACTGGGTGGGTAATTATTCGCGCCGTTGTTACTATGTTGTTTTTATTTATTTATTATTTTATAAAATGTTTGTTTATTACTTTATAAAATGTTTTAAAATATTTTTGAACCCATTAATTTATAAAATTTATAAATGTTTCTAATGTTTTTTGCGAAAAAAATAAATAGAAATTTAGCTCGCATGTGTCAGTTACCGGTCATGAATCCAATACGCAACACCTCGAATGGTAATCATCAATTTGAAGACCCCAGCGAGCCAATATACACTGATCCCTCACTATTCGAACGCTCTAGGTTTGTATAGAATAGAATTTTGTGTTACATGGTGGTATTGTTATTGCACGATCGTTTAAAAAAAAATCCACAATCTCTTTAAGTAATTATCGGCCATGTTCCGACTTTCGATCGAATTTCAATCGAATTTCCTATAAAATATGTAAACAAACGGTTTTGAAATCGATGTCTCATAACAAAAATTTGTTTTTTCAATGAATTCAATCCGTTTGCTTTGACTTTAACGATTTGAATTCGTTTGGAAAAAAACATTTTTGTATTGTGACATCGAATTCAAACAAAAGGTTTTTATAGGAAATTCGATCGGAATTCAATCGAAAGCCGGAACATGGCCGTTTAACATAATTTCAGAATAATAAAATCGTGTAAATATTTTGAATATTACAAAACCATGAACCATTTTATTTTATATAATTAATAAACCATAAAATCATATTTTTCGATTTCATATTCAAATATTGTAAATTGAATATTAACATTTCCTTATCAATTTATAAAATATTTCTTACTACATTATTTGTACAACAACCTTTGAAAAGTTTAAATTTCGAAATATAATTGCTGAAACTGACTAATTTTTTTGCTACATTGACGTACACATATTCACATTAGCAAACGCAATTGTTGATTTAACGAAGAATAGCAAATGTTTTCATTATATTACTAAATTTCATTAATGGATTGATTAATGAATGCAATTAATATCCGTTGCTATATTCGATTATTTTTTATATGTACTTAAGGACAGCACGAGAAAAAATTGTCCATCAAAAAATTACAAAAATCTTATAAACCAGAGTTTCGATTTTGGTAGTGAAACCATTTTTATAATGCATATTTTATTCAGATTAATTGTATATATTTAGATATTTATTTCATTTTTTTTTATATACATTGTATTTATTTTTCTGGCACCCCCTTGTTAAAAACTTTTCGGTAGTTTAGGACACCTTCCTGGTTCGTTTTCCCTAAAATATTAAATGCCATTGGTGACCTTCTTTATTACCTACATTTTATTTTTGACAAATGGCCAGTACCTTTCTTTAAGCCTAAGTTCTGAATAAATTGACACAGAAAAAAATTATCGACGTAAATATAGCAACCGATATTAATTGCATTCATTAATCAATCCAGCAATGAAATTCACTAATTTAATGAAAACATTTGCTATTATTCGTTAATTCAGCAATTATATTGTCTAAAACTGCGCCGACTAAATTATTTGCTGCATTGACGTACAAATATTCATATTAGCGAACGAAATTGCTTATATAACGAAGAATAGCAAATGTTTTCATTAAATTAGTGAATTTAATTGCTGGATTGATTAATGAATGCTATTGATATCGGTTGCTATATTTACGTCGATTATATTTTCTGTGTAGATTTGCAATTCGAGGCACCAATATGACGTTATTGCTTGTGTAACACTTAAGGCCGTTTTTCTGAAGTGGAGGAGGTTAGGCGGCAGACTAGGTTATGCCGAATTATTCTGGACACTTCATGTTCATACCACATTGACAGTAATCTCTTTCCTAAGAATTCTTTAATGTAAATATTGGAGTTTATTGTGCCCGCGATGATGAAAGTTTTACTTCTTTTGTAACAACTGCAGATTGGTCGCAAAATAAGGAACGGTCTAGGAATTTTTGATTGTTTCTTGGTCTTAGGTTTTTGGTCGACATTTCCTTATAAATCTGCAGTATAAAATTCCCGTCAATGAGGTTGTGAAAAGTCGGCTAAGACGTACGTTTTGTCGTTCATTATAGAGCACTTGAATTTTTCAAAAAAAAAAAACTTTTTAATCATTTGGTACGGTTTTTCCCCCAGTGAACTTCACCACATTCTTGTCTGGTATTTTTATAAACTTCAACGTCTTTAGTCCATCTTTTTTGATCCTATACACAGAAAAATCCTCTTTTGGCATGAGGTTGGAAGAGTGAACTTAATTCGGTTAAATCGAATGGTTTACAAATTTGCTGGCGGAACTGCCGCTTTAGCCTATACACTTCAAATATTAGTCTATACACACTCCTAATGGTTATAATTTGTACTAAATAGTTCGAAAATGGTTGCAATACAAACTACAACATTCATTCATTTTGACAATAACAACCGACTAAGAGGTGGAAAGAACCGAATAAGTTGGTTGGACAAAGAGTTGATTGGCGCAACAAATCTGAATTCTGTATGTACGAACAAAGGACTCTGAGCAATACAGTTGTTTAGCGACTTTTCTGCCTGAAATATTAGAATTTTTCTTCTATGATTTTTTCTTGTCACAGATCCACTTTATTCCTCCAAGAACCTGCCTTATGATCTTGTCCTATTTAAACTAATTTCTTAGCTTCGCAATAGTGTTTGTTTCAATTGTAGTTTCCTAGCAATTTTCTGTAAGTTCACTGAAAGTGATACAGTAAAATGTTCAAATTTAATTTAATTCAATCCACTTCGATTGCCATTTTTATTTAAGGATTCCACTTCTAAAGACTCGAAAGACACGATAGAGAAATTAGCTAGAGATAGAGAAAAAATCTACCGTAGAGCTCCCTACCGAGGAGCTCTATGTAGTGTTTACACAACTCTATGAGATTTTTTACTCTATTTTGCTCTATCTCACCCTAAGAAGTTACAAATATATTTTTTGACATTCATTCTGAAGCCTTTTACATACCATTTTTTAATTTTTTATGATTTCCTAAAAAACAATATAGTAAATAATGTGATGTCCAATTTTTATACGAGCAGTCCTTATTATACAAAAATAGAAACTATTATTGAATTTAATTTTGTCGATTTTGATTACATAGTAAAAATAAAAATAGATTTTAAAACATAATGACATTTTCAAATACTAATTCGTTAAATAAAGTGATCTGTATTATACGATTGACATTTTGACTTAACCGTTTTTTTAAATATGTAGTATGTGGGCTAACACCGTACGTGTTGTATAATTACAAATACCTGAAATATGCAGCAACATTTACAAATATTATATGTATCTATATTTAACTCAATTACAAATAATTCATAATACAACATTTGCCTAAACTTTGAACATTGATTGATACTTATTTTCGTTTACTCAAAATATTCAAATACGATTAGACTGACACATTTATTTTTTATATATGGCATAACTTTCAAATGGTTTTGGACACGTTCTTCTAAAATTTTAATATCTAAAATTTCACACATTATCAACTCTAATTAATTAAACGAAATTTGATGTATGTTAAATTTAATTCCAAAAAAATATATTTTTTTTTGTATATTTGTGATTATATTTTCCGGTATTCTACACGTTTGTAATAGATCTGAAACATCACTCAATAAAAACATGGTTTAGTGTGTGTTCATTCCTAGTCTCAAATGTTTACTCTAAGGTGGTCGGCATAATTTTTAATATGAGATTTTGTATATTTCATTTATGTGATGTCAGTTATACATCTCAAGGTCTCAGGGCTAAGTCATCAATATTTTGCAAATGCGGAATATAAATACCACAGCAATAATTACTCGGAAATTAACCAAATAGTTGGACAAAATGACTCATTGGAAATAGTGGAATCAAAATAGACACAAACCACTAAAAATTATGAATCTAATCATTTTCAAATTGTACACGTAAACAAATCATGTATCTAATATTATTATTATTTTAATATAAAGAAACTCCTTAATTAAAGCCAAAGAGATTTCTTGTTAATTCAAAAATACTTTTTTACTCTACGTAAAAGAAATTATTTTTATTATAAATAGGTGTATTGTTATAAATTTTTATTTTTTATATTAATATGAGTATCTCGTTATTTCAATGTCCTATTCATAAATTTCTTTTATTATATAAAAAATTATATTTCCGGTTTGATCAATTATTTCATCAATTATTTATAAATTACACAATTTTTTTTTAATTTTTTTATTTAAAAGGTTACAACGACAGCCCTGGCGTTATCATACGCATTTTTTTTATTTTAACAACATATTTGTTACGATAACAATAACAATTTAGAAAGTATTATATCCATTCCACATCAAACCGGGCGCTTTTCGAAAATGACTTTATGAGCTCCGATCTTTTTAAAATTTTACAGACATGTTCTGTGCCAACAAATATTTGAGACGTACTTTTTTTATTAAAAAAAATGATTCTTTTATGGTACCCCTTAATTAATGGAACATTTTCGTCGATATTTAACATTTTGCATTTAGTTAAACTAGTGCTTAACGTGAACCGTATTTTCAATATTGAACAATTTGAACATTTGAAAGGTACTGAAATGTTCTTTCTAATGGTTTAATAACAATAATAGTTTGGCACTACAGTCCTATAAGAACTATAAGAAGATGTTGTTAGCCCCAGTCCAGGCCTGAACCAGGGATCTTTCGGCGCGCAGTCCAACGCACTAACCACTGAACTACCACGGCTACTTTCTAATGGTTTACTCGTTTTTAAAATATCTAATGGTCCGAAAGTTTTAAAACCGATTTTGTTTGTCAGCACATATTTTTTTTATTTTTTTTACACCATCACAAAACTGCATCAATAATGCACCAACATTGAAAAATTTTAAGTTGTAGCTCAATATTGAACTTATGGTTCACATGCTAAAGTCATTTAACTGAATGCAAAATATTGAATTTCAACGAAATTTTTTAATTTATTAAAGGGTCAACTACCAAAAAAAAAAATTATAAAAGATGAAACACGTGTAAAATATTTTTCGACATAGAACATGAGTCCAAAGTTTGAACGAAATCGAAAATAGTAAATCTCCAAAGTGCCCGGTTTGACGTGGAATGGCCGATATTAGAATTCATACGAAATGTTTAAATTAACGATAACCTATATTTGTTCATAAACACGAATCTTGCTGCAAGCACAGTCATATTTTGTATTAAAAATATATTCAACAATAAATTAAACAAGACTGGTAGACTTGTTAAAATGATACACAAAAATTCCTGTAGTGGTATTAACAAATACCAACTTAATGTCTCCTTTTTACACTAAATATGTTCTTGTTTATTAAATTATGTTTTTGTTCTTCCCACAGAAATTTTGTTTCGTGAACCAGTATTATATTATATTAACAAATATTTGTAAATCTTACAAATTTTCTGCTTTGTAAATATTTGATATAATAAAGTCAGTAAGTAATAAATACAAAGTACAAATCACTCAACTGTGGAAAATCGTAGGAATCTCAAGGATCACTTTTATCAAACTCTCTAATAAAATAAATTTGTTTGTCATATAAAGTTTATCTGTTCATGAACAAAAGATCTTTTTAGAGTAATTAACTATATTTGTTATTATTACAAAAAATAGACACAATTGCAAATTATTTTTTGTTGACCGTATTAACCGATATTTTGTTACTTTAGGTCAGATTTTGTAAACTCGATCGAATTGGTTTTAGTGTACCTGTATTAGGGTTGCCAGATCAAAATTCTTATTCGGTATACAATTGGGACTTAAAAGGGGAACTTATGTTAAAAATAAATGGCAATTTATTTAAGAAGTAAATGTTTCAAGTGGGATAGTGCCTGATTTGCAGGTTTTTCTAATTATTTCAATTCTTGATTATTTTCAAATAATCAAAAAAAAAAGTAATCCGACTACTTTTTTTATTACTTAAATTTTTTGATTATTTCAATTTTCAAATAATCAAAAAAAAGTAATTCTAATACTTTTTTTATTACATCCATTTTTTGATTACTTTTTGATTATTTTTTTATTATTTTCAAATAATCAAAAAAAAGTAATCCGACTACTTTTTTTTGAGTAGTCGGATTACTTTTTTTGATTACTTAAATGTTTTATTATTTTTTGATTATTAAAAATTTAAATAATCAAAAAAAAGTAGTCGGATTACTTTTTTTCATTATTTTCAAATAATCTGAAAATTATCTAAAATTTTGTGCAAATAATCAAAAAAGAGTAGTCCGATTACTAGTTATTGATTCTTTTGAAGTAGTCGTGAAAATAATCAAAAAATGTACTAGAATTTTGATTATTTCTAATCGTAATCCAAATTTTTGATTACGACCACCAAATAATCGTAGTCAAAAGTGATTACGATTCTTCAGTAATCGTAATCAAAAGTAATCGTAATCCAACTTTTACATCTCTGTATAAAATTAATACGTATCTTATTTTGGGGTGCTTAATATTTGAATATACATTCTTAAAAATGATTTATAACATGTTCATTAAATTTTTTTAAACTTATTTTAACTTAGTTCATAGAATATTTGAAATACGAATTTTGTTTGTTTTTATAAAAAAAAACGTAAATCTCGACTGAAATTTGTAAATATACAGGATAAAAAAAAATCGGGATAAAAAAATTTCTGAAAATATTGATATCTTTACAAATTCTCCTAATCTAAATTATAATTAATCATTATTTATGACTCAACATTTTCAATGTCTAATCTATTTAAATGTGTACGTCAAATTTTAATTAGGAATGTTATTGAATGTTGAATAACGTATAACAGAAACATTAAAAATAGTGTAGCGAAACTTTCATTTCAAAAATCTAGGTATCTAATTTAATAATTTCGTTTAAAGTTTTCATGCCTAAACAGAGGCATTCGTAGCACGGGAGACCAACGATGTACAAGAAGTACAATCCCCTTAGAGGGTGACGTCTGGCAACCCTAACCAGTATGTAACAGTCAAAAAAACTTCAACGTAAAATCGTACTGAGTAATTCATACTGTGTAATAACCACTGTAAAAACTTAAAAATGCAAATAGTAATACATTTGATTTCTTTTCGACACATAATACATAATTTTTGTTATTTAAAAAATCTAAATTTATTAACTCCGTATGTATTAGGGATGTCAATCCCGGGATCCCGAAATCCTGGGATTTGAGTCAAACCAGTCCCGAAAAACTGATCCCGGGATCATGGTTAAATCCCGGGATTTTCGGGATTTAACAAAAAAAAATTAGTACATCAATTTTTAATAGTTTATTCAAAAGTCTTTCAATGTTTTTATACACATTTCGTGAAAAAGTAAATCTAACATTTAATGGACTGTAATATTAAAACACTGACGTCAATAATAACGAATTACATGCTTTTTTACTTTTAACAAAATCACAATTGATAAAAATTACGACATCTTCGACTAATAATTATTATAATCTTTCGATTCGAAATACAGAAAGTACTTAAAAATAGTAAATAATTATAATATCATGACGGTCTCTGGGAATTAAATCCGGGTTTCGTATAGCGATAAAACTGAAACCATTGTCTATGAATGTAACCTTTATTAATAACAAAATACATAAATAAATATAATTTATCACCCTAACATTTTTTCATTTGGGTCTTAAACTAAAATTAAATTATTTAAAAATTACATAAAATGTGTCCAAATCATTTTTTTTTCATTTTTTAATTTTTTATAAAATACTGTTTTCCACCAAAAACCAATATCCCAATAAAAATTTGATTGTTCATTAAAAAAAAAATTTAGCGTGGTGTACATTAACCAATGCATTTTATTCTCAAAACTGAGTAAATAAAATACTTTTCTCAGAGTGTATAAAAACACAATTTATTAAGGGTCTATTTCAGTATTTCACAACGAATGACTATTAGATGAAAGTGACGTAATTTTAAACAAATTTCTTTATTTTAAAAGCCATGTAATATGATATAAATTCGTATGACGTTATTTTACAATCAATCTTCCATTTTATGTTTACTTCGAAATACAGAAACTGAATATATATATATATATATATATATATATATATATAAATTTGTATTTTGATTTTTCAGAATTCCATATTTTCTATTTTCAACATTATATTTGGAATATTTTATTTTCAATATTTCAGTCGTTAAAAATGTGTGGAAAGAAATAAATTAACGCCACGAAATAGCTACACAGAAAAAAAATTATATTAAATAGAATTATATTTTTGCTGAGCCGACCAAATTATTAATTGCATTAGCGCACACATCTTCAAATTAGCAATCGCATTTGCTGGAAACAGCGACGCGCTGGTGGTGTGTATATTCGCGTATTTTGGTGTGTACATTCGCTTAATTTGGTGTGTGTATTCGCTTACGTTGGTGTGAGTCTTCGCTTACAGTCGATACGAATTCATTTTCATTAATAAATGAATTTAACAAAAATTAAAGGAAAAATATATCTGTGGAAATATGAATTAACAGCATAACTCGAGATATGTTCAAATTGAGTTATTAATACCATCGTAATCCTGATATACGATTTCATATTGTGTCAAATTTTGATACTGATCCTTCTTATCGTTGCTGAGATACAAGATAAAACCTTAAAGCATATCTACCTGTTATTAAATATTTATTTAAAAAAAAACCTTTAAAAACTCTACCAAAAACATTTTGCAGACATTTATTTTATTTAAGTTTTTCATAAAGTTGCAAATATAATTTTTAAAATATTTTTAAATATATTTTTCGGAATTAGTTGTAAAGCTTAAAAATTCTCTCCTAAAAAATTCAAAAAATATACTTATGCTTTTATTTCATATTGCCACAGATATTTTTTTATTATATTTATTATATTTTTATTATAATATATTTGTTTTTATATTAGTATATTTTGTTATATACATATTTTTATTTTTATTTTAATTCAATTACTTTTCTTACTACTCTTGTTGTTCGAAGTTAGAACCACGTTCATACGTCACGAAAAATATTGATTTTTTTACTATTCTTGTATGATTTTTTAGCGTTTCGATCTAATAATAAATAATAACATGATTTACGTCGTAGCCGCGATAGCTTAGTGGTTAGTGCGTTGGACTGCGAGCCGAAAGGTCCCCGGTTCAAGCCTGGACTGGGGCTAACAACATCTTTTCAAAGAAACATTTTTCTATACCGCGCTACCTCTCGGCAGTAAATGGCAAACCTACGAGAGTAAAACATTGCCTATGAAAAGCTCTCATCCGTCGTTCGGATTCGGCAATAGGTCCCACCACTTTGAGTACAAATATAACACGCACAGCTCAAAATGGTGAGAGAGTTCGGCCGAAGTCCTATACAGGACTGTAGCGCCAAACTATTATTATTATTACGTTTATGCAGAGCAAAGTTCAAACTTATGCTTAAAACACATTCGAAGCGACAACGACATTGCTACACTTGTCAAAATTAAAAAAAAAACATGAAGTTATATGGATACGAATATATTGGATACGGCACATGACGACTTGGCGACAATTGTCGCTGTCGCTAATATAGATTTAATTCTAATTTGACAAGCGACAACCGATATTTTTAATAGTTTTGAAAATTGTTTGTGTATTGTTTGTGATATTTATGGTGATAAATAATTAAAATGAATAAATTTAAGAATTAATTTATATAATCCATGGTGTTTAACCGATATAACATTTAAAATGAAGTGAGAAAAGGATGTCGTTGTCGCGTTGAATGTAATCATGTAGCTCACAACACGACTTCATTTGTCGAGAAGAACTAGTTGTCGTCGTGTGGTCGTGTCGCTGTCGCGATTTATGTGTTCAAAGCATTACGATCGAAATTAATAAATATAGGTAACATATAAATATAATTGCGTCAAAAAATGCAAAATTTTAAAATACTATTATATTTTACATATAAATTACTGATAAATAACAGTATTTACCATCATTTTCACAAAAAGGCTTCATAATAGGACAAAAAAAGAGTATGCAATAAGAATAAGCATGCTGTATGTAAATATGGAGTAGTGATATTTCTAAATTATTATATATTAATTATTAATTATTAATTATATTAATTATTATATAGGGGAAAGGTCCGTATGTTGGACATAGTTTTGTATTTTGTCTATAACATTTTGTATGCAAACAAGTTATATATTAACTTCTTTAAAGTACATTTAATGGGCTATATTTTATAGAAGAAACTTTTATGGTAACATAAAAATTTTAAAAAATACAGCCTACTTTCTGAAGAACAAAAAAAATGCAAAAAAAAACTTGGTCCGTATGTTGGACCACCACGAAAAAACGTTTAAAACCTTTCAAAAAAGACCGAAAATGAATTATTTTAATTATGTTATCGTTTTTCAACCAATCTGTATAATTTTTCATTTAATAGAACTTGCAAAATCATGAACTAGTGATGATTATTAATTTTGATATTTTATACGTAAATGTGAAACGAAAACCCTGATTTTAATTCAGGGTTTTCGGTCATTCAAAATTAACTAAAAATGTTTTGATCTCACACTCCACATTAAAAAAATCACTATTAAACTGGCGTTTGAGCAATTATATTCTAGGAAAATCTTTGTGAGTGCTTCAAATAATGAGAAAATGGGTGACCCCAACCTACATACCTTGAGTGATTGCAATTTTGTCAAAATCGTTACGTTATAGAAAGAATCTGAATAATATATGAAACTACGAATAATATAGAACTGACGTACTTTTTAAATATATATTTAATAATTTTTATCTCGTGTTAAAGTTGGTTATGTCAGAAATAATAAAAATGTCAAGTACCTATTACTAAACATAGTAAGTTTTGGATGTTATCTAAAAGTAATTTTTAAACACGTTTCGTGTATTAATAGCAACTATTGCGAATTTGAATTGTTGCAGTTTTCAAAACGCGCTCACGATTATAACCACGCAATATGCGTTGCAACGTAGGGGCCGATGAAACTACACAAGTTCTGCGGCCACGTATTTAATATGATAAATTAAATTTGTATTATTTGCTCGAATTGAATTTGAAAAATGAGACGTTTTAGGAAATTCTTTAGTTGAAATTAAAAGGCTATCAGAATATAAGCGCAATTACATGATTTTTTTGAAAATTCAATAATTTCATATCATAGATTTATTTTCATGAATGTTATGCACTTGAATAATTTTCAACATTAATAAATAATTTATCAAACTATAAACTATTTTATTTATTAAATATGGTTTATAATAAATATTAATTCCTATATTTTTAGATCCTTGCGCAGTCTCACCATGGAAGGAGAGGGCGAACCCGAACAACTGCATCACGTCTAAATATATGATCGCAACGTTTCACAATTTTAGCTGTAAATAGAATTTAGTGTATCAAAGAAAATGTTTTTTTTTTCTAAAATTTTAAACATTTTAAATGATTAAAAATATATTTAATTAAAAGTACAACATAACGCGTACCACAAGCAAATTGTTTAATGAATTATTTTATTTTAAACAATTATAAAAGTTTAAAAACAAAAATGTTCTCCTTAGTTTAAGTCTTATATTTAATAATGTTAAACTTTCTTAAACTTAGTTTTTTTTGACATTATCACACATATTACTTCAAACCAAATAAATTCAAGACATTTATCAATATAAGTATCCAATAAAAAAATATAAAATACAAACACAAATCTACAATGAAGCTCATACAGTTTGCATCTGTGATCACCACCAAAAAAAAAATTTAAATAAATATTTAAAATATTTTTTAAAATAAAAAAATATATGATATAAAAAAAATACATACTTGCACCTGATCATATTAAAATGCTTTTCTATAAATTATTGTTCACTGTAATTGTTTTAAAACAAGTTTATTTTATAAGTAATACTTACTACATTCAGCTCATACCAAATATTTGCTATAATTTTTGTATAACAATTTTATGTAATAATATTTTACATTTAAATAATAGTCGTAATAAATAACTTCATATTTGCTATATAAATAATCAACTCTCTAGCTATTATTGCTGCGTCTTATTTTAATTTGTTAATATTTTACGTAGTACGTGAAATTTCACAATTCTTTCAATTCTCATTGTTTATGACAACAACAAAAAAAATGTGTATTTAAAATATTTTGCATATTTTTTCTAAAACATACCACAAGTGTGTCTTTTTAATTAAAAGCCAAGGTGAGTATTTCTTGCCTCATGCTGAAATATTGCAAATTATTCGAAATCGTCAGAATTTAAATATTAAACAATTTTTATTAATTTTGAGAATTCACAAATTTTATGTATATCACTGATACAAGTCATATTCTTTGAAAAGCTGTAGCAGACGTTTTTAAAAAAGTTTTATTTTAAATTTATAGATTCAAAGATAAGTATTAGGCAGATAAGTAGTTTTTTTATTTATTAAACACAGGCTTATATGAATTATGCAATCAAACGAAAACGCTTTTTATATAATATTCTGTGCATCATTCTAGATTATATTTTACTTAAATTTAATAGTTTTTATAAAGAGACTTAAAAAATTAATAACACTTGCATTTGTTTGCATTAAACAAACATTACCCAACACACATTTTAAATCTTTTAGGACTCTTTGAGAGGACTCTTCCCAAGCAACCACGGCTCGACAATTGCCACAAACTATTGTGACATATGTGTACCTTTTAAGTTACCTCTGACACCAGTGTTGCTAACTAATAATATGTAGTCCCAAAGAGGTGACTAATAACATGTATGGAACATACGCAATAATATGTCGCAATGCTGTTATATATAAGTCATTCATTCTTATAATGGAACATATACAATAAAGGGCGGAGTTAACATTGTTGCTATTAGGTGGCAAAAAGTGGCAAATTATTAAATATATTATGTTCCATATATGTGGCAAGTATATAATGAAGAACCTAATAGGCATGTTTATATATGGGCCACTCCACACCAAATCGACCAGCGGTTGGAACTCAACTTCTTGATTTCAATAAAATTTTGGGAACTGATAAAGGGTATTGAGACATGCACTAACCAATTTTTTTGACGAAAATTTATGCATTTTTAAAAAGGGTCCTTTTTAAGGACATCAATTTTGAAGTGCAATGATAATGACCACGAGACACATGTTCACGTTTAGAAGTTACAACTAATTTTTCTGAAAGCTTGTTCTATTAGCTTTAAAACGAGCCATTAATGAAATTACAGGCATTTCTAGTTCAAGAGATATTTAAATATGAACAACCATACAAAAGTGATTTTTGGCCCTTTTTTCCAACTTTAAGCCACTGTATCTCTGGAAGTAGTGGTAGGTTAGTGTATGTCTCAATACCCTTTATCAGTTGCCAAAATTTCATTAAAATCGAAAAGGTAAAATCTCATTTGACTTTTTTTGGTCGATTTGGTGTGGAATGGCCACTATAATGTAGCTAATTAACTTTAAAATTTAATAAATGTATATTATTATACACGACATATGTTTATGGAAAGTTGTGTTGCAAAAATAAAAAAAAAATCACAGTTTTAATAAATTTTCACAAATTTATTTTTAGAGTGCGCGTATAAATTTGAGGGGGTAGGGTATAAGATACCGCAAACTTGAATCGTTTGTTAAATTAGAGTTGTAATTTTTCCAAAACTCTGTTCGTAAAGACTTCTATTATTACACGCTGCAAAAAAAGGCTCTCCCAAACATAATTTTGCAGGCATTACATATATCTTTGAAGCTTTATGCAAACAAAAGTATTATTTCATTGCCAAATATTAATATAATAACAGCCAAACATATTTTTGTTTTCGTTCAAACATATTTATGTTCAGAATGAATAATTTTTCGGCTTTCTTGCAAACATATATATGTTTGAATATGAAAAACATTTTATTTACATGTAAACATGTTGATGTTTACATTTAATTTTAATGTCAAAAAGTGAATTTAGTGCTAATATCTTCTTTAAACAATATTCTTTTTTTCCCTTTTTTTTAAATTCCATTTTTTTGTATTTATATTATATAATTATAAACTCTAACTTTTTTTTTATTACACATCTTTTATTTATACTTAATAATTTTATTTCCATCTATTGTTCTAAATTTTTAGTTCAGTGAATTACGGAATAATTGGATATTTCACAAACAGCCACTATCTGGTATTAACAGTAATTGGCGATACTTAAACAAATTCTTCCACCAAAAAGAACTTTTGAACTGTATGAAAAGTATTAATGTGAGTGCTAAAAGTAGGCAGCATTGTTATTTAATTGTGATACCGTAATGTCGAAATAATTCTATTATTTTTAAACTCGTTGTCACCCAGTAACAATCACGAATAACCAAATACATATAATTCAAAGAACCTCTTATTGACGTTGGGTGTGTTAAATAGCGGAAATATCAAACAAACATATATTAATATCTGATTCAAAATATATATTTCTACAGAAACATTAAAATAGTAAATTCGTGTAAATCGGCGATTAAAGCAATTTGTGTTTAAATATCGTATAATAATATTTCAATCTGAACAAAATAATTATACAATTGAGTTATATTGTAATTAGATTTTACTCTTAATATTTATATGGTGATTTCGAATTGCGTTATAATTACATTCAAACATATTCAAACAAATCTTTTCTATCCGTGTATGCCATGCATTTTTTTTATTTTTTACTACAGGACAAACATTCACGTTAATGGCACTGCGTAGGATCATTATTATTTTTATTTTTAATTTACACATATAAATTACAGTTCAAGTGCCAAATAGGTGAACCGAAACTTTAATGGATCAAAATTTGTGGCAACTAAGCCTCGCTCTGGGGCTTTTTGACTGGCAATTGGGTGGCAAATAAGTATATTTCGCATGATTTAGAACATACACTTTAATGGCAACTGCGTGGCTACCACTTAAGTTGTCACAAAGTATTGCCTTGGGGTTTTGTCATATTTTAGATAGTTACTCTCATATATGAGCACATAAAAGAGCTCAAAAAGACTACCTGCTGACATTTATGAGGATATTATTATTTCTTAAACATTCAAATTTAAGCACCTAAAGGATCTCAAAATGGGTACCGATACCTGGTTAAGAGAGAACACGTTGAAGAGCTCAAAAATCCGCATAGTTATGGTTATTTTAAAAATTGCTATTTATTTTTGTACTAAACAATTACTATATTTAAGGAGCTTTTACCTCTTCGAAATTAGGGTTTACATGATTATATTTTTAATTTAAAAAGATGTATAAATTGAAATTTGTAATATTTTGGCTATATATGGGAGGTATTTGACAAGGGGGCGTGGCACTTCCTATATAATCTAAACATTCAAAAAGATATAACTTAGCACATATCAGCTACGATCATTAAAAAAATATACAAACAAAATTATTACAAAATCACAATAAATGAAAAAAAAAAACAAAAGCAAAAACACAAAACTAAAAAGCAAAAACAGGAAAGCAAAAAAAATATACAAAAACATAAGCAAAACAAAATCAAAAACACAAACCTAAACATTAATGCATAAACAAAAGCAAAAGTAAAAAACACATAAACAAAAGCAAAAGCAAAAGTACAACAAAACAAAAGCAAAAGAAATAGAAAAAATGTAAAAGCAAAAGTAAAAAAAAACAAAAGCAAAAAACACAAAAACAAAATCAAAAGCAAAAACAAAAACAAAAAATTAAAACAAAAAAAAGTAAAAACAAAAGCACCCTGTGATACAGAGTGCTTACTTTAGAAAAATTGATACATCCACAATTATATAATTATAATTTCTACAATTTATAGCCCAGATCCAAACTTTTACATTCATTTTACAGATAATTGATCATAGTTTCTAGTAATATTTTAATATTGCCACTTTAGTTGGTGTACTAGGAGATTTTTTTTCATCAAAGGAAAAAAATAATTTTTATTACAACATTTTTTATAAAACTCCGTTTTTCTCGAAATTTTTATCTAATATTTTGTTTATCTTTTTTTAATATTTTAATGTAACATAGTGTAGTAAACAATTTATTCATACACTATTTTTATCTCGCTCTTAATGTTTTCCTTGCGGAGCATTCCTTGTACTGCTCTCAAATTTCTCAAAATGCAATTTTATTATAAAAAAAAAGTATTTAGTTATTGATGAGTACTATTTTATGTATTTATTGTCTTATATTATATGTCTTTTGAATTTCAAATGGAATTACTGAATTTAAAGTGATGTCTTTTGAATTTCAAATAGAATTTCTGAATTTCAATTGATGTCTTTTGAATTTCAAATGGAATTTCTCAATTTCTAGTGATGTCTATTGAATTTCAAATGGAATTTCTGAATTTCTAGTGATGTCTATTGAATTTCAAATGGAATTTCTGAATTTCAATTGATGTCTTTTGAATTTCAAATGGATTTTCTAAATTTCAATTAGTGTCTTTTGAATTTCAAATGGAATTTCGGAATTTCATTTGATGTGTTTTGAATTACATTTGGAATTTCTGAATTTCAATTGGTGTCTTTTGAATTTCAAATGGAATTTGTGAATTTCAAGTAATGTCTTTTGAATTTCAAATGGAATTTCTGAATTTCAATTGTTCTTTTCTCAATCACATTTGTAAATGGTGTAGATTAAACATAGATAATTTTTTTTACTTGTTAAATTCGAATTTCCAAAAATTGAAAAATCAGTAAAATTAAATTTAACAAGTAAAAATATGTTGCCTCATTTTTAACAATTTTTCCATTAATTATAATTCATTCATTAATTTATTTTTTTTGAAAAATTTGTAATTTACTTTGCAAATATCTCGCAAACAAAATTTTTCAAGCATAAAAGCAAATGTTTGTTTTGTAGCGCGATGTTTTCTGCGTCTAATATCAACTTTTTTTCATTTTTTCTTTTATTGGGATTTTACAAATAAAAGAAGACCAAAATAATGGGAAATTGAAAATGGGCTATATCTCAAAAACTAAAACAACTTTTACTGCACCAAAACGGGTGTAGGGCAGTGTTATAATAGGTACACTTTAAATTTTACATTTTTTTGTGTTTGACTGGCTATAACTTTGGTCAAATCAATCCGAATTATTTATTGGGTTTAACTCAAAATCTAAGCTAATATTTTTTACAAAAATAATATGATCGAAAACTGAAACTGGAAAAATTTAAATTCCTAAATATGTAAAAATACACGCAAATTGCCATATATTTGTTTATAACTCAAAAACTTTAGGAAATCAGAAAAAACGAAGCATTGAACTCCATTGAAAAAACATACAAAGATCGCGGAATTCAGTAGAAAGTACTTAGTTTCTTTAATAAACAAAAAAGTTAAAGCGAACTAGTGCTTAAGTGACCACTTTATTTTGGAAAATAAAATAAACGATTTTGGCGGGTTTCAACAATTATTTTTTGTTTATGATCCTTCATTTTAGTTCGACCTGGTCTATTGGTCATGAACTGGTAGGATTTGAAGTATGTAAAAATGCAATTATCATTTCCCTATCATGACATTAGTACAATTTCTATAACGGGTGCTATATGACTAATCAATTTAGAATCTGTAGTACACGACACTAGACGATTTTTCGAATATCCACGTTCAATAGAATGTTCTTCCGGCTGTCGCGATCAAATCCGGTCTAATTTCCGGAACATTTTGGCCAAACAAAGTAAGTATTCTAGAAAATAAAGCAAGAAGCACGTGTGTTCAAATTTTGTAAAAACATTTCGCAGAACACTGCAAACCGTCTGCATCAAAATACAACAAAAAATTGTTTTGGCTGTTAACACTAACCAACATGTCGACTACTAACCAGGCCAAAACCAAGAAAAGCTAAGCACTTAGTCTCGCATTTTTTGTTGTTGTTTTTCTTTTTTTTTTTGTCATGAACTTGACTGACGGCGTACCGCACATTGTTTGGCTTTGGTTGCTGTCAAGTCGTGTTCTTGTCTTAAAACAAAAAGATAGGGTTCTTGTTCTAGTTGTATTTGTTGTTGTTTTGACTCTTTGCTGCATTCGACACTCTTGCGGTTCTTTTTCGGCAGTTGGTCTCTTCTTACCACTGCCGCGATAACTGAAATCGCATCGCGAATGTTACGTAAGCATTCGACGCGCGAAATGCATTTAAAACGCACGCCCGTCAACGGAAGCAACGCAATCGACCGTCATTACTACAAGTGTCAACAGCTACAGCGACGCCATCATTGCGGATTAGCGGCACAACACGGAAAAGGAAGCTGCTGAAAAGTGAAACGAGTGCAAAACGAAAACCATACAAATGATCGGCCGAAGTGCGCGACAATGCGAAAACATCCTCGTCGCTAATATGTGCAAAAAATAAATGAAAATACAAAAAAAAATACAAAAAAATTAATGCAAAAAAAAAATAAATGAAAATCTAAAAAAAAAAAATATTATATAAAAAAAAAAAAAAAAAAAACACAAATGTAATTAAAAATAAAAAATAAATGTAAAATTTAAAAAAAAGGCAAATGTTAAAATAGAAAAATAAATAATTCGTAAAATACAAAAACAAAATAAAAATTTAAAAACATTAAAAAAAACAAAAAAAAATACTAGGAAGCTGTCGAATAATATTGCAAATTCTACGAAAATGTGTAACTCCAAAATATACCTACTATCCACATTCATCTGTTTATTGCTGCTCATACATTGGACCAATAGTTTCACCGTACAACGCTCTACATATCCGGGACGTTCCTATTACGGTGAACAGGAATGGCAGGACGGACATGGTTATCCTGGCTTGCCATTCGCTAGACATGGACCTATATTACCTCGCTCTGCAGTTTATGCGGGAGCAACATCCATTCCGGGATCCGTTAAATACCCTGCTGGCGCTTATGCCGGCGCAGCTGCCTACCCCATCGATCATAGTTATCCTGGCAGTTCATCTGCGTCTGCTCGTTATGGTATTCACCCTCTTTTTGGACATGGACAATTAGATCATAGTTATCAGGTTAGTAAATATATTAAGACCTGTACTTGTGTATAAAACAACGTGCAACAGTATTTCGCACATGTACGTGAAACTAGGAATTATATCGCTATATATCGCTAAGTATGAATCTGAAAACGGTTTTCCAATATTCATATAAAGGTTGTATTCCCATTTGAAATGGTATAAGAGATTAAAATAAAAATTTTAAACACGTCCAAAATTTCGTTAGCAATTTTCATAAAATATATACGTAATATATTTGTTTAGAGACCCTACGGTGGGAAGAAAAAGGGCACCCGTCTTAGACTTGCCACTCGTCTAAAGTCCTGTCCCGGCTACCTGCCCCTTGTACTCGACGTGACAAACACAAGCTCCTTGAGGGAATTTCGACGAAGTTCGGGTACGTCTTAGTCTGATTTCAACACAGGATTTCCTATTCTGAATAAAATGTCCACTCGGGTGCTTTATTTAATATATTCTAAGATGTGCCCTTTGCAGTGGCATACAATTATGGTTAAAAAGTTAAATGTCAAATAGGATTCCGTAAACAATAAAATTTAATATTTTGACAACATATTCCCCAAATCAGGGTGCTCTACTTTAGAATATATGGACTTAGCTGCTAATTTAGGCATACTATTTATATTATTTTATTATATTTATATAAGTAGATGTTTTAAGAACTTATAATACAACAAAAAACGGAACTAGTCTAAAAAACCAATGAGATATCACACAATATGTGTGAGTCTCTAAAACAAAAAGTAAATTGTTAAAGGTTAAAAATGTTAAAGTGTTCCGCAGTTTTGTTGCCAAATATAGCGGCATTTCAAATCAGTTTTTAAACTTTTTGTTTTTTCGAAAAAAAAAACTTACTTTATATTTAAAATATGGGATTTTTAATTTACATCACTGTCTTCTTTGTCATCTTCTCCTTCATCTGCGTTAATTTCTTTCTCTTAATATTACTTACAAATTTTATGATCATATTCAACTAAATAAAAAATATTTTGATTTTTTTTTTTCTAAGATTTATTTAGACCATTGCAATTTTTATACCGAATCACACGAATTTTAATAACACATTGAATATTTACCTGTCTTTAATTCAAATAGACGATTTTTATAAATTTGGACACCTTTTTCCAATTTTGGACCGAACTCGTCTCACGAATGGGAATTCCATGTTACTTGACATTTAAAACTTTGAAATTTGTTTTAAATTACGTCACTTTCGTCTAATAGTCCTCGTTTCGAAATAAAGAAAGAGGCAGTAAATTTGTTTGTCGGTATTTTTTTTTTAGTTTTTACTGCAACATTTTTGAAAAGATTAAGAAAGGGAGCAACTTCGGTTTTTATTTTGAATTTTTTCAATTTTAATTTGTTATTTAATTATACCCTACACTAAGAGTGAAAGGGTATATTCAGTTTGGTACGCCGTTTGTAACACCCAGAAGGAAGCATCTCCGGTATGGAAAAGTATATATATTCTTGATCAGCATGACCTCCTGAGTCGATTTAGCGATGTCCGTCTGTCCGTCTGTCTGTCTGTCCGTCTGTCTGTCCGTCTGTCTGTCTGTCTGTTGAAATCCCTACTACTTTTAAAATTGAAGAGCTAGATAAATGAAACTTATAACTTAGATTACTAATATACCTACGCTGTATGTGCGAAAAAATTGGCAAGATCGGTCCATTGTGACCTATGATCCGACCACTTATGTTCAAATACCTCATATAAAATGTACATATAAAGATCAATTTTTATGTATACGTGCTTAGGTAAACTTTTTTGGTCAAATATATATTGACATTATGCTCAAATACATGAAAATAATGTTTTCCCACGAAACGACTTGTGGTTCCCAAAAAAAAATTCGAAATTCGGTACACCTACCCATTTGTAAATATGGGTACCAAATGAAAGAAAATTCTTCAGGGTTGGAAAGTTTGTAGTTATTTTCAGGATTCGTATACCCTGGTGACCTATATACCACTTTAAATGGTAACCACATATGTGTAGGGTATTTATAGTCGGCTTAGACCGACTATAATTTTGATAATCCTAACTATCATAATAACGCATACTATAAAATGTCCCTACTTTAAAATTTCCCATGTGGTCTAACCTTCCCAACTGTTTTTTTTTTTAGAATACATTTTTATTATTTTTTTTTTTTTGACAAAAAAAAATAATTGAAATTTAAAATTCAATTTATTTTGGTATTCAAATAACGGATAAATGATTGAACATTATTTCGGCAATAACAATTTAAAAACGAAAGAATAAAATTGTATTTGAATGGCTTCCTGTATAAAAATTAATTTGAATAATACCCTACACTGATGCAGTCATAATAATTATAGAATTAGTGTATTGCATTCCATAGAAACATTTTTAATCGTTTTGTGTAGTAAATCATTTTCTTAGTCGCAATTCGAACCTGCAACCTCTTGGCTTGCAATCCAACAAATGAATCACATACCCACGTATGCATCTACAACATCTTAAACATATAGATAAAAAAAATTATAACACAAAACTAAAATTCACATAAAATAAAAATAAATATAAACAATAATAAACGCACTATTTCACTCTTTAAAAAAACTAAAAAATAATCACGTTTGTGTAACTATTGAATTGGGTTAAAACGTGCAGAATTGACAATAATATATTCTCGACTTTTGCGAAAGTCTTTTTATATATTAATCGTCTTTTTTATCAATTAATTTATGTTTTAATTACAGTCTTCGCTCGCAGCACCACCAGGCACTTTTTTTGATAAAAGGCGTGGCAAATTGCGACATTTCCCCGGCGGTGGTATTCCAGTAATTGTTGACTATGTATGAAAATATAAAATTCCCATGCTCCTACATATATTTAACGATCTCATTTCTTACAATAGCATAAACGTTGTTCTAATCATTTCATTGGCGTGAAAGCACATCGTCACCAGAGAGAGTACTACTATGTCTGTAAAGCGGATTGTGTGATTTTTGGAATGTGTCCAACTTATCAGGTTTGTATTAAATAAAGTTTAAAGTATTCATTTTTTTTTGAGTGTGCTTTGTTGTTTTCAGACCTTTAACTCTACCTCCGGAAAATGCGAGGCTTTCCCAATTTCAGAATTCGTGCCGGTATGCAGCGGAGAAGGTAATGCTTTCTTTTTATTTCCCTACCAATCTCAATGTGTTTTCCCTGTTCTTAAGATATACATAATTAAATTAAGATACATATAATTAAATTTTCAATTTTTTCAGGCCGATTTCCCATACATTCCGATTGCACCATCTATTTCAAGTGCGATTGCGATTTGAAACCTAAAATTTTCTCTTGTCCCAAGGCTATGATCTTCTCGCCGTCCATGAACACGTGCATCAGCGGTACTAAATGCCCAGAAACGGAAATCGATCAGGATGGTTCTTACATACCTGAGAACTGTGAACAGAAATTCCCATCATGTCTGCAGGATGGAACCTTCCGTTCGCCTTCCGACTGTTCGCTCTACTACACATGCAACCTGCAAGCGAATGACGTTTTCTTGCAGAAACGCTTTAAGTAGGATAACGTGTGATTTGATTACCTCCAAAAGTTACTTATATTGAAATGTCTACTTCCTACAGATGTCCGAGTAATATGTTCTTCCATGTGACCAAAGGACAATGTTTACCACAGAAACAAGTCGCTTGCGATTACGTGCAGCTTCCAGAGTTAGTGTATCCATCTCCACATCATCCTCCAGTCTATCAGCCTTCACATCCATCAGATTCGTCTGAGTCGACAAACACTTATCCTACGGAGGATCCAACGGAGAATCCCACAGCTACACCATGTGATTCAGAGCCGGGTAAACATTTAAAGATTAGAATCTGCATAGGAATTAGGTTATGGGGGATCTATAGAGATTTTGGGACATAGCCAAAAGTTCTTTTTGGTAAACTACTCGTTATGTTTACGGTGGTATTTTCCAGATAACAGTTAAATTCAAAATATAAAATAAATTCTAGATAATCTCGAGAATATACTGAAAGGTGTCGCCACTTTAATTTAAAATTTTTATTTGCATTTCCTACGTCTATTATCTAATATCTAATAATACTATGAATTATGTTATGTATATGACGTGATAGGCTCAACAACAGAAGTTTCGACAACTAATGGTGACGTATCCACGACTGATGCAACAACAGATGATACATCCGATTCAACAAGCGATATGACAACTAAAACTGATTCTCCACCAGAAACTACCACAACAACCCAAACGGAAGAAACAACAACCGAAACTGATATCACTACAGGTACCACAGATGCAACTACAGACGACGGTGTTACATCAACAACAACTGAAACTACTAATGATCCTACCACCGAAATTACTACGAGTGGCTCCACAAATGTACCAACAATAACAACAACTGACACTACTAATAATCCTACCACTGAAATTACGACAAGTGGTCCCACTAATGTACCAACAATCACAACAACTGACACTACTAATGATCCTACAACCATAATTACGACCAGTGGTCCCACAAATGTACCACCAATAACGACAACTGATACTACTGATGATCCTACCACCGACATAACCACAAGTGGACCCACAAATGTACCACCAATAACGACAACTGACACTACTGATGATCCCACCACCGATATTAGCACAAGTGGCCCCACAAATGTACCACCAATTACGACAACTGGCACTACTGATGATCCTACCACTGATGTTACAACAAGTGGTCCCACAAATTTACCACCAATAACGACGACTGATACTACTGATGATCCTACCACTGATGTTACAACAAGTGGTCCCACAAATGTACCACCAATAACGACGACTGATACTACTGATGATCCTACCACTGATGTTACAACAAGTGTTCCCACAAACGTACCTCCAATAACGACAACTGATACTACTGATGATCCTACCACTGATGTTACAACAAGTGGTCCCACAAATGTACCTCCAATAACGACAACTGATACTACTGATGATCCTACCACTGATGTTACAACAACTGGTCCCACAAATGTACCACCAATAACGACGACTGATACTACTGATGATCCTACCACTGATGTTACAACAAGTGTTCCCACAAACGTACCTCCAATAACGACAACTGATACTACTGATGATCCTACCACTGATGTTACAACAAGTGGTCCCACAAATGTACCTCCAATAACGACAACTGATACTACTGATGATCCTACCACTGATGTTACAACAACTGGTCCCACAAATGTACCACCAATAACGACGACTGACACTACTGATGATCCCACCACTGATGTTACAACAAGTAGTCCCACAAATGTACCTCCAATAACGACAACTGACACTACTGATGATCCCACCACTGATGTTACAACAAGTGGTCCCACAAATGTACCTCCAATAACGACAACTGATACTACTGATGATCCTACCACTGATGTTACAACAAGTGGTCCCACAAATGTACCTCCAATAACGACTACTGACACTACTGATGATCCCACCACCGATATTACTACCAGTGACCCTACAAATGTACCACCAATGACGACAACTGAGACTACTGATGATCCCACTACCGATATTACAACAAGTAGTCCCACAAATGTGCCACCAATTACAACTACTGGTATTACAACCGATATAACAACAAGTGGTCCCACAAATGTACCACCAATAACGACAACTGATACTACTGATGATCCTACCACTGGTGATACTACAAGTGGTCCCACCAATGTACCTCCAATAACCACAACTGACACTACCGATGATCCCACCACCGATATTACCACAAGTGGTCCCACAAATGTACCACCAATAACGACAACTGATACTACTGATGATCCCACCACCGATATTACAACAAGTGGTCCCACAAATGTACCACCAATAACGACAACTGATACTACTGATGATCCTACCACTGACGTTACAACAAGTGGTCCCACAAATGTACCTCCAATAACCACAACTGACACTACTGATGATCCCACCACCGATATTACAACAAGTAGTCCCACAAATGTACCTCCAATAACCACAACTGACACTACTGATGATCCCACCACCGATATTACAACGAGTGGTCCCACAAATGTACCACCAATAACAACAACTGATACTACTGATGATCCTACTACTGATGTTACAACAAGTGGTCCCACAAATGTACCTCCATTAACCACAACTGACACTACTGATGACCCCACCACCGATATTACAACAAGTGGTCCCACAAATGTACCACCAATAACGACAACTGATACTACTGATGATCCGACCACTGATGCTACAACAAGTGGTCCCACAAATGTACCTCCAATAACCACAACTGACACTACTGAAGATCCCACCACCGATATTACAACGAGTGGTCCCACAAATGTACCTCCAATAACGACAACTGATACTACTGATGATCCAACCACTGATGTTACTACAAGTCGTCCCACAAATGTACCTCCAATAACAACAACTGACACTACTGATGATCCCACCACTGATATTACAACAAGTGGTCCCACAAATGTACCTCCAATAACGACAACTGATACTACTGATGATCCCACCACCGATACTACAACAAGTGGTCCCACAAATGTACCACCAATAACGACAACTGATACTACTGATGATCCTACCACTGATGCTACAACAAGTGGTCCCACAAATGTACCTCCAATAACCACAACTGACACTACTGATGATCCTACCACCGATATTACAACAAGTGGACCCACAAATGTACCACCAATAACCACAACTGATACTACTGATGATCCCACCACCGATATTACAACAAATGGTCCCACAAATGTACCACCAATAACGACAACTGATACTACTGATGATCCTACCACTGACGTTACAACAAGTGGTCCCACAAATGTACCTCCAATAACCACAACTGACACTACTGATGATCCCACCACCGATATTACAACAAGTAGTCCCACAAATGTACCTCCAATAACCACAACGGACACTACTGATGATCCTACTACTGATGTTACAACAAGTGGTCCCACAAATGTACCTCCAATAACCACAACTGACACTACTGATGATCCCACCACCGATATTACAACAAGTGGTCCCACAAATGCACCACCAATAACGACAACTGATACTACTGATGATCCTACTACTGATGTTACAACAAGTGGTCCCACAAATGTACCTCCAATAACCACAACTGACACTACTGATGATCCCACCACCGATATTACAACAAGTGGTCCCACAAATGTACCACCAATAACGACAACTGATACTACTGATGATCCTACTACTGATGTTACAACAAGTGGTCCCACAAATGTACCTCCAATAACCACAACTGACACTACTGATGATCCCACCACCGATATTACAACAAGTGGTCCCACAAATGAACCACCAATAACGACGACTGACACTACTGATGATCCCACCACCGATATTACAACAAGTGGTCCCACAAATGTACCACCACTAACGACAACTGATACTACTGATGATACTACCACTGACGTTACAACAAGTGGTCCCACAAATGTACCTCCAATAACCACAACTGACACTACTGATGATCCCACCACCGATATTACAACAAGTAGGCCCACAAATGTACCACCAATAACGACAACTGATACTACTGATGATCCTACTACTGATGTTACAACAAGTGGTCCCACAAATGTACCTCCAATAACCACAACTGACACTACTGATGATCCCACCACCGATATTACAACAAGTGGTCCCACAAATGTACCACCAATATCGACAACTGATACTACTGATGATCCTACCACTGATGCTACAACAAGTGGTCCCACAAATGTACCTCCAATAACCACAACTGACACTACTGATGATCCTACCACCGATATTACAACAAGTGGACCCACAAATGTACCACCAATAACCACAACTGACACTACTGATGATCCCACCACCGATATTACAACAAGTGGTCCCACAAATGTACCACCAATAACGACAACTGATACTACTGATGATCCTACTACTGATGTTACAACAAGTGGTCCCACAAATATACCTCCAATAACCACAACTGACACTACTGATGATCCCACCACCGATATTACAACAAGTGGTCCCACAAATGTACCACCAATAACGACAACTGATACTACTGATGATCCTACTACTGATGTTACAACAAGTGGTCCCACAAATGTACCTCCAATAACCACAACTGACACTACTGATGATCCCACCACCGATATTACAACAAGTGGTACCACAAATGTACCACCAATAACGACAACTGATACTACTGATGATCCTACTACTGATGTTACAACAAGTGGTCCCACAAATGTACCTCCAATAACCACAACTGACACTACTGATGATCCCACCACCGATATTACAACAAGTGGTCCCACAAGTGTACCTCCAATAACGACAACTGATACTACTGATGATCCCACCACCGATACTACAACAAGTGGTCCTACAAATATACCTCCAATAACAACAACTGACACTACTGATGATCCCACCACCGATATAACAACAAGTGGTCCCACAAATGTACCACCGATAACGACGACTGACACTACTAATGATCCTACCACCGAAATTACTACGAGTGGCCCCACAAATGTACCACCAATAACAACAACTGACACTACTAATGACCCAACCACGGAATTAACCACGACCATAACTACAAATATTCCTACCATTACAACAGTCACTACAGATGATCCGTTAACCGATACTACGTCCAATGGCTCTACCAATGAACCACCCATAACAACTGATTCTATTACAGATACTACGACCAATGATCCTTCTATTACGCCAACTATCACCACAAATGAACCAACCACCGAAATTACCACTAGTGGACCCACGAATGTTCCCACCATAACAACAACAACAGATGTTTCTACCACCGATGTTACCACCAATGGCCCAACAAATGAACCTTCCATCCCAACAACTGCCACCACAGATGATCCTATCACACCTACTGTCACTACAATCAATCCTACAATGGGTCCAGGTGAAAATCTTACGACTACAGATGTCACTACGGAATTAACGACATTAACAACTCTGGAAACAACAGGTATGCTTTTTAAAACACACAAAACTTAACAACAAAAAACACATACCCACACAATTTTTTTCAGCTAATCACAAACAAAAACTTAACACAAAAGACACCAACATATCAACAAAAAAAACAAACTTACATATAGAATTAAGTAACAAACACAAAACCCAGAAAGAATTAGAAATAAGTACCAACATGATTAGAGACTCCCGCAGCACCAATTCTGTAAAAACCGAATTTGCGAATAACACAGTCGTGCAGAATAATTTAACAAATGCTGATCCAAGAGTTTGGATTGCACCAACAATTGCTGATGGGTTTAGCAATGGCATGGGATTCAGCAGTGCAAGTCTGATACTTGAAACAGAACCCGATTTATTGGAAAAGGAAGCAGTCAACGATAAAACCGATCACGGAAATAGCCTTTCCCCTGAGCAAGTGAATAATGTTGAAACTACACTTAGCCATCGTTCAGTTATGGAAAAATCAATTGGTGAAGTTTCAGTGGAGAATTTAACCCATCTATCAAAAGAAGTATCAAGAGATTTGGTAGCTATAACCGAGGCTTCCGTGATATTAAACGATAACCCGGAAAAAGAAAATAGGCCGAATAATTTAAGAGAAACTGAAGAGATAGCTCAATCAGACATATCAACAAAAATACCTACTGATTCACCTACACAAACATCGACTAATGAATTCTTATCATTAACAGCTCCACAAGAAAGTATACATATTTCATCAGAAACACCATCTACAACTAATCTACATACAGATGATACAACCCGTACATCAAAAATGCTTAAAAAAATAAAAGCATCCACAAAATCAGAAAAAACTAATGCTAAAAATGATGTCACCACAGATATTGATGTCAAGTCTGAAGAGACAAATGAAAAAAATCACATACGAAATACTACTACGAACACAACATTAAACACACAACATACAGCACCAGGTTCCACTAAGAACTTTCATATTAAAATACATGACAATGTCCTCGATGTGCTTGCCCTCCAGGATCGCCGTACCACAAACACGAACAGACAAGCACAAATTGTACCAGTGATTAATGTTAATTCAACTGTTACAGAACCATCTACTACACCGGATGGGGGTTCTGGATCTTTACCGCATGATGCTAGAATAAGACCCTGCTCCAATTCTACAACGGAAGTAGATGATACTATTCCGTTACTGATGATCAAAATCAAACGTAACATCGACATTAAATTTGTCGTAGAACCATGCTCAGAGGGTCAACTGGACGATTGTCAAAGTAAGTTTTAGCATAACTTAGGGTTAAACAATATAAATAAATGTATATTATTAAAAATTTCAGATGGTCCAGACGAAGCTATTAAGCTGCAATGGGATCCTAAGCATTCGAACAATACGGTGTCATTTACAACATGAGTATTATGATCGATAAACGGATATTTGCGATTAATTATTTGTATGTTTCCTATTAGGTATTAGTTAGTAAAAATAAATAAATTTATAATAAAAATTTAATATTTTAGAAATAGTTGTATAATTTATTCCTTAATGTATTTTTATTAAAATAAACGTACAATTAAATATATTATATAAAAAAAATCTTTTACTTTTGAAATGTCTTTTTAATAATCCATGAAAAAATAGTTATAATAATCATATATGATTTTATCAGATCCCATAATCTGTCTCATCTAATTATATATCTATATAATTGGAGATTTCTCTTTACGCTAAATCCTGGATAATACCGAAGAGAGGCAGATCGACATCAACCTGAAAAGCTGCCTTCAACTGTCCGATAAGGAGTCGTCTATAAACCACCATGTTTGAGTTCGGTATGTCTGCGAAACGTATAAGGCTTTGCAGGTTACTCTGAGCGACACACGTTGCACAGTGAGAATTGGGAACGTTTAAACGGAATTTAATACCGAACGAGGTTTCTGACAGGTTGTGACTTCTTCTTCTTCTTTAACACCCATAGCTAGGAAGTCGTGAAGGACTTCGTCTATTTACGTACCAGCGCGCTGGTTCTTAATGCGCCTGACTATGTCATCGTTTCATCTGATTCTGTACCCAACGCATATCGGATTTTCTGAAGAAACTTTCTCTCGAACGCTCATCGGTGTTGCCAAACGTCCATGCCTCAGCGTCATAGAGGAGGACTGGCACTAGGAGTTACATATAGCGTAATTTTTGTTCGTCGAGAGAAGGCTTTGCTCCTCAATTGCCTACTGAGCCCAAAAGAAGAGCCTGTTGGAAAGATTTATTCTTGGGCTAATCTCATGACTGACATTGTTATTTTTGTTGATGCTGCACAGTGGTCGAAATGCCCAATTTAGGGGCATTAAATTCGGAAATTTATAATAACAGCATTAATGCTTATTTTCGACTATGAAATCAGGGCCCTCATCACGTAACTTAAAAACGATCGTCGTTGAAACGATAGTTTGTGACTATCGTTTCAACGACGATCGACGCTATCGTTTTTGCTTAAGTTATCATCATACGTGATTAGAGCTCAGTATAGAATTATATTTAAAATATATTTCAGAGTTTAAAATATGAATAATTAAAAACATTAATTCAAATGGGTTAAAAATATATTTGTTTCTAATCAAAATCAGAAGTATCAGAATTAACAGCGCACATATGTCGATTTATACAATTTAGACGGTCAACATTATTTAACGGTGTATTTTGATTTTAAATCATATACTTCTTAATCTTTTTATATATATTTTTAATACTTTATGAATTGTGGATTCCAGACGATTAATATATAAGTGACTTGAATGGTAGTTGAGTTTTTTTTTTAACTCATAACTACTTTTTGTTCAAAAAAATGGAACTAAATTTGATTGCATTAGGAACAGTATTTTTCAAATCAGCGTGAATAAGGAAGGACAGAAATAATGAAAAATATTTAACTAGAATAAAGATTGCATAGTAGGGCAGGAGAGTTAAAAATCATTACTATTTATTATTTCTTTATCTCGGTACTTAACTTCATCATATTTTGTTTCGTATATTATATTATTAAATACGTGGCCTCCACTATTAGGGACGTTTTCATTGTGCCAATTTAAGAAAAAAAATTGTGCGTAAACGGACAAGAACGGGCAGAACACCACAACAATAAATCATATTAATAAACAAAACAATAATTGAATTGAATCCGATTGAATCCCAAAAGTTGCACACGATACTATAGTTTCGTTAGCAATTCAAATATGCCATTACAGATGTTAACTAGTATGATTTATTTCTAATAAAATAGATTAACACACACAGAAAAAACTATTGTACGTATATATAACAATTGATATGAATAGCAAACAAAATCGTATTCCAATTAAAAATATTATTGTATTTACTAATTATTTAATTGTATTTACACATTTTTTAATTAAAATATTAATAGGAATTAATTTAATATAATTTCAATACAACTAAATCTTTAATAGTATTAACTACTTTTATTTGTTAGTTTTGATTTATTCATTTTCTTAAATTGCAACACTGTTTTTTTCTTCTGGATTTCATTTTGTTTTTTGTTTGTGCGTCGGCGGCGTCGTTCAGTTTCTTCTAACACAGAAAAAAATATTGTACGTATATATAACAATTGATATTAATAGCAAACAAAATCGTAATCCAATTAAAAATATGAATGTATTTACTAATTAATTAATTGTATTTTTACATTTTTTAATTAAAATATTAATAGGAATTAATTTCATATAATTTCAATACAACTAAATCTTTAATAGTATTAACTACTTTTATTTGTTACTTTTGACAAATAAAAGCAACATTGTTTTTTTCTTCTGGATTTCATTTTGTTTTTTGTTTGTGCGTCTCGTGCGTCGGCGGCGTCGTTCTGTTTCTTCTAACATTATTTTCTTCTACGTTGCGATTTTAAAACAGGATATTACATTATTTAGTGTATGTTATGTTATTAAAGCATTAAAGGGCTCAATTTATGTTTGAGGTCAAGAATTTGAACAAACAGCTTATGATGCTCATTTTGTTGCATATTGAATCATTAAAAAGCGAATATCAAATTTTATGTTTGACTCAATTAATTGGCCCACCTGTTGAAGTTGTGAAAACTGACATCGGTAAAACATTCGTTAGGTTGAAAGAATGTTACTTAGCATATCTAACAGTATAAATACTTATTTAATATTTATTTTATGTTATCTATTCGACAAATATTTTATTTAATTTAACAAAATATTTAATTGATCCAATTTCTATCGAATGAAATTTTTAATTGATGTTACTAATTAATTAATTAATGATTTAAAAATACCCAATAAAAAATATAATCAATATGACAAAAAAATTAATTAATGTTTCTCCAATTAACATATTCTCATTATTACGAATATGGGATTCAATGCTACTAAAAGTTACATCGGCTGAGTTTCAATTAAAAATTAATTGGATTGATTAACATTTTAGTTATATTTACACACTTTTTTTTCTGTGTGAATATTATTTTCTTCTACGTTGCTATTTTAAAACAGGATATAGCATTATTTAGTGTATGTTATGTTATTAATGCATTAAATGGCTTAATTTATTTTTGCTGTCAACAGCTTATGATGCTCATTTTGTTGAATATTGAATCATTAAAAAGCGAATATCAAATTTTATTAATTGTAGAAGTTGTGAAAACTGACTTCGGTAAAACATTCATTAGGTTGATAGAATTTTACAAAGCATATTAAACAGTATAAATACTTCTTTAATATTTATTTTATGTTATATACTGAATTAAATTATTTTTATTTTCATATGTTTCTATTCGACAAATATTTTATTTAATTTAACAAAATATTTAATTGATCCAATTTCTATCGAATGAAATTTTTAATTATTATTACTAATTAATTAATTAATGATTTAATAATTCCCAATAAAAAATATAATATATATAACAACTTTAATATCAATATTACAAAAAAATTCTCCAATTAACATATTCTCATTATTACGAATATGGAATTCAATGCTACTAAATGTTACATCGGCTGAGTTTCAATTAAAAATTAATTGGATTGATTAACATTTTAATTATATTTACACACTTTTTTTTCTGTGTGCAGGCCACAAACATTTCTTTTTTTTAGTAAATACATATCTTCCACTCTCAATAAAAACTATAACTCATTAAATTATTAATCAAATTTTTTAATACTCACAAATGCATTAAGTAATTAGGCGTCAAATCCTTTCAATGAAGTTACAGCAAAGTATGTTGCATTTGAAAACTAACAGCTGTGAGAATATTGAAAGTAAAACAAAAGTAAAAACCTCATTTTGCTCAGTGGAGTATCGGTAATCGATATAATGAAAAACATTTATCTATTTAAAAGTATTAATTCTTGAAACGGATGTTGACATGAGGCGTGCCGATAATTCGGTGGAACGCAGCTTATATCCGTGCATAAAAAATATTCTTGGGTTCCAACGACACAACTTTATTGAGAATTTAAAATATACTTATTCTTGCTTGGCGAACTCTTAAATGCAACTGTCCGAATTATTCGTTGATCACTGTTGAGTGCTTTGCGTGGAAATTAACTTTTATGCTTGGTGCTCGTCCTTTTATACAAAGAAGTGAACGAGTGCATTTAGAAGAAGAAGCATTGAGTCTCGAAGATTGAGTCCCGCACAACATCTGTTCAATATAATGTTGCCACATTGATGTGACTTTAGCAATAGTTACAGGGTTGTTATATAAAATAGTAATAAATAATAATAGAACTTCTTCATTTTTGAATTAAATGCCGCTAAATCAGTAATTTCGACCAGTTGTCCAAAATCCTATTCTACTGATTAAAAATTAATACTGGGGCCAAATTACGGCAGTCGTTATCGAGTAAAAGCTTTTGAAATTCTTGCGTTTGAAATTACGGCACTCGTTATCGAACAAAAAAAACAAAAATATTCGGATGATGGGATTCGATAACGAGTAAACGTTCGAATGAACTCTAAACGTAGTTCTACTCGATACATAAACTGCCATCGAAAACATTTTAAATTTAAACTTGTTCAACAGAAACCGTGTTGAATACAACATTTTTAGTTAATTATAGTCTTTTAATGTCTATTACATATTTGAATACTAAATGTACATTCCAATATGCGTCCAAAGAAGGACATTTCGCAAAAACTTAGGGCACAACCTTTTAAAAATAAAATGCATCGCGAATTTGAAATCATTGCGAAAGGTATAATTGTGTAAATTTGTTATTTGTATTTTGCATTTTATTGTTATTTACACTATATAAAAAAATACAGACTAGTTAGAGGTCCTCTGCGGAAAAGTTGTTGACTGCTACCGAAGAGAACTTCTCACGGTTACCGAAAAACCGAAATAGATGACCAAAATAGACGGACTTTCCCTTTAATCATTTTGTATTGCTGTAAATTAAATAAAAAATGGCTTTGTATTCCATTACAATTTTTAAAAAAATAAAGAATCATCTATTATGCTTTCTCAAAATTTCGATTCGTAACGTATCGAGTGCCGTGATCCAGCCACTCGTTCGATCACGGAATTTTATTCGATACGATTGCTTACTCGATAACGACTGCCGCGATTCGGCCTCTGTATAATTAATATATATTTTTGGCTTTAATACATTTTTTGTAACACCCCCACTCCACCCACCGCACACCCACCAGTTTAAATTATTATAAAATTAAATGTTTTAAATTAAATGTTTATAAAAAGATATATGAACTGACCTTATTTTTGTGGAGCAAAATTGATTTTTTTTTTTGATTGATTTTTCAATTTTGCTGCAATTTCGTAATTAATGATAAAAATTGTCATTTTTAACAAAAAATGTCTGTATAAATTGTTTTAATATTAATTTCTACTTTACATAGCCATCAACAGCAATGGATCAAACATAAGTTCATTATTTTAATATTTATAAATTCCGTAATACATTTGTTGTAACCTCATGTCATTAAAATGAACGCACCTTATTTTACTACAACAAAATTGACGTTCGTGCATTTGTTACTGCAACTAAGTACGTTATTGTATCAACAAAATAAATGACAAACAGGAAACTCGTGTCTATCAGCAGTTCGGTTGACAAATTTTTGACAACTATTATGTATGGGCCATTCCACACCAAATCGACCAAAAAAAGTAAATTTTGAGATTTTACCTTTTCGATTTCAATGAAATTTGGGCAACTGATAAAGCTCATTGAGATATGTATTGACCATTTTTTTTAATATTTTTTTCGACCACTACTTCCAGGGATACAGTGCTTCAAAGTTACAAAAAATGGACCGAAAATTACATTTGTATGGCTGTTCATATTTCAAAATCTCTTTAAGTATAATTGCTAGATGGCTCGTTTAAAAGCTCGTTTTAAAGCTAATATTTAGAACAGGCTGTTAGAACAATTAAGTTGTAACTTCTAAACTTGAACATGTGCCCCGTCGTCATTATTCTAGCACTTCAAAATTGATGTCCTTTAAAAGGACCCTTTTTAAAATTCTAAAAAAAATCACATATTTTAGTTGATTTAATACAAATGTTGAATCAAAATAAGCATTAATTAAGTTGAAATATATGTAATATACTGCCAATGGAAATAGTTTTTTATTTTTTGTCATGATGAAATAAAATAATAAATGCATTCAGATACATGTATCTTTTCATAGTTTTTTTTTTCCAACTTGTAGTTCATCACAACCTCATGATCACCGATTTGTATGAGCTCCGCATCAACGGAATCACAATTCCGTCGTTGTCGGTACGTTAACGGCACGTTGAAAATGTATCGAAGCATATACTAAAACGGAACGAAAACCGTTAAATATCACGACTCCGTTTGTATACCGGCATTTACGTATTTCGAAAATAATACGTTTGAACTCCGTTATGGTAGTAAACCAGGACTGCAGTAAATTATTATAACACAAATAAAAAATCGCTGAATTCCGCAATAAACTGCAGGAAGTGTCGAGCGTAATCTTTGATACACAACAAGGCCTTGGAGGTGCCTCACATCATGAATTTTCAGCACATGAGAAAGGACGCATCGTCACACTGGTGACGCAGGATTTCACGAGGGCACCATAGATAGACATCTGCACAAATGGTTTTGAAGTTTTCTCTGCAAATATGCAATACTGCAATCTACAGTATTGAACATAGACCACAAGACATGAAACTCCGTCAATGTAGATGTAAAAATCGTTTTGTTAGTGTGCGTCGCAGTCGCAATTTGGACAACTTTTTATTCAACTTAGACAACTTTTATTCAACTTGGACAATAATGCCACAGATTTTCTCATTTTAGACATTTTTCCCCCTTTTTATTCAACAAATTCACCACTGCTTTTGATGTTTGCGCCAAACAGACATTTAATAACAAATTAATTTTCTGACAACATAAAAATACTCAAAACAAACGTAAACAACGTTTTAATTTAATTTAGTTTTATTCAAAAATTGATCGTGTGAGTACAATTTTCAACCGATTTTGATACGAATTATGGATGATATCGTTGTCAGGCATGATGAGGAGCTATATTTGGCTGAACAAGCGTACGAAATTGTCAAATAGAACAAAATTTTAAAATATCTGTACGGAAAGGGATTATCGGACTGTTAATTGTTTAATGCCCGGATGCATACAACTTTTAACCATGAGTTAGCGATGGAAATCGATTAGTTAATCTGACAATTTTAATATTGATATTAAAAAAAAAAATTACATTTATTGGTCATATTGTTTTTAACTGATAACTGTATTCAACCGGCCGTAAGTAAATTCACAATTTTAGTTTATTTTATTTAACGTCCACATTATATTTAAGCGCAATATTGTTCCATATTTGGTATTTACAGCGATATAAACATACACATAATTTCATTATAAAAAACGATTTATAATATAAATATTAAGATAAACATAATATATAATAAAGTTATTTTAATATTGTAATATTTGCAAAAGTTTTGTCCCTTTTTCCCTAAACTAATGAAAAGGGGGACACACTGGTTTTATTCACCAAATTGCTATTTTTTTTCTCGTAAATTTTACAATTTTTTCAGAAAATGTTAATTATTTTTTCACTTTTCCCTTAGACTATGAATTTTTGGCATAGTTTTAAAAAAATAGTGCTAATTTTTAGACTCATTACGTGTAACTCAAAACTTCTGCATTTGAGTAGTTCGGTTGCAAAAAATGTGTAAATTTTGGCAAATTTCACAAAATTTTCAGCATCTGAATTAACAAACAGCTGTTTTGTGTTGTCGAAAATTTTACACGGTGAAACAACAACAATGCAAGCAGAGATGCGGCAGAGCTCATGTACACAATCCGTGTACCAAAAAATATCATAAAAAACAGGATTTTGCTATGTTGAATATGTTTTTTGCGAAGTCGCACGTCTTATAGTCTTTGGTATTGAATTCATTGAGCAAATGACAATCGACTGTATTATGGTGCAGTCTCTCTGAGCGACTTCACTTCATTTCAGTATTTGTTTCATTGGTGTCAAGCACTGTCAAAACATCAAGCCATTCAAAACATTCAATGTTTTGAAAAACACAACAAACGACAACACTGTCGCTTAACATGCAACGAATACAGTAGGTGCAGCGAGTGAGCGCAACTAGTGAGAAGACGAACATTGAAAACAACAACAAATCTGACGCTCGTTCGACGGCAGTAATGTTCACCCAGAAAAAAATCATGGTAAATTGATAGTATTTCAATTGAAAAACAATAATTTATACCATTAAAATTAGTCAATAGGATACGTCCTATTAGTTAATTAATTTTGAAACTGTAAATACAATGTGTGGTTGTACCATAAATTTTATAATGTGATATTTTAATTACAATAAGAAAGACCTATACAAATTTAATGATACGTATTATTAACTTTATGGTATAGTCAAATTACATTTTCCTAATAATGTATTAAAACAAAAATGTATTTTAGTTAATTTATTGTATATATTATTTTATTTAAATGTCGAAATGGATATTCACTTTTACAACACACACATAAAAATACACTTTTTGTGTTTAATAATGTTTAATAATGTGGATTATTACAAAAAAATACATGCGACCATTTTGAGTAAACACGCAGAATGACGTTCAAAACGAACATGTTTGTATTCGGTTTTATGTTTTTTTAACCACGTTTATTATATTAGGAGGAAACCATTAAAACAACAGTATTTATTCTATTTAAAATAATAATATTGAAATATTTAAATTTATGGTACTGAATGTTTCAAATAATATTGAATTAATTAGAAAACTTTTGATTTAAAAAGAAAAAACTATTAATACATGAACCATAAGATCAATGGTCGTACCATAAAGTACTTAATGGTACATTTTCTTCTGAGTGTTGTTATAGGTAGTTATGTGTTAATAAAAAATACAACAAACATTATTTTAAAAAAAAAATGTTAAAAAAAATGTTGTACAACAAAAACAACGCTTTGGCCGAAAATCAATATAAACAAAAAAAAATTAATTAAATAATGAAAAAAAAAAAAAAATAATGAAAAAAATGTTTTTCGATAAATAAAAAAATTAATATAAAATATTATGTGATTTTCTTATACCTTTTGTTTTTTTCTTTATTTCAATATTAATGAAAATTCCTACTCTATTCCTTACTCTAGTAAGAATAATAAAAAAAAAATGAAGAATGCACTAAGTACTCGGTGTCATAAGCAGTTCATTTCAGTATATAAATTTTTATTGCACATCATCATAGACTTCTTCCCTTCAGTTTTGTTTTGCTTGTGTTTTGTTTTGACAGTACTTGGTTCTTTGTTGTTGTGAGCAAGACATTCATTTGATTTTCAAGCATAGAGTTGACGACAGTAAATGTTTTGAAACGAAGTGAATGTCTCGAAGTGGGTTTCAAATGGACTTGTGCAGATGTCTAATTGTATAACATAGAAATATGGGAAATAGGTATGTGATCTTCCAAAATAAACTTTAAGTAAAATACATTTTTGCTTATACAGATCGGTGGTATTTACACTAAAAAATATTTAAAACATTCCAAGCGCCATGATATATCTATTGATGGTAAAAGATGTTTCCAATGGCTAGTTTCTCGAAAATCCCGCATTGTTTTCGCCCGTTCAATTTTTGAACCAAATTAAAATTTTAAATTAAAATATCATATAAAAATAAGCACTTGTAATATACAATGGAATATTTCAGTAAGGTAAATTGTTCCACTCAGTTTACAGCACGTTTTTGCTGCGTTTTTTGTATTCCACTCCGGTTTGCTTTTTAAAATACGGCACGATATTGGCACATTTTCAGTACGTTTCAATCGTACTACAAATATGTGTACTCCGTTTAAAGTACGATACAATGGCATGTTTACAACACATCATAACGGATTTTCAACTGATTCGAATACGTTTTCGATGTTCCTTAAAACCCGATCTCCAACACGTTCCTGGATACAGAAAACTAAACGTTTTCTGGATATGATTCCGTTTTGCTGTACCGATAACGTAACATATGCGGAACGAATTGTTTCTTTGATATTATTATTGAAAAATAAATCAATTAATTTATGATTACGTCTTTTAAGGACAAACAGGGTTAAATATTTTCATTAGGCATGTGCCGATATTTCGGTAACAGTTATTTTTCAATTACGATGTTTATGTTAAAATCGTAATAAAAACTTACAAGCCAGCTCGTGTCGTAACAATTAATGTTTTTATTTTATTGAATTTTTTACAGATGTCGAAAACAGTTGATTTATCAAAACATTGTTGCATTTCAGAGTACGGAATACTGGCATCGTTTAGCTGACTAATATCCGATGCAAAAGGGACTTGTTAGAAATTCACCTTTTGGATAGCTTTTTGGGAATGCAAATAAGGGAGCATTAGTATTTGTGAATCACAGCTACTGAAGTATTTCTATAATAGGTGATATCTTTACTATTTTCATTCGAATAATAATTACAGTGATTGGTATTTGCCTGTTATTACGAATGTCGTAACTGTTATGAAAATAACTGTTATTGGAGTAACAGGTATTTTTAAAAGTTGCAATAACCCAGTGTTTCGTAACGGCTTATTTCCGATCTGTTTCAGATTTCCTACTACGAATTTTCGAACAACCCTATTCGTATCGAATCAGTTTTCGTACGTGAATAGAATCTGAATCGAACTTAATGCAACAATTTCCCGGCTCAATTTTCAAGAGAATTGTGTCAGTTTTACGAACTAAATTCAAAACATAATAACGAATTAAATGACAGAAAATAGAACAGCATGAAAAGGAAATCAGTTTAGGTTAGAATGGCAGCATGCTGACCTGAACGCGACCACAAAAGAAAATTGATGACATTTAATTCAAAATAAATGATTTATAATTTTCCATAATTATATGAAAATATTTAACTGCAAAATTTCAATAATGCACACTAACAAATACGTTTTTTTATAAAATACAATACATAAAATTCAACGCCTGGTTCAGCGGCTGGACTTGAAGATATTTGTTGATAACGGCGGGGCTCGACGATGGCGGCCAGAGCGTCTGTTATTTCTTGTCAACCATTTGCATTTTTTAGGGTAACAAATTGTTAATAACAACGTTATAAAACTGCAAATATTTAATTTAATTAATTCATTTATAAATGCGTCATATTCAAACAACAAATCTTTGAAGATAAAAATTAAAAACACCAAACTTGATGTACTACTGCAACGAATTCGTAATGTTGAAGTTATGATCTATATGGAATAAGAAACATTATTTTATATCTATAATCATTAAATGCATTAAAATTGTATTACATACATTGCAGCAGAATGATATCTTCAGTTGTTGAAAAAATTGTGTCATCTAAAAATTATTTCTTTTTTGACGAGTCCTGACAGTTGACATAGCAACAATTTAAATTTACGAAAAGCATAATAAAAGAAATCAAAACAGGCAGCCTCTGAGAGAAGGAGAATAGGAGGAAATGGATTAAATGACAGAAAAATTAGATAAAGAATAGTCAGGGCTTCCTGAGTTCACACTGGAAACGGTCAGTAACATTCAAGAATAATAGAATAATAAGATTATGCATTGCGCGTGTACACCCTGTATTGCTGACGTCAAAAAGTATGGAATGTCAAGTAAAGAAAATTTAAATTTAGACATTTCATAAAATACAAAGATTTATTTCATTGAAATTTTTTTATTTACATTTTTACCCAAAACAATTGGTGGGAAGCAGGCTTCCGGCAGTTTCCTTAGTGGGGGTATCAACTCTCGTGCTGATCAAGACATTGCTGTACATGGGCTTGGGTGGATAGCAGTTAATTTAAATTTCAAATCTAAAATATATATTTGTTATCCTGAGGATTTGTTTTTAGAGGATTTCGATGGTGGTTTCTTATCTTTTAGTTTTGATGGCCGATTCCGTGCAGTTTTGCACACATATCTATTAATCACACGCAATTTTTTCAAAAATAATTGAAATGTTTTCTTTTTTTTTACAACAACATTCTGACACAATGAAAAAATTACAGTTGTCAAAAAACTTCTACGTACATGCGCAGAAGATTCAAGTTTTGAACAACGTTCTGCGCAATCTTTGTTTCTATTATTCTTGAGTAACAGTGACTGAAAAGTAGCAACTTTGCCCATCACTAATTTCCATGCAATAAATTCCATTTGTTGAACACCTTCTGCAACTGATATGTTTGGTAAACATTTCATATTAAACACCCTGTGAAGCTGACAGCTGTCACTTGAATGTCAAACATTTTCTTGCTGTTCTCGCTCGTATTTTTATTTTGTTTGCGATTGCATTTTACGTGATTTCACATTATTTAATTAAATTTAATTAACAACGAATCACATCAACGCAACATTCTTCGAACCTTTATGAAACTACAAAAGTGTTCAGTGCACATATAACACACGAAGTAACACATTCGAGACAAGAAAATGCAGTGCGTTTTTTGGTCAATTGGTGGCAATTAATTTAATTAAAAACCAATTAAGTGCGCGCAGTTGTACTGTAACACAATTTGCTACATTTTCTGAAACCCTTAAAGTTATAGTTACTGCTGTTAAAATTGAGCAAGTAAATAATATGATTGATGAGCAGTTGATCGACGAGGTGGCGCAACACGGCGTCATTTTCAATCGACAAAAATACTACTTGAATGGAAGTGGTTGTGCCGGTGGTGCGGGCGGTGGTGGCAGCGGTGCTGCCGGTGTTGGTCAAGGCAAATACGAGACAAAGGACGATGCCTGGCAAATAATTGCCATGAAACTGCGCACAGATGGTAAGTACTGCATTATTTATCAAAACTAGGACAATTTAAAGAAGATAACTTAAAATCTGTTTTTTTTTAATAGTGGAAACATGCAAGAAACGCTGGAAGTATTTGCGCGAACGATACGTGTCGCAGCGGAAGCAAGGCGACCCACCCGTCTACGAGCATCTGTCACGTCCGTATCTGGAGAAAATGAAATTTCTCGATCAGCACATACAGCCGCGTAAATCCTACCGCAATGTGCCGAACTTTCTTACCTCGCCGCACTCGTCCCATAATAACAACAACAGCAGCAGCAACTACGGCGACTACAACATGGACACAAAATCGAATGGCTCCATGAAATGCATGCAGTATCCACACTATCAGGACCAGCATGCCATGAATGCGTTGAGTTCAGCAGCAGCCGCTGCCAGTGCGATGGAGAATGGCAACGGTTTGGTGAAGACCGAGGCAGATCAGGTATTTCGTGATTTTGCCGCTGCGGTCGCCTCCCAGCAACTGCAACAAATGTCGCAGACACAAGCGTCCACATCGCATCATCACCACCATCATCACCAAGCTGTGGCGGCAGCAGCGGCCATGGCAGCATCAACGCAAAACTATCAGGATCAGTTTCGCGAAAATGGCAGTGTAACGACTGCTGTCAATTCGCAGAACGGAGCTGCAGCTGCATCATCGTCGTCATCGTTATCCTTGAAGTCGCCGCTATCGTCGCCATTGCAGACTGCCAACAATGCAGCCGCGCACTCTACACCACGACAAGGAACGATCACGCCAGCTGCCACCAGTCAGTTGCAAACGCACACCTATAATGACGGTAACATCAACGACGATCTGGACTCCACCTCCACGGGCAGCAACTTCAATACGAAGAAAGCGCGTGTGCATCTCAACGCTGGTACACCCATGCATAGCACAAATGCGCACGCGCTGCACAGCAGCAACGCCTCGGCAAATTCACATTTTGCCGACAACTCTGACGATGATTCTGATGACAACAGCAGCATGTTGCAGTCACTAAACGATCATCACGAGAACAACAATAGTAGCAACCATCACTACAATGCAACGGCATCAAACGCTGTCATGCAACGCAATGCCGTTGCCAGCAACAATGTGCTAAACAACAGCGGAGGAAGCAGCAACAACAACAACAGCCACCAACAACAGCAGCAGCAACAGCCGCAGAGCATGTTTCCTGCGAATGCCGATTTCCTGTTTCAATTGTATCAAACGTTGCCACAACAAACGCAGCAACAACATCACCAACAGCAACATCCACATCAGCAAAATGCCAATAAGTTCCAAATGCCGCAGGCGCCACAACGCAGCTCGGAGCATTTGCTGGGCGAGCTGGTGACCACCGAACTGCTGAAAATGTCCAAAGAGCGGCGAAAGAATGTGCAGAAACGCATTCTGGAAATACTCTTCTTCGACGATTAATACTAGTTGTAGAAAATGTATTTTTTTTTTTTAGTTTTATTAGATATATTTTTTCTAAGTATTCATTCCACATTGCAATAATTCAGTTAAATTTTAATTATATTCTTAATGCAACAAATTACTTTTTAACTTTAGTTTAAACCAGGAAAATTAACCCAAAATCAATTATTATTTAATCTGTATCCATTTCAATTATTAAACCTAAAATTTTCGTAATTTCCTTGTTAAAATAACAACATATTTGATATGAACTATGTGAAGTTTTGCAACCCGAATTCACTACGCGACCAGTGCCTGGTTTAAATTATTAATGTTTTGTTTAAGTTCTTTGTAACGTATTTTATATATTACGAAATATTTGTTCTCTAGTCATCAACGTTTTGTTGTATTTTTATATTTATTTATAATTATTTTTATGATATTTATTATCTGAACAATATCACATTTATTATACAACATTAAGCTGAACCTTATAAACTGCGTATTTTTATAATCGAAAAATAATAAATAAGTTTACAAATTAATTACTATATTATGTATGAATTATTACATATCTATAACTACTAGTATATTTGTATTAAATGTATAGCGTTAAGTACAATTAAAACATAAATATGAAATAAATTATAATTAAATATGAAATATCAAATTGATTTGTAAAAATTTGTCTGTCTGGAAATGATGATGCCAGGTAATCAAACAAATTCAAAGTTCTGCTGCGTACGTTCGTAATTACGACGTATTTACGATCAACACGTAAGACATCCCTGAGAAAGCAATGACATCTACTCTATTTTTCTGAAGTATGTCTGAGAAAAATTACGTACAAAACAGAGAGAGCAAAAACGAAACATATTCAAAAATCAGCCAATCAGAAACGAGGTGAAGCAAAGCTGATGACACATTTTGGTCAGACTATTAGAACAGACATTCAAAGCAATGTCGGACGTAATCTGAGACCCAAAGGAAAATTGATGACAATAAAACAAAGGCATTATTTTATGTATTTCTTGTTTTATTAAAGTGTTTTATTACAAAGTGTTTTTAGTTTTATGTGGATTTAATATAATTTAAATAATAATAAAAACAGGTATTAAAAAACAACATAAACATAAAATTACAAATTACTTAAAATATATTTTAAATAAACTATGGTACATCGGCCGTTAGAGGGGGACTGCGAATTTTGACGGTGATTAAATTTTATATATAAATATTTATATATTTATATATTTATATATTTATATATTTATATATTTATATATTTATATATTTATATATTTATATATTTATATATTTATATATTTATATATTTATATATTTATATATTTATATATTTATATATTTATATATTTATATATTTATATATTTATATATTTATATATTTATATATTTATATATTTATATATTTATATATTTATATATTTATATATTTATATATTTATATATTTATATATTTATATATTTATATATTTATATATTTATATATTTATATATTTATATATTTATATATTTATATATTTATATATTTATATATTTATATATTTATATATTTATATATTTATATATTTATATATTTATATATTTATATATTTATATATTTATATATTTATATATTTATATATTTATATATTTATATATTTATATATTTATATATTTATATATTTATATATTTATATATTTATATATTTATATATTTATATATTTATATATTTATATATTTATATATTTATATATTTATATATTTATATATTTATATATTTATATATTTATATATTTATATATTTATATATTTATATATTTATATATTTATATATTTATATATTTATATATTTATATATTTATATATTTATATATTTATATATTTATATATTTATATATTTATATATTTATATATTTATATATTTATATATTTATATATTTATATATTTATATATTTATATATTTATATATTTATATATTTATATATTTATATATTTATATATTTATATATTTATATATTTATATATTTATATATTTATATATTTATATATTTATATATTTATATATTTATATATTTATATATTTATATATTTATATATTTATATATTTATATATTTATATATTTATATATTTATATATTTATATATTTATATATTTATATATTTATATATTTATATATTTATATATTTATATATTTATATATTTATATATTTATATATTTATATATTTATATATTTATATATTTATATATTTATATATTTATATATTTATATATTTATATATTTATATATTTATATATTTATATATTTATATATTTATATATTTATATATTTTTTGAGTGGTGGTGCTGTATAAATATTTTTATTAGGGTACGAAACAATATACATATGTACACATTATTTATATCATAATTTTAAAATTGTTGAAAATAATATTAAAACAAAATTAACGCAATTATTCCTTTAAATCTTAATACAAATAAAAATGAACTAATGAATGTTAATATTCTTATACATCTTTAAGATATGAAATGACAAAATTTTGAGATTTTTAGACAATTTTTTAATTAATAATTTTGCTTATATGATCTACAAAAAAACAAGAAAATATTTAGGGTTATCAAGAGCATATTCCAAACTAATTATCAAAATTACTATACATATCTATAATTTCGTTTTGGAATAAAAACATGATCGTTCCGTTATTTATGCCACCACTGTTTTATAATGTTTACATAAAATTTAAATTTTATAGATAATATTTTAATTTTTAAATAAATTTTTAGATATTTTATAGATAAAATTTTAAATTTAAATATTTATAATTTTAAATTTTTAGATAAATTAAAATTAAAATGAATTAAAAAAAAATAAAATTTTATATATTATTTTAAATCTTTTTAAAGTTTCAGATAAAATTTTAAATTTTCAGATTAAATTTATGGTTTTTAAATAAAATATATTTTTTGAAATAATTGAATTTTATTAATTTCTTTTGTTTAAATATTTATAATATAAAAATTATTAAAAGTTGTCAAATGGGCCATATCTAGAGCAATTTGAACGAAACCGACGCCATTATCTGAATTAACACCACAAATGTATGTGATAGTTGCAGATACTTTTATTGGCCTAAATTAAAATTTTTATTTGAACTTATTAAATCAATTTAATAGAAATCTACGCATATTCAGATATGAAACAAATAATGAATTTTATACTCAAATAATTCAATAACCGGCCTAAAATATTGGATTCGTCCATTTCCGAGAAGTCCAGGACTGCAGTTTGGGAGCACGCCACCAAGACGCATAACGCAACTTTGTCACGGTGTTCATGTTAGAAAGTCATGATGGAACTTTACAGCACATGAGCACCTTGAATCTGTGAATCAAAGTCATTTTTTTTTAAATACTTCATATTAAAAAAAAATGCATATTAACCTTTCTGATTCGATTATTATAATTAAGCCCGTGCTACGCGACTGTATCACATCTATTATTTTATTCAAATAGTTGCAGATGACACACGTTCTCTGTGTACTTTTCGATAACTTAAAATAAAGCAGAAGCTTTAAGTAAAATGTATAAAAAACGGCAAAACGCAATGCTTACCGTAATAGTCTGCTGAAGATTTTGCGTAAACTTTAGCTATCTGGCCACGCACTCAAATACCGCCATCAGTGGAAGCGTTCAGCTCCAGCACCATATGATTGACCTTCACCATAACTCTTGGTGCGTACATAACTCTTGGTGCAGGCCAAAATTGCCTTATCTTGCAGTTCCCGGTCGACCATATGCAAGTAATTGATTTGACACACAATTTTTGTACGACAAAAATCAGAGCGGAGCTGAAATCACACTGGGTTGTGTGTCTACACTGTTTGGGATCGTTCGACTTCTGATCCGCTGCCCATTTGTTAAATTTAAGATTACCTCTTTTATTGAAAACCATTGCTTGAATCCGCAACAAAAACTGATATCCGGTTAAATCCGTTTTATTTTCAAAACGGAAAAACACTAATACGTCCGTAAAAATAAACATCTGACGTGTTTTTCATGAAAAATATATTATTTTATACAAATGAACTGTTTTGACAAGAATCTCACTTTTGAAATGGTAAATTTACAGATTTTGCAATGTTTTGTATTTAAACACATTGAAATGTGCAAATATTACGTTTAGCACATACATATATGTGTAAACAGATCATTAGCTGACGCGAACGCTCTTGTCTGCGCCATTTTAGAAGACTCTAAAAAAAAAGAAAACTTACACATTTTAAATAAAATTTGCAAGGGCGGATTATTGGTGAATAAAAGTGTGTAGTTAATTTTCGTGCAATTAAAATGACATCTCCCAATTCATTTTGCGGACATTCGTTAATCAATTGTGAACTTTTTCATTTTGACGATGATATAAAGTTTTTTTTATTTAATCTTAAAAAACTAATTTAGAATTTAATGAATTTCTTATAATATACCCGTTTTGTTGTGCTTTTTTTAACACACAGTAGTTTAATAAATATATGGTTTTGTGTGTATATTTTACACACATTAAAATGTATTTTTACACTACAGATGTTTTTCATACTTTTGTGTAAATTTTATTTTTACACATTCGTTGAAATTTACTACATTAATAAGAGGAAACCGGTTTCCTACATTTATTATAGTAAATCTTTCTTAGAGTGTAGCTCATTTTTGTAATTTCAAATAATTCGTTAACGGTTAAAAGTATAAGACATTTCATTATTAAAGGTTTAAAAGTACTCTCAAACCAGAACAATAGCGGTTATTTGCATGTGAACACAACCAGAGAAAACTCTGCTTTACACTAATTAGGCGCTTTTACACGCCAGTATCTTTTATACAGAGAGAATTTCAGCATCCAGACGGTACTACAAGTTGTACAACTTGGTTGGATTATACGGAAATCGTACCGTGTGGATGCTAGAACGACTCGTTTGACGAGAGGATGGATGAAGTTAAAAATGTTTGGACTTTTTCGCAGGTCTGTCAAGCAGGTTGTATCGTGTGGACGCAAACCCATTCTACTAAGTATGTTTTTTTTTTCATTCGAGCGAAGTTTTTGACGAGTGCATGTCGCAGGTAGAAAAATAACAAACATCAAATGTGCTTTTTGGCAAAATTTGTTTGGGTATTGTACCCAAAGACTTTATATATATAAGATCAAAGACTTTATATATATAAGATGGTTAAGTTTCTGGCTCGCTATGTTTTGTACTAAAAAGATGCGGTTGTCATTTAGCCAACCATAATTTTATAGTACTAAATTATTCTGTGCAGCAAATAAAATGAGACAAACCATACACTTGTTGTAGAAACACTTGTCGTGCCCCTTTAATTTCTATTGTTACGGCTGCACAAAAAGCAGCAACAACAATAGTTGGAAAATAATTAATTTTCAACGATTTTTCCTGCATTATTTAAATATGCTTTATTTTTTCTGAAAACATCAAAAGTTGTAGATTTTTGGTCTTCAATTTTTGATATTGTCGGAAAAAATATTCCTATAAACATTATTATATCATAATTCTGTTTGTGTTTTCAACGGACAGACATCTATGCTTTTTTGGTTACGACTGCGCAAAAAACAATAACAACGGCCACTGACAGTTGCGCAAAAAAACACAGCAACAACAATAGGTGTGAAATAATTAAATTACGACGATTTTTCCGGCAGCATTTAAACACGCTTTATTTTTTATGAAAATATCAAAAGTTGTAGATTTTGTGTCTTCAATTTTTGATATAATCTGAAAAAATATTCCTATAAACATTTTTACATCATAATTCTGTTTCTGTTTTCAACAGACAGACATCTATGCATTTTTATACTTTTTTCATTTGCAGCAGACGGACGGACACCTACATTATATTGTAGTGTCGTCTCACTCTCTCTCACATGGCTCTTATGGCATGCGACCTGTCAAAGGTGAACTTTGAAGTTCACTTAACGTTGAAGATCACTTAAAAAAAGGCACGCATACATTAAAAGTTTTGTGTATAATGCACCTATACATTCTTGAAATTTTCCAACTTACATTGTATATATTTGAAATCGTTCAACACATTCAAAGATTCTCAACACATCCAAACTTTAACTTTCATCAAAACAAATTAAATGAAATTTCTGTTTTCGTGATATTGAGCAAATTTTGTATGTTTCATGAGTTTTCAAGTAATTATGTAAAATAGCTTTAAAAAAAGCAAGAAAATATTAAATTCTATTTAAACATTTGAAATTTTAATATTTCTTTATATTGTATTTTTTATATTTGGTTACTTTTGAACTATTACAAAATATTAAAATAATTTAAATATTTAAAAACTTAAGAAATATTAAGAAATATTTGGTTAACAAAACAAAGAAATTAATTGAATAAAATAAAAATTATAAAATAACATTTAAATTTATATTTTATGTTACTAACATTTTTTGTTTGGTTAAAAGAACAAGTCCACTCATATACAAGTATACAAGGAAGCAAGTAAATCCAACAAAAAAATGTTAGAGACATAAAAGAAAAATGTTGCTTTTCTGCATGGATTGTAAATTTTATTATGAATTATGTTAAATTATATTAAAAAACAGTAACATATAAATTAAATTATCAATATTAATGTTCACGCAAAACGGCGTCTTTTTAAGGGTTTTCTAATATATTCAAAATTTATTAAAAACACAGACATTTATGGTTTTTTCATATGATTTGAGCAATATAATGAACTCTTGGGGACAAACCAAAGTGTTTGCCATATAGATTTAGGAAATGTATAAAAATACAAAATGTGATTGCAATTCAAAGAAAGAAAATCTAATATATATAATAAGATAAAATATAAATTTATTATGCGTTTTTATTATTAATTATGATATTAATTTAATATTATAAAATATTTGATTTTAAGAAAATAAAAGTCAACCATATATATGTGACGATTTCCATTTGTATTTTTAATTTTTGTAATGTATTATGAAATAAATTTTAAAATTAAAAAATAATAACATTTAGTCTAAAAAAAAATAGGTATTTAAAATGAACTATTTTTTTTATCTGTTTTTATTTTTTTATTATGAAATAAATTTGAAAATTAAAAAAAAAAAACAAAAATTAATAATCAAAAATTGAGTTTAAAAAAATATATATATTTACAATATACTATTTTTATATCTTATGGAGCAAACGAATAATGAGGTAACGCTATTATTTTATTTTTTAATATTTAAATTTTTTAATATTTTTAAATTTTTTTTATTGTTTATAAATTTTTTATATAAATAAATAAACATTAAAATAATCTAATCAATACAAAGTGTATATTTTAAATTTAGTAACATTTGTTTTATGAAATAAAATTAAAACATATTTTCAACAATATTGTTTTTATTTTTAATGGAATTATACGGTGACGATATTTTTTTTAGTTTTTAAATATTTAAATTATTTTAATATTTTGTAATAGTTCAAAAGTAACCAAATATAATAAATACAATATAAAGAAATATTAAAATTTCAAATGTTTAAATAGAATTTAATATTTTCTTGCTTTTTTTAAAGCTATTTTACATAATTCAACACATTTAATTTATTATCGTAGCATAATTACTTGAAAACCCATGAAACATACAAAATTTGCTCAATATCACGAAAACAGAAATTTCATTTAATTTGTTTTGATGAAAGTTAAAGTTTGGATGTGTTGAGAATCTTTGAATGTGTTGAACGATTTCAAATATATACAATGTAAGTTGGAAAATTTCAAGAATGTATAGGTGCATTATACACAAAACTTTTAATGTATGCGTGCCTTTTTTTAAGTGATCTTCAACGTTAAGTGAACTTCAAAGTTCACCTTTGACAGGTCGCATGCCATAAGAGCCATGTGAGAGAGAGTGAGACGACACTACAATATAATGTAGGTGTCCGTCCGTCTGTTGAAAACAGAAACAGAATTATGATGTAAAAATGTTTATAGGAATATTTTTTCAGATTATATCAAAAATTGAAGACACAAAATCTACAACTTTTGATATTTTCATAAAAAATAAAGCGTGTTTAAATGCTGCCGGAAAAATCGTCGAAATTTAATTATTTCACACCTATTGTTGTTGCTGTGTTTTTTTTGCGCAACTGTCAGTGGCCGTTGTTGTTGTTTTTTGCGCAGCCGTAACCAAAAAAGCATAGATGTATGTCCGTTGAAAACACAAACAGAATTATGATATAATAATGTTTATAGGAATATTTTTTCCGACAATATCAAAAATTGAAGACCAAAAATCTACAACTTTTGATGTTTTCAGAAAAAATAAAGCATATTTAAATAATGCAGGAAAAATCGTTGAAAATTAATTATTTTCCAACTATTGTTGTTGCTGCTTTTTGTGCAGCCGTAACAATAGAAATTAAAGGGGCACGACAAGTGTTTCTACAACAAGTGTATGGTTTGTCTCATTTTATTTGCTGCACAGAATAATTTAGTACTATAATATTATGGTTGGCTAAATGACAACCGCATCTTTTTAGTACAAAACATAGCGAGCCAGAAACTTAACCATCTTATATATATAAAGTCTTTGGTTGAAATTGACATAAAGTACTATTCGTGTGTACGGGTACTTAGGTCTGAATATTTCGTACTGAAAAAATAAAAACGTACTGAAAATAGTACGAACTTATGCTACTCTGATGAAAGATTGAAGTCAAATTATTCGGACCATGTAAAATCCTCTTCTCTCTTGTTATCAGATTTTCTCACTCTTTTGTGTGCGATTTCTCTTTTTGAAAATACATTTTTATTTACAAACTAAACCTCAAACTAATAGCACGTCTTCTGTCGGGTAATATAGTGAAAATCAATTTGGTTTCAAATTAAAATAAAAAGAATATAACTTAAAGAAAACGATACAAGTCGCATCAAATCCAATCACAGCGAAAAAAAACGACCACGAAAATAACAAAAAAATATCGCAACAAAAACTAACCTCATTTTGCAAAGAAATTCAACTAATTTGAAAGTGACTTAAAACAAAAAAGAAATTATAAAAAGGCAAAATTTTAAATTTATTAAATTACGCAAATATGTTTTCGCTGATGCGCAAATTTCCGCTGCAACAACTGCGATCTCAGGTTGCTCCAGGGATCGCTGCTGCCAACACCGGCAACAATCGCTATCAACAACAACGCAACATTTACACCAGCGACGGTGTAAAGATTTCGGAGCAATTGACCAAGGCAACCGATAAGATTGGTGGACTGCCAACCGATTTGGTGAATCAACAAAAGTTGAAAAAGACTTCACGGTGAGTGGGGCGCGACAGTAGCCTGGAAAAGAGAGTTTATTTCAATTATTTTTATCAGCCGACCAATCACCCCTAGCACCTATTTGCCTATTTGCACCCTCAAGCGAATGCAGCAGTCTCTGTTGTTTCTGGTCACGTACGCCATTTGATGCTGCTACACTGCACTGGTGCACCATTCTATAGGTTGTGCTCTTTCGGGTTTTATTTTTGTGCGTTTGTTTGTCTTTCGACAACATTCTATGTAGACAAAAATTCTATATTTGAGGAGTCAGTTTGAGGCGCAGTAACAACTCAATTTTAAAAGTACGTTAAGCCTCTTATCCCATTGTGTGCCCTATATATTCTCTCAATAATGCTATATAATACACTGGTAGTTTTGTGTCTAGAAAATTTCAAATATAGGTATTTATAAATGAACGTTTTATTGAAAATAATAAATAACAATTCCACTATTTTTAATTTTAAGCTATTTAATGTTTGTTTATAGGCTTTCGATAATCTATAATGATACGAAAATGATATCGGGGCCGAATAAATATAAGGTTTTCGGTATTTATTACTCTTAGGCCCGATTGCATTGAACTTTTAACGATGAGTTAAAGTTAATCGATGTAAATCGGAAAGTTAAAGTGTCAATTTCAATATAAAAAAACAAATCTCAAATATAATTTGAACTACTTGTTTTTTTTTTGTATGCTATCTGCACTTAGTGCGATAAATATGCATGTATAAACAAGTTACAATAGAATCAATTCCTCAATTAGATCAAAAAGATATAATTATGTTTATTGTTGGTATTGATAAAACATGAATACACAACAATTTCAACTAATTGCACTGAACAAAGCGTACGACAATTAGGAATATTGTTAGAATTATCATAGATAATAATAGGAATTGATTGAACACATAACGTTTTGTTATATTTCTAACTAATGTTTTATTCTTATTTAGTTATTATAATTTTTTTGAAAATATCGGCCATGTTCCGGCTTTCGATCGAATTCCGATCAAATTTTATATAAATTCGATGTCACAATACAAAAAATGTGTTTTTCAAACGGATTCAAATCGATGAAGTCAAAGCAAACGGATTGAATTCATTGAAAAAACAAATTTTTGTTCTGAGACATCGAATTCAAAACAGTTTATTTACATATTTTATATGAAATTCGATCGATTGTCGGAACATGGCCGTATATATCATTTTTTAATATCGTTTTTTGTAAAATAAATACATCAAATAAAATTCTTTAAAACTAGTTTTTGCTTTTTTAAGTATTTAAGAATTTTGGGAAGACAGCAAAAAGTGCACTAAAATATTATATTGAAAATGGTTTAAACATAATAATGCATTCCAATAAAAAAAAAGAAAATAAATAATGATAAACATTTTGAGAAAAACTGAGTGTTGTAAAAAACGTTGTAAAAAAATTTTTTTTTTTTACTTTGATTTGAACAATCTCATAACACCCCAAATAAAATGTCAATATTAAAATTTTCCTAATGACTATGATCGATTATCTGTATACAGATAGACATTCATCAATTTCATATAATGAATTCATAAAATATGTTAGCATGATAAATATTTGAAATCGTTTCATGAATCCATTATGTTTAAGTTTTAATTATCGTGAATTGCGTTAAATATGAGCTCAATATGATTTCACCAGATGAAAAACATTCCATGTATAAAAAGTGTGTGGAAAATCATTTATTTTATTACTGCACATTGGAAAATCAAGACGAGCTCATTGTATGATTTAAATATGAATAAACAAATGAATAATTATATCATATATAAATCATATATTTATCACATCATGATTTTCATTGAAATAAATTCGGAAGGCATTTTTATAATTGTAAAAGAAAGAATAATGTTGTTGAACAATTTGGAAGCTGCTAAATAATAACGGTGTCCAAAACCAAAAAGGTATTGTTAATGATGTAGATTATTTAGAAAAGTTTTAAACGTTATCTCCATAGGTCCGATAAGCACATTCAGAATACATCGAATGTCGATGATTGTTCTCTTGTACAACTGCTGCAACAACATTTGCAAGTCGACCCATTAATGGACATTTATAAGTATTCAAAAATAGCAGTATCTGTTCAAAATTATAAAATATATTAACGTATTATTTTCTAATGTAAAATAATGCATATATAAAAATAAAAAAAAAATCATATTATTTAAACATATTTCCATGAGTAAAAACTGAGCATAATATGTGGCTTACAAAAAATCTGTTTAATATGAATATGTGATTCTAATATGAGAACACTTTTGTTTCTCATGCCATGAGTTCACTATGATCTGTTTTGGCAATCATATATCGAAGTGAAAAAATGCTTTTAAAATTTACAAATTTTTGGTTTCACTGAATGAAATATATATTTGAATTAAATTTTAGCTCATATTAGCTGCGTTTTTTTTCATAATTTAAATTTGAGCTGGAACAAATTTTATACGCAAAACAAAAACAACATTTGAACCAGATAAATTTCTGGTGTAGCTATCATTGAAAATGTGTACTGACTAAAACGTATGCGGCGAAGGTAGCAACCATTTTAGGTGCTGCAAGAACCATTTTCAATAAAACATGCATGTGGCCATCACTCCCACCTCTTGGTGAAATGGCCGTTGTATCAAAATCACCGCTGCTTCTTTTTTTATTATTTTTTTAATATTATAATTTGAAGTCTCATACCAAAGACACAAACCTTTCATTCAGAAGAAAGGTTTGTGTATTATTTAATTTGAGCCACATCGTTTTTTTCAAAACTGCTTTGATCCGGAACAAAAAATTATGAAAAAAACGCAGCTATTATTTATATTAATTGTCTCAATTATTTTTATAAAAACTGGATCATATGTTCCATCATAAGCGAAACACCGGTGCATAGAATGAATGACATGATATATTATGTAGATTTTATGTGAATTTGTTGTATGTTTGTCTATTTGGGTATTTAAATAAATGTTATATTTATGCTCTTGGATTTAAATTGTAGGTGTTATAATTAAAATATACGTTTGTATCAACTTTTCTAAGGTAAACCCTTTATATCATTTTCTACAGTAAACTTAAAAAACACCTTATATATCATTAGGTGTTCCAGATATACGCCAACTCTTGAACAAGTTTTTTCATGAAATGATCCAAGCAATCGGTCCATAAAATATTTCCATACAGAAATATAGAACTGAAATACAACACAATTCAATATTTATGCATTAAAAATGTTATAAAACTATTTATGAACGCTTATTCTTAAAGCATCCTTCAAAATATGATTATTAGATATAAGAAAACCTAATACAAGATATTGAACATTGTTCAGATTTAACGTACGATGTATAATATTACACATAATATTTTTTTTATGTTAACTATAGCCAGTTGGGAAGGTTAGATCACATTGGACATTTTAAAGTAGGTGTTATTATGATAGATAGGATTATCACAATTATAGTCGGTCTAAGCCGACTATAAAAACCCTACAACTCTTTCAAAGTTATATGTGGGTCACCAGGGTATACGAATACTGAAAATAACTACAAAATTTCCATCCCTGAAGAATTTTCTTTCATTTGATACCCATATTTACAAATGGGTAGGTGTACCGAATTTCAATTTTTTTTGGGAACCACAAGTCGTTTCGTGGGAAAACATTATTTTCATGTATTTGAGCATAATGTCAATATATATTTGACCAAAAAAGTTTACCTAAGCAAGTTTGCAGTGAAATTGATTTGTTGATGTAAATTTTATATGAGGTATTTGAACATAAGTGGTCGGTTCTCAGGTCACAATAGACCGATCATGATCATTTTCTTGTTCAGACAGCTTAGATATATAAGTAATCTAAACCTAAACCTAAAACCTTTTCTGTAATCGTGATTTCAACAGACAGACGGACATCGCTAAATCGACTCAGGAGGTCATGCTTCCTTCTGGGTGTTACAAACGGCGTACCAAACTGAATATACCCTTTCACTCTTAGTGCTACTAGAAAAACAATTATTATAATTATAATTATAAAATGTATAAACAAATTTTGTCGCTATTATCTCATGACGTAATTAATTTTATTACTGCTTTTTTTTTACTCTGCTACAGTGCACTCACTAACAAACATACCATTTATTTCTTCTTATCAAAAACAACAGCAACAAATGGTGTTCGTCCACAGCCAGAAATTGGCATCATCTGAGCCGTCATGCTATAAAATATCGCATGAGGTTTCTTGCATCGCAATAGAAACTCGTTTTGGTTCTATGTTTATTTATAAAAACATCTAATTTGTTGCTTCGTTATTAACTTTATTTATGTTTTGTTCGTTCTATTTGAAATTCTTTATGCGTGCCCGGCTTAAAATGTGCTATAAATAGCCAACTGACTGCCACGCCAAGCACAGCATTCCTTCAAGCTCTTCTCGAAGCCGATGGCAGAATATTAAACATGTTGTTAAATAAAGCAGCATAAATCACAGTTTAACTAAATTTGGACTTCTATTTGAAAATTGTTTTTATTACTTTTAAATTTATTTAATAAATAAACAGTAAGAACATTTACTTCAGTTAAATTAGAAAATTGACTTACTATTTTATTTTGCTAATATTTTCTAAACAGTTTGCTTAAATTAAAAACTCGTTTATCGTCGTTGTGGAACGAAAAGTCACCAAATACATTTTCAAAATGCCAAATATTCATTTACAAAAATCTTTATATATCTATCAATTTTTAATCGATGACCTCAATTTTTTTACCACATGATAAGAAAATGTAAATCTATCTATTGATATTTCAACTTTAAAAATGCATCAATTACTTTTTTTAATATTAATCAACAAACTCGAAATTTAAGTTTTTCATTAAAATGTATTTGGTTTTCGTTCTACAACGACGATATATTTAGCTCACGATTTAATTTGTTTACAGTATTTTGCAAATTTGTTGAATAATTCATAAACAAACGATACTTGTTTAAAAAAAAAATAAATTTGACATGGCAGAACAGCTCAATATAAAACCAAAACAAATGTTAGGAATTTTATTAGAACAAAATTATAAATATTATCACCTAGAGTTTAAAAAAAACTGAATTAAATTAATTTCTAATAAAAAAATCCATCAAAATAATGTATATCGTTATTATAGAAGTAAATGCCATTAACTACATTTTAAAAATATAACAATAGGTTTAAAGAAATTATTTTATCTCTCACTTTTTCGGGTAGATGAGGTGTCAATTGATGAGATCATTCGAATAGCACTGAAATTTTAGAAAATTATTTACTGGTTTTATAATATAAATCAATAAAGTTAAAATATAAGTTTTTGTAAAAAATGTACATATTTGGTTTAAGCATGCCAACCAAAAATGACATGAAAATCTGTATATCACACACGAAATCACACGCAAGAAATTTTCATAAAAAGTCACATATTGAAAAAAATCACAAAAATCCATAAAGTGAGATCACACAAAAATCTAATATCATGATAAATCACAAGATAATCACACACATCTACCAGAATTTAAAAATGCATACCAAATTCATAATAATATTCAGAAAACGTAGTAATTTTATTATTTACAAACAGTTTTCTTACAATTTATTAAAAACAATAAACATTCCTGACTATTGGTTTGCTCCATACATCAAATTTCAATTTTCAGTCACATATTCAAATTAAACTTTGTTAAATTTAACGTCATAACATCGTTTAGAATTTGACGAAAGCCTTTATGAAAATATAAAAAATATTAAACTAATTTAACCACAAAAAAAACTGGACTAAATTACTCAAAATTCAAAATCAAGAGCAATTCATGTTAAAAAAAATAACACAAAAAGGAATATTTTTGACATGTATGTATAATAGCAATTTTCGTTTCTGCAGATATGGTAGAAAGTTTAAGTATCAACTATAGCAAACAAAATTTTACATATTGTTGATAATGAATGCTAATTGAAGCGGTCAATCTCTTCGAAACAATTCATATTTTCATTAAGAGCCAGTTGTTATCATTAGTTACGTACATTCGTATATTTACATTAGAAATAAAATGAAAATCTTATTTTAACAATTGAACTTTGTAAAACAATAAAAGTATTTAGTTAACCAACCATCTTTTGTATATTTTTCATTCTTCTCTTCTTTTAGTAACACAAAGGTTGTTGCACTTTGTTCATCTTTTTAATTTTTTTCTCATTTTTATGTTTATTTAATGCATTTCTTTTTTTCTTCAATATTTGTGCGTACTTTGGTCAACATACCAGAATCAAAGTACGAAAGTGCGCTGCTTGTATGGCTATTTTTAGTAACGTCTAATAAACTTCAGTTTGTTTACTTGGTGCGCTTCAACTAGAGTTGCCAGGAGAAATCATTTGCGAACTGAAAATTTTATATTTCAACATTTTATATATATATTTATATTGTTGAATTTAACAATATAAAATAGCAATACTCAACAAAAAAAATGTTCTCATGTACATCCCATACATAAAATATATATAATTGGCGGATGCTGATTTTGACTACATACATTGTTTTTTACTATTTCCTAACGTTTTTAAGAAAATCGCTATCGAAATTTTAGGGCCTATCAGACACTTTTTTGAAAAAAAAAAATAAAGACACTTACACAACTAGTTTTTCAAAAAACTGTTTCTTACAATTCTCTAGACTAATTACAATATACCAACTAATACTAATATTCCGATATTATTTGAATTTAAACTCTATTTTTGGATGATTTTTTAACATTTCGGATCTAATGATAAATAATAAAATAATTTATGGTTATGCAGAGCATAGTTCAAACAAACTATTAAAATTGAGAACATTTTTTCATCGGTTCTCATTTTTAAAATATGTCCTATCAACACAGTTTTGCTCTAAAAATTTAAATGTTTAAAATGCTTAAGGATTGCGTCGAATAAAATTGTCCGCTACAAAAATGAAAAAATCTAGAAATCTAGTAATTGAATTTTTATAGAATAAAATATTTTATTTTGCAAATTATTTTTAGATTTAAAAAAAAACATATAAAAAACAATAAATTAATATTTTATAATAAAAAGTTTTAATTTTTCCGGAACCCCTTCCATTAATGTTGTAATGGTAGTGTCCGACACCCTCACAGCTGCTGAAGGCCACTTTCTTTTAAAGTCTTGAAGGTCTTTGACCACTTTTTTTGTTGTCTTCATCTCCCTTTTTACTAAAGCCCAGTATCTCTCAATCGGCCTGAGTTCTGGACAGTTTGGTGGATTGGCTTCTCTAGGCACCAAAATCACTGCATTTTGTTGGATCCACTCTAAGGCCGTTTTGCTGTAGTGACATGAAGCGAGGTCAGGCCAAAAAAATGTGGACACTTCATGTTGGCGTAAAAATGGAAGCAATCTCTTTTGCAAGCATTCCTTCACATTTATTTCGCTATTAATTGTACGCGATGTCACGAATGAGCTGCTCCTTTTTCCACAACTGCAAATTGCCTGCCAAACAAGGAATTTCTTTGGGAATTTTGTCATTTTTTTTTTATTTGAATTTTTCAGCGACATTTCCTCGAGAATCAGCTGTATAAAATTCCTGCCCAGGTAGCTGAGAAAAGTCCGCTAAAACATAAGTTTCGTCGAATCGAATTTTTTAAAAAAATCTTGGTTCATCTTTTTAGCTCGTTGTTTTGCGGTTTCATTCTTGACGGCATTTCTATCCGGAACTTTTTGGAGCTCGTACGTCTTCAGCCCAGCTTCTTTCTTAGTCCTGCGCACGAAAGATTTTGAGCAATCCGCCTTTCTCGCCAATTTCCTTCCGGATATGCTTGGATCTTTCTTTAAAATATTCTTTGACTTTTCACGATCATGTGGGCCTTTTTTTACCCGATCAATACTCAGGTCTTCCTTAAAGCGGTTGATAACGCGAGAAATGGTCTTAGGGTTAGCCCGTACCTCCTTGGCAATTTTTTTAAAAGATCAACTAGGTTGTTTTTGAAAAAATTTAATTATATTTTCTCGCACTTCCACTTCGTTTGCCATTTTCGCGTTAAATAAATTTTGTATTGACTATAACTGACACAAATTATTTTCTGCCATTTAATTCAGAGCTACTATGATCAAATTTTTTTAATTTGAATCTTGCAATAGCACATTATGGGAAGATATGTAACGGGCAATTTTATTCGACGCAGTCCTTAATAGAAAAAACTGAGTATGCAATAAGAATAAGAATACTTTAAATATGAATTAATAATATTTTCAGATTACAGGAATAAGAAAATTGATTATATAAAAGACTATCAAAATTAGCTTGAAAGGCATATTTTAAACAGTAGAATAATTAGAAAAAAACTTAGTAATTTTGATAGTTAGTGTGATTTATGCTATGGATAACAATCTCTTGTTTATCATTAGATACTAAATGATAAAAATATATAAAAAATTGTCTAAAATAAAACAAATACTCCAAGTTTCGATGCAATTGTCTAAAAAACATTCATTAGTATATCGTCATTGTAGAACGAAAAGTCACCAAATACATTTTTATAAAAAACTTAAATTTCGAGTTTGTTGATTAATATTATAAAAAGTAATTGATGCATTTTTAGTGTTGAAATATCAATTGATAAATTAATATTTTCTTATCATGTGGTAAAAAAATTGAGGTCGTCGATTAAAAATTGACAGATATATGAAGATTTTTGTAAATGAATATTTGGCATTTTGAAAATGTATTTGGTGACTTTTCGTTCTACAACGACGATATTAAAATTTGTCTTGACAATTAAAAGAAAAATGCGTTTATGTTTTTATCCCACAATACTATATTTTATTTATTCTTAGTAGTGGGTGAGAACGTCTAAAAATAACGATTTCATTTTTTTCAAAATCAGCACCATCGAATTATATAGAATTGATGTAAATGACAAAAATCGTAAATGGCAAAAATTGTACTTTAAAAATTTAACAATAATTTTTAAAAATGTACCTAAAAATTATTGTTAATCACGAAAAAGCTACAATTATCACTCGGAATAAAGCAAAAAATTATCAATTTTTATTGTTATTTGAATAACAATCGGAATTATTAGATTTTAACAATAAATTTCTAAGAGTGCAGGTTAAATAGATAGCGCCAAAGTATTTGAAAGAATATTAAATATGACAATTTAAATGGTGGCATTCTGCGAACCAACAAAATATTGCATTCATAGTTTGTTTATTTGTACAATAGTAGTATGCAGTATACCGTATATTTAATTTTTTTAACCCCTGTCAACGTAAATTCACCTTTTCTCTTGTAAATTTCAGCACTTTGTCAACTCTACAAAATCATTCGGTGCCGATTGCGGCGCGCGTCACAGTCTCCAAAGATGAGAGTCGCGATTTTATGGCAGTATTTCCAGGTAAATAAAAAGTTGCATTCAACTATTTGCTATATTTTCATAAATTAACATAACAAGTAAAATGTAAATGCTGTTTTTGTTTACTACTCCATTCTAACAATCCAAGCCTTAAGTGGTGTCCACTGTTGACATTAGAACTTTTAGAATTGCTCATACAATTAGTTTTGCGTAAATTAACTTTTCTATTTGTTTTTACTTGAAATAGATCTTGTGCGCGATTTGACTGAAGCTGCCAATAAATACAAATGCAACGATGCTTCCAAATGGTTTGCAAAGGTGCGATGTTTAAGATTTCAATTTGATTTGGAAATTTCACTGATTTCTTAATTCTTTTAGGCACTACAATACAATGTGCCACGCGGCAAGAAGAATCGCGGAATTCTTACCGTGCTCACCTACAAGAATCTAGTCAAAAACGAGCAGCTCACCGACGAAAATGTAAAATTGGCTCAGTACTTGGGCTGGTGTGTCGAAATGGTAGGTTTGTCAAGCACTATCTCTAATTGGACGTGTTTTTTAAAACCTCCTTTATTTGCTGCCAACAGCTGCAGTGCTTCTTCATTGTAGCCGACGACATTATGGACAACAGCACCACGCGTCGCGGCCAACCGTGTTGGCATAAAATGGACGATGTTGGTCTTATTGCTATCAACGATGCGCTCATGATAGAGAATGCCATCTATACCATACTGAAGAAACATTTCCGCCATATGGACTGCTATGTGGATCTGATGGAGCTCTTCCACGAAATCACATTCATCACGACATGCGGTCAGTCGTTGGATCTGCTGAATTCCAATAAGAGCGTTACTACATTCTCCATGGACAAATACAAATCGATTGTGGCCAATAAAACTGCCTATTATACGTTCTATTTGCCATTCGCTTTGGCTATGCATTTGGCAGGGTGCGTTATTCAGCGCTTTGAATACTTTATTTTTAATAATTTACTATTTTTGTACTCCTCCATTTAGTTTCAAAGATGCCGAAGCCTTTCGTCAGTCCAAAACCATTCTGCTCGAGATGGGTCACTTCTTCCAGGTGCAGGATGACTTTCTCGACTGCTTCGGCAACCCGGAGGTCACGGGCAAAGTAGGCACCGACATACAGGACAACAAGTGTTCATGGTTGGCGGTAGTCTGCATGCAGCGTGCCAACGAGGAGCAGAAGGCCATCATGGCCGAATGCTATGGTCAAAATGGTAAACGTTTGATTTTCGAGTTTTAATTTCTTATATTATAAATCTCTCAATGCAGATCCAGAAAGCGTGGCGCGCGTCAAAGAACTTTACAAGACATTGGGAGTGCCCAACACGTACGCCACCTACGAAGAGGAGTCATACAACATGATCAAAACACACATTCAGCAGACGTCGCGCGGCGTGCCACACGAGATCTTTTTGCAGATCTTGAATAAAATCTATCAAAGAGATTCATAATTAACTAACAAAGTATCGCCTCATAGATGTATGTTTTCCTAATATTATTTATACGTATTTATCATCATCCTCCAAACATGCCTACTGTGCACGTTGTGAATTATTTCAAAATACCATTTTATTATTTAATTTAATTATTTTAAAACTCATTTATACGCAGTTAATATCTAATCAATTTAAATTGTGATCCCTATCTAAACATGTAAAATAATATTAATAATAATTGAATTGTTACAAATTTTAAATGTTGTTTTTTTTTACTAATGGACGTCTCTTACAAAAAGTAACACGTTTGCAATTTGAATGTAGAAATTTAAACTTTGCTAAATTCACATTTAAAATATGTTAAGTTTGACCCCTCTATGACGCTCCTTTTCCAAGATATAGAGGTTTAAAAAAAATTAAAATCTAGATATGTTTAGTTTGACCCTTGTTTCGAAATATGGAGGCTTAAAGAAAATTTGTATTAATGGCCAGATTTCTTTGGATCATCTGAAGCGATTAAAATAGTCAATCGCAATATGAAATCTGGAAAATCAATCTATAGATATGTTAATTTTGACCCCTTTTCGACGCTACGTTTCCAAAGAAAATTTAAAATCTGGAAAATCCAAACTTTTCACATTTTATAGGGGGATTTCATATTGCGTTTGAATTATGTTAATCGCTCCACAGGATCCAAAGAAATCGGGCCATCAAAATAAATTTTCTTTAAACCTCTATATCACGGAAACGGAGCTTCGTAGAAGGGTCAAACTTGATATATTTTATAGGTGGATTTTCCAGATTTTAAATTTCCTTTAACTTTTATGTCTTGGAACCGGAGCGTCGAAGATGGGTCAAATTTGACATATTTTGTAGGTGGATTTTCCAGATATCATATTGCGTTTGAATTATTTTAATCGCTCCACAGGATCCAAAGAAATCGGGGCATCAAAATAAATTTTCTTTGAAGCTCTATATCTCGGAAACGGAACGTCGTAGAGCGGTCAAACTTGACATATTTTATAGGTGGATTTTCCAGTTTTTAAAATTCTTTAAACCTCTATATCTCGGAAACGTAGAGGGGTCAAACTTGACATATTTTATAGGTGAATTTTCCAGATTTTAAATTTCCTTAAACTTGTATATCCTGGAAATGGAGTGCCGAAGAGGGGTCAAATTTTACATATTTTGCAGGTGGATTTTCCAGATTTTCCAGGATCCAAAGAAATCGGGGAATCAAAATAAATTTTCTTTAAACCTCTATATCTCGGAGACGGAGCGTCGTAGAGGGGTCAAACTTGACAATTTTATGAAACATGAATACTATGAAATTTTAAAATTTGGAAAAATTATATTGTTCTTTATTGTGTAAACTTGAGCCTATTAATATTATTGCTTTGAACTAAAGTGTAAAATCATATTTGGCAAACTTTTTGCGAAAACTCTGCACTAACGCAATTTCCTCCTCTTTGCTCAGTTTGCAATCCTTCCAGTCGATTTTCTCATCGCAATTCAGCAGATTCTCCGCGCAGAAGACGTCTCTGTAGACATTGAATTGAATTTAAATTTGTATTATTTAATATTTTAAAATTATTTCCACCTGGCGAAATGCAAAGGAAAATGCTTCATTTGTCTAGTAATCAAAGTTGTATCATCGGGCAGTTCGGCCACAAAATATGGTCCTTGCTGTGGCAATATTGTAGATGCTGACAACGCAGGCAGCGTTTCGAATTGCAAGTTATGTTCCTCCGCCTTGTCCTGCATGGTCATGGCAGATAGTAACAAAATTACAAATGAAACAAAAATCTCTCACCTCAAAAGCATGCTGTATTTTCCACGCATAACCCTCCTCAATGCCGAGCGCATTGATTTGCATATGCGAGGATTTGTAGTGACGCTCCGTAAAGCAGACCACCTGCTGCTGTGCGGCAAAGAAATCACGCAGCGCCTGCTTGAACTTGGCCAACTCCTGCCAGTCGTCTGCCGTGAGCAGCGCCGATGCTGGTATATGCGTGATGGACATTATGAGAACGTGGTAGTCATTGATGGGTCCTTTGGCCAGGGCCAGATAGAAATTTTCACCGATGGAAATGACCAAATGCTTCTCAACGTCCGGCGAAGAGAGACAGAACCAGCATTTTTCTGCAATGAATTTGAATGGTTATTAAAAGTCTAAATAGATGTTATACGAAAATCACAATAAAATCAAGACAAACCTTGATCGATGCTCTGTATCTTGGGACGTTTATTGTGGCCGCCGTCGGCGCCAAAACCAGCACGATTACCACGTCTGCGCTGATCTCCGCCAGCGCCACCTGATTGCATATCAAAGAAGTATTGCTGGCCTTCGGACTGCGCGAAAATAGTAAATTCAAATAATTGTTATGAAGAACCTAATCAATGCAAAACCTACACTTGCGCCCTTCACATGACAAGCGCTCAAGTCCAACGTCTGAAAGGGACACTTGATCTCGTTGGTGGTTTTCTGTATGAGCTCCAGGACGCGCATTTTCTCCACAGGCGTAACACTCAGCGCATACATATATTTCGCTTTCGCAGCGTTGCCCACATCGGCCAGTGAGATAAAGCGCGTGCATAACTCCAGCTGCGTCAGTTGATCGGCGGCGATTCTGTATGAAAAAGGAACCAGTTCATTTATCAGAGAAGTCAAAGAAGACATTCATTTTACCTGTACGGCGGCGGTTCATAGTGTTTGCCATTGAGACCGCAAAAGTGGTAACGTGGTTTTATTTCGCGACACAAATAAGATACCATTTTGGAGGCGTTTTGCTAATTAAAATTAAGTACGTCAATATAATAAAATAATAGGTACAATTAAAAGCCTACATTCTCCTCTTCCAACATGCCGTATGGCCACTGCGCAGTCAGCAGTATATCGACGCCTTTATAATCGCTAGCGGAGCTCTTATTAACCAGACAAGAGTTGCGAACGGCTGCCACATCTTCGCGACTAAAGTAGTGCTCATCATTGGCATTGACAGCGATGCCTGCAGGCGCCTCCACACCACTCAGGTAGACAATCTTGACACCGGAGCTCAAAGTGTACAGGCCACGTTTGCCCAGATATGTGAGGTTGGCGCAGATTTCGTCATCGACTATTTGCTCGTAGTTGCATTGCTGTTGCGCGTTGTTGGGACCCAATATGTAGGTGGGCACGGGTACTATATAAAAATGATATTCTAAATTATAGGGCATGTTCTCAAATGCAATTTTGATCGAATTTGAAAATGTTGGTTAAAAAAAACGACAAAAGAACAACCACAATTCTATAACAGAAATAACCAATTCAGAGTCGAATTAAAATTTATATTCGATTTCGAAAGAAAGCTGAAAGAATTTTTAAAATCTGTATATTTAAAGAAATCGTTTTTACATAAATAAAAAAATTATTAAAACCCACTTTCGAAATGAAAGAAACGAAAATTTGACATTAAAATATCTTCACACGAATTTGGATTTCATTTACTTGACTTTTAAATCATTGATGTACGTCACTTTGGTTTAAAAGTTTCTTTTCGTTTTACATAATAAGGGGGTTAATCACTGCAAAAATTATGCTACTAAGAAGAGATCATTTATTTTCTGCAAAGTTTGGAATTGATATAAATGTGTGTGAAGTTATCCATAAAAAGATATTCATAAATCTTAAAATTGAGGACATGTGAAATAGAAAAATGTTTTCTATGAAAATATGTTGTTAGCCCTAAGTCCAGGTTTGTACAAGGACCCTTTCAAGCTTGCAGTCCAACGCACTAACCTCTGAGCCAACGCTAATATTACTCAAGTCGATAAATTAAAATTTAGCAAATAACAATGAAAAAGACCACTTACTATGTTTGCAATTATTTTTATAGGCCATTAATTCGTCATTTTGTCCCTGTTCATCGCCAAAAAAGTCTCCAACGCACAGCAGGATTTCGAAAGGTCCCGCTTTTTTGTTTATCGTATCCACGCGCTGGAAAAGTTGCTTGAAGCGGCCGCGCACATCGCCACAAACGAGCCTGAATTATTTAAAATATATTTTTGTAAAACTATGTAATTAATAAACTTACATTTTTATTTTGTTGTCCATTATGAAATGTTTATAAATAATTTACAAAAATGAAATTTCTCTAAAAAGCGAAAAATACAAAAATACAATGCGTTTGTTTACGTTTTCTGACGTTTAAAGAGAGAGAGAGTGACGTGACGCAAATATTAAAAATACTCTCTTATTGACGGTTTGTTCGTTTTGTATATGCAACCTGTACAAAACCCAGCAGACGAAAATACATTTACAGAAAGTATAAAAATGGATGTACTTTAAAAATGTACCCGAAATATATAAAAATAACGTACTTTTCTGCAAAAACTATATTTGTATTATGACAAAAACCATGGTTGAAGTATATACAGGTTAGACCATCTAGACGTTTAATTGACATACAGAATCTTGAGAATGCCAAGAAGAAAATTTTAAAATACAAAAATTAATTGTCATCACTTTTGCCAATGTGGTTTCTTTTCGATCCTAAAAATTCTTTAAAGTTGGCAAAATGTAGAAATTTATTTAATTTAAAATTTTGAATTATGATTGTTTATATTAAATTGTAAACAAAGCATTGATGTTTTGTTTTAAAATATTCGTAAACAAAATGTTGAATCTTCAAACAGTTTTCAAAAAAAAGTATATGGAGACTAAATTTTGAAAGATGACTGAACCTGTATATACTTCAACCATGATAAAAACTAACCAAATCAAAATTACTATTCTCGACATTCCTTCTAAAATCATAAAATTAAAAAAAATATATATATATAATATACGACTCTTAAATAAAATTAATTAAACAAAATATTTATGGTTTTACCATGTATTTTTTCAAGTAGTTTATTATAATAATTTATTAAGAGTGCAATAGTAGACCCTACATTTAATTCAGTATAATTCAGATGATGTCTTTTTAACAATAATGCAAAATATGCTTAAAAAAGAAAGATAGCAGCAAGTAAATAATAGTGAACAATATAATTTGTTTTGCAATAAATATGAAAAAAGTGCTAACAAATATAAAACTAAATGATAATGAAAGCAACCAACAAATCGCATGGCAGCAAATCCATTTACATTGATTGAACTAACATCAAAAGTTCTTCCTTGAGAAAATTTGCATCCGCAGCAACAACAGACTCGCCAGGCACAATAAAGAGCAAAGCTATATTTGGAATGAGACTGCAAATGACAATATTGTTAATAAAATACTTTTGTTGAATATTTATCAGCTTTTGTTTGATTTTGAATAAATAAAACGAGTTCAATTCGTTTTCTCAATACAAATAAAATATTTTCCAAACGAATTCAAATCGTACACATCAAAGAAACCGATTTGAATTCATCTGAAAAATCATTTTAAACCAATTGAACGTACAAATTCGTTAGAAAATGCATCAAAAGCTGGAAAAATCTACCTATATTTTACTTGTACTACTAACCGCATATCATACAGAGTTTTGTCCATGTCTTCTTGGCTGAACTTGCCCTCGCTGGAGGCAATCAAATTGAATTCCAGCGTCTCGTCCATCAGACACGACTGCACAAACTCAAAGATATCGCTTATCTTTTCGTAAACATTGAACGTGCCCTGGATGTAGATGCCGTTGGGAAACTTGACGCGCACCAACGCATAGCGATACATGCGCAGATTGCGCTGCTCTTCGCGCTCACGCATCGCTTTAGTTTTTAGTATCTGCGCGCTTTCGATGGCCTCACTGCGCAGTTGTTGCTCGCGCTTTATTTCCTCCGGTGAAATGCGATAGAAGTCGTCGGGCAAGGCGACGCGTCTTGCCTGCGAGGGCAACAGTATTTTTATGTTACGATCCAGCTCCAGATGTAAAACTTCCGCATTTTTTAGCCCATCCAGCAGTGCAGGCAAATCGAAATCCGTCTCGATTTGATCCGGCGAAAATAGAAGAAACGGCTCGTTGTCAAGTTCAATTTCTGCAAAGCCGGCTGCATGCAGAAAATCCAAAGCGCCCTCGACATAGCGCACCTTCTCCTCGAAGATGCGGTTGGACATGCGAATCTTGCAGTACTTTTCCTCGTCCGGATGATTGATAATATTCTCCAGATATTTTGACAGCGTTTGGATGCAGTCTTCGGCCTGTTGATGCAAATTTATTACAACATAAAAAATGTGTCAATAAAAATATATATAAAATAATAGAAATATAACTGAGCCTGAGCCACCTGCTATTTTTTAGTAAACCAATATTAAGGAATAAAAATTTGACAAATTTATTTTAAATGCCAACCTTTTCCTTCGTATTGCAGTTATGTATGATGAGGCAGGCTGTAAGTGCCCGCTCCATCTCCAACTGCTGATAGAGAAACTCTTTGATGCGCTGCTTCCACTCCTTCTTCGTGAGCACCTCCTCGCCGACCAGCGGACAGCGGAAGTAGACGCCCTGACAGGCCAGATGTTTTTTCTCCGCTGCTATTGCCGGTTGCTGCTGCGAATCGGCCACGTTATGCAGCTCGTCTTTGACCCGTCGCTCAGCCTCCAGTTCTCGTTTGGCCTGCGCCTTGATGGCGGCTAACGAGGTGTTAAACTCCCTAGAGTCTTTTGTCTCGATTCGCGCCAGAGCGGCGGCAGCAGCAGCGCGTGCTTCATTGCTTAACTCATTTCGTTGCGGTGGCACATAGACGTCGCGCGGCGGCTTTCGCTGCGACGTAGATTGTTCCGGCATGGGAGCATTCAAAGCGCGACCCTGACCCATACCGCCGCCCAGTTTCATTTTAAATGCGGCCTCATCCTTCTTGCGTGAAAAGAACTTCTTAATTTTGGACATGTTGTATTTTTTGTTATAGTAGTTTGCTCTTGACTGTTTAGATTCTTGGCGAATGCTCCTTGGGCAGCTTAAGCTTGGCCACCGATAACTTGAGCTCCTCAATCTCCTTCAAAGTACCTTTAAACAGTGCGCAATAAGTAAAATTTTGAAAAATCAATAGCAGAATTTAATTTGGCATTAATTGCGGTGGCACTTACTGGGACGAACGAACTTATCAGTGATCACCTTGCCGTAGACGCGCCACGAATAGCCAATGAGCAGCAGTGTTCCGAAGAGCAGCACCAGCAGCACCTTCAGGAGCGTCAGCTGCAGATCAGTGAACACGACGGGGCTGCGAAGCGTCTGTGTGGCCTCCGCGAACTCCTTACCGACGCTTTGCGCTGTCCTCAGGCCAACGCTGATAAACTGTTCCAAATGCAAAGCGAGAGCCTGTATCGTCTGGTTCAGCGACTGTTGCAGCGATTGTGCATTCATTGATGCGGTCGATTGTACTCGGAGAAGAACGTCGCAGTGACTTTCGCTTTTGTCTACTGCGTCGTCGATGTTTATCTGTGTGTTTAGCGGTCTTTTTATTTGTTAATAATTCTTGCCAATAATTCGCAAAAAATTTGCAGTGTTTGCCGCAGCTGGGCTGGTTGTTGTCGGCTGATTCAACAGAAAATTTTCTTGCTAAAAATGATATGTCAAAACTAGTTTGACATTATCAGAGAGATTGCGAGAGAAAGGTTTGTTCGTTTTGTGCATTTTTTGACAGTGGCACAAACGAATAAAAAAGACAATAGAAATTCTATTTATTTCAATTTATTTATTTCAAATTATATACGATATCGTAAGTGTGAAATTAATATCGATTTGGGGAGAACTTTATTTTAAAAAAACTGGTCGCAAACAAAAAAATGTCATGCCTACACTAAGAAAACATAGATGATTACCAGAAATATCGTAGCCCTAAATATCAAAATATTTACATATTATTTAGATCGTCTTTGAGACAACCATCTCTCAAACATCCGATTAATACGATAAATATTGCTGGCAACCATCTTTCAAATTTACGATTATTTATAGCAACCATCAAATAAACATCTTACAAATATGAAGATAGTTGAGGAATATTTGGAAAAGGTACTCCATTAGAATTCGCGGATTTTTTTTTTTTAATTAAAATAAAATGAATAAAATTTACTTTTATTTATTCTAAAATTAAAACAGTATGCTGTTTCTACATCGTCATCGTCTTTTTAAATCCTTTGAAGGTATAATTGTACAATGACTTGAGACTTATTCGAGGAAGAACCAAGTCCGTCCTGCGATGCTGTCATCAAAGTAAACTCTGAAAAGAAATAATTTTCCATCACTTGTTGATAATTTCAATCACAGGAAATTTTATTTTCACTTTTACCATTAAAATGTAATATATGAGTTGACACTTTTTTACAAGATTCGATTTACATTATTGTTGTGGATAAATCGAGAGTAAGGAAAAAGTACGCCATTTTCCTTTTTCTAGTAGTTAAATGTCAAAATATCTCAAAAGTTTTGCTACAAATGTCCAAGAACTCAGAATGTTTGCTATCAGTAAACTGTAAATATCTCAATTTTCATTGCTGTTGTGGCAAACATCTCGTAACTATCTGCATATATGTCATATTTAAAAAATATTAATAGTTGTGCTGCAACTTTATTGAAACTTATGGGATGTTTGAATATTTGTTACAAGGCGTAAATTTAAACAGATAGTTGCAGCAAGACTTTCATAAACATCTTGTGTTCTTAGTGTACTAAAAGGGCGGAGGAGTCGAAAAACAAAATATATAGAGCGTTTTTTTTATTAAAAAAAAATAATAATAAAATAGTATGATAGACTAGATAGTATGTATTTGATATATAGTTTGCATGCAGGTGGTTTCCCTACCGCTTTGTCAAATAATCTCAAACATTGGTTATGTGGAAATAGAAACGATAAGTTGTCAACAGAGATATTTTCAGAAGCCAAATTTTGATGTTTACTGCCACATTTTTGGCCAGAAAAATAAAAAATATTTATAAGGCGCTGGATTGCAATATATCTTGGTAAGTTTGCAAATTATCCGCGTATTGATCCAGTTTGTCTGTTAATCAGTGTTGCCACTGTTTGTGTAATTCCACAAAAATAGTGCCTTTTTGATCTCGATGTGTATTTTTTGTGTAATTTCATTTTTGTTTATTTTTTGTGGATTTTAAAATCAAATAAAAATATACTACAAAATTTAAAAAGGTTCAAAAACATTTCCATAGAGATTATAAAACACTATCGTCTACTGTAACTCGATGGCAATCATTGAAAAGTTCTTGACCAGTACGTTAAGTTATTGAAATATTTGAGGATCCATCGTCCTTAGACAGTATATCTGTACGAATATATTTTGAATTTATGACCTACATATTCACACATTTTATTATATCATATATCATCATATTGAAGATTTTTTTTCTGTGTATACACTAAAACGGGAAAAATGGGAGTGATTGTATCCACACTTAAAAACGATATAGTTGTTGCATTTACAAAAATTTAACACGGGCGACGATGTGCGCTAGTATTTTTTCGTAGGGAGTTGCCATATTATGATTTTTGGTATTTTTTTATATTATTGGTATTTAAGATTCCAAAACGTGAGCCATATGTAATACCGTGACCGTTAATGTTTTCCATTACCGATATAAAGTATTACCGGTAAAATACCGTTTCATACTGGTATTTTACCGGTAATACTTTATATCGGTAATGGAAAACATTAACGGTCACGGTATTACATATGAAAGCCGCGGTAGCTCAGTGGTTAGTACGTTGGACTGCGAGCCGAAAGGTCCCCGGTTCAAGCCTGGACTGGGGCTAACAACATCTTTTCATAGAAACATTTTTCTATACCGCGTTACCTCTCGGCAGTAAATGGGAAACCTACGAGAGTAAAACATTGCTTATGAAAAGCTCTCACCCGCTGTTTGGATTCGGCAATAAACTGTAGGTCCCACCACTTTGAGTACAAATATAACACGCACAGCTCAATATGGTGAGAGAGCTCGGCCTAAGTTCTTATAGGACTGTAGTGCCAAACTATTATTATTATTTCAATCATAGAGGCCTCTCTAAAAACTGAAGCAGAAATAGTGAGAAACTGAGAAATTTTGTTGTCCATCTATATGAAAATTCAAACAGTAAAACAGAATGTATTTGGATATCAACAATTTTATAGATTTAAAGATATTGAATTTAGATTGAATTTATTGAAGGAATGAGAAACACCTTTCAGGTGAATTTTTTTTTACCGTCTGTTTATTTTTATTTATATATTTCAATTTATTAAATTAAAAAAGTTTGGAATTTTCTGATAAATTATATAATATTTTAGATATAGTTTGTTCAGCATTTTTTCAATATTTTCAATAAAAAATAATATCGTGTGCACTAAGGAAATGTTAGTAAAGTGCATTATAAACTTTGATACGAAATTCTGGTCTTCAGTCATTTTGACAAATGACCGAATATCAATATTTTAATTTCCGACGTAACATTTACATGTTTAAAAATTTTGTTAGAAATGTAAATTCTGAAATGTTAAATATACATATATGTAATACTAGATCTAGAATACGAATCCTAGGTTAATTCAATTGTTACCAAAAATGGACTTAGCCATTTTTGATTCTCAACGTCACATTTTATTATACTTTATTATATCATAAAAAAATTGTGTAATTTTAAGTCAAATTGTCTATTTTTTGAAAAAGTTTGTGGATAACTCAAATTTAAATGTGGTAACACTGAAGTAAACTTCAATCTGTAAAATTCCACTTCCACATAACCAATGTTTTCCGCAGCGACGCCATCAAACTTGGAAGAAATCACTAGTAATAATTGCTGCGTTCCCGTGGGTTTTGATCCTGATTCGTAGATCATTTGATATACAAAACAAAAACAAACAATTAGAACCAGGTACGTTTTTGGATCAAATACTGATCTGTGGTGATGTTATTCTATTGTGAATATCACCTAATAAGAAGAATTTGTGTTAAAAAAGAAAGATCAAAATAAAACAGTGCTCCCAAATTTATTAAAATGGAACCGATGGCGTTCCCGTGAACAAGATCTGGTTCAAGTACCACGGGAATTTATCTAATATATATTTTCTGGTTAGAGGCATAGACCTTTAGAGGTAGTTTTTCGGCACCAGAAATTTTGTTGTCATATTTATGTGATTTTAAAGGATTTTCAATATTTTATTATTATACCCTACACTAAGAGTGAAAGGGTATATTCAGTTTGGTACGCCGTTTGTAACACACTAAAGAAAGCATCTCCGGTAAGGAAAAGTATATATATTCTTGATCAGCATAAGTCGATTTAGCGATGTCTGTCCGTCCGTCCGTCCGTCCGTCTGTCTGTCTGTCTGTCTGTCTGTCTGTCTGTCTGTCTGTCTGTCTGTCTGCCTGACCGTCTGTCCTTCTGTCTGTTGAAATCACGATTACGGAAAAAGTAGAAGAGCTAGAGGAATTAAACTTTAGATTTAGAAAATTGGCATGATCGGTCTATTGTGACCTGTGAACCGACCACTTATGTTCAAATACCTCATATAAAATTTACATCTACTGATCAATTTTACTGTATACGTGTTTAGGTAAACTTTTTTGGTCAAATATATATTGACATCATGCTGAAATACATGAAAATAATGTTTTCCTGCCAAACGAGTTGTGGTTACCAAAAAAAAAAATCGAAATTCGGTACACCTACCCATTTGTAAATATGGGTATCAAATGAATGGAAATTCTTCAGCGATTGAATGTTTGTAGTTATTTTCAGGATTCGTATACCCTGGTGACCTATATACCAATTTGAATGGTAACCACACATATGTGTAGGGTATTTATAGTCGGCTTAGACCGACTATAATTTTGATAATCCTAACTGTCATAATAACACCTACTTTAAAATTTTCCATGTGATCTAACCTTCCCAACTGGTTTTTATTTTGCTACTCCCATTTCCAGGAAATTGAGTCAAAAAAAGGGGGGTTACTCTCGCGATTCGACGCGATTCAAAAGTGATATTACTCGCATTCTAAAAAATAAATGGTACTTTGGTAGTGTGAATTTCGTATTAAAATTATGAAATAACACCCAAAATAAAAGTGAAAATAAGTGTAGAAAAGCCTTTTAATTATTGGATATTTAATTAAAGAAATAATTTATTGTGCAGATGTTCTTTAATCTTGATTAATTAAAAATTTGTATTTTATTTAGTTCTTCAAATGTGGGTCAGTACACCGAACGGATCGAATTTATTTAGGTGACATTTTCCAACAGTCTTTACGATACTTTTGTATGCACATTGCACTAATTGCTAAGATAATTTGAGACTTCCTGCTAATGCGACATTAAGTCAATAATACGATAAAGTAAAACTACACCAAGTAACCAATTGTTATTTTATATTATAAGCGAAATGAACACTCAACAGAAAATACGTCTGCTGATTGAAACTAAAAATCGAAAATTTAAAAAAATGTACAAAAAAGAAACACTTGAGTGAGTGCTTAATTTACAGGAAATCTAAATTGAGGACCGAAACGAACACTTTGTAGATAATTATGCGTGCGCATGCGCTGATCAGAGACAGACAATCAAGGCAGGAGCAAGCAGCTGGCATCGTCAGCCTCATTGTCAACGACGAACACACGAAATCTGAACGATCACCTGCAGGTACTCGTAATTCCAGGACAAACAGCAGCCGTCCGTCAGAACAATCGCCGCAGATCAAACTTGCAGCGAAGAAAGGCGCAAGCAAAGGCCATCAAAAAGGGCACAACAAATTTCAAAAGAAGAATTTCGCCGAACAAAAAGTGCGTAAGTGTTACGTGCAACATGTCGAAAATCATTCAATTAGAAAAGTTGATTAACAGCCGACAGATCGACAAACAGATAGAAGAAGGATGCGATAATGTGTAGGAACCAGATAATAACGTCCTGCAGCTGCTGACAGGAAAGGTTGCATTTGCCAAGAACCACACGCGCTGCAAGACGGCCATAAAACATACAAAAATAAAACCGAGCACTTAAAACAATATTATTACATAATCTTACCGACTATGCAGAAAGAGACCAAGCAACGCCTTACCTGAAGATCCTTGATCGCATTTCGTAATTTTAACCAAAGCAGGACAGACAGATGACGCCAGAGGTGGATGCGTACCACAGGCTACACGTAAATAAATATTAATTTGGTTTAAAATTAATCACATACTATGCGTGAAATGCCATTTTAGGCACTTTTGCAGATTACTTTTCCTACATGCTTGCCATATGATGCCTGCTAAGCACGGCTTAAGTAGGTCAAGTATTTTTAATTTACGCAGCAAGTACATACTTTGGTTCTTCGCATAAATAAATCAAACCCATTGAGGCAGAAATTTCCTGTACGCAATTGAGGCCAAATTAATTGCAAAGGGAAACGCGAAATGCGTAGAGTAGCAAATTGAGGAATACGACAAAACAAAAAAAAAAAAAAACATAAAACGGTTATGAAATAAATACAAATCTGCTCATTATAAGAGGGCACATGAACATGTGCATAATTCATTCTTTGAAGTGGCATGGCGCGCAATTGTCTTGGAGGTCATCGGTTGAGCAACGCCATAAATCAGCTTATTTCATATAGTTTATATATGTAGCTTAGGGCAGGGGTCGACAAGTGGGGTCCACAAAAAAAACTCATAGTGTTTACTAGTTTTTATTTTGACTCATTTAAGTAACTATATAAAACACAAAAGATAAAATGGTTGTGAGAAATTACACCGACGAACTATTAACAATATTTGGCGGTCCAAAGTTCGACCTTCCGAGGTCCGGATATGAACCGCGATCCGCGAATGTATTTTCAGTGAAACAAATTATCTATAAAATATTATTTTTAATGAAGAAAATAGAAATATAATTTAAATTTTAGATTATATATAATACGGTTTTTGCTCCATACTTTGAAAATACGGCATAAATAAACTTGAATTCAAGAACAGAAATAGAAATCTAACTTGAAATCGGTATATCGATTCCGTTTTGATATAAAACTTAAAACCGAAACGAACGAAGAAAACGAAACCTTAATTTGTTTGGGTTTTAATTTTTGTTTATATGAACGCTCTATTGATATTGGAGTCATGATATTTCATTTAATATTTCTATATTCTCAGATCAACAAAATTATTCACTAAATATACCCGAAATGTAGGGGATACCGGAGCTAAGTCGACATTTTTTTTTAATACTAATTTTAACCACCATTTCAATGATATTGGACGAAAATAATAATATAGTTGTATATATTGATTCATTATCTAAAAATGTTCCATAAGCTGTAAAGATCTACAATATTTAGTTTCCACGAAACAAATGCAAATGCGACACAACCTCAAACCTGCTTCTGAAAATAGGCTGCACATTTTGCTGATATTTTTCAATTCAATTAAATTATATATTCCAAGATAAAACTATTCATACTGTTTTATTCAGGTGTCGCGAAATTATTATACCATCACTCATATTATTCACATTTTAGCTATTTTTTTCAATAACATCTTAAATCATGGTCAAATGATTGACAAGTCTCCTTATATTGTAAGAACGGACTATTTTGTAAAACTCATAGAACATAAAATTTTATCAATTGTATTTTCGCGGAATCTACTTTGTTCAAATGTGACTTTGCGACGACTTTACCCCACGAGACTTAGTATAATATTATTGACATAAAAATTCGGATTGAATGGAAAAACAAAATAAAAATCAGCACGACATGATAAGCGAACCCCTTACTACATAAAACTCGCAACAAAATATCGGCGTTGTAGAACTAAAAGTCTCCAACTACATTTTCAAAATGCCAATTATTTATTTACAAAAATGTTAATATATCTGTCCATTTCTGAATGATGAGCACAATATTTGCACCAAATAATAAGAAAATGTGAATCTATCAATTGGCATTTCAACTTTAAACATACATCAATTACATTTCATAATATAAACCAGCAAACTCGAAATTTCAGATTTTCAAAAAAATGTATTTGGTGACTTTTAGTTCTATAACGACGATATATAAATAATCAAAACTTTAATGGCAAGTACAAGTTTACTGCGTTATCAATATTTAACTTTTGGAGTCCAAAAACCCATTTTATTACATAAAAACTGAAGTTCAAGCAAAAAATTGAATTTCTCTTATTTGGTAACAGTGGCACCTAATGTTACGTGTACAGTATCAATTTGAAGTTGATCTGACATTCGCTTTTTAAAGGAAAAGTTGACTTTACCCCGGTGAGGACTTATCCCCGGTCAAAAAGAAAATGTTTATGTTAGACTTGTTGCAAGTATCATTTTAAATGAATGCTTTTATTTCGTAAAATATTCCTCAAAGATATTTATCAATTTATATCCCTCACAAAAAAACCCATCATTGCTGATGAATAAAAAAATTTCATAATGAGCGATATCTTTATTTCCATCATTGAATAAACATAGCGCTCAATGATCCAAATTAATTCTCATCTCAGAAGTACTCATCATTGATGATACAAACAATTTGTATTTCTAATATTTGTCATTCTCATTTAAAGATGAACAAAAAAATGATGAGAAAAGATGTTTTGAATATCAGATGTTTTGAATATGTTTTGAAATATCAAAAAAATTATTTTGGACATAGCCATTGGAGGATGAGGTGGTCCTGGACATGTCGAGGATGAACGTGGACCAACATAATTTTTATGACATTTTAAAGCATATTAAAAAAATGTTCAAGGTCATCCTGGATATGTCCAGGATCAGATAAATTAGATAAATGCCATTTTAAACTATGACATACTTAATTTAGGATGAATAGAGAAACAAACATTTTTTTATTCTGTAAAATTTATTTTGTAGGCGATATTCAAAATTGTATATATGCGGTCGATCATCGACGATATGCCATTCAGTAACAGACTTGATACAGTAATTTGTATCTGGATACGATCCATTAAAGATTTGGTTCTTTTTAAATACTGTATAATATATTTATCTGATTACGAAATATAAAAGAGTTCGCGAAGTTCAGAAAGCTATAAGCTATACACAGAGAAAAAAAATACTGTATTTAAGTATGAAAAACACTTAGAATAGCACCATCCCAAATTCGACTAATATTAAGTCCGCACAGACTTAAGTTAAGTCCGCACGGACTTAAGTTAAGTCTGCACAGACTTATATAAAGTCCGTACGTACTTAATATAAGTCTGTGCAGACTCAATGTTAGTCGAAATTGGGATGGTGCTATTCTAAGTATTTTTCATTCTTAAATACAGTATTTTGTTTTTTCTGTGTATTAAAGATTACTTAATAAAAAATATTCTAGAACATTAATTTAACAACAGCGAATTAAAAAGTTAATTCATTGTTTAAACATTTGGAATTGTTCAACAGTCAACAGGCAGCAACAAGTACATACAACGTAATGTTTATATTTTTCACAGTCATTCGCAAAAGAGCAACAACCTTTACGAAAAGCAAGCAACAAAAGCCAGCAACTATAACAACACAACAGCAACATCAACAGTAACAGCAAAAAGCACAGATCAAGAAACCATTTTCACCAACAACAACAACAACAGAACATACACCGGACACACGCAGAGAAAAATATGATTATGCCAAACAAATGTTATCTGTAATAGTCATAGACTTACTGCGGACACTGCAGTTGAATGTCAAATATGCCAAAATGTGTTTGCTATGATTGGTGAAATTATGTTATGGTGGCACTAATGATTAGATCATTGAGTGATTGCGTAAATTAATATAATATCAATACTAATTTGATAGTAAGAATAATTTAATGATGCGGACAGAACATTACTGACTTCTGCTACCAACATTATTGTTGGTGATCATGTTATTTCTGTGTCAACTTCCATTAATCAGGACAATTTTGAGAGAGGTTTGTGATATAGTCAATGCTGTTTCTCTCTCAATAGTATTGCTTCAACAACATCACATAATTGCCGCAATTATAAAAAACATTAAGAAGGCCGCTGATGAAGTAAACTTAGCAGCTTCCATATCAGCTGTACGGCCAGCCAACCACTTTTTGTGTTTGTAATTGTTGTTTGTTTCAATACCCAGTACATAGCAATTTGACAATATTTTTGCAATAACTCTATTTTAGGTTGTTAAATAAAGAACAATTAATTATTCATGATACTAACAAACAAGGAATTTCTCTCCGTGCAAACTTAGGCAAGTGTAGACTGTTCCAAAGGCACCTTATAAAAAGGTTGAAGTAAAACGAATGCGAGTACTGCGCACTAAAATACTCTGAACTTCAAGGGAAAATATGATCATTTTGGATTTGTTGCTCTTTTTGGTGTTCGGTTGTTGATGTTTGATACCGATGAGGCTGCTGTTGTTGCTATTGGACATTCGTGTGCAAGCAACAACAGCAATGCCTTCAAGTAGACCCACAAATTGGCTGCGCTGAATTTAAGTCAACGACTCTTTATTGCGGTCAGTGTAACCAGTTTATTTTTTCGGGGTGAACCGAGGACAAAGATTTTTAAACAGTGTTTAATGTTAAACGATGTGTAGTATTAAACATGTGGCGACTAAAACTCAGTCCTTTGACTTTCTAAACAACAGATAAACGGCATGACCTAGGTTAAAGAGGCCAATTAATTGTTTAGGAAAATAAGAAAAAAATTAATATAATATGTAAGACATTAAAAAGCTACAACAATATTAATTCAAATAGAAACCAGTAAGGAAGATTAGGTCACATGGGAAATTTTGAAGTATGGAAATTGTGATAGTTGGTGTGATGAAGTTAGTATGAATTCTGAAAGTTATAGTCGGCCTGAGGCGACTATAAATACCCTACACATATGAGATAATATGTGCGGTTACAATTAAAAGTGGTGCATAGGACACCAGGGAATACAAATCCTGAAAATATCTACAAACTTGAAATCGCTGAAGAATTCCCTTTCATTTGATACCCAATGTACAAATGGGAAGTATACCGAATTTCTATTTTTTTTTTTGATAACCACAAGTTGTTTCGCGGGAAAGCATTATTTTCCAATATTTGAGCATAAAGTCAAATACATTTGATCAAGAAAGTTCACTTAAGACCGTAGATTTAAATATGAAGTATTTGAACATAAGTGGTCGTTCTTAGGTCACAATTTATCGATCATGCCAGATAGTTTAAGTATATAATTACTCTAAATTAGGAGTTTCATTGATCTAGCTCTTCTAGTTTTTCTGTAATCGTGATTTCAACAGACAGACGGACAGACAGACAGGTGAACATAGCTAAATCTACTCAGAAGGTCATGCTGATCAAGAATAAAACTATATTTTCCTTACCGGATATGCTTACTTTTATGTGTTACAAACGGCGTACAAAACAGAATATACCCGTAGTGTAGGGTATAAAAATAGTCTTGTAAATTGTTACAATATAAAAGTCGGTCTCACAAACAATTTTGTTAGTTTAATGCGAAGTTTTTAGAAATGGAAAAGTACTTTCCATTCCTAATTCTTAATAGTTTTGGTACAACTTTACTTTATAGGGCCAGTCGAAAAAAAGAAAAAAAAAAAACAATGTAGATTTCAAAAAAAGTGACTTCAAGGTCACGTGGCTCTTAAAAATCAATAACCTGTTCTTTTAATTAAATTTCCTGGAAATGAGAGGACAAAATGAAATTAAATAAAATCTAAATCGTGGTTTTTCTGGAAATGTTTTCGAATTATTCAAGATGAACCCTTTTTAATAAAAAAAATAAAATAAATGGATGGAGAAACAAAATTAAAAACAAAAGCAATTACACAAAAACAAAAGCAAAACATAAATGCAAAAAACACAAAAACAAAACCACAAAAACAAAAGCAAGAACACAAAAACAAAACACAAAAGCAAAACACAATGAAAAAAACGCAAAAACAAAATCAACCACACTAAAACTCACCACACTAAAATTCACCACACTAAAATTCAGCACACTAAAATTTAGCACTCTAAAACTCATCACACAAAAATTCACCACACTCATATTCACCATACTAAAACTTATAATAATAATAATAATAATAATAATAATAATAATATAATAGTTTGGCGCTACAGTCCTGTATAGAACTTCGGCCGAGCTCTCTTACTTACCACAATAAAATTCACCACACTAAAACTCACCACAATAAAATTTACCAAATTAAAACTCACCTAAAACTCACCACACCAAAATTCACCATACCTAAAATCACCACACCGAATCTCACCACTACGTGGAAGAATTCTACTGGGAAGAATTCTACGGGGAAGCACAGTCTGAGAAAGAATTGTCTATGAGAAAAATTTGTTTAGCGGAGAATTAGTTTTGTTTTGGTTACTACATTTATAAAAGCAATAAAAAACGTGCACAGAGAAGCACGGGTCCCTGATATAAATAATAAAAATGTTTTTTATATTAATAAAATTGCTCCATATCCTTGCATTCTAAAAATCGAGTCGTGTACGGGTCCAGCTAGTAATAAATATAATATTTTAAGTATGAAAACATTGAGGTGAATTTAAAAAGCGCCACTGGCTAATTTTTTTTTAATTCTAGCGATTAAAAAAAATGTAAGAGCATGATGCCATTACTGATTGGATATGTCGAAAACTGCGGGTCAAATTTATTTTCAGCCAATAATTTTTTTTGTTCCAGAAATGTTGTTGTCATAGAAACATTGTGGCCTTGCTTATATGTTTGTAATGGATTTTTAATTTTTTTTTTTATTTTCATTTTGCCAAATGGGGTTTTAGATTTTTTAAGGGGTACGACTTGAGCATGAAGTCGCTTTTTTGTATACATTTTTTTATAATGTTTAAGTAGTTTTCAAATCGTCTGACAAGTTTTGTTTTTCTTGCCACTTCGTTATAATAAAAAAAAACACTTATGACATCGGTCGGTTTTCAATTTTTTATAGTTCCAGAGGGCCAGAGTAAAAGGTAAACTTTCGTCATTCTCTCCCATATATAAGGGTATTCCATTTTTTTTTTGGGAATTTCGACTTTTTATTTTGGCTCATTAAAATAATTATAAAACCCAAATTATTGCAAAAAATGCACCAACGATTTATTAAAAATATTTGGTGGTCCATGGTTTGATCTTCCGCGGTCCGAACTTTCCGACCCTTGGTATAGGGGTATAAGTATATACCCCAGTATAAATGTTGGTTGGGCCATGGTCATGAAGTGGTCATGTCATTATTTGAGATGATCGGGATATGACGAGGCCCATAATGTCCTTGTAACGCAGTGTCCTGGTCATGCACTGACCTCAGGCCATGATCATGTACTGATCGGGCAATTCCCCATTTTATTATTTACCCGAAAATTGTCTTGTCAGAGCCCGAGCATAATAGGGTTCTCTCATTAAATATCGATCATTGTCTGATGCTAATTACGTTATGAGGAACAAATAATGTAACTATGATCGGGAACATTGACTATTTAGATAATGTAAACCCTGGTATGGTAAGCTTGATAAGGGCATGCAAAGGCAATGATCATATTTTCTCTAATGGGGCTTACCCGACAAAACCGGATCATTTCCCGATGACACATCGGGCAAATTTCTACTAGGGTATTACTTTTTATACCCTACACTAAGAGTGAAAGGGTATATTCAGTTTGGTACGCCGTTTGTAACACCCAGAAGGAAGCATCTCCGGTATGGAAAAGTATATATATTCTTGATCAGCATGACCTCCTGAGTCGATTTAGCGATGTCCGTCTGTCCGTCTGTCTGTCCGTCTGTCTGTCCGTCTGTCTGTCTGTCTGTCTGTTGAAATCCCTACTACTTTTAAAATTGAAAAGCTAGATAAATGAAACTTATAACTTAGATTACTAATATACCTACGCTGTATGTGCGAAAAAATTGGCGAGATCGGTCCATTGTGACCTATGATCCGACCACTTATGTTCAAATACCTCATATAAAATGTACATATAAAGATCAATTTTTATCTATACGTGCTTAGGAAAACTTTTTTGGTCAAATATATATTGATATCATGCTCAAATACATGATAATAATGTTTTCCGGCGAAAAGACTTGTGGTTCACAAAAAAAAAAATCGAAATTCGGTATACCTACCCATTTGTAAATATGGATATCAAATGAAAGAAAAATCTTCAGGGATGGAAAGTTTGTAGTTATTTTCAGGATTCGTATACCATGGTGACCTATATATCACCACACATATGTGTAGGGTATTTATAGTCGGCTTAGACCGACTATAATTTTGATAATTCTAACTATCATAATTACACCTACTTTAAAATTTCCCATGTGATCTAACCTTCCCAACTGGTTTATATTATTTTAGTGGCATTTAGAGTCTAATGACAATAAGAAAATAATTTATTGTTATCCAAAGCATAGACCAAACTAACTATCAAAATTACTAACAATATTTCATATGCTCTACTTTTTAAAATACGATCTGTAAACATTATTTTGGCACTCTTTTATTTGATCAATTTTCAATTAAATTATTTATGTATATTAATCTGAAAATATGAATACTTTTATTTCCGACTTTTCATTTTGGACATTATAGTCGTAAATTAAGTGTGATAAAAGTAATATTAAACGTTATTTAATGTTTTATGTGTTTCCGATTATTTATAACTTAAAACCATTACTTCAAATGATGAATGAAATTCTTCTATTCTATTTAAAGAATTTTTATAATTGTTAATTACCCTCTGCAGTAAATTAAAATTTCACTTCGCTACTACTACCGAACACTACAACTACTTTTTGCAAAAAAAAAAAAAAATTAAAATACCTGAAATATGCAGGTACATTCAGTATGTTATCAATTTTCATGCATTTCTTAAGCATTTTATCTGGTCGTTGTTTTTGTTTATTAAAACAATTTTTCATCATACAATTAAGATTCCGCGCTTGTCTCGCGTGTCTGCGCAGCAACGTACGCCGTGCCGTGTGTAAACTTTCGGCTAAATTGCCATAGCCAACAAGAACAAAAAAAAAAAAGAAATGAATAAAAAAACAGCATACTTAAAATAAATAAAATCGCATGGATACTGCATTCAGAAGATACGCGCATTGAATAACCTGAAAAACTCGTTTATTGCACAGAGCACATGCGCGCAGCGCATTTACGCCAATCAACAACAAAAACAAAAACAACTGAGAGATATAACAACAAAAAGTCTGAAAACATTGCACTGCAAAAATTGCAACAGGCGCGTGATATGTTTGTCTGTCTGACTCATTGACTGACTGACTGACTGACTGACTGACTGACTGACTGACTGACTGACTGACTGACTGACTGACTGGCTGACTGTCTGTCTGTGCGTCGTCGGCATTATTCACAAACGTGAAATTGTTGCAGTCCCAGTAGAAATTTTTGCAATTTTATATATGACACAGACGTTTCGGAACTGTTTTAGAAAAGGTTCTACATATTTGCTGTACCATTTCTACACTCAAATAAATGCAATTGCTAAAAATCTGATAAATACATTTTTAATAAACAAAATTATACCAATTAAAATCAAATTTTGTTTTAAGATTATAAAATAATGCATTGTAATATGATGTTATGATGATCAGAATGGGAATTATGTCCGTGGGTGCTAAATCCGGGAACTATAAATACAGTATGTAGTAAAAATTACTGCATATGTAATATTTTAATATTTAGCTTGAAATTAAATAAATAAAAACAATCTTTTTTGAGAGACTAATACTTTTGAATTGTAAATAGATGTAGAATGTTGTAAAATTAAATCAGTATGTGTTATATTTTAACTTTAGCTTGATATAAAATAAATACAATATGTAGTAAAATTTAAAAAAGATGTAGTAATTTATCTACATATTTGAGGACGTGTAAATGAAGACAAAACGTAGTTCTTTTAATAAAAATTTATTTAAATTTTGCAGTAACGCAGTAAAATGATTTTCAAAAACATCAATGTAGTAAAAACAAATATATAATTTGAACATTAATTAAATACAAATGTATTTATTTCAAAGACATTTTTATTCATTTTAATACTGTTTTTTTCGTTCCATCAATAGTTCCATATAGGCCATTTTTTTGTAATTTCAGATTAAACGAATATACTAAAATAAGAGATATTCAGAAATTTATTAACTTACGATTATTAAGAAATTCTTGTAAAAGGTACTTCATTAGAAAGGTACTTATTAGAACACACTTCGTGAACTATATGTTATACATGCATCTACACAAAGAAAAATAAGATAGGTTAATCAAACCGAAAAAAGTTATTAATAAAACATTTTTCTATTTTGTATTGAAAACACAAACAACAAGTACAATTCAGGTGGTTAATTTATTCGACAATAAATTGTTAAAATAAATTGCGACATTTTTAACCATAAAAATAGTTAAACTAATCGTAAGAATTGTAGAATATAAATTTAACCATAAAAATGGTATGACTAACCACTGAAATGGTAACGTTACTATTCTCAACCACTAAAATGGTAAAACTAACCAAATAAAATTGTAACTTTACTATTTTGGTTGGTTATCTAACCGAAAAGATGGTTCCGACGCAATTATCTCCTCTCTTCTCTCTTTACGATGAGAATATTGATGTTTTGAACAAAATGATTCGTTCGTTAATATTCAGTGACAAACTATTCGTGGACGCACCGGTTGATTTAAGTGATTTTCAATTAACTTATAAATTAAACAATTTAAAATGAGAATAGTGAATTGTTCAATATATTGTGTGTTCTGCAGACGGATGATCCAGATAATCCTGTCATTTCTGGCTTCGTTAATTTTATGCAGCAGTGGCAACCGCGGAACATCACTGACATCGAATCTCCTTCATGTTCACAGGCATCCAGTTCTTCGTCTAATGACTTTGTTAGTGTATATATGCAAAATAAATCATAAATAATTGTAAATTTTTAGGATTTTCAATAAATGTTGAATGCCCATCGAACTGGTGAATATGTTCTGCGGTTGCAAAAAGTAGATGACGCTGGGAAGAAAATCCTAATTAATGCGCAGAAATACGTTTAAATATTATAAATATATTTATTTAGTACTTTATACTACAGTGAAATACTATTTTTCTTGGTAAATAAACAATTTTTAATGAAAATAAACTATTTTTATGGTAAATGAACTATTTTCCATGGGAACTATTTTCATTGTACACGAACAATTTTTCATGGTAAATGAACTATTATTCATGGTACTCGAACTATTTTTCATGGTAAACGAACTTTTTTCACGAACTATTATTTGAACAATTTTTAGTCGGTTCGATTTACCACGTTTTACGGTCACTGCAATTTTAACCGTCGTTTTCGGTTAGTTTTACCTATCTTTTTCTTTGTGTGTAAACGTGGGTGCCCGGACATAACCCCCACGGACATAATCCCCAAATTCGAATTGGGGGTTATGTCCGCCGAGATCCGCGGACATAATCCCAAAAAAACTCGGTCATAACACCCAATCTTTTTTCGGCGTTAAGTCCACGTTGCTATGCGGACATAAACCCAAAAATAATATGTTGTCATGCGTGATTTTTTGGAAATAAAATTTGGCCTGCGACACTTCAGTTTCACATAAATTCTAAAAATATCAAAAGAAAATTATATCCATGTTTTATTCATTAATAAAGATCGAAATTTTCGATAAAATTCGATAAATTTTTTGGAAATAAAATTTCGACTGCGACGCTTCAGTTTAGCATTTAAAAAAATAACAAAATCAATTGAAGCAAAAATGTGGAAGCTAAAATGTTTGTAACGTGCCAGTCGGCCCCTACACACATCTTTTATGATTATCGTAAATTACGATCATTTGACGATTCAAAATAATCATAAATTTGATCATTTTGAACGAAAAAAACGATGATAAATGTCAATGAAAAAAGCAATCATATTTTGCTCGTAAATAACGATGCTCGTATTTTTCGAGTGTTTAAATCGTAAAAAAAGATTGTCAAAATTTATTATTGTTTTTCTAATCAAAAGTTAATTTAATAAAATGCATAATATGTTCAATATTTTTATTAAGATTAAATAAATTGTTTTGCTGAAAACTTTAAATCATTTGCTGTAATTAACAAGTAAGTAAATGCATTTGGGAGCTTAATATAAAATTTAAAAGCATTTACTTCATTTTTTTTGTATCGTTAAAAAAGTAGGAAAAAGCTCGTAAAAGAGTTAAAAATTATTATCATATACGATTAAAATTTATTAGTAAAAAATATTAAAAACGAGTTCGTTTATGAACAAAAACATCGTTTATTACGAGTATATAATCGTATTTTACGATCATAAACAATCGAAAATTTATCATATACGAGTGTTTTTAGTTCGTTTATGATACCTCGTTACGATGGATAAATTAAGAACGAAACTGTATGCGTTTTCGAATCATTTACGATCGTATACGATTGTTTTATTCATTATTTACGAATATTTACTATCATTTACGATGTCGTTTATGATAGTTTGGCCGGCTGGAGTTTAAAAAAAAAATATTTCATACGATTTTTGAGGATAAAAAAAAATTCTACAATTGTTATATTTGACATTACATAATATTAATTTATTGTTTCTACGATTAGGTATTCAAAAAATTCCAAGAAATTGACATAGAATTCGAATGAATGAACAACACTTTAACTATTCATTGAAATTATGGTTTCGTTTTTTGCGTTTTTGTCCAAGTACACATTTTCAAATGAATTCAAAAAAATGCTGAACAAATTCACTTCGATATTTGCTGTCAAAAATTAGAATTTGGACCGAAGAGATATTTTTGAACACTTTTTTGAACATTTTTCGTAAATATGAGTTAATTATTATTTTTGACGCCTGTTAAATATTATGAATTCTGATGAATTGGCTATATAATATTTTAAAAATATCGATATTTTTTTGGAAATTAAAAAAAAAACTTATTAGTTTTCAAATAGGAATACACATTTTTCAATATAACTCATTATTTCAAATGAATTTGCATATTAGAAACACTTCACAAGTTAAAATAGTATTAGAAAGATGAACATGTTCCTCAATTTATGCAAGTTTTTGTATATTTTTTTTTAGAAATCGTCGAAATTTTACAAAAATTCTATAATAATTTTTGCAAAACTACCTAGTCTATCATGTTTCGGAGACCTTTGATGCTTCTTAGCTTTCTCGGATAAAATAAAATGTTTTCTGTTTGTTTTTCATACTTTTTAAAACCTGTATAAATCTGAAACCATTGATATCGTTTTTGAATATCATTTTATTATTGATTTCAGTAAAACGGTTTCGATTTTAAAAAATAAACTGGTTTTAAAGGATAGCGGTTACGGTTTTATTACTGTTTAAAAAGGTTTAAAAACAATTACTGATTGAAACATGAAATTATAGACTTCAAATATTTGATATAGGTTTGATCATATTTCCACTGGGTAACTGATGTAAGCACTGGCTTTGATCTGCGCTGAACTGAGTCATGACTTGAAAATCACTGACAGTTTTTTTTATTTATTTTTATTTGTCTTTTTGTTGTTGCAGTTAGTCGGTTGCATTTCTAGTGCGCTTAGTTGGTAATTTTCGTGGTTTTCGCAGTTGTTGTAGTTGATTTTGTTGCTGACTGGTTGTGAAAACAACAAAAATAAGTTAAAATAAAATAATAAAAATCGCAACTGGGAAAAAATTCCACCACGGAGAAATGCTGCTGGAAATTGCACAGAATTTGCAATGAGTTGGGCCGAAGAAAATGCAATAGAAAAGTGGCTGAAACAATCAAACTGGTTTGTTGCCATTGCCGATCGGAATTCGCGGCATTAACTTGGCTTCTGCTATTAACGTGGCTGATTACTGTAGCGCACAAATGAAAGTCAAGGCTGTGCGCGTGAGGAGTCAGCCAACCGACTTAGTTTGCATGCAAACGCGAGATTGAGGCTTAAATAGAAATTTGCGAATTTAATTTATTTATTACTTTCTTTCATTTTATTTTTTATTAGTAATTTTTATACTTAATAGTATTAAATTAACCATATCTAATATATATATTATAAATTCAGAAGTCACCTTTAAAAAATTTCTAAACCCTTTAAACGAAATTATTTTTACATATGCTTTTATACATAACTTAAAAACTAAAAATTTTATCACAAATGAAGAACAATACTGTATAGTTTTTATAGTAGAAAATTTAAATTTCATAAAGAGATAGGAGGTATTTCCGTATTTTAGTCTTCCAGCCCTTGGATACCTTTTTTCTAACTTTTTAGATAACGCGTGAGAGATAACTAGCGCTTATTTTATTTCAGTTTTGCAAATTTTTTATATTTATCGAAAAAGGCCTTCTGAAATGATCCTAAGCAGGATAGACTAGGGTAATCAGAATTTTAAATCAATGTAACTCAACCTCTTCCATCATTTAAAATGAATCCTGATCTAAAGTGGACTTAATGGAACTTGATCTGACAATTATAAAAAAAACCTGATATAAAATTGAATTATTCTAATATGATCGAGATGTTATTAAAAACCTTTTATAATAAAATTATGTAAACAAATTATTCTAATAAAATAAAAATATTCGAATAAATAAATATTAAACATTGAAATATTTATTTATCGATTTCGGTTTTTATATTATTTTTATTTTTTTCATATATTTTAATTTCTTTAACAAGAAATGTAAATATTTTACTAACAGAAGAACTAAAAACGATTACCATAAAAATTTGAAATATATTTTAACAAAAAAGCATAAATGTAGCTACGCGCAAGTTAGAATGCAAAATCTGGTTCGATATCATCTTTAAAATCGAAAGAGAAATAACCTCTAATAGTTAAGACGAAATTCTGACAACGAATTCAATCTCGTTGTCAGAATTTCGTTAATTTTAGTTCTGAAACTCACAAAAACTATTGTAAATTTTTCTCATAAAATGTGCATATATCACATAATCAAAGGCATATTTTTTATATGTTTATCTCTGTGCTGGTTGTTACCTTGTATAAATCGCATGACAACAGACAGACGGCCTGACACACACATTGCAAGTGTGTATATTTTAGTACAACCATCCAGTTCGCAACAAAGACTTCTTGTACAACAACACCCACGAGTTGTGTTTGTTGTACAAAACAATTTCCCGCGAAAAATCAAGCATAGTCGCACTACGAACGACACTAGTTTTTATAACCAAAAAAATGATTTCGGGCTCCCATTTAAATCGGTTAAGGTTAGCCTTATTTTGCATCCGTCCCTGATCAGAACACGAAAACTGATGTGACACTTATGAAAAAAAAACCTTATTGGATATCGTATTAATATAATATGATCGAGATTTTATTAAACACCTTTTATAATAAAATTGGGTGGCAAAATTATTCCAATAAAATATTCTAATAAATAAATGTTAAACTCAAATGCAAAGGATATAAAAATCTCAACATTTTTAAAAATTTGAATTATCTCAAAACGTTGACTTTTGGTCATTGCAATAATTTTGAGATACCTTTGTTTACAAAACAATTTTTTTGTTTCAAAATTCTTAAAGTTGGTAAAAGCAGTTTAAGAACAATTTAAATATACATCGAATTATACAATGGTAAGGAAGCCTGATCAGGCAACCGGATCAGGATAGCAACTTCGAATAGCGTCACGTTTTGAATCAGGCACTGATCAAGACTCCTAATCATTCCCTGACTTCAAATCAGGCTGCCTGATCAGACAACGATCGCATCCTGCACAAAATTTCCACTCGAGTAAGCACGTCTTGTATTTTAAAGCAATATAAAATAAAATATTATCTCATAATTTTTTAAAAACCGTTTTAAAACCGGTATAAAACCGAAACCGTTTATATCAGTTTTGGATATCGGTTTATTTCTGATTTTCGTATAAAGCTTTCGGTTACGGTTTCAATCCTTAATTGTAACCTAAACTAAATGTCCACTCGGGTTAACTTTCAGGCACTGATGTGAACCCCTGATCATTACCTTCTTTGAAATTATGATCAGAAAATGATCGCATCCTGAAATAAATTTCGACTTGGGAAACGTTAATTTCATTTAATTTATATATATATACAAAAAACCAGCTTTCTCGAACAAACTTCGATAAAAAAATTAGATCTTCACTTTATCACTGCTTATTTTGAAAATTGCTCATACATTACAATTTTATGAGAAGAGATTTAAACATTTATCACATCGTTTTCGCGATAAAAAAACGACTTAGCTCATAAATTGAAGCAAATGCTACGAATTGGCAAAATGTTCCGCATTTACTTCAATTTTTATGCTGAAAACCATTTGCTTATATTCAAAAATATAAAATTTGAAATTGATAGGTATTAATAAAAACATCTGACTGGCCTAATTTAAAATATAATAAATGTTTTGCTCAGAAAATGTATAGGCTTAAATATTTTTTTTTATTAATCGTGAACTGAATTAGGGATTTCTATCGCAAAATTATCAGAAATAAGTAAATACGAACAAATTAGATTTCTACATCGTAAAACGAATACAAATTTGATTTGGGGTGATTTTTAGGAGGATAGCCCGTGCAAAAGGAGGACTGTCCACCCAAAAGACGTACGGTGGTAGCCTTGGCTGCTGTATGTCCTCTAAAAAAACCAATTGTTTTGAAAAAAAATATTTTATATATATTGATTTCTTCAACATTTTCAGAACCCTTACACTCACCGCCCCTAGAAGGGATTGTTTTTTTAGAGTACAACCATAATCAACATTGCCAATACACAAAATTTCGAGAAATTAACATGACAAAATTAAGAGTTATCTTATCTTTCTGAAAGAGTTTATTTATTTTGAAAATAAAAACAACATTCTTAAGTTTTATTTTTTGTCCTTTGAAGACTCCGGCGGAGTGATTTATGTGCATAGATTAAGTAATAATAAAAAGTAATTTACTGTATACAAAATATTTCGATTTTAAATAAGTATGACTAAAGAATTAGGATATTCAAAAAACGGATTCGTGCAAGAAAAAAAACAATCTTTTATAAATGAAGGAATCTGTTGATTATTATTTCTCGATTTTTATTTTTTGTTATATATCCGGTTCTTCCACTGGAGTCTGCATGTGTACTTTGTATTATAACAAATAAAAAATAAAATCTTAAACAACACCAGTTCCTGTTTTAAACTAACGACTTAATTTGGTAAAAAAAGTCTCATAAAAATTATAGCAACCACGGAAACAGCCAAATAAAAGTGAAAATCAACACAAAAAAAAAAAATCAAGATCATTCGCACGATCAACGCGCACAGGAAGCGCGTCATTTGAAGTGACGCGAAGTCATTTTTATGACTACTTCCCACCAGCAAATTAAGTTTACTTCATCATAAGAAATCGGAAATAAAAAAAATACAAAATTAAATAAAAATTTGCCCTTAAGTGCGCAGTGTAGTAAATATGATTTTGTGTTGCAGGCAACGAACGCAAAAGAAATGTTTGCGCGTATTTAGCACAATTTAAATTTATGACCACGAAAAAGCTGTCAAAACGTGTGACAGGCTGTTGACATTCAGCGAAAAATAAATAAATGCAATTGCAATAAAAGTAGCAAATGCAACATTTTTAAGTACTTTTTTTGAGGCACGCATCCTGTCTGTCGTATGCGTGTTTTTCGTGCGGGCGGATGTGTGTTTCAGCTTCTTCTTATTACTGCGCTAGCTAAAATGGTGACTTTCGTTAAAAATTATATTGAAAAATATATGTTAACCCTTTGAGTAAATTTGTTTTTATTTTAAATCTTAAACATTCTTAAGGTTTTTTTTTGGGATCATTTTAAGACAAATTCACTTTAAGATTAAAAAAAATATTTTAGTAAATATTTGGTATGTTTTTATTAAAAAAAAAGATAAAAATAGTGTATTTTTTAAATTTAAACAAATATTGAAATTAATCCATTCGACACTGAATACACTATTATTTAATAACAAATAAATACACAAGTATAAATTATGATAAATTTTAAATATAACAAATACTAAAAATGGCTTAAAATCTGAATATACAATTTTTCTTATTTTGCTCAAAATATCACCTTACAGTTCATAATATCTCTTTATCAACTAAATTTATTTACCAAAACATAGTAGATATCATAAACTATCAGTTAAATTATTTCTGTCGAAACATTATAGCAGAAAGTATATAAAAAAATTCTGTGAAAAGCTGTTACTATAAGGTAACAAATTACTGAAAGGGCTAAATGTAGTTTTTTGTTATTATAAATTGTAGGATATTTTTAAATCAAATGTTGTCTTCTTCCATCTAATTAAAACTACTTACACTACGCAACAAGATTTTTCTCTACTCAATTAGATTTTTCATATGAAGATCTCGTACATCAGTTTTATATATTTCGTGCTGATTTAGACTGCATACTCAGTTTTTTTCCTATTATTTATAGTTTTGAACAAGGATTGAAACCTAAACGAATAACGGTTTCGGTTTTTTCCGCGTTTCGGTTTCGGTTACGGTTTCGGTTTTAAGTTTTTATAACGAAACGGTTTCGGTATACCGGTTCAATGTTACGGTTTCGGTTTTGATTTCGGTTTTTGTATAAATTTTCTGTATTTCCATATTTTTCAAATAATTTTACATTTTTTATATGGTGCTAAATTACTGGGGTAAAGTGGGAAACGTAATTTAAACAATGTTTGTTGTTATTTCAGTAAAAATATTGTGTTATATGAATTATTTAATTGATTACCTCTAGAAAAAAAATTAATTTAAAATTTCGTGACCACAAACCAATGAAAAGCAACATATTGACTTCACCTAATATATGATCTGAATTGAAAAGAAGATGAATTTTGTACAATTTTCATCCATAAAAGCCAAAGAAATTAAATTTCAACAATTCTGTGAACTGCAATATATGTGAACTAGCGATGACCATTTACAAGAGCAAGGCAAGAAATGTTAATCTTAATCTTTTAAATTTTAAATAAAGATCGAAGACAAATATCTTAAACTGCATATTAATTATGAAAACGAATAGAATTTGAACACTAATTGTATTTAAGTTACTTATTTGCCATATTTTCAATTTCTTCAACATTTTACTAACAAAAAAAAAAAATCCAATAACATAAAAATTTGAATTATATTTTAACAAGAATTAACAAATAAAAAAATAATTGTATAAAACAAGTGATGTTGACAAGACAATTCAAAATCTCAAGGCCATAATAAAATGAACGAAAAGTCACCAAATACATTTTCAAAATGCTAAATATTTTTTACAAACATCTTTATGTATCTGTCAATTTTTAATCGATGATCTCCATTTTTTTTACCACATGATAAGAAAATGTAAATGTATCAATTGATATTTCAACTTTAAAAATGCATCAATTACTTTTTATAATATTAATCAACAAACTCGAAAATTAAGTTTTTCATAAAAATGTATTTGGTGACTTTTCGTTCTACAACGACGATATACAGTATACGATATACATATACAATAAATATAAGGAATATTACGTATAAGCATATTTCTGTTTTCGTCACAGATTAAAAAAATCCGTATGCTACACGTACTGTATGTCAAGAGAACTCAAATAATATCTTGCAGAGTAACATTTTTCTTTGCGAACACCATGCGAGCACAAACTCAAACGCTACTAAACGAATACTAACAGAAATAAGAGAATATAACAATAACGATTACGATTCGTATACACACTTTCACAACGACAACCCTCAAACAGACGCATGACAACAGACAGACGCATGACAACGGACAGACGCATGACAACAGACAGTCGCATGACAACGGACAGACGCACGGCACCACACTACATGTATGTATCTAGTACAGCTCTCTAGTTGGCAACAACAACGAGTTCTCTTTGTGGTACAAAAAATTTCCCGCCAAAATTCTATCAAAGGCTTGGATGCTGCTTTATTCGCATTTTTGTTGTTGTTGCACTTTCAAACGAATCAGCGGATTTGTGAATAAAGAAAAACACAAAATGCAATATATCAGCTAAATATATCACACTGTGAAAATGTTAATATATTATTTTTTATTACTTCATGATTTTACAATTAACAAAAAAACTATATATAAAAGTAAAACTAAAATAATAATGTGCATAAGCACAGTGCGTATGCACTATCGATGTACGAACTTGCGTAGCGAAGAAAAGAGAAAAAAAACATTGTTTTGTCTATTTTATCTTTTTGAAGCGCCTTTTGAAGCAATTTTAAAGCTATTTACCGCTTCAAAAGTGCTTCACAGGCCTTATTTTTTAGATGCTTATATTCTTTAGAATTCGACAAAAACAAAAAAAAAAAACACAAAAATGCAAGAACAAGAAATTTTTAATCATCACTAATGTAAACAAATATCTGCCTTATACTTGAAATTTTTAAACTTGTCTAAGTTGCACTTCATTTTTCGTATTTCGTTAAATAGGTACTGAGATGTTAATAATTTGAAACTTTTTTTTTCATTTTTTTTTGCATTACATTGTTTGTTTATGTCCGAAATTGAGCTGTTTTGAAACATCAGTCAAAAATCCATTAGAAGACTTATAAATGGTATTTTATTGAATAGATCATTTAAAAGAATTTAAAATATATTCAAATGAACTTTTCAAAACTTGTTCCACTTTACCTCAAGCTCCCCTATATATTTTACTAATAAAATAAATAAAAAACCAATATTATTAAAATTTTAATCATTTTTTAACGTAAAAATTTTGCTTGGAGTTGCTGGTGTTTTGTTGTTAATTTGATTAATGAAACAAAAAACAAATTTTAGACCAAATACCGTTGTTTTGGATATATCGTTTCTCAAAAAACAACATGTGAATTTTTGTACAACCAAAAATGTTCATTTTGGGAACTCCAAATTTTAATTAATGAAATTTTACTTAAGATCTTCTATATAAAATAAAATATGTGTTCCTGGTTTTTTGTATACTTTTTTAAAAACCGTTTTAAACCGGTATAAAACCGAAACCGTTTATATCGGTATTGGATATCGGTTTATTTCTGATTTTCGTATAACGGTTTCGGTTACGGTTTCGGTTTTAAAAATGAAACGGTTTTAAACGGATATCGGTTTCGTTTCAACACTAAAATTTTACAACAGTACGAAGTTTTTTAGATCAATTCGTTTACGGTTTTTATTTGCATTTCATTTATGAAAACGGTTTTCCAATATCTATTCATTTAAATGTTTTATTACCATTTGAAATGATACAAAAAAAGCTGTAAAGCATTGATATCGGATAACCATTTTCATATTTAGTGATGTCTCAGCTATGAAGTAAATCGAGCTTTTTTCAAATGTTTGATTAAAAATTTGATATGCTCTGAAATGAAAATAAAATTCTTTAACGAATTGATCCGGATAAACTGGGATAAACGTTTATTTTATTTTTTAGTGTACTTTAAGATATACGATATATATAGGATTTTCTCATGCATGCAGACGAACGTTGAATTTGTCGTACGGTGTTATAATTAGTCTTGACAATTAAAAGAAATATTGCGTTTAAAGATAAAAAAAAACAGTTTTTCAACAGTACTACATCGACACCTTACAGGCAAAAGATCGTAACCAACAAAAAGCAAATTTCACAGGATGCGAAAAAAAACGAGGAGTTCAATATTTTATTTTTTGGATAATTTTTTTTCGTAAAGTAACCTTTAAATGAGCAAATGATAATTTTGTGGACCAATTTCCAAAATATCCATAACATGCAGAAATATTTGAAGAAAAATGTAGTTACGATGTTTTGCCTGTCCCAATTTATTTCGAAAAATTTTTCAATTGTACTACTTACGATGTTTAGGTAAAACGTATTATAAACAAACGGTTTGGTAATCCGAATTTCGGGAAACGGGAACAAGTAAATAACACCTGATTCAAATTTGTATGAAAAATGTATAGCTAATTTTTTTTTCGCTAAGCGTCGACTTTCTGAACCAATGACCTTCAAAACTAAAAAGTCATAAAAAGAGGATCCTGTGATGTTGCGCAAAGTGCTTAAAGGACATTTTTGAACTTTTAACCATTTTCAATTTAATTATTATTGTTTTAAGTAAAAAAAAGAAAATACTAGATTTTCTTTTTTACTTAACTTTAAATCATTTACTAAAATTATGATTTTTAAATTATTAATTTTTAGTTAACCGTGGATGCAGGGACATTCTACTCATAAAGATGTTTCCCAAACGACAATAAAAACAAAATTCCCACAATGATGGTTACGATGTGCTGCCTGTAAGGTATCGATATATTTTTATACCCTACACCTATAAGGTACAGGGTATGGAAAAGTATATATATTCTTGATCAGCATCACTACCCGAGTCCGTTTAGCCATGTCCGTCTGTCTGTCTTGCTGTCTGACCGGATACAAGATAACTTGAAAAATAATGGTCAGAATGTAATGAAATTTGGTTTCAAGTTTGGTTCGGAGTTTGGATTTGAGCAAAATCGGTCAACGGACACGCCCACCTCCCATACAACTCATTTATATATTACTATTTAAGAACGAATAACTCGAAAAGTATTACATATATATTTATAAAATTTAAAACATATTGTTAGAATTCGCTTAAAAATATATTTTTCAAAAATGGGCGTGATACGCCCACATTTGGATTTTTTCATTTTTTACCGATTTTTTGCAGTGGAAATTTTAGTCGTAAATTATTAAAAATTATCCCACCAAATGATACCACTAATACATTCACCAAGAGTGTAGGGTATTCTATAGTCGGGCTCGACCGACTATAAAAGTCCGCCCCATATGACCGAACTTACCCATGTGATCTAACTTTCCCAACTCGTTTATTCTAAAAAGATGCTGAGAAGGGTCTAAATTAGGAATTTTCTTAAGTTAACATTGATGTATGAGATATAGATGGAATTTTGTATCTCGTTTTGTTGTTGTGAGGTGTTATTATTTTTATTTAATATGTATTTCTATTAAATTCAAAATAAAAAGAAGTACTTTTGAAACAAGTTCAAATAATTAATTTGCCTTTTTAAGAGCTAATTTACATATTTTGTCTGTCTTATTCAGTAGCACCGAGCGGATGTCCTGCTTCCTGTGTCGCACACCCCCGACCATCAGCACAGACCGACTTCAGCTTACAGGAAGCACTGATTATGCAATTGATTCGTTTTTCTTCAAATGCAATTTGTAGAAAAATATTCCGTCACAAAGACACCCCCGAGGTATTTGTTGTGACGCGTGCTACTCGCCTTCCTGTGCTGTGCCGCTTTGCTGTGCTGCGCCGAGCTGTGTTTGTTTTTGCTGCTGCTTCGGCCGCTAAATTTTCAAACGCACGCATATTTTCAACACCAACAACAGCGACACCGTTGCTTATTTCACAACAAAACATTCCGCCGTCGAGCGGAAAAGGAGCAGACAGTCGGACAGACAGACCGACCGCAAGACAGAAAAACTAAAATTAAACGAGTGGCACATAGTGTTTCAGACGACCGTCTGGAGGAGTCTAGGAGTCACAGGCGCACTCTTCCAGCCACTTGAAATGCAGACGACGCACGCTGCAGTCGCGGTGCGCGGGATTTCCTCGACAGTCTGGACTCTGGAAAAAAACTCAACTAAACGGGTTACCAAGTGGCGACTTACGTCATGATCATGTTAATGGCTATCATTAGGTTTATAACCTTCAACTGAAGATACAATCAAAATTAGCTCGAGTTTCGTTTAAAATAAAACTTAATGTATTTGGTGTCAACGTAAAATTAAATTTAAAACCCATCTCAATTTATTTTAGCAAAGGATGAGATTATTAAACCTGTACAGAATGCAATTATCTGCTCATTACTACAGGGTGTTTTTCTGACGAGTCTGCTTAAAATTTTTGCTTATTAAGAACCCAGTTTTATTTTGTTTTAGGCGAACCCGGGGGTAAAGTGGATCATGGGGTAAAGTGGGATATTGAAATTTGTAGACATGTCTTTGTACTTAGAAAAATAAAAACAATTGTTAAGTGTTTCTTAATATGGCATCAGCTTTTTCATCCATTGCGATAATCAAATTAATACCTTCACTCAAAATAATTTCTAGGACATTTTTCGAAATATTTTTTCGTAATTTTTAATTTCGTTAAATACACGAATAATTTCTTTTTTTTCCAAAATAATTTATACGAACGATTTCGTTATATATTACGCATCAATATTCGTAAATTTAAAACAACAACTAAATTATGGATATTTCGTTTTAATTACGAAACTTTCGTTGTATTATTTGTATTACAATTTTTTTACGAAAGAATAACATGTTTTACGAATGAGCTTTACATTTTACGACTAAATTACAATACTTTCGTAAACTGTGAGGCTATATGTAGAATTTTACGAAACAATTGTGTTTTTTTCGTATTATTAGTAAAAACAGAAATCAGCAGAAAGCTGCATTTTATTAAATTGGTATCGCGGTTGCAAGCAGATAGTTATATAAAAAAAAAAACAGTTTAAAAAGTCTTGTGTCTGAGTTGTGTTTGTGTCAAAAGTGCCAAAGTATCAAATCAGTGCACAATATTTCATAATTTTATGAACGAATCGTCATTTTCATCTTCAGTTTTTTTTCTACAAAGTATTCGTGTATTTTACGAAAGATTCCTAAAATGTTTTATATCGTCGGTGATACTGCAAAAACATTTTCGACTACCTCTTACAAAATGAATTTTACAGAAGAAACAAAACTATTTTGAGTCTCAATTCCGCACTTAGTTAATACAAAATTAAGTGTGTCATAACTTATAATGGCATTTATCTAATTTATTCGATCAACATATCATTCAAAACCGGATTATAACACAAAATTAGGCGTTGTGAAAATATGCAGTTATTCGGTTTTGCAGTATCATCGACGATATGTTTCGTACAAAGTACGAATCCTATCTCAAAAGTACGAATACTTACGTAAAATGTAAAAAGGTACACAAATATTCAATAAATTACGAATCGTTCGTATTTTATACGAATGGCTTTCGTAAATAAAATCTACAAATAGTTTCATAAATTAAACAATTAATATTCGTAATTTTATCATAAATTTACAAAAATTCTTTCGTGAATTTTACGAAATATTTCGTGAAAAAGTACACGAACGATTTCGTGTATTTTAATCAAATTTTATTTTGAGTGTTTTTATTTCATTTCGAGAAGAAGTAAAAAAAAATATTTCTGAACGTTTTTTTAAATTCAAAAAGTGTAATTTTTATCGTTTCTAATTAAAACGGTATGTTTAAAATGATCGCATATTGTATATCTTTTGAAATACAAATAGATTTTTGAAATAATTTAACATTGCTTAAATTATTATGAATGTTATGTACAAATTGTGGCAGTGTAGGGCATTATTTAAATAAATTTTTATTCAAATAACAATTCAAACAAAATTTTATTCATTAGTTTTTCAATCGTTATTAAAAAAAAAACGTTTTCAATCATTTATTCGTTATTCGAAATTTCAATCTACACTGTATTGTGGTAAAGTAGGAAACATTTTCTGGGGTAATGTGGAAAACGTAATTTAAGCAATGTTTTTTTTTTAAATTTAGTTAAAATATTGTGTTATATAAATTATATAACCAAGAAAAAAACTTCAATCGTGGCTACAAACCAATGAAATACATCACTTTGACTTCACCTGAGATAAGATCTGAATTACAAAAAAAAAAAAGAAACGAACCTTTAACAGAAGCAAAAAGAATACATTAATAATCTGCAACTTCATCAGAAGTAGAAGAATTTTATACAATTTGCATTAATTAAAATGCCGAAGAAATTAAATTTGGGCTCAGAATATTCTGACTAATTTTGACAATTATTCGTATTCTTTTAACATAACTACTGAGACGTTTATGAATTTAAACTTTGTTCATCTTTTTTTCGTTGCTTACCTTTTATTTTGTATTACCTTATTATAATTTTTAATCCTTATTATATTTGACTTTGCTTTGAAAAAAAGCAAAACATGAAAAAGAAAGACTAAAATAGCATTTAGTTAAAAATTTGGAAGTTTTCCACTTTACCCCAACATTTTTCAAATTGATCTGTATTGAAAAATCGATCAAAAATCAATCAAAAGGCATATAAATGGTATCTGTTAATGCAAGGAATATACGCTTCAAAGGAATTTAAAAAGTTATTCAAATATACTGTGTCCTGTGTCACTTTACCCCAGGCTCCACTATTAATTTAATTTTATTGTTTTTTTTGAATTTTTTAATTTATTTGTGCTATTGTATTTTTCTTTTATTGATGCGTTTTTTCATTTGACTTCGTTTTTTTGCGTTTATTTTTATACCCTACACTAAGAGTGAAAGGGTATATTCAGTTTGGTACGCCGTTTGTAACACCCAGAAGGAAGCATCTCCGGTATGGAAAAGTATATATATTCTTGATCAGCATGACCTCCTGAGTCGATTTAGCGATGTCCGTCTGTCCGTCTGTCTGTCTGTCCGTCTGTCTGTCTGTCCGTCCGTCCGTCTGTCTGTCTGTCCGTCTGTCTGTTGAAATCCCTACTACTTTTAAAATTGAAGAGCTAGATAAATGAAACTTATAACTTTGATTACTAATATACCTACGCTGTATGTGCGAAAAAATTGGCGAGATCGGTTCATTGTGACCTATGATCCGACCACTTATGTTCAAATACCTCATATAAAATGTACATATAAAGATCAATTTTTATGTATACGTGCTTAGGTAAACTTTTTTGGTCAAATATATATTGACATCATGCTCAAGTACGTGATAATAATGTTTTCCGTCGAAAAGACCTGTGGTTCATTAAAAAAAAAAATCGAAATTCGGTACACCTACCCATTTGTAAATATGGGTATCAAATGAATGGAAATTCTTCAGCGATTGAATGTTTGTAGTTATTTTCAGGATTCGTATACCCTGGTGACCTATATATCACTTTGAATGGTAACCACACATATGTGTAGGGTATTTATAGTCGGCTTAGACCGGCTATAATTTTGACCAGTTGGGAAGGTTAGATCACATGGGAAATTTTAAAGTAGGTGTAATTATGATAGTTAGGTTTATCAAAATTATAGTCGGTCTAAGCCGACTATAAATACCCTACACATATGTGTGGTTAGCATTCAAAGTGATATATAGGTCACCAGGGTATACGAATCCTGAAAATAACTACAAACATTCAATCCCTGAAGAATTTCCATTCATTTGATACCCATATTTACAAATGGGTAGGTGTACCGAATTTCGATTTTTTTTTTTGTGAACCACAAGTCTTTTCGCCGGAAAACATTATTATCATGTATTTGAGCATGATGTCAATATATATTTGACCAACAAAGTTTACCTAAGCACGTATACATAAAAATTGATCTTTATATGTACATTTTATATGTGGTATTTGAACATAAGTGGTCGGATCATAGGTCACCATGGACCGATCTCGCCAATTTTTTCGCACATACAGCGTAGGTATATTAGTAATCTAAGTTATAAGTTTCATTTATCTAGCTCTTCAATTTTAAAAGTCTTAGGGATTTCAACAGACTGACAGACAGACGGACAGACAGACAGACGGACAGACAGACAGACGGACAGACAGACGGACAGACGGACATCGCTAAATCGACTCAGGAGGTCATGCTGATCAAGAATATATATACTTTTCCATACCGGAGATGCTTTCTTCTGGGTGTTACAAACGGCGTACCAAACTGAATATACCCTTTCACTCTTAGTGTAGGGTATAATAATCGTAACTATCATAATTACACCTACTTTAAAATTTCCCATGTGATCTAACCTTCCTAACTGGTTTTTCGTTTGTTTTCTTTATTATTTTTTCTTATGATTTTGATTTTGTTTTTGCTATTGTTTTTTTATTTTTTTATTTAGATTGTGTTTTTGTTTTTACCTTTTCTTTTGATGTAGAGTTTTGTCTTTTTTATGATATTTTTGCTTTTGAGTTTGATTTGTGTTATCGCTTTTGTCTTTGCTTGTGCTATTTTTTTTTATTTTTTTTTTCATTATCGTTTTAAAAGTTTAGGTTGAATGAGGTGACACGCCACGCAAATTCTATATTATCCTCCGAACTCCATAGTATTCTCATGTCAAATCGGTTTGGCGGTATAGACGTGATGCTGGATTATACAGAAAAACAGACGGTAAAGGAAATTCTTTAAAGTTCTTCGGCTAGTTCTCTCTTATTTTCAGGATTTCTTGATGACCTCTGAACCACTTTAAACGATAAAAGAGTTTAATTTTGTTTCCTTCACACATTATCAAATATCTGTTTGGTATTCATGCAGTTTTCATTACATCTATTATCAAAATGTCCCTACTTCGAAATTCCATTTGTTACCTAACATTTGATATGGGTTTCTAATTCGTCGCTATGAACTATGGTAAATGTGCCATACTAGTTTCAATAGAAAAACATTGAATTAAAATATATTTTGTGGCACTTTAATATTTGAACTTTAAAATTTGAAGTACACATTTTCTTCTCTGTGTGCAGCATTTACATTGTAAATTACTTCAAACAACACTTCTTACCTGCTATATTTTCATACATCTCTCTTCAACAATTCCTTCAGAGATAATTCTTGCCAGACCAATATCTTTTATATGTAATTTCTCTCAAATAATATTCAAGAATAGCACACAATTTTAATTTCTAACAAGCGGGGAACGAATTGTCGAGGACGAATTGTCACGTTGAATAATTGTCTCAGGAATTAATTATTTCGGCAAAGAGTTTGTCTGAGAAGAATTTTCATAGAACCAATTATTAAATTTACCGGGAAATAATAGACTTGGATTAAATTCTCCTGGAAAAAATAATCTCGGGGATGAATTATAAGAATTGTGCGTGTAAAAATTGTCTTTAAAGAATTGTTCGGTTCCCCTTTTTAATATTTCGTTCAATGACGTTCTTGATCAAGACAAAACACTTTAAATTAATATAAAATTTTGCACTTGTTGAATCTATAGTTATATATTGTGTAAAAACTCCAATACCATGTGAAACGTGTCAATAATTTGCGAAAGTTTGTTTTACAATTTAATACAAAATGGCAATAATTAACGACATGTAATACATTTTTAATTGTTAAAATTGATTGTTAATTGTTAAAGTTAAGTCGTAATTTGCACATATTAATTTTTATAAAATCGAACATTTAATAAATAATTGAATAAATTAATATTTAAAAATGTCGGTATTTACATTGATTCAATGTCTAGGTCACTTTTCCGGCCATCTTGTTGCCTTGTATTGGTTTTACAATGTATTTCTTGTCAATTATAAATCTTAATTATGTGGAATAATAAAATTCCCACAATATGCACAGAGACCAACAACCTTTGTGTTTTCCAGCAAATATTTTAACCAACCAACAGCCCATTCAACCCACAAACAATTCATGCACCATTCACTCATCCATCCAACTCAAAACAAAACAAAACCCATTCACACTCGAGTGATCTTCTTCAGCGTTATCGCTCGCCACATCTTCACGTTTCCTCCCATCTCTATTTAAAATTCCCTCAGGGAAGCTCTTTGGTTTCAATATCGTGTCAAGTATGATTATTTCCCCCCTTAATATTTCTTGGCTTTTTGCTGTTTCTCAGCGATTTTTTCCATTTATTCATTCAATTCGCTCTGTTTCTCATAGGAAAATTCGAAAACCATGGGAGTTTTTCTAATGTTTCGCTACGTTGCACGTAGTGCGTGAAAGTATTTTGGACGCTGAACTCCAGATGCAGAACATCATAGCATTGTTTTGGAGATTTGAGACACAGTATGATATTTGGAATAGACAACTGATATTGTTTATAAAACTTAGACCACCTAGATCTTATAACATTTTAAATTATAGAAAAAAATGAAATAAAATCATTAGCATAACTCAAAGCTAAATGTTTACTAAACTCTTCATTAAACAGCGGAACTCGCACCAATCGAACTCCAAATGAGTTTTTTTTCTTCTATTTTTATTTAATTTACGATTTCATATTAAAATAAGCTGTCTTGCAGTGTGCGGTCTTTGGTAACAAATATGGCTCAGTTATGGTTTATGGCATCCGGTCGTTGGTGGCGACGGCAACGCGACGCAACGCATGTGGCTTAACTTCCAGACGTGCTTGACAAAGCCCGCATTTTATTACCTCTACTGTTGTAGAGAAACTTATGTCAACGCAAGATTAACTAAGAAATGCATTTGATACCCTCCCTCCATATTTCTGAAAAGGTCTTTTTGTTATCAAAGAAGTTGCCCTGTACCATTTTAAATGCCTTGTTCAATGCTTGACCTTTATCTGGGTTCCCAACATTAGCGACACTTTTATTTAAGCCCACGCAGCATAATCTACGGTTGTAAATTAAATGAAACAAGTGACTTTTCAATAAAAGCATTTGGGGTCTTCTTTGACCCTTTTACAGTTTTCTTTGTATGTTCATAATTCTCTTTTCTGTAAATAAATGGTACACAACACAATTATTTGTGTTCTTCTTGCAGGGTCTTGTGGGACTTAAAGTGGTTTCACAAAAAAAAAAAAATAATAAATATTCTAAATCGCTCTGTGGCTTGTAGACTGTGTAGATTGTGTCGAGCGACGCATCACATCACGATCAGCATATTTTCATTGACTCATGCTGGAAATGGTAAATATGAGTCGCCTTTTTGGTTTACATTCGGTGTTATGGTTGCTTTAAAATAAATAAAATTCAGTTAATTAAAACTGCGCAAGATTTCGTGGGAAATTTCACACTCATTCTCAACCACATGGTAAAACATTTTTATTTTTGATTAACTCTTGAACGCTGGCTTGATTATTTCATTAAAAGTAACACTTGAAAAATGTTTCTTCAGTTTTATAAGTGATTTTCGTAAAGTCATTTCCTTAATTTATCTCGTTGTTTGTTACCCTTTTAGAGGCCAATATTTCTGGAGACAGGAAAACCTGCTCTATTTTCCGTAAACGTCTATTTTTGTTTAATTGAAAGACTTCCGTTTGTTGACTTCTAAGTTGGACTCACCACATAAGCCGCACCATAAAAGTGGCTACGAAAGACGTAGTCATTTAAACATATATAAAATATAAAGAAGAATAGTTGCGGAAAATATATTTATATATTTGAAATATCCGTTCGGATTTCCTCCCCTGTTTTCTGGCCTGGCGTCAACTTCCGCTGCGACTATTTTGCCGGAAACGCGCTACTTTTCCATAAACTCAACACTAAATCGTCACCGATTGCACCGGATATTTTTAGACTTTTGTTGGCTCTGTGTGTTTTGTAAATTTTAATTTTAATTTTAATTAATTTTGTTCGCAATGTTCACAACGTATGTGCTGCCATCGTCAATTGTTCACAATGCGTAATTGTTGACGATCGTGCTGGGTTTTTCAATGGGTCACACAATATGTTGTCAATGAATTGCATAGATGGATGGATGATCGTTATTTTAATTCCGGTTTCTCTATTGTACAGGCGGCTAGCTATTGTAATACTTACAATGCACAGGTTTTGTACAGCTGATCGCATGCTCGTTTTGATGATCGTTCATATATTTGTCAGCAATAGGCTGAATGAGTGTTTTAACTGGTAAAGTAGGTTCTAAACTAATTCTTCCAGTGAATTTAATTCCCTCTAACATTTTATTAACATTTCTGTGGCGAATTTTTTTTCGTTGACGCATTTAAAATCGGTCAAAACTGTTAAACCAACTGACTCAGTCATATCAATTTAACTCCAATAACATCAAGTGGCACGTGCCGGATATCAATATAGTGTCGCATTCGTATTTTTTTTTTTTAATTTAATAAATGTTTGCTACGTGTTTAATAGAGTCGATTAAACTCTTGTCTATCAGAAAACAAAATAATTTATTTTTATGGTGTAATCAACTAAAATCGTTAGATGAACTTTTGTAAAATTAGACAATTTTAGCAACTATGCTAGTAGTAATTTCGGTAAAGCCAGACAGGCCCGTAGCAAGGGGCCTCAAAAAATATTCGTCTAAACCTTTGGATTATCCATTCCGGATCTGGTTAGGAAATTTTAACAATAGATTTCGCATTCCTGTTTCCACCAAACAAATTATATGTGTTCCGATTCCGGTTCCACACATTTTTATTAATAACCGATTTCAAAATTCGAAACGGTTCCTGTTTCGATTCTGATTCCGGTTCATTGCGGTTCCTGCTTCGATCAAATTTTTACAAAATCCTATATAAGGATTTTGTTTTTTTTTCGTGTTTTCAATTAACTCCATTTTTAAATTTTTTATGATGTAACCTTTATGTTCGAACCTCGAGTGCATAGAATGAGACTTTATAATTGTTCCCAGAACCCAACTACGTTATTGGACTTTTTTTGTAGTTGGATATTCGATAAGTCTCAAAAGGTTCCAATTTGACAAAAAAACTATCTAATGACGCATATCCTAGTTGAACTTAAAAGTGATCAATATGCTCAAAGATTTCCTTTTCCATCTATAAAAGTTAAACAAAAAAAACGTATAAAGTAATATTTTCTATATTTTAAATGCATGAGAATACCTTAACATTCCAATCGATAACAAGCTAATACGACTAAGACTGTTTTTAATGTTATTCCATTTTTGGATTCTTTATATCTTGGCAAATTTTGGTACGGATCGGTCGATCCTATCCCAAATTATAAACAAACATGTTTTTAGCATAAATGAAAAATTATAAAAACTTACAATACATATTGTACTTAGTATACTTACTTGGAAGTTTTTGAATGTTATAATTTCCTAAGTGTACTAACCAATTTTTTGTTCTTTTAATATGGGCGGGTCAATTTCATTTATATGAGCAAATCCAGAAAATCTTTAACTTTAAAATTTGTGGGCACATCTTAGCGCTTTTGAATATAAGTTTATATGCCCTTATGTCATATCTTTCATGATGGAAAGATATACGAATTCGAATGTCGGTAGTAAATTTTAATAATTTCGACTCGTTGTTGAAACGAGTCATGAAATGGCAAACCTTACTGAAGAGAAATGTCAAAAGAGCGGCAAGAAAAATGGCGTCGTTTGCTGTCCCTGTCGCTCTACTTTTGTAGCGTCCCTTGAAAAAAACTTTTGTACCGCTCTTATTGAAAAACCCTTTAAATCCGTTTGCGTGTTTCACTTTTAATGAAAGCCGTCAATGATAGAGGTCGGTAACGCTATATTGATTCAAAATTCTAAAGAATTTGTCAGAAAAAATGGTTCCACCATATGTTGAAATTTTGTTTTCTCAATAAAAAATGATTGATCAAAAAGACTGAAGCGGCTTTATATTTTTAAATTAACTCGTGGCATAAATTTTCGATTAGACCTATGTCTAACCAAATTCAGAAGGAATTGTAGATGTGCTTTAGAAAAAATTGCTTTTTTTCGCGCCAATCACTTTTTTTTCGAAAGTTCCAGCGTGTCCTTTTTTGTTGGTGTTAGGTGCACATTCACTAGTCATATCTTAAAATTTATACATTTACCGTCTCTATTAAAAATTAAATTAGATACAAGCCGCGGCTAACACGTTGAAAAGAAGGCGAAATTTTCGAGTTCGTACCAAAAGTTGTATCATACTTCCACATCTGTCCAAATTTCGTTTGGGATATGGCACACTTATGCGACATAACGCTGTATTGATTAGATTTTTTGTATTCGGGTATTAGCTAGCGATTTTACTAAAATTGTTGCGATATCTTGTAAGCCGTAGCAATAGTGATGATTAGAAAGACACAAAACGTGCGTATTTTTGATGTTTTTCTTATTTTGGCCACATGTTGCAAATCGACGGAGCAACTTATGAACTCAAAAATGGTTGGGATTTATTAATTCAAGTATTCCTTACAATATTCAATTAAAATGTAAAATATAAAAGAACAACAAATCAATTTTATTCATTGCTTTATGTCAATATAATGAAGGCTAAAAGATTTCTGGATTTGCTCATATATTTGGAGAAAAACGTTTTCTTTTCATTATAGGTTTTCGTGAAAATATTGAGTCATTATTTTCGGCTGGGAATATTCGAAAATAAATTTATGGTTTGAAAATACATAATCCAAATGAATAAAAATAAATAAGTCGATAATATTATGATAATACTTGTTTGAAAATAATAACATGAATCCACATGAATCTATTTGGAACATGTTACGTCTGTATACAAAAATGCTAAATAGATTTCGTTGAACCCTTTTCGAATATTTGGATATAATGTCTATAAGTATAGCATAATTTTACACATTGTGGAAAAACATTACAATTTCCAGATCATGCTGATTATGTAACTACTCGGACAAAAGCGAAACTTCAATGATGTACCTAATTTCCCTACGTTCCCTATGTTTTTATCGCTAAATTCCGAATAATGACTGATATATTCAAAGCATTTACAATAATGAAATTAAAAAGAAGTGAAAAAATAAAATATTAAGAACCCTCCAATTAATTTGTGAAACAATCCAAATCGTTTTGATGTAACTAAAATTCGTTTATCAAAATGTTAAAAAATATAAATTTTACAGTTTTTTTAATGAATAAATAATATATGTTCGCCAACGATCATCAATTACATTAGGACCACAGGTTCCGAACAAACTGTACCAACGCCTCCGCCTTTGTCTTCGTTTGTTCCTTCCTGGTGAACAAGGCCTGTATGCTGCGCAATATACCGCTCAACAAATCGACGATTCCCTCCAGCTCGAAGAAGGTCGAGAAGAGCCACGACACGACAGTGAGCAACGTCAGTGCGGATGCAATGCTGCGTAGCTCTGCGAAGAAAGGATGGACGTTAAAAATGTTGCTACTTTCGTGCTCTTCAAGTTACCTGAATAGTCCTTGACTTTACTTTTTTTATCCGTCGGCAGCAGGCGCAAAGGCTGCCGATGTGCTGCGGCGGATGGACTCTCCGCCGCCAGTCGATCACCCACGGTTTCGCGAATATAACGTCGCGGCAACGCTACGGCCGGCGTGGGACTTAAGTGGTAGACGTGCGACTTGACCGGTGCTGGCGTGGGTATCGATGGAGGGGACGACGGGGTTGTATGTTTGGTCGGATGAGTCGACTGACTATGCGCACGGGACTGGGACTGGTTTTGATGCGAGTGTTGGGTGTGTTGAGTGTGTTGGGCATGTTGGCCGTGTTGGACGTGTTGGGTGTGTTGAGTGTGCACATCCGTCTGGGTTTGAGCATGGAAATTCTGAGAGTGCTTAGCTTCATGCTCGCTGGGGGTACGTGGCGTGTACTTCTCAATGTTGCGTGGCGTGAATACGGGTCGTGGTTTCTGGTTGATGTAACGGCGTGAGGACTGCAGTGAAGAGAAAGATTAAGTAACAGATCAATCTAATGGTCCATTTTTTCTGACACACCTTCGTGCGTTTCGTGTTACTATGACGCGATCGCTCAATGGACAGGTTTGGAATATTAATTAACGAGTCCGATGTTTTCGGCACTATCAATGTCGACGGTGTCACCGTTGCGGCAAACGGATTCATGGGGGCGTTCATCAGTTCACATTCTTCAATAGGCAGCATATGTTTCTCGCCTGTATGCGATATGACAACCGCGCGTGGCCCCTCCGATAAAATGCTGAAAATATAAAAATGTGAAAAATAAACTATCTCGCCCCCCTCTACACTTACGCATCGCCAATGAAATTTGTTTTAGAATTATGACTTGCACTCGTGCATCTTTCGTAACTAGACATGTCAGGACGTGGACTTTGTTGTTGTTGCATTAGTTGACCCACCGAGGCATCGCTGACAAAACTGCCGGTCATCTTTCGGTAAGTGCTAAAGAAACAACTCACTCAGTTTATAAACAACACATCGCAGATCCTTGTTTTCCTACCTGGGTCTCGTGGTCATTTTTACAGCGCCTCTGACCAATTGTCAATATTTTCGTAAACAATTTGTCTATATTTTTTTTAAAGCAACAAAATATATGAAAAATACAAATAAATTTTTTTTGCTAGACAAATATTACGAAAGGAATTTGTATTGATGTGGCTGACAGAAGAAGAAAATGTTTGTCGAAGCCTGAACATTTTTAAAGTTGAAGGTCAGTTGGATTAGTTTTCATATCAGTTTTGGATATCAGAAGTTTTTGATTAAAATCAGCTTTATGTAATTTATTTTAAGTTAAATACATTTTAAGTAATTTATTTTAAGTTATTTTAAGTTAAAGTCAAGGATTAAAACACAAACAAATAACGGTTTCGATTTCGTTTTTCACACTCGTTTGGTTTCGGTTACGGTATACCGGTTACAAGTTACGGGTTTGGTTTTGATTTTATTATTAACTAGCAGGACACGTGCACGACTCGTGCCAAGATTTTGTAAATGCAAGGATATGGAGTGATTTTATTAATATAAAGAACATTTTTATTATTTATATCTTCTCCGTAAAACGCTTTCCCGTAGAATTCTTCCCGGTAGAATTCTTTCCCGGTAGGATTCTTTCCCGTAGAGTTTTTCCCAGTAGAATTTTTAGTGTAGTGAATTTTATTGTGGTGAGTTTTAGTGTGGTGAGTTTTAGTGTGGAGAGTTTTAAAGTGGAGAGTTTAAGTGTGGTGAGTTTCATTGTGGTTTTTGTATTTGAGTTTTTTGTTTCATCTTTTTACCTTGTGTATGTGCTGAGTTATGTCGTTTGGAATGTTTAGTTTGTATGGGAGGTACCACACCCCTTTGTCCAATCACGCCCATATATAGCCTATGACACCCTCCATAGCATCCTGTTACAAAATTTCAGTTAAATCGGTTCAGCGGTTTAGACGTGATGCTGGAACAAACAGACAGACAGACAGATCGACAGACTGACAGACGGACCAAGAGTTTTATATATATAGACTAGTATTTCGTACCCGGGCTGTGCAACGGGGCACGGTTTTTTGGTGTTTATAACCCATTTTTTAAGCATAGATGTTCATTTTTGTTTTCTCTTTTTTGTTTTTGCTATTTTTTTGATTTTCTTTTTTTGCATTTTTTATTTCTGTTTCTGCTTTTGCTTTTATTTTCGTAATTGACCTTTTGTTTTTGCTTTATTTTTTGTAGATTTGTGTTTTGCTGTTGTTATTATGCTTTTTTGTTTTTGGTTTTGATTTCGTGTTTTTTCTTTTTCTGTTGTTTTTGTATTTTTGTTTCGTTTTGATGTTGATATTTATTTTTGTTTTAATTTTGATTTTGTGTTTTTGCTTTCGTCTTTGATTTTATTTTTGTTGTTTTTGTATGTTTAGTTTTTTTTTGGCTTTTGTTTCTGAGTACTTTGGTTTTTGTGTTTTTCCGTTTTAGATTTTGTGCTTTTGTTTTTTGATTTTGGTTTTATGTTTTTATTTTGTTTTTGTGTTTTTACTTTTGCTTTTGTTTGTGTTTTTGATTAGTGATGGGTTTTCTTTTCTTTTTGTGTGTTAGGTTTTTATTTTGTGTTTTGTTTTACGTTTGTTTTTGTGATTTTGCTTTTGTTTTTGTGTATTTGCAGTTTTACTTTTTTTTTTGTTAGTGCTGTAGTCTTTGTTTTTGTTTTTGTGTTTTGTGTTTTTGATTTTGTTTTTTTTTTAATTTTGTTTTGTGCTTTTACTTTTGTATTCGTATTTTAGCTTTTGATTATGTTTTTGATTTCGTGTTTTTATTTTTCTTTTCTTTTTGTATTTTTGCTTTTTATTTTTGTTTTGATTTTTATTTTTGTTTTAATTTTGATTTGTTTTGAGTCTTTGATTTTATTTTTATTTTTTTTTGTTTAGTTTTTTTATGTTTCTGCGTATTTTGGTTTTTGTGTTTTTTGTTACAGATTTTGTGCTTTAGTTTTTTGATTTTGGTTTTATGTTTTTTATTTGGTTTTTGATTAGTGTAGTCTTTTCTTTTTGTGTGTTTGGTTTTTACTTTGTGTTTGGTTTAACGTTTGTTTTTGTTGTTGTGATTTTGCTTTTGTTTTTGTGTATTTGCTTTTTTTTTTTTTAGTTTGCTGTAATCTTTGTTTTTGTGTTTTTGTTTTTTTTTTTAAATTTTGTTTTGTGCTTTTACTTTTACTTTTGTATTTGTTTTTATGCTTTTGATTATGTTTTTTATTTCGTGTTTTTTCTTTTGTTTTTGAATTTTTGTTTTATTTTGATTTTTATTTTAATTTGGATTTTGTATTTTTGCATTTGTTTTGATTTTATGATTTTATTTTTATTTTGTTTTTGATTTTGTTTCTGCATATTTTGATTTTTGTGTTTTTGCGTTCTGGATTTTGTGCTTTTATTTTTTGATTTTGGTTTAACGTTTTTTTTTGTGTTTTTAGTTTTGCTTTTGTTTGTGTTTTTGATTAGTGTAGTCTTTTCTTTTTGTTTTTGTATTTGGTTTTACGTTTGTTTTTGTTGTTGTGATTTTGCTTTTGTTTTTGTGTATTTGCTTTTGTTTTTTTGTTAGTTTGCTGTAGTCTTTGTTTTTGTTTTGTGCTTTTACTATTGTATTTGTATTTATGCTTTTGTAATATATATTTTTTTGTTTCATGTTCGTAGCTGGTTTAAATGCCCAGTTATATCGTTTTGAAATTATTATTTGAATTAAAAAACAGTTAAATATTGATTTTCTTTATGAACAAAATCCTTTTTTTTTTAATTTTAAAATCGGTATAAAACCGTAACGGTTAATATTGGATTTATGTATAACAGATCTTTGATTTGCAAAAACAAAGTAAGAGGAATCATAGAGTTATTCCGACCCCTGATTCTCTAATCACGAGCCCAAAAGTTTAACTGGTCATAATTTTGTTCAGATCCGTCCCAATTTTATTGGGTTTATTTTAAAATATTTGTGAATCAATGGCATTTAAAAAAAACAGAATGAGAAACCCTGTATATGAGATTTTAAATAAAATCTTTATGTCCATCGGAAAACCTAATAAAGATAGTGAATAAAAAAAAGTCCTTCATTTGTTTTAATACTGTAATTTAAACATTTTACAATTCTTCGAACTTCTTTTTAACATTTTAAATTATAGTATTTTTCACAACATACTGATAGTATTTCCTCTGTCTGACAGCATGTGACAAATGCTACTTATGAGTATCAAGTACGTCAAGGCAGAGCCATGTACAAAATAAGATACAAAAACAAACAATCATTGTATATTTACATGATCAGCTGAGTTACAAGTGTAGCATTACTATAAGTATCAACACAAATAATTCTCATTTTTTTGTAACTTAGTTTTTTTTTTCTATATTTTATATTTTTATTTCCCGCTATTTATAAACTCAACATTGAAAGTTTGAACTAAAACGTCAAAGTGACACATGACATGAGCAGCGCTCACTCAACAATGTACCTCCTCCCACACGAATGTCATCTCTTGCGCGCACACGCACTTTCGTGCAAAACAAACTCATCTCATTTGTGAACGACCGACCGATCGTCCGACAGACAGACTGACAGACAGACAGATAAATACTCTGCACAAAGGTACTTTATGTACTTTGTTTTCGTACTTAATACAATCAACATCCCGGATGCCATCTCTCTAAAAAAAAATGTGTTTTAATTTAATGCGAAGTTCCCGAAAAGGAAGTGACAGACGTTTGTTCGTTCGTCGCTCTGGCGGATGCTCGGGCGGACGGTTCGTTTATTTAGAGTAGCTGTGGATGCAAGGCAGACCAGACCAGACATAGGTTGTTTGGATGGCTGGTTGGATGAATGGATGGATGGTTTGTTGGACGAATAAATGAATGGCATCATTTGCAGTGTGATGAAATTATATGGTATTTTAAATGCAGTCACATTAGAGCGAAATTTTTGCATACGAAGAATTTTGATTTTATATTTACATATTTTATTATACACATGACAGAACCACATTGTATAGTGCCCTGTTAGAAATCCTGCCAAGTTTCTTAGTTTGTTTTTTTTGTTAGAAAATACAACCTATGAATCTTTTGGGTTATAGGTGCAAATAAGTTTTTTTCAGATTGTCGTAGTTTGGCTAGTCCCAACCACAATTGTCTGCACGGAGACAATTGTGTACTGATGATTTATGAATAAGACGGCCATAGAATATTTTATTTATGAATTATATGTATAATACTAAAAAAATGCAAAAATCATTGATACCAAATTCTAAATCACTATGGATTCACAATTTTTCCAAATTTTATTATTAATCATAAAATCAAAATAATAAATATATATTCATAACTTGTACGCAATTCACATAATTTCGCATAATTTGGCTTTCTTTTTCCATCTGGAGGCTGTGGATATTAGGTACAATGTATGAAATTTGAATCATGCATTATGAATAATAAATCATTAAGTAGTTCAGAACCTATTTCAATTACTCACGAGTGAAGACTTATGAATATATTGTACATACAACATGAGTAAACATAAGCATGATTTTTTTCAATTAATCATAATTATTCATTTTTACTACACCCAGGAAAAAAACATGGTAAATTAAAACATAGAAGAACTATAATTTATACCATTCAAATTGGTCAATAGGATGCGTCTTATTAGTTCAGTAATAATGAAACTGTTAATACAATGTGTGGTTGTACCATACATTTCAGGTATGTATAATTAATTTTATGGTCTAGTCGAATTACATTTTTTTAATAACACTGTTCGGCACAAAAATCGCCCCGTTTTCATTCATATCATTTTTATATAATATTAATGTGCTGATTCGAACGTAACGTTTTTGAGAAAAAGGCATTTTATGTTTTTTTGTCTTTTTCACTGCATGTTACAAACAACATTTTTGTTAAATTTGAAACATTTAGAAAATAAGGGCAATTTATGAAATCATCGGAAAACCATATTTAGTAAAAAATATATTTTATATTTCAAATCACTGGTAATACTAGAGAGAATATCTATTTGGACAATGGTATTGCTTTTTCTGTGTCCTTTCTACTTTTTGAGTTATGCTTTTAAAAAACCTAATTGTGAATTAAAATTTTTCTGTTCAGTCCTTTTATAAAAAAAGTTTTTTTGAAGATGCAGTGAGAAATACAAAAATCATAAATTGCATTTTTCTGAAAAACGTTACGTATAGGGAAAAAACTAAAAACGCAGTTCGAATCATTTTGCCAAACAGTGTAATTTATTAAAACAAAAATGTATTTTAATTAATTTATTGTATAATTTATTTTATTTAAATGTCGAAATTGATACTCACTTTTACAACACACACATAAAAAGACACTTCTCGTTGAAAAAGGTTTCAAAGTATCCAATAATTGATTGTAATACTTGAGTCGGCATTTATTTTTGTGTATGTTGCCATAATAGAAGTTCTATGTAATGTTTATTTTCTGTAATAAATAAAAAAAGTTATATATAATGCATTTACATTACATACATTGAGTCCAATGTCGCGTTTAATAATGTTGATTGTTACAAAAAAATAAATGAGACCATTTTTAGCAAACAAGCATAATGACGTACAAAACGAACATGTTTGTATTCGTTTTTATGTTTTTATACCCTACACTAAGAGTGAAAGGGTATATTCAGTTTGGTACGCCGTTTGTAACACTCAGAAGGAAGCATCTCCGGTATGGAAAATTATATATATTTTTGATCAGCATGACCTCCTGAGTCGATTTAACGATGTCCGTCTGTCTGTTGAAATCCCTACTACTTAAAAAATTTAAGAGTTAGATGGATGAAACTGATAATTTAGATTACTTATACACTTACGCTGTATGTGCGAAAAAATTGTCTAGATCGGTCAATTGTGACCTGTGATCTGACCACCTATATTCAAATACCACATTTATAGTCGGCTTAGACCGACTATAAATTTGATAATCCTAACTATCATAATAACACCTACTACAAAATGTCCCTACTTTAAAATTTCCCATGTGATCTAACATTCCCAACAGTTTTTTTACCACGTTTATTATTATAGGAGGAAACCATTAAAACAACAGTATTTATTCTACTAAAAATATTAATATTGAAATATTTTAATTTATGGTACTGAATTTTTGAAATACTATTGAATTAATTGTAGCCGCGGTAGCTCGAGCCGAAAGGTCCCCGGTTCAAGCCTGGACTGGGGCTAACAACATCTTTTCATAGAAACATTTTTCTATACCGCGCTACCTCTCGTCAGTAAGTGGCAAACCTACGAGAGTAAAACCATTGCCTATGAAAAAGCTCTCACCCGCCGTTCGGATTCGGCAATAAACTGTAGGTCCCACCACTTTGAGTACAAATATAACACGCACAGCTCAAAATGGTGAGAGAGCTCGCCCGAAGTTCTATACAGGACTGTAGCGCCAAACTATTATTATATTATTATATTGAATTAATTAGAAAATTTTAGATTTAAAAAGAAAAAAAACTCTTAATACATGAACCATAAGATCAATGGTCGTACCATTAAGTACTTAATGGGACATTTTCTTCTGAGTGTATAATCATATATTATGAATACAACCAAATCATTATGATTACCTATTTTTGGTTGGATATCATGATTAATTGTTGCAAAATTTATGCGTATAATACATGATTTATGAGAGCCTATCTGCTATCGTATTTTTCTATGTTGAATTAAAAGTTCAGTTTCGCCACGTCTATTTTTGTATCTAAGGGGGCTAATTTTAAAACATCCTTTCTTGGTGAGCGCTTATATCCAAATTTAATTTTTCCATGTCTAAGGGTTTTGGCTGGGCGTTGATCGATCAGTCAGTCAATAAATCAGGACATGTTCTTTTATATGTACCTTATAACGTCATTGTAGAACGAAAAGTCGCCAAATACATTTTTATGAAAAACTTAAATTTCGAGTTTGTTTGTAATATTATAAAAAGTAATTGATGCATTTTAAAAGTTGAAATATCAATTGATAGATTTACATTTTCTTATAATGTGGTAAAAAAATTGAGATCATTGATTAAAAATTGACAGATATATAAAGATTAAATGAATATTTGGCAAATTGAAAATGTATTTGGTGACTTTTCGTTCTACAGCGACGACATAAATTTAAAATTAAATATGTCGCATTATTGTAATTAAAATATTTCGAGATGATCTGATATTTCCCCTTTATGTTATATATTCATTGACATCCCGGAAATTGCAAATTTTCCGGTATTTGATTCTTTTCTCTTTTGTAATTCTATATGCCATTGTGTAGTTAATTTTATTATATTTTCTGATCAAATGCAATTTTTTATATATAATTGCTGGCATATTTCAAATGTTTTTTCGTGCACTTCTATTGTGGCACAAACCATTTGGTTATAATTTCTATTGCCTTTCGTGCAAGAATGCAAATTTCATCGGCTTCGGTGGCATTTGAAATTGAGAAACTTGGTTCTTGTTTGAAGATTGTTCAACCGCGACAGATGGATGTGCCAATAGCAGGCGATTTACAACTGAAATCACGCGAAACAGGGTTCAAACTTGTACAATGGAAAAAAAGAGTAGTAGAATCAAATAAAAAACTTCCTAAACTCTGAATATATTCAGTGAAAAATTATCTTATTTTTTTGTTTTCCATTAGGTTTCGTTAAGAAAGTATTTGGTGTATTCTACAACGACGACTTATAAATCATAAAAATCTCAAATTATTAAAATACGCCAAAATTGTAAAATGTAGTAAAATTGTTGTAAAATTGTAGTACAACATCGTTGTACAGTGCCAACACTACCAGCAAAATTTTGATTGATTTCATTCGTTCTTACAGCACAGCAACACAGCACGCCAGCTACAAGGCATCGTTCATCATCAGCATTGCTGTTTGCTATCGAAAGAGTTGCTATTGCTGCTGACTGCATGTTGCTGCAACTTGAACTCGTTCGGCAACAACTACATAAATAATAATGAAGTGTGAAACGCGCACGTTTCTCGTTTCTTGCAACTAACCAAACAAACGCAAACGAGTTTGTTGCACTTTCTGCAGTTGATGTTTCAACATTCAACGATGTGTTAATGTGCGACTGCACAACTAATTTCTTGCAACACAATTAACATAAATATTTATAAACACATTATTAACCCCAGGATGGCCGGCTGGGTCTCATTGTCTGTCTATCTGGCAAGACTAAATTTGGCTTTGATGTCGAATATCTTTTTTCCACGCCAAACAAAAAAGTTGCAACCTCTCCATTTCTATAACCTGGGAATTATCAAAGTCGAATGAAGCTGTTTTCGGCTATATTGGTAGTGCAAAACCTTTCTTTAAAGAGGAAATTTGCTTAATAAACCTACTTGGTCTGTATTGGACCACAAAAATGTTTAACTGTGCGAAATTGTGTGAAAGCACAAACAAAAAGAGTGTAATACTTCACAAGTCCTCTATCCAAACTCTCCTTCTGGGTCCCGACTGGAAATAACTTCCCTAGAGTTATATCCTTAAGACGAAGTTAGGCAATGACAGTTAATTGATGCCCATTAATGGTACAACTCCCAGATCTCGCTCTTTGACCATCGATTTGAGGTTTTCCTACATTCTTGGCTGGATTAATGTTCCCGTGCCGAAAATCTGCCAGCCAGATGGTCCCGGCGGTATCGAATACCTGATCACCTTCGATATAACTTTTGACCCCACCAGCGTATAGCAGAAACAAATTGGCTCTAGTTTTTGAGATATAGCTCATTTTAAAATTTCTCATTTTTATGCTCTTCTTTTATTTTTAAAATTCCAACAAATGTAAATAATTAAATTATCTTTTCGATATTAGACCCAGAAAACATAGTTCTATAATACCATAATTAACTTTTATGAGTGAAAAAATTTGTGAATAAAATACGTTATTACTTAGTGGACAAAAATGTTAAAAATGATTTTTTATAAAATATTTTATAGAGCCATTTAAAACACCATTCAAAATAATAAATTACGACTCAAATTTAAGTCGGCCAAAAACAGAATTAATTATCGTTAAAAACTAACTTGAATTATGGTCAATCTGTTGTGCATATTTTGAATATTTTGCATTTAATTTGCATATATTTTGCATAAAATAATAATAATAGTTTGGCACTACAGTCCTATAAGAACTTAGGCAGAGCTCTATCACCATTTTGAGCTGTGCGTGTTATATTTTTACTCAAAGTGGTGGGACCTACAGTTTATTGCCGAATCCGAACGGCGGTTGAGAGCTTTTCATAGGCAATATTTACTATCGTAGGTTTGCCATTTACTGTCGATAGCTAGCGCGGTATAGAAAAATGTTTCTATGAAAAGATGTTGTTAGCCCCAGTCCAGGCTTGAACCGGGGAACATTCGGCTCACAGTCCAACGCACTAACCATTGAGCAACCGCGGCTATATTTTACATATATTTTGCATATAGTTTGCATATTTTGTATATAATTTGCATATATTTGCATATTTTGCATATTTAAAGTTATTTATTTTTATTCGACCTTAAAATAGAGTAATGCAAAAACTAATTTGTCGGACTCTAGGTCTACCAAATGCAATATGTATTTTGCACTGGTTCAAAAAACAACAACAGTAATTGACAAGAAACCAAAAACTTGTTGGCCTACCGTACAGCTGTTTCGGAAACAGCCAAGCTTCCTCATCTTGTATGTAGTTTGGCTTAGCTAAACCTATAAGTTTACTTTGTATAATGAACAAAATGCGAATTCTGTTCTGCACAAAGCAACGAGTAAGCAAGCAGCAAAAACAGCACATGGGAAATTTTAAAGAAGGGACATTTTATAGTAGGTGTTATTATGATAGTTTGGATTATCAATATTATAGTCGGTCTAAGCCGACTATAAATACCCTACACATATGTGTGGTTACCATTCAAAGTGGTACTTAGGTCACCGTGTTATACGAATCTTGAAAATAACTACAAACTTGCGATCGCTGAAGAATTTCCATTCATTTGATACCCATATTTACAAATGGGTAGGTGTACCGAATTTCGATTTTTTTTTTTTGAGAACCACAAGTCATTTCGAGGGAAAACATTATTTTCATGTATTTGTGCACGAAGTCAATATATATTTGACCAAAAAAGTTTACCTAAGCACGTATAAAGTAAAATTGAGCTGTCGTAAATTTTATATGAGGTATTTGAATATAAATGGTCAGATCACAGGTCACAATGGACCGATCTAGCCAATTTTTCGCACATACAGCGTAGGTGTATAAGTTATCTAAATTATCAGTTTCATTCATCTAACTCTTCATTTTTTTAAGTAGTAGGAATTTCAACAGACAGACAGACAGACGGACAGACAGACGGACAGACGGACATCGGTAAATCGACTCAGGAGATCATGCTGATCAAGAATATATATACTTTTCCATACCGGAAAAGTATATATATTCTGGGTGCGGCGTACCAAACTGAATATACCCTTTCACTCTTAGTGTAGGGTATAAAAACCTGTATATTTTTTATAATTTGTACTTATTTTTTACATATTTTCGGAATATAATTTTGCATATAAATCCGCTCTCTAGTTATAACTACTAGATTAATTAAAGGCAACAGTTTGTTATTTGTTAAATTAAAATTTTCAAAATTTACAAAATCAGAAAATATAAATTTAACAACTAAAAAAAGTTGCCTTTATTTAATCTAGTATTTATAACTTTTTAACTTCGTAATTTATTTTCTTAAATGGGGTTTTAGAGATGATTCATGGCTCTATATAACGGTTCATAAAAATAATGTTTAAAGTTTTTGTTCACTAAGTAATTACGTATTTTGTTTCCATTTTTTTTTACTTTTTAAAAAGTTTTGTATTTATTTTGCTTATAGCTCGCAAACAAATTTTTTTCTCGTATAAAAGTAAATTTTTATGTTGTAGCGAGATATATTCTGCGTCTAATAACGAACAGATTATTTCCTTATTTTCTTTTGCTAGAATTTTAAAAATAGAAGAATAATGGTAAATTGAAAAATGGGCTATATCTCAAAAACTACAGCCAATTTTACAAAACTGATGTCATTTTCGAAATCAGCGCCACAATTGTATTCAATATTTACTGCAAATTTTAGTACACCAAAATTACTGTAGGGCAGTGTTATCAATACGTCGGACGAACTTTGTTCATTTCCGAAAATGTCTCAAATTTACCGTTTTACTGTTATAATTTTACGGTCGAAGGCTTTATAAGTGCGATATATAATAAGTATACTGCTTTAATTGCAAAATAACTAAAAATCCAGTTGATTCTTTTTATTTCAATTCTATAAAAATTACTCTGCGAAATCTAAGGGAGTACCATTCAAGAAATTCTCAACTGTCTTCCAATATGTAAGAAGTTTGAATAATGTTTTTCAAATGGGACGCTACAAAAGTAGAGCGACAGGGACAGCAAACGACGCCATATTTCTTGCCGCTCTTTTGACATTTCTCTTCAGTAAGTTTTGCCAACAACGAGTCGAAATTATTAAAATTTACTACCGAAATTCGGTAGTAAAAATTCGAAAAATCATCTTCAGCGATGAGGCTCATGTCTGGCTGAATGGCTTCCGTCAATAAACAAAAAAAGTGTTTTTGGTCAGACAGCAATCCACACGTACTCCATGAGTCATCATTGCATCCCGAAAAAATGACGGTTGGGTGCGGTTTATGGGCCGGCGGCGTCATTGGGCCGTACTTCTTCCGTGATGATGAAGACCGGCACGTTACTGTGAATGGGAATCGTTCAATGATATCCGAATATTTTTGGCCCCAATTGGATGATATGGACTTGGAGGACATGTGGTTCCAACAGGACGGCGCCACACAGCGAATGCCACAATCAATTTATTGGAAACCAAGTTTGGAGAACGTGTTATCTCACGAAATGGTCCAGTCGATTGGCCGCCTCGGTCGTGCGATTTGACGCCGTTAGACTATTTCCTGTGGGGCTACGTCATCGATTGATGAACTTCGTACGAATATCGAACGTGAAAAAGCAGCAATATCGGCCGATTTATGCTTGAAAACCGTCGAAAATTGGGTTCAGCGTCTGGACTTCTGCAAGCGTGCCCGTGGTGGCACCGGTATTGAAATCAGCATGACCTCCTTAGCGATGTCCTTCTGTTAAAATCACAATTACAGAAAAACTAGAAGAGCTAGATCAATCAAACTTTTAATTTGAATTACTTATATATCTACGCTGAACATGAAAATTAGCATTAGCGGTCAATTGTGACCTGTGATCCGACCAATTATGTTCATGTACCTCATACAAAATTAACATCTACCGATGAATTTTACTTATTACGTGCTATAGTTAACTTTGTTGATCAAATATATATATTGATTTTATGCTCAAATATATTAAAATAATAAATTCGGTGCACCTACGCATTTGTAAATGGGCCATTCCACACCAAATAGACCAAAAAAAAAAAATAATTGAGATTTAACATTTTCGATTTCAATGAAATTTGGGCAACTGATAAAGATTATTGAGATATGCACTGATCAATTTTTTTTATTTTTTTCGACCATTACTTCCAGAGATACAATACTTCAAAATTACAAACAATGGGCCAAAAATCACTTTTGTATGGTTGTTCACATTTCAATATCTCTTAAAGTAAAAATGGTAAAAACTCTGTTGAAGGCTCGTTTTAATGCTAAAATAACAAGATTTTAAAACAATTAAGTTGTAACTTCTAAACTTGAACATGTGGCCCGTGGTCAGTATCCAAAATGGATGTCCAAAAAAATGACCCTTTTTTTAAATTCTGAAATTCGATATTTTTCAGGAATTTGTATACAATTTTTGTTAACAATGGAAAAAAATAGTAGTAAGATTATTTTCGAAAAAAATGGCCGTTAACTTATATTTAAGTGAATGAAAAAACTGTATTAGTTATTATTTCATTTGAGGTTAACCTGATTAATAAGAATTCATTTGGAATCTCCCCATATTTTATTGGTTATAATTTATACTCCAACATTATTATTTTCAAACATCTATATAATGATATCATGTTATCGTCTAATTTAAACTATTTATAAATTTTGTTGTTAGAGCTCACAAATCATCAATTGTTGTCTATTACCCAAATCCAATTATATATGTTTCAGAAAATTGATTTATTTAACAAAAGTTCTGAAAAACTTTTAAATTATTTGTTTTTATGCCCTACACTAAGAGTGAAAGGGTATATTCAGTTTGGTAAGCCGTTTGTAACACCCAGATGGAAGTATCTCCGGTATGGAAAAGTATATATATTCTTGATCAGCATGACCTCCTGAGTCGATTTAGCGATTGAAGAGCTAGATAAATGAAACTTATAACTTAGATTACTAATATACCTACGCTGTATGAGCGAAAAAATTGGCGAGATTGGTCCATTGTGACCTATGATCCGACCACTTATGTTCAAATACCTCATATAAAATGGACATATAAAGATGCTTAGATAAAGATGCTTAGATAAAGATGCTTAGGTAAAATTTGTTGGTCAAATATATATTGGCATCATGCTCAAATACATAATAATAATGTTTTCCGGCGAAAAGACTTGTGGTTCACAAAAAAAAAAAATCGAAATTCGGTACACCTACCCATTTGTAAATATGGGTATCAAATAAATGGAAATTCTTCAGCGATTTAATGTTTGTAGTTATATTCAGGATTCGTATACCCTGGTGACCTATATATCACTTTGAATGGTAACCACACATATGTGTAGGGTATTTATAGCCGGTTTAGACCGACTATAATTTTGATAATACTAATTATCATAATTATACCTACTTTAAAATTTCCCATGTGATCTAACCTTTCCAACTGGTTCATTTTGAAATAATACCATTATTTAATCGAGTTAATAAAATATCCTCAAATATTTTGTATAGTCGTTCAAATATGTAAACTGGGTTCCATATATCCAACTTTCAAAAGCAAAAATAAAAACAATTTAAATTAAAATTTTCAAATGCATAATTTTTATTATTTAAATTTTATTTTCTATGATTTATTTTTGTAGTTTTACAAAATTTGTTTTATAATTAAATTAACAAAATAAAAGTAAAAAACAAAATTATAATTATTCATAAATAATACATTTTCTTAAAACTTATTATGCTAGTAGGACACTGACAAAGATATTCACCAAGTGGTGAAATATGCATTGCGACTTAATTTTACTCAAATATGAAGGTACATAAATTATTCATAGAAATTTCACTCTCAATACAATTCAAAGTTCATGCTTAAACACTACAAAATAGTACTAGAAACATACTTAAATTAAATACTAAACTATACAAAACATAAAACTCTATTTACAGTGTGAGCGCTAACTCACCACCGACACCACCTAATTCACCAACTACACAATGCATCAGTCTAGGAGAGTACGGCCATGGCTCGCGCCAGGCGCACCCGAAAATCGCGATACAGCATTTTGCCGCCCACGGGCACACGCGACAAATACATGTCCAGGCTCATGAGACACAGCGCTTTGCCGTTCATCGGGAATTTTTGCGCCAACTGCGGCGTCACCTCGAGACCCTCGGAGACGGCCATATTGATCAGCCACTTCCAGACATCGGCGCGCGTCCAATCACGCGGATCACTGGGCAGACCGTCGGAGCCGAGTTCGAGACGACTGCTGGACGTTGACATGGATTGGGCGGAGGTATGCAGTAAATTGTTGTGGTTGTTGTACTTGTTGTTATTATTAATATTGCTGCTACTGTTGCTGTTGTTGTTATTACTACTGTTGTTGTTGCTGCTGTTGCTGTGCAGCTGGTAAGGATGCTGATGCACGTAGGTGGCAGCGCGTCGCATGGCCGCCGCCGTGTTGACAACATCTGTCTTCGTCGACCATAAGTGCTGCAGCTCGTTCTCGTTGCGACAGCTGACGTTCACTTGCGACAGATCTAGCGGCGGTACGCGACCGGCGTATTTCGGGTAGCTGGACTCGACTTGCATGATGCGAATTTTGAGGGCGTTGGATGGGAACTGCAAAAAAAAAGGGCAAAGAATAAAAAAATTAGTATATTTTGTAAATTTTATAAAATAGATTTCATACTATAGTTACTTAAATAAATAATTTGATCATTGAAAAACTAAACCCTAAATTGTTAAAATCATAAATTTCATATTTTATATTGCGAAGTAGATATCGTCGTTGCAAGATATCGTTGCAAGAAAAATGTTGGGCAAAATATGTTTAAGTAATGATGCCAATCGATACATGCTTTAAAACCAAACAATTAATGTCTTTACACCAATATTTGTTCTTGCACCAATAAAGAGTTATAGCCAAAATGAATATTTTGAAAATCTTGTCATGCCAAAAGGGCGAATCTTTTCGTTTTTTTGCTATAACTCTTTATTGGTGGAAAACAAAATAGTGATGTAAAGGCATTTTTTGTTTGTCTTCAAAGCACCTATCATCATTATTTAAAAATAATTATCCAAACATTTTTCTGGAAAATGATAAAAATTCAAAAATAATTCTGGTGATCGATAGGTAAAAAACGAAAAGATTCGCCCTTTTGGCATGACAATATATTCAATTTTTCGAATTCGCCCTTTTGGTTTTGTCTTTTGTGGGTAGAAATACCACGATTTTGGCACAGTATACTTGAGGAAAAACTATATTCAAAAATGTAAATGTCAATGTCAGTACACATTCGCCCCCTTTGGCATGATAGTGACGATATAATGTATAAACATAACTCTAATATGTGCTCTCGTTTAATATTATTATAATTTACACAATTTAAACCGGAACCGTTTAAATTGTGCAATCGATCAATCACTCAATTCAAATATTTGACCCAAACAAAAACCACGATACGGCATGGCACGATCGTCGGTAATGATTACAATTAAATTGTTGACTCAATTGACGGACAATCGGCGAATAGAGCGAACAAAACAAAACACGAAGAGCGATCGACAGACGCGATCGTATGTAAAATAGTTAAATTAGTATCCGGACTAAAATAGACGGAAGTGCGGCAGCGATCTGAACCAGGTAGATAGATCGGTGCACTAAAAAAACAACAATAACAACAAGTACAATGGAAGTACAATGGAAGTACAACAAAATACAACAAGAACCATATCAATTGTAACTGCAAACATATGGTGGCGCGTAGGAAACCGGAGGTTAAACGAACGGATATGAGAAATATTTTTGAACTTCAGTGTCTCAGTTCACATTGCCTTGTATTGTACTCATTCCCTCGCTCGTATCGGGCTTCCTGTCTTTCTTAAACGGAAAACAAACAACAACAAAAATACAAACAACTTTAAGGTTTTCTAGTTACCGCTGGTTTACCATGTTTATGTTTCCCTTTCACGGTCAAGTATTTACGCGTAAGTGCTTCCGTAATGACTGTCTTTTGCAATTATTCAATTGAAGAAATGAATACTATAAAAATACACAACATATAGGCAAAGTAGAGCAGGTCTTCCTGTCTTCAGACATAACAAAATAATGCCTTTTTAAAAGGGGATATCTAATATTAAAAAAAAGGAAATGACAAAACACTTTTAAAATTAAATAGCTCATTTTACGTTTATATGAAAATTTAATTAAAACTGAATGATCAGAATATTGCATGCCCATGAAAAAATATAGCACACGACGTCAATGTATTGAATTAATATTATTTATTTTATAGAAACAATAATCTAAATAGTAAAACTGACAGTTAATGCCGGCAATTCATTCCAACCTAAATCAATAAATTGATACTGATCGTAATGACGTATTTTACAAGTCACACACAGCTTCATGAGAGCCACGAGCACAATTAGCTTGCGTCATAAATTCACGTCCCGCATGGTGTTGATTTTATTTTTAGACATTAAGATATATATTTTACAAGAATGATTAAAACAAAGGCAAAGCAAAACATAAATGTAGAATAAAAGGGTCAAAACCGACTCTCAATCTTTTAAAATATTGGAAATCTAGTTAACGTTCAAGTAACAAGAAAAAGGCATTTAAATGTTAACCAGTTTCAGACAATGTTTAATGAGCAAAGAAACTTTGAAAGGTAACATTATTTGTTTAAAGACCCTTTCATTAGAAGGTTCTTTTTGACTGAATCAAGTTAATCTTTCTCTTATACAAGGTGTCATAAAATGTAGATTTTTGACAAACTTAGACCGCACTACACCGGATACCATAAACCAAAAACCGAAACAAGACTTGTACAAAATAAAAGCCTTATCAACTTCTATGCATATTCTGAAAATGGTTTTATTTTCTTTAAATTTTAAAAATCTAAAATTAAAGTCGTTGGTGGTCAACATTGCTGGATCATTTAAAAGTTACTACATATAAAAACCAAAGATTTAAGACCATTAATGCTAATGTAATCGAGTCAGCATGGAGCTCAGACAATGCATGATGTATCACAAGTGAAGAGGAATGATTAAGCAGGGTTCAACATTCAAAAACTTTTAAGTATTGCGTGCGGTGAAACCAAAACATTAGAAAACTCCCACGGTTTTTCAATTTTCCTATGAGAACAGAGCTGAATACATGAATATCAGAAAAAACTTGCTGAGAAACAGCAGAAACCAAGTAATGTAAAGGGTAACAAAAAAAAAAAAAATAATACACGACATGATATCGAAACTAAAGAGCTTCACAGACGAAGCACTGAATTAGATGAAGGGTTGAAGAAGTAATAGAGATGTAGCGAACGATAGCGCTGAACGAAGATCACTCGAGTGTGAATGGGTTTTGGTCTGTATTTGATGGATGGCTGAATGAATGAATGGTGAGTAATAAGTGCTCGGATGGATGAGTTGTTGGTCAAAAGAAATATGTTTGGTTGGTCTCTGATTATATTGTGGGAAATTTATATTTCTCCATGACAAATAAAGCGTACAATTCAAATATAAAACTTATATAAAAGCGCTATCTCAATGTGTGACCTAGACATTGAATTAATGTAAATATTGGCCTTTTCACATATTATCGCTCATTAAGTAAATTTATTTACTATTTATACTAATATAAAGCAAATGCGCGATTTGCAATTCAATTCAATATTACATGTCATTAATTGCAGTTGTACTAAATTGTAGTTGTTGAACAACAAACATGCAAACATTATTGGCACGTTTTAAATTGTTGTTGAATTTTCAACAACACAGCAACTATATTGATAGACAATCTATATATATATATATATAGTAATATATATATAGATTGTACAAGGCAAGACTTTACATGCAGAGAAAAAAATAATCCTGATTGTTAGCATCATATAAAGAATAATATGTTTTTATGATTGTCGCAAACGTATAAAGTATTTGCAGCAATAATGTCAAGAGCAAATATGCTGATCTCATTCATACTGGTCACTAAAATTTCATTCTTTGGTTTGTTTTATTAGAATTAATATGATTGGAATAAATTGAAGCATATATAGTTGGATTTTAAATATTTGCAACAATCATTTAATATTTTTATAATACAAATCAAGTATTATTTTATTTAGAACTCATGATATGTATGACACAAACATTTTTAAAACGTGTTAATTTCGATGTGCATCGTTTATAATCTTAGCAATAATTTTGAAATCATTATATGTATCACTTTCACATTATTATGCAAGTCTTCTATAATTTCATCATGTTTTTATAATAGTAGCAAACGTACAATGTGTGTGAAGCAATAATGTGATGAGTAGAACATGCTGGCCTCGATCATATTGCTCGCTCATATTTTATGTTTTGGATGGTTTTATTATAATTAATATTATAATTAATATATTAATTTAGAAATTCTTTTATGATTGTGGCAAACGTACAATGTGCGTGATGCAATAATGTGAAGATTAAATGTTAAATGCTAGCCTCCATTATATTGTTCGATATATGTTTGGCTTTATTATAATTGATATGATTAAAATCGAGACAGATAGGATTTAAATGAAATTGGGTATAAGACTGGTATACACATTTTGAAAAAAAAATATGCGAATTAATTTCATGAAAAATAAAGTTATCATATTTTTTTGTCATCATTATAATTTTTTTTTTTGGTGTGTTTGAGTTTCCAAATCGAGTATTAATTAATAATTCATTTCATAACGTTTTTCAAGATATATTTTTATTTTTTAATTTAATTTTTAATTATTTCCGTACAGCAACTAGGTCAGTTTTTTCCCGCTGGGTTCTTAATAAGATGCAGCAACAAAGTCGAAATGCGTTGAAGAAGAAACGACAATAGTAATGAGCAGATAATTGCAATTTATGTCGTTTTTACAAACTCATCCGGTGTGCGAATAAATTGAAAATTAGTTTTCTATATTTAAAATTTATTTTTTGTTGACATAATTGTAAAAGTGAGAAAAATTTAAAATTGGAACAATGAAAATGTAATCGGAAAGTAGACATAATGGGTCATATTAATAATAAAAAGGATTTAGTTTTTGTACAAATTTTGATTGATTTTGTTTAAAAATTGTAGATCCCAATAGATTTTTGTGAGGTTGGACGAAAAATCAAAAATAATATGAATAAAAATTAAACTTGAACTTTCAAAATATAAAACTAGGGAATATGTTAAAGCTTTCGATCGAATTTTGTTAAATTTTCTATGAAATCGTTTTATCAACAAATGAATTCAACCACTTTTTGTATAAAAAAATTGAATTTAATAAATATTCTTGCAAAAATTGACTTTTGGCATGAGGTTGGAAGAATAAAATCGTTTAAATCGAATGGTTTACAAATTTGCCGGCGGAACTGCCATATTAGACTATACACACTCCCAATGGTTCTAAATATGTACTAAATTGTTCTAAAACAGTTCGAAATTGGTTGCAGTACAAACTACAACTCTTTTTATTTTGACAATAATAACCGAATAAGCGGTTGAAAGAACCGAATAAGTTGGTTTTACGAAGAGTTGGTTGGCGCAACAAATCTCTATTCTGTGTGTGATTATCTATTTTATAGTAAATGGAAGAATTAACTATTGTTTTTTCTTTGTACAACCACGAACCAAACGAAAACAAAATAATACAAAAATTGACTGCCAAAAAACTTTATACCAAAACAAAAATTAAACTGCTCAATATTATGCTGCCTTTTAAACACTAAATGAATGCGCTAAAATGCTGTGCCAAAGTAAATTTTGTATATTTTTCATTTAATTTAGTGCGGATGTCTTTTCTTAAGTGCTTCGCATGTGCGACCACATGAAATTTATGCAATTAAACTCAACTTTGTTTGTGGGTACTGCAAATAAAACAAAAATTGAGTTATAATAGAAAACCAAAAATAAAAGAGAACTACAGATGCTGCCAAATAAAAAGACTAATAAAAAGTTAACAAAAAAAATTAAAAAATCAAGATCACGCACAGGAAACGCAACATTTGAACTTTTGTGCAGTCATTTTTTATCACAACTTCCAAGCGCGAATTAACTCACATCAGCAGATTAATAAAAAAGGCAAAAACTAAAAAAATCAAAACACTTTTTAAAAGAAATATTGTCAAAACGTGCTGTGCGCCGTTGACATTGCTGTGCGAAAACAAAAATAGCAAAATGCAATATTTAAATTTTGTTATTAAGTACTATTTTCGTGGTGCATCCTGTTTGTGCATATTGCGCGGGCGGATGTGCGCCGTTTCGTCTGCAATGGCGCATGCGACTTCCGTCCGCTTAACGTTTGTGTTTAGTATAAATTTCATGGAATTTACTGAATTTACTGAAATTGCAAAATATTCAAAATTTAATTTATTAGTTATTTTAAATTTGGTTGCCTATTTAGTCGTTTAAATGCTAATTGCATTATTTGACTTGTTTGCTGCGGACGGGAAGTCCTGCTTCCTGCAATGCATTCCTTTATTTGGAAGCGCTGATTATGATGCAGTTGAGTCATGATTTTCTACAATGAAATAAATTTGCTTTGCTTTGTCGGCAGCTAAATTTATATATAAAACTTGTAAAAGTTTATTAAATACAGCCAGTTATAAAAAGTTAAAAAAAAAGGTTTATCTAGGAATAACTTAAATTAATTTGTAGGTCAAATAATTTTAATTTTTAAAATATTTTTTTTTTGTTCAACCTAACAATACTAAATATTAATCATTGTTGTGAAAAAATGTCAACAACATAATATATATATATTTTTTTGATATTTGTTGCCCTCTGTTTTTGCGATACAATCCATCCGTCGGATGTTATTTTAGTCAAGAATTTTCTGCACCCTTGTTGACGTTGTTGTAGTTGTTGTTGTTGTCGTCGTTATACTGTTGATATTGTTGTTGTTATAACTATTTCCGTATTACTGATACTTGTTGTCGTCCATGACTAATTCGAGCGACCGTCATTACTTATCAATGGAAGGGGGAGAGGACACAGAGACAGTCAGACAATTGCAGCGCCAGCAGCAAAAATTGCTCTGACGTACACATTAATCTTGTTGCTGCGGAGCAACAGCAACAGCTACAATTGGCGCCAATTGCTGCTGCCGCGCTTTTCAAACATTTTCGCTGCTGTCTGTAGCTACAAACAAACGCTATGTTTTATTTGTACAAAAATTGTTGTTCAATCTTAGCCCATAGTGTGAAACATTTCTGAGTTTTGCTTTGATTGATGTTGTTACCACGGGTGACATGAGAAGGAAGGGGGGGGGGGTGGTCGCGAACAACATGCGGCTCCATTCACCCAGTCAATAACACCGGCAGTCTGTCACTTGGTCCCTCATCAAGTCACCCACCCAGCGCGAAGTGGCGCGCGCACGTCGCATTTGGCGGCGCTTTTCTTCACGCCCGATCGCGCGTGATTTATGCGCCGCGCTGTTTTTCACGCCTGCAAACGTGTGGCAGACGCCAAGACACGCGCCATAAAAATGCGACTTTGTTATGGTTTAAATTTTAGGTTGTTGTTCTTGTTGCTGGAATTGTTATTGCATTCAATAGGAAGTTGCTACCATGCGCATTTTATGTTGCACGGATGTGGCAACATCATTTAATGACTTTGCCTTTGTTTACGGTATTCAAAGTGTATGCCGAATTGTTTAAGAATTTCTTGCAATTAACAAGAATGTTCCAAAAAAATATAAAAATATGCAGCAGCAGCTGCCATGTTGCTGTTGCGTGTTCGAATCGACAGCAGCTGCTTTTGCACATCCTCTGAATTTTAGTTTTTTTTTCTGTTGTTCTTTCAACGTTCAGTAGTTACTTTGTAAATGCTGCCCGCATACCGCCAATTTATATGTTCGACCATCCCTCATCTACCTTTTCTTTCTTCTTCTTCACTGCCACTAACATTGTTGGCTTGGCTCATTCTTGATTCAGCGCATCTGCGCATGCGCGCGCATTCAGCATAAATTTGTTGCTGCTCGTCCTTGCTTTGCTGCTGCTGCCACAGCTCTTTATACAGCTTTCCTTGCTTTTAACCCCAAAAACGTTGACTCTTCCTTCGTCGTTCAAATGTCGGCTTTTTGCAGCTGTCGTTGTTGGAATTCTTAATTTTTTATTCTTCGTTATTTCAAGTCATGCACAGCGTGGCAGCGAATATATAAAAAAAATTCAATATTTTTTTACAAAAATTAAATTTTTCATTTGTTGTCTTTGGTCATGGTTGATGCAATTTTTTTTTTTTGAATATTTATTATACAAATCAATTTATTTTGAGTTTTGAAATTAAAATTTTGCTCGCCCACAATTTTAATGCAACATTCATTTATCAATTTTACAAAATAGTCTTCAATGTCAGTCTGCAAATGGCGGGCAACGCCTTTGCCGCCAGCGGAAATGCAAAAATAGCCGCCGCCGCCTGACAATAAACAAAAATGAGCGGTGCATATTTTTGCGAAAAATTCTTTATGTTTAATTATCGGCTGCCAAGTTTTATGCCATATAAAATAGAAGTGAAATATTTTGAAATTTATTTTTAAATGTTTAAAATTTTTAGAATTTTTAATTTAAAATTTTTGAAATTGATAAATTTTATATTTATTAATAAACATAGCATAGTTTTATTTAATTATTGTTTATATTTTTAAATATTAATGAATTATTGAATTTTTTCGAATGTTTCACAGACGACATTTTTTTCCTGACGAATGTTTTGTCAACCCCTACAGCACGAATATTGCTGCAATACTGCTGCAATCTTGCAACAATATTGCTGCAAGATTGTAGCAATATAAGTGCTGTAGGGGAAGTGTCAACGCAATTTAGAAAAATATTTCGACATATTTCAAATAAACAGAGGTTTAACTTGTATAAAAAGCTGTTTGTTTTCGACCCGTTCCCTAAAATATACCGTGAATCTGCCAATAAAATACCACAAAATTTGAAATTTTTAAAATATTCCATTTATTTGTGTATTTGTCGGAAATATGCTCGAAATATTCCGGAAAAATGCCAGAAATTTTGTCTCGGGTTCCCAGTCAAAATTTTGGGCAGTGAAGCCGTTTAGAATATGTAGGGAATCTGCCTTTAAACTTCTGTAAATTTGATTATCTACCATATACTTTCAAAAAAAGTTACCGAAATATTACTAAAAATCACAGAAACTTTGGCTGGTATTATGTATTTCAATTAGAACTAATAAAATTTGGAATTATATGAAATTGGGACATAAAAAATACTAAGACGCAACTTCTATAATAATTTCTAATTAACAAAATCGTAGGCAACTCGAAATTTACGTTCTTCTCAAAGTAAAAAAATCATCAAACCCTAGTAGAAATATTTACTCTATTAGGAAAGACGTGATCTGGTATTAGATCATTTCAATCATGTAACCAGTCAGGTTCTGACAAGGTAATAATACAATGATCAGTTCGCAATGATGACTCTTAGCATAATTTCTATTTAATTCCGTATAATAATGAGGTATTCCTAATACTAACAAAGATTATTTATATTACTAAAGAATAATTTATAGTATTTATAAAGTATTCATGATATTTTTGAATATACTCAACAATATTAATCCAAATTTTTATAAAACATTTGTTAGGTTTAACTTCAACAATAACGATTTAGCAAAAAATGCACTTAAAGCAACTTTTTAATTGCCTTTTAAGACCTAAACAAAAACGCATACTACATATTTATAAAGTAAATAAAATGAAATTACACAAAATAAAATCATAAAACTGATTTCATTGCCAGCAGACTAATTGACCTTTTAGAGAATTAATAAATAATAAAAAATAAATAGCGCGTATTTAAAAACCATTCATAGTCTTTTAATCAAGCATATGGAAAAAATGAAAAATACCTGCTTTCAAAAAAAATAGTTAACCTTCATTTGTGAAGGTCTGTCGAAATCAGCGTCACATTTATAGTAATTTATTTTATAAAGTTTTTTGTTCGTTAAACAAAATTAAAAAAATAAAAGTATACAAATGATTTTTCGCATAGTAAAATTGCATGTAAAATATGAGAAAACACTTTAAAAATGTTGTTATTTTACAATATTTATTTGTAAAAAATAAATAAATTAATTTGTGTCAGGGTGCCGCCGACGTTATCAAATGTTTGAATTGTGTAAAGAAAGGTAAAACTACGATAACGTACACCGCTCAGTTTACTTAAAAAAAAATTGACACAGTTCTTTTTATTTACTTTTTGATTGATTGATCGATTATTGAGGTTCTAAGGTAGCCGTCATTAACCAGAAATATAAATAAACCAAAAAATATCGTTCTTAACAAAAGACCTTTTATTTGATCCAAACACTTTATTTCCGACTCATGCATTAAGCATTTAATGATTAGAGTCTAGTGTTTGGTAGAAATACAAAAAAAAAAAAAAATCCAATTTCCAGCATTTCCGTCAAATAACTCTTTTGCGTTATCAGAACGACAACGGTCTGACGCGTTATTTCTTATCATTGCTAATTCACAGCAGTCAGCTGTTATGTGCTTTCTGTACTACAATATTTCACAATAATCATTTGGTAATGGAATTTTATAGATTGTTTGTTGGCGGATGCATTAAACATTTTTGGACTTTGGTAGTAGAGATTTTTTTTTTGTTATTTTAAATATTTTTCATATTTTTCAAGGAGTTTTTTTAAAGCTTTCACGAAAAATACTAAATTACAATTTGAGTTCTACTATTAAGTATGAGTATCAAGAAATCAGAAAAATACTTAGTTTGAATTCATTTTTCCATATCCTAGGAAAAACTTAAACTAAAATTAACCTTTTTTTTTGTATAGCATAAATTATTTTACAATTCGAAAATACCATTGTTTACTACAAAATGCTATTGGAAAATACACTCAATACCATTTTTGTATTTAAAGCGAAAAGTTTTACTTTAATGGTAGAGAAAAAACTCTTTACCATTAAAATAAAATTTTAATTCTTGAAGAGTTTATAAAAACAAAAACCAAAGTTTTCGTATATATAAACGTCAAAATACAAATTGAAACAAAGACTTCAAACATTTCAATATGAATACGATTAACATAAAATCAAAGAAATACAGAAAATAATTGAAACCAAAAATTAATTTGAGAATGTATATCGTCGTTGTAGAACGAAAAGTCACCAAATACATTTTTAAAATGCCAAATTTTCATTTACAAAAATCTTTATATATCTGTCAATTTTTAACCGATGATCTTTTTACCTTATGATAAGAAAATGTAAATTTATCAATAGATATTTCAACTTTTAAAATGCATCAATTACTTTTTAAATTATTAATCAACAAACTCAAAATTTAAGTTGTTCATCAAAATGTAATTGGTGATTTTTCGTTCTACATTATTAACATTATTAACCTTTTTTTTTTTGTATAGCATAAATTATTCTACAATTCGGAAATACCATTGTATACTACAAAATGCTATTGGAAAATACACTCAATACCATTTATTAATTTTTGTATTTATAGCGAAAAGTTTTACTTTAATGGTAGAGAAAAAACACTCTACCATAAAAACAAAGTTTTCGTATATATATTTTCAGAAATTCGACTTACGTAAAAATACAAATTGAAAGAAAGACTTAAAACATTTCAATATGAACACGATTTACATAAAATCAAAGAAATACAGAAAATAATTGAAAATTAAATTATGAAAGTATATTCGAAATACGCGGAAATCTAAAATATGAACATACCAAATCTTTTATATATTATTTAAAATTTTCAATAGTAATTATAAAATATGTTTTAATCCATATTAGAAATGTAGGAATAATTTTAAAACGGTACAGAAATAATTGGCGTATTCACAGTTCGCCGTATTTTAGTCTGGTATTCGTACCATGTAGTATATATACGACACAATAACACAGAAACGCGAATTTGTTGTTGCATCCCTTATAACAGTGAAATATCACAAGTGTTGTATTTGGTGAAATGAATAAAAATTTTGAAATTAACACCAAATAGTGCACATAAAATTGTCTTTTTAAATTGAGGAATATTTATGATACTTTCAAAAAATCCTAATTTTATAAGAATCATTTATTTTACGAAATTTTTTAACAAGCATAAAAGTGGTGCTCACGTACAATGACGTACCAATACAATTAAACTGTGAATACGCTAAATGAAAATCTATTCTAAAGTTTGTAAAATGTGCGAATTATAAAAGTACGAGCACATATATGAATTTCAGTAATACTACGAAATAAGAATCTCATCAAACTGAAGGATTTTAAACCCAAAATTAGCCAAATTATTTTAATAGTAAACCATAAATCAGATAAAATATATATATAAATTAAACCTACCGTTGAGTAAAACAGCGTTATAATCCACAAAAAATGACCACAAACCGACAAAGTGTCGTATCAGCTAAAAACGATATTTGTGGTTTTTGGCGTTTCTTAAGTCTGACGGTTGCAGGCAGGAATAGATGACGGCCGACAGTAGTAGAATGGTCAATGTTCGTTAGGTCAACAGTACAGATTGCCGAAAATGACAGCGACGACGATGATGATGATGATAACGTATGACGTGTTGCTGATTAAGTGCGGACTGAATCCGTATTGCGGCGTTGGCGGCTGAATGAATTTCCGTACGTAGAGCGCGCGTGTGTGTTAAATGAGTTTTTGTGGGTTTTTTTTTTATATAGTGTTGATTCGAGTATCTATATCTGCAAAATGTTGTATATTATATGTATTGTTGTTGAACTTCCTGCGTTTAATTTATAATTTTTGTAAGTTTGTTTTGTTATTAAAATAAATACTAATGGACGCAATTTCGAATTTTTTCTATATTTAAAGCAAATAATTTTTTATGCACTTTTTTAAGATTTTCACTTTGGCGGCGCTAATTTCACTGAATTAAATGCTATTTTTATTGCTTTTGTTAAAACAATTAAAACTTTTTATTAAAATTATTTTTTTTTATATTTTAATTTACTTTTTAAATTGTTTCTCTTTATTTTTTGCTTTTAATTATTTCTTTCACAAAGAAATCTGCACGTTCGTTTTGCTCTGATTCATTTAAGATACTTTTTGTTGTTGTTGTTGTGTCTCGTTTAAATTTTTTTGCTTTTATTTTTTTTCAAGTCATAAATTTCGAAAGTTTAATTTTTTTTTTCGTATTTTTTCTATTAAATCGTGTTGCAGCTGATGTTTGTAGTTGCTGTGCTCAAACGCGACTGCGCAATGTTGTTTTTGTTGCCGTAATACCCTCGCTCGTAAGTAGGTAAATCGTAAATCCAAAAAGATTTTCGTCTAAAATTTTATTTTTAATTGATTTGCATTTTTTGCTTCGCGTTTACTTTTTGTGTTTCGCGTACTTGTTGTATCTATGTCAGCGCATTTATCGTCGTATCGCACAAAAAATGTCTCAACGTTGTCTTGCGTTGCTTCACTGTGCAGCTCAAAAATTCAACTGATGCCAATCGCTGCCATGCATCGAGTTTTGTTGCCGAAAAACAATTTCTCGGTTGGTTCGATCGATTGTTTGGTTGGTTGTTCGTGCGTTCGCTCTTCTTCTCTCCCGCTCAGTGCATTTAGTTGTTCTCATTTGTTGCGTCGATCATTCAAACATGTTGCGTACGGTGGGCGCATTTGAGGTTGAGGTTCTGTAGGTTTTTGACCTGATGGGTTCGGAAGGGTATTTTTTTGTGTTAAGAGGGTTGTTTTGTTATCATTGAAGTCACATATGTTGCTGCTGAGGGTGGTTGTTACCATGTATAGTGCTCTTCTTTCTTATCAGCGTTATCAATTTTATATGGAAAGCAAATTGGTATGAAATGTATGTAGTAGTAGTATTGAAATGGTATTGGACATTTGTTAAAACTACTCAATAAAAAATCATTTTTTTTGGGCTTCTTTTATTTTTAGTATTCCGGTACTGAACATAGACAAACTTGCGCTACATGGCACAATAGACTGACAATGGAAAATCATCATTTGGAATCGAGAGGAGGTTACCCCCTAGAAATGCTCTATTGGATGAGAAATTCGATGTGGAGAATTTTCAGCGAAATCCGAATATGGGAAATGGACCCGCCGGGACATCAAAGTAGGCGTTTTCGTACCTAAATCAGCAATTTCAAAATTGAATTGAAATGATGTCTCTCAAACGCAATAAACTAAAAATGTGGGTATGTCATCTGTTGGAAAATTTTAATAGATTTTCAACAAACTATAAATGAAATAAATCTGATTAAAAAATACAAAAGCAGCGTTTATTTAAACAGACACCCTTTGTTTTATACCCATTAAGCAATTTAGGAGCGCTCTGAAATTGGAGTCATAAAGGAGACCAATTTTTGAGTGTTTTATGAGCCCTCAGAAAAATTACTCTTAAAAGAATCTCATTTAAGACTGTTTTCGGAGCTCTCAAAAATATTACTCATAAAAGATTCATATTTAGGAGTTATTTAGGAGCCCTCATAAATTAGACTCCTAAAAGCATCAAAAAATAAAATTGTTTCTGAGCGCTCAGAAAATAGACTCATAAAAGTTCTATATTTTAGAACGTTTTAGGAACGCTCCAAAATTTTACTCATGAAAGAGTCCCATTTATGAGCGCTTTAGGAGCCCCCTCAAATCAAACTCATAAAATCATCAAATTTAGGAGTATTTTAGGAGCACTCAGAAAAGGGAGTCATAAAAGTATCTTATTTATGCTGGCTTTAGGAGCCTACTGTTTAAATAAAATTGAAATACTTATATTCGTTTCTAATTTGAAATCAAACGAAACCCATTAAGCAATTTAGGAGCGCTCTGAAATTGGAGTCATAAAGGAGACCAATTTTTGAATGTTTTATGAGCCCTCAGAAAAAATGACTCTTAAAAGTATCTCATTTAAGACTGTTTTCGGAGCTCTCAAAAATATTACTCATAAAAGATTCATATTAAGGAGTTATTTAGGAGCCCTCATAAATTAGACTCCTAAAATCATCAAAAATAAATTTGTTTCTGAGCGCTCAGAAAATAGACTCGTAAAAGTTCTATATTTTAGAATGTTTTCGGAACGCTCCAAAATTTGACTCATAAAAGAGTCTCATTCATGAGCGTTTTAGGAGCCCCCTCAAATCAAACTCATAAAATCATCAAATTTAGGAGTATTTTAGGAGCACTCAGTAAAGGGAGTCATAAAAGTATCTTATTTATGCTGGCTTTATGAGCCTACTGTTTAAATAAAATTGATAAACTTGTATTCGTTTTGAATTTGAAATCAAATGAAAAATAATAAAATATTAGTGTAAATTCAATGCACAAATCTACATATTTAATTTTTTGAAATGAATGCATTTTCTCACGGATGTCTGGAGTAAGATAAACATGAACATGTACTATGTTGGATTTATTTCAGACACATTCTATATTTCTGCAGAAAGAAAAACTCCAAAAATGATGTAATTGTGGTGTATGGAAATTCTCAAAAATGTGAATGTTTAAGAATATTTTAAAATGATCAAAAATATGCGGATTTTGGCGCTCTTTAAAGCGCAATTTCTGTAGCCTTTTTGGGGTCTTTTTAGAGCTCAAATATGAGAGTTTTAGGAGTAATAAAAGTGTCAGAAATATGAGGGTTTTTGGGCTCATAAAATGGTGCCTCTACCCAGGGGTTGGGAGTCCTTTTGGGCTCTTTTAAGTGCTCATATATGAGTATTTTAGGAGTTATATAAGAGTCAGAAATATGAGTGTTTTTGGGCTCATAAAATTGGGCCCTCTACCCAGGAGTAGGGAGCCTTTTTGGACTCTTTTAAATGCTCATATATGAGTATTTTAGGAGTAATATAAGAGTCAGAAATATTAGTGTTTTTGGGCTCATAAAATGGGGCCCTCTACCCAGGAGTAGGGAGCCTTTTTGGACTCTTTTAAGATCTCATATATGAGGGTAAAACTCATAAATATGACACATTTCGGAGTCTTAAAAGACTCATAATGTTTGCTGGGAAAATAATAAAATATTAGTGTAAATTCAACAGACAAACCTGCATATTAAATGGATTTTTTAAAATGAATGCATTTTCTCACGGATGTCTGGAGTAAGATAAACATGAACATGTACTATGTTGGATTAATTTCAGACACATTCTATAGTTCTGTAGAAAGAAAAACAACGCGGATTTTTAAGGCGTGTGCACTACCCATGCCTTTTTAGAATCCTTTCAGTGCTCAAATATGAGTGTTTTAGGAGTAATAAAAGTGTCAGAAATATGAGGGTTTTTGGGCTCATAAAATGGTGCCTTCTACCCAGGGGTTGAGAGCCTTTTTGGACTCTTTTAAATGCTCAAATATGAGTGTTTTAGATGTAATAAAAGAGTCAGAAATATGAGGGTTTTTGGGCTCATAAAATGGGGCCCTCTACCCAGGGGTTGGGAGCCTTTTTGGGCACTTTCTAGCGCTCAAATATGAGTGTTTTAGGTGTAATAAAAGAGTCAGAAATATGAGGGTTTTTGGGCTCATAAAATGGGGCCCTCTACCCAGGAGTCGGGAGCCTTTTTGGACTCTTTTAAGTGCACATATATGTGGGTAACACTCATAAATATGACACAATTAGGAGTCTTAAAAGACTCAAAATGTTTGCTGGGTATTTTCATCAGTCACGCCTAGCATGAAACACTTTAAAGTCAAAAGTTCGATTCCCATTTAAAATTTATTTTGAATATGTTTTTGACATCCCTTACCATTTTTTCGGATGAAATAAAAAAAATAGAGTTTTTAAAATGCATTAATGCATTTTTTGATGCAATTTTTTTACTATTTATAATTAGTTTCAATAATTTAATATCATCTTAAAATAATCGCAAGTGATGTTAAAAACATATTTAAAATAAATTTTAGATGGGAATCGAACTTTTGAGTTTAAAGTGTTTCAGGCTAGGCGTGACTGATGAAAATATAAAATGAAGGATATCTGTTTAAATATTCACTGCTTCTGTATTTTTTATCAGATTTTATTTTTTGAAAAGCTATTAAAATTTTCCAACAGATGACATACCCACATTTTTAGTTTATTGCGTTTGAGAGACATCATTTCAATTCAATTTTGAAATTGTTGATTTAGGTACGAAAACGCCTACTTTAATGTCCCGGCGGGTCCATTTCCCATATTCGGATTTCGCTGAAAATTCTCCACATCGATTTTCTCATTCAATAGAGCATTTCTAGGGGGTGACCTTCAAAATCAAACAATCAGATTTTTTTTTCATACAAAGTCATTGTCAGTCTAATGGCACAACAATCATTTTTAGCATTTTTACCACCAATTAATAGGAAACCTGGGGTAAAGTGGGACATAGGGTAATGTGGGAAATTGAAATTTTTGGACATGTTTTTGTACAATTTGAGAATTGTTTAGTCAAGTGTTTCTTAATATAGCTTCAACTTTTTCATCCATGGATATGATCAAATTTTATATCATTTCGAGAACATTTGATGTTTTTTATGTTTTTGTTTTTAAAGTTTTTTTTTATGTGCTGGTGTTTGCTTATCAAAAAATGAGAATGTTTATCGTTTCTAATTAAGACGGTATGTTTAAATGTTTGCATATTGTATATCTTTCGAAATACAAACGAGTTTTCAAATAATTTAACATTGCATAAATAGTGCTAAGTTTTGTTCAAATTGCGATATTTTGAGTACAGTGGTAAACATTTTCTGGGGTAAAGTGAGAAACATAGTTTAAGCAATATTTGTTGTAATTTTAGTGAAAATATTGTGTTATATGAATTATTCAATAGGTTTAGCCAAGAAAAAAGTTTAATTGTAGTCACAAACCAATTAAAAGTAACATTTTAACTTCTACTAAGAAAAGGTCTGAACTGTAGAAGAAAACCGTGAAGCGAACCTTTAACAGGAGCAGAATATATCGGTATATATACTTCAATTTCATCAGAAGAAGACATTTGTACAATTTAAATGAGTAAAATTACGCAGAAATTAAATTTCAACAATTTAGTGAATTTCATGTATATTTGAAATGTGTTAATTGACGACCAGCAACTACACCTATCTCCATTGTCACTCAGAATATTCTGACTAGCAGTAAATTCACATTTATTTTTTCTTATTTTCTTAACATAAATACTGAGATGTTTATAACTTTAAAAATGTGTCTTCTTTTTTTTCTATCATTACCATTTCTGTTTTATTACCTAATTATAATTTTTTATCTTTAATATATTTGACTTTGCTATGAAACAACAAAATATGAAAAAGAAAGACTAAAATAGCATTTTTGTAAAAATTTTGAAGTTTTCCACTTTACCCCAACATTTTTCAACAAGTCCGAAATTGAGCTGTTTTGAAAAATCGCTCTAAAATCAATTAAAAGGCATATACATTTTATTCTGTTAATGCAAAAAGTTAGATCATGAACCAGTATTCCATGGACTCATCAAAAGAGTTTAAAAAAATACTCTAATGTACTTTTTTGGAAGTAAATCAAAACCATTTTACCCGAGACAGCACTACTATATACTATATTATACTACTTTTGACTAAAAGATATCGTCGTTGTGGAACGAAAAGTCACCAAATACATTTTTATGAAAAACTTAATTTTCGAGTTTGTTGATTAATATTATAAAAAGTAATTGATGCATTTTTAAAGTTGATAAAATCAATCAATAGATTCTTATCATGTGGTAAACAATTAAGATCATCGATTAAAAATTGACAGATTTATAAAGGTTTTTGTAAATGAATATTTGGCATTTTAAAATTGTATTTGGTGAATTTTCATTCTACAACGACGATATTGAAACTAAATTTTATCGCATTCTAATTTTCCGTGTATATGAAAAGCAAGACCGTCACAAACTTTTCATGTACCTCATAGGTGTAGGGAATAAAAAAAACACTTTTAAAACCCTTTAAACTATATATAAACTCTAGAGTGGCGGCGCACAGTGGTGCTGGCGAAAACCTCAAAAGTCAAATTGACCCAGACCATAATTTTTTTTTCATTGTATAGTAAATTAATTTGCCTAAAATGTTGCTTCAATCAATTTATGTCATATCCCTGCAGTGAAATCTAAACTAGTAGAATAAATATGTAGTATTTATATTAGTAACATGTTTCTAGATTAGTAACTAGTTAAAATGGATGCAGAGAAATCCAGTTAAAAAAATTGTTTCGTAGAGGAACGTGTCAAAATTGTCAAAAACAAAATAAATTTTGAAATACAAATTACATTTCATTTATTTATTTTGTCGGAAACATCTTTCTTTTTAATTTTGTGTTGGGTTCCATCGTGTGACTTGTTTTATTTCTTTCCGCTCATAAAATTTCACAAATAACCTATTTGAAAGGCATTTAAATATTTGAAGGGGTTACTACCGTGCCTTGACAAAAAGCCGCACCAGTCTTTCTTCCTACGCAGTCCACCATCAAGTCTCATTTCAAGACATTTCTTGACTGGAGCAATTTCATCCATTTGTCCCACATGACCTAGACAGCAAAACTGTTAGATCTTGATACGCTTGACTATATCAATTGTCGTCGAACACCTTACAGCTCTAGTGTTCCAATAGTAACCAGTTTAAAGGAGGATTAAAAGAAGACTGACTGTAAAAAATTACTCTATGGACTGGTTACAAGAAACTAGTTTAAAAACTAATTAAATGAGCATTAAAAAAATTACAGTTCATTGTATAAAAATGGGGTAGAATTTGGGCTAGTTGAGTGTCTACGGAGAACTAGAACAATACTAGTATACAACTAGTCCTTTACACTGCAGGGATGTGTACAACTTTACCCCACACTCTCTCAGACACAGAGAATTTTTAGCAACAATTGTAGGAAAAAATATTGTCAAATTTGTGAACAATTTTTTAATACGTTTATATTGGAAACCATAAAAATATTTTTTTTTAACGCAGTCATACTTTCATGCAGTTCATACTTTAGATGGAAAAAAAGCTGGAGTAAATTTACTTTTTTTATTTTTTTTTTTAATTCAGCCTTATCATGAATTCCGGAGGAATTTCTATTAAATTTATTTTAATTTATTGAAAAAACGTAACTTTTTATTTGAATGAAAAATTTTCGAATTCTAAAATTATTTGAAATTAAAAACTTAAAACTAATTTTTGTATCAAAAATATTTAAAAATAACAAGTATTTTTGTAGAGTAGTTTTGGTTACAGATCATTAATAAGCTTTTAATTTGTATATTTATATGATAAAATTAGTTAAATTCCCCAAGAAATTGTAGGCGAAAAAATTCGGGGGAATATTTAGTTGTACTCCTCATACAATTTTGTTTATGATAAGTAGATTTTACCCTCGGATTTTTTCGAATACGTATTTCAAAACAAAGATGAAAACAAAAACATTCGGGGCATGCTCCGATAAACTAATTATATTGTTATTCAGTACACATATTTAAATTTTCAAAACACTAATGATAATGTTGCTTTTTTTGCCTTTTCGGATTTATTTTCATTTCATTGTAGCTCTATTAATTTCCAATCAAGATGAAATTTTGAGAACTGCATTATATTAACGAAAAACATTCTACTATAAAGTTGCATCACTGTAACTCCCGTAATTCAGAACATATATTTATTTAATCATTTCAGTTGTATGGGCGGTACCACGGCCACTTTTAAAAATCTACATCTAAATGTTGATTATTAAATTTTCATACAATATTAGTCAATTTTCATACTTATTTTTCTAAAAAGAATACAATTTGAAGTTTTCGCTAACTTTTGGTACTCCCTGGCCCACTGTACGGCGTAAGCCTCACATAGACCAGGGTAGTAAACAAATAAAATAGGTGTTAAATATTTTAAATTCAAAATGCTTGCTAATATTTTTGAAGTACCTAACACTTTTTAAGTCATTTAAATTCAAACTTGGGTAAGTTTTCATCCCCGCTCATTGATCTTTGATGGTATTCTTAACACAATCAATTCCACTTTTAATCAAGTTTCTTTCTTATAATGTAACCTTTTTCAAATGACAACATTTTAAATTAAATATGTTAATTTTTATATGACAGTATTTTTCCTGTGTGCATTTTAGATTAATTAACAATTTAGTGTACATTTTTCAATTTCCTTAATTAAGATCACATCCTTTGGAGGGCGGAAATATAACCCACAATTACTACTAATTAAATCGAATCTTTTAAAAAACATACAATTGCTCTAAAATGCAGACATCCCGCAATTAAATTGCAACCTCAAGATAACCTCAATAAACTTTTGAAAATATCAAAATATGTAAAAAAAAAAATATAAATAATGTGGGCACGTCAAGTGCTGCACTTGAGTTGCAGCCTTTCGTCAAGAACATGAATGTGCCAACCTATAATTAGGGCAACAATTTAAAAATTATCCAAAAAAAACAGTAAAAATATTCAAAGAACCACTCAAGAAAGCAGCAGCTGTTTTCATGCAACATCCTCGATCCTCGGTTGATCCTTGCTGTTGCAATTTGAGATTTTTGTTGTTGTTGTAGTTGATGTTGCACACTAAGCGTGCCTGTGACACCAAACAGGATGCTGTTGCGGCTTCGGGTGAAATTCCACAAAAATTACGCCACTCATCCTTGTGGGTCTGGTCATGTAACCTGGTGCCAGTAACACGATACGGCTTCACGCACGGCAGCCGCCCATTTCTTGTGAAACAAACCAAGGACATTAGGATTCAGATACCGAAAGGATAACGTATTTATTTACATGCGTTTAACATGAAAAACATAAATACGATTGGTTTGTACTGCATTGGTTAAACAGTAAAATGCCGCTTTTTAAGACATTGTGCTGGTTAAATTGAATAAATGTAATATTCTTTTACTTATATTTTTATTTTTATTTTTACTATTACGTTTTCGTTTTATTTTGTGTTTTAGATTTTATTCTTGATTTTGTATTTGCGTTTGACTTTCTGATTTTCTTTTTCTTTTTCTTTTTCTTTTTCTTTTTCTTTTTCTTTTTCTTTTTCTTTTTCTTTTTCTTTTTCTTTTTCTTTTTCTTTTTCTTTTTCTTTTTATACCCTACACTAAGAGTGAAAGGGTATATTCAGTTTGGTACGCCGTTTGTAACACCCAGAAGAAAGCATCTCCGGTATGGAAAAGTATATATATTCTTGATCAGCATGACCTCCTGAGTCGATTTAGCGATGTCCGTCTGTCCGTCTGTCTGTCCGTCTGTCTGTCCGTCTGTCTGTCCGTCTGTCTGTCCGTCTGTCTGTCTGTTGAAATCCCTAAGACTTTTAAAATTGAAGAGCTAGATAAATGAAACTTATAACTTAGATTACTAATATACCTACGCTGTATGTGCGAAAAAATTGGCGAGATCGGTCCATGGTGACCTATGATCCGACCACTTATGTTCAAATACCACATATAAAATGTACATATAAAGATCAATTTTTATGTATACGTGCTTAGGTAAACTTTGTTGGTCAAATATATATTGACATCATGCTCAAATACATGATAATAATGTTTTCCGGCGAAAAGACTTGTGGTTCACAAAAAAAAAAATCGAAATTCGGTACACCTACCCATTTGTAAATATGGGTATCAAATGAATGGAAATTCTTCAGCGATTGAATGTTTGTAGTTATTTTCAGGATTCGTATACCCTGGTGACCTATATATCACTTTGAATGGTAACCACACATATGTGTAGGGTATTTATAGTCGGCTTAGACCGACTATAATTTTGATAATCCTAACTATCATAATTACACCTACTTTAAAATTTCCCATGTGATCTAACCTTCCCAACTGGTTCTTTTTCTTTTTCTTTTTCTTTTTCTTTTTCTTTTTCTTTTTCTTTTTCTTTTTCTTTTTCTTTTCCTTTTTCTTTTCCTTTTTCTTTTTCTTTTTCTTTTTATTTTTCTTTTTCTTTTCCTTTTTCTTTTTCTTTTTCTTTTTTTTTTGGATTTGTTTCCTGTTTTTATTTTTTGTTTTTTTTTTTCGTTTTGCTATTATGTTTTTCTTTTGATTTTGTGTTTTTACTTTATTTTTTTTTTGTTATTTGTGTTTTGTGCTTTTACGTTTTCCTTTGATTTTGTTATTTACTTTTGATTTTGTATTTGATTTTTTCTTTGTGTTTTTTCTTTACTTTACTTTTCTTTTGATTATGGATTTTTAGTTTGTTTTTTGTTTTATTTATTTATATATTTATTTATTTTTCATTATGTGTTTTGCAATATTTTTCTTTTGATTTGTGTTTTTGCTTTAATATTTTTTGTAATTTGTGCTTTTACGTTTTCTTTTGATTTTGTGATTTAGATTTTTTTTTTCTTACTTTTGATTTTGTATTTGTATTTGCGTTTGTTTTTTTACTTTTCTTTTGAGTTTGGATTTTTTAGTTTGTTTTATTTTTTTATTTAGTTCATTTTGTGTTTTGATATATTTTCTTTTCATTTGGCGTTTTTGCTTTCATTTTTATTTATTTTGCGTTTATGTTTTTATTCATGCTATTACGTTTTCTTTCGATTTTTTTGTTTTAGATTTTAATGTAGCTTTTGCTTTTGTATTTACGTTTGAATTTGAGTTTTACATTGTGTTTTTGTTTTTACTTTTAGTTCTCTTTTGATTATTTGCCGTTTTTTAGTTTGTTTTGTTTTCATTTTGTGTTTTCGCCTTTATTTTTTTTTGTGATATGTGTTTTGTGCTTTTACGTTTACGTTGTGATTTAGATTTTTTTTTCTAACTTTTGATTTTGTATTTGCGTTTGACTTTGAGTTTTTCTCTTTACTTTTCTTTTGATTTTGTATTTTATTTTAGTTTGTTTATTGTTTTTTATATTTAGTTTTTTTTTTCATTTTGTGTTTTGCTATATTTTTGAGTTCGTTTTGATTTTGTATTTGCGTATGACTTTGCGATTTTGCTTTCATTTTTATTTTTTTTATTTTGTGGTTTTGCTTTTATTCCTGTTATTACGTTTTCTTTTGATTTTTTTGGTTTAGATTTTAATGTTGCTTTTGATTTAGTATTTGCGTTTGAATTTGAGTTTTACTTTGTGTTTTTGTTTTTACTTTTAGTTTTCTTTTGATATTTTGCCTTTTTTTAGTTCGTTTTGTTTTTCATTTCGTGTTTTTGCTTTAATTTTTTTTGTTATTTGTGTTTTGTGCTATTACGTGTTCTTTTGATTTTGTGTTTTCGGTTTTTTTTCGTTCTTTTGATTTTGTATTTGCGTTTGATATATTGTTTTTTTTTACTTTTTTTTTGATTTTGGATTTTTTAGTTTGGTTTTTGTATTTTTTTTGTTTTATTTATTTATTTATTTATTTATTCATTTATTTCATTTTGCTTTTATCTATATTTTCTTTTGGTTTTGGGTTTTTGCTTTCATTTTTATTTTTAATTTTTTATTTTGGGTATTTGTGCTACTAGTATTTGTGCTACTACGTTTTCTTTTGATTTTTTTGGTTTAGATTTTAATATTGCTTTTGATTTTGTATTTGCGTTTGAATTTCAGTTTTATTTTATGTTTTTGTTTCTACTTTTCTTTTGATTTTGATTTTTTGCCTTTTTTTAGTTTGTGTTGTTTTTCATTTTGTATTTTTGCTTATATGTTTCTGTTATGTTTTTCTTTTGATTTTGCAATTTGCTTTTGTTTTGCGTTCAGATAGACAGACAGCACCACAAAATTTATTTCGGGCGGTATAAAGGAAAATTCATCCGTAGATATCAGCGTTATATGAGGTATTTGAATATAATTGGGTCGGATCACATGTCACACCGATCATGCCCATCTTTGACAGACAGCGTATACAGTATAAGTAATCTAAATTAGGGGTTTTATTTGTTTAGCTCTTCTGATTTTAATGTAATCGTTATTTCAACAGACAGACGGACAGACAGCTAATTCAACTCAGGAGTTTATTCTGATCAAGAATATATATAAATTTTTCATACCGCATGTATGTTCAGTTTGGTACCCAGAAAGAACCCTATGCTCACTCTTAGTAAAGGGAACAAAAACTTTAAACATTTTTTAGTTTAATTAGTCATTATTTTAAATGTACTTTTTTATGAAGAGTACAAAATAATATATTAAAATTATAAAAGTCAATATATTTTAAATTTCGTAGTTGTTTTAGCTCAAATGTACAAATTATGTCCAATATTATTACTTAGTATCTACTACACATCTACTAAGTACTTATCACGTAACTTCTGTATTTTTGTCAGTTTCTATAAAATCAATTCTCATCATTAATTGATTTCTTCCTGTTCATTAAATAAATCCTTCCTGGCATTTTTCTACACTTCATTCTGCATATACTTCATATTCTAATTCATTTTCCCTTATTCTTTCTAATTATACATCCGATCGTCTGGACGTGCTGTGATAATTAATGACAAAAACAGACACTGCGGTTCTGTCTGAGTCACAACCATCACCATCGTCTATGAAAATTTGTCAACGGTGACATATCTGACTGTCGATCGGCAATTACCACAACAGTGATTTATAATAGATTTCATTAGATTATATTTTATGAAATTTTAATTTTTAAAAAATAATTTATATCCGTTTCCGCTTTGGAAATATGTCCAGTTTTAGTTTTAATGATTTGTCTAATTTTAAGTTTTTCTCGTAAAAATTATATTTTTAATTATATAAATATTTGATAATATAATTTTAAAAATAATTATGATTCAGTTATATAAAAATAACGTACTTAAAACAATTTTGTTATAAAATTGTGAATTGTTTATTCTCGAAATTGGCAGTGTTGAGTATTCTCAATTATTCATAATAAACAATTCTCAAATGATACACGGTATGACTAACGTGAACATTAGATTTTATATGTGATTTTCTGGAGTTTGGGTATAAATCACAAAACGTATTTTATGAGAAATCGCTGATTTAAATTTAGATTATTTTGGTAAATTTATAAAAATAAATTTTAAATTTATTTGAATAACACGACCAAAATATAATATTTAGAGATTATAATTTATGAAACAATTTATTTAAATAGAATTCAGTGATATTGATTATGCGAAGAAAAACTAAAAAGCGATTAGAAAAAATACATTTTTACTAAAAATTCAAATAAAAAAAGTTCCAATCAAGGAATTATAATAACTACGACTATTTAATGTTCAAATTCTAAAGTTCGATCATCTTTATAGTAATATACCAAATAATAATACCTAGTAATTATCTTTAAAATAAAGTATAATTAAATATAACAGAGAATATATCTGTGGAAATATGAATTAACAACATAGTTTTTGTTATAGCGTCGGTAGCTCGATTGGTTAGTGCGTTGGACTATGCGCGAAAAGTTCCCGGGTTCGATCCCAGCGACTAGCTATGTCCATATTTAAAATTTGTATATCTTCTAATTTATAGCACCCTGATTTGGGGAAAATGTTGTAAAAATGTTAAATTTGATTGTTTACGGAATCCTATTTGAGATTTAACATTTTAAATTACCATTTGCTTAATTTCCAACGATTCAAATATTTACTAATGAAAACTTATTTAACTTGCATTCGATATTATTATCGACGTAAGCTTATTTTTTATTTATTGAGCTGTATTCGAATAACTATTAAGTTAGGATTTTCAAAATCAATAATAAATTTGTGTTCTTTCTAATTCTCTGGCTCTAAAACGAAATAATAAAACATTTAGGCACATAAAATATGTTTTGTTCAGTTTACGATTGTTTTTTTTTTGTACAAAAAAAAATCCCTACATCCGCTCAACTGCTTAAGTTCTTAACTGTTCCGTTTTGTAATCTTCTTATGCTGTATAGTTTCACTTCATCGATTGTCGGTGGAATTAAAAACCGTTTGGTTCATTTAGAGCCGGAAGGTGGGCTGTGTGTGTTGTCGGCAAGTAATTGTCTCGTATTCAAAAACATATGTTGTATTCTTAATTCTTACACATTGGCGATTTGTTGCAGGTTTCTGGTGTTTATCATATAGACTGATTAGACGATTTGCAATGAACATGGACAATAGATTTGTATGCAGATAATACGTTTTTCGATGGTATACTTAAATGATTAAAAATATATACAGTTCGGCATAATGTAAATTGTTTGGTATGCATGGTAAAATAAAATAAAAACGAAAAAGTTAGAGTGTTTTAAGAACATCAATCGTGAAAATGATTTACGAACAAAATCGTACATAATACAAATACGCTTTCGCAAAGTTACGAAATATATTTATGCATTATATATATTAATAATAATAATATGGATCATATTGGTAAAATATGGTTTACTAAAATTTGAACTTCTTTTTACACTCAATTTTTACGTACACTGAGGGGAAAAAGTAATAAAATTAAAAAAAAAGGTAATTAATTTAAATACTTTTTGACACGTTTTTCACCCGTAGTCTTTTGTATTTAAATTAAATTAAAATTTGAAGTAAATACTTTTTATCACTTTTTAATAAGGTTATAATATTTTAGTTTAATCACAACATCATAAATACGTAAATTGGTATTTTAAAAACTATTTATTTCATATAAAGAAGATTAGGAACAGATAAAATTATTATTTTACTTTACTAATTAAATACGCGCGTAATATTTTTTGTATGGAGTATTACGTTTTTTATTAAATAAGTATTTAAATCAAATTTAAATAAATTTTATTTAATTTTATTACGTAACTTTTTTTCTTAGTGTATATTTGACATTGATTTGTAATATTTTCTCAACTATTAAAGATAACGGCTTGGTTTTTTGATTGTTTTGTACATATTTTCATACACGTTAATACGTGTAAAGATAACTTCCCAGCAGGAAATGGCCTCACTGCCGACAAGGTGAATCGAAGACATTAGAAAATTTGTCATTGATGAATATGTCTACAACAATTTCATAAATGACATTGCATTTAAGACGTAATACACCATATGTCATATATACATGTATCAATGACATTGTGAATATCTATCATTGATGACGTCATTGATGAAAATTAACATTCACGTCACATGCCCCTAAAGGTATGCAGCATTTAAGTTGTGAAATGCAATGTGAAATGCATACAACATACGTCTAGGGGCAGCATTTACGCATTAAACTGAAAAATTGCGTTCGATGTCACCCTGCCATATAATTCATAGGCACAAATTGAGGTACCAATTTTTATAAAAGCGAGATAATAAGCAGTGGTAATGATGATAGATAATGGCCATTAGTTAAGTACGTTATTGCCATTAACAAATACACATAACATTCTAACCGAAAACAGAAGAAAATAATAAAATTGAAGTAATAAATAAAATAAAATAAAATAAAATAAATAAAAAAAATATATAAATTAAAAATATAAATTAAGAAATATAAATTAAAAAATAAATAAAATAATAAAAAAAAAATTTTGTTTTTTCCAAAAAAAAAAATGTATGACAATCATTTGTGATTTCATTGATGAATGACGTGCATGACATCGTTAATGTCACATCATGCAGGAATCAGTGGACATTTGTATGAAAATGTTATCAATGCTTTGCAGGTCGAAAATGCTATCGGTCATCGATGTTTCTGAGCTGACATGGGGAAATCATTGAGGAATCATTGGTGACATTTCCTGCTGGGTTAATGAATACAATTTTTCGCACTTGTTATCCAGATTTATGACCCATAATGGTGGTAAAATTACATGAAATTTTTATGGCGCGTGTTTTAGTGACTAAACTTAATAGTTTAAGCAAAAAAAATACTCCAAGTTATTATTAAAAACATATTAAAAAAAAACGGAAAAAAATTTAAACCGCGATATTTTAAAAAACCTGAGTACGACTTTTTTACATTTTGCTCTAAAATATTCGGGGAAATGTCAGAAACATAATCTTAAAAAATGTAATGTGTCCCACGTCTTATGGGTATAAAGTGCTAGGCGTGCTATGTCAGGTCAGGAGTAATGACGACCGCCTTTTCGTCCTGCATTGTACTCTACGGGAAATATTATGAATCGGTCCTAGTTGTATATGAAACAAACCGGCAACTTAAATATGGCGTTATATTGAAAGACGTCAGTAACACCTCATGCTGACCTTTAAACCTATCACTAAACTCATATTTATTTGAAGAATTTTAAACTGAATCCAATTAATACCAGTTCAGTACTAAATTTAAATGTCTGCATGACGTTGAACACCAGTTCAATTATAGGTGTAAGGGTATGCATGAATTGCTAATTCACCCATTCATATGTCCTCGATCCCAATGTAGTCGACCCATCATTGATGTCAATTATGTCATTTCCCGCTGGGGTATACACATTTTAAAAATTTAATTAATTTAAATTAATGTAGTTATTTTCCATACAAAATCAATGGCATCAATGTAGCAAAAACAAATACATTTGCTTTTCGACGTAAATCTTATACCTACCCAGTGGTAAGTGTCATCAATGATTCCTTGATGATTCGTTGATGATTCCCCAATGTCAGGCCAAACCATCGATGCACAGTGTGCGGAAACGCTTTTAAATCGGGTGAAATTCAGTATTTTCGGAACCACTCAACCGATTTAAAAATATTAAAAAGTGAAATTAGAGTTTTTATCTTTAATAATTATGGAGATAAAAATCAGTATAGTTGAAATTTTTTCATGAAAAATCTATCAAAAATTGTAAAAAATCCAAAAGTTATCCGATTTATATAATTCTTTTGTTTGTGAAAAGCTTACTTTGAAATCCAAAGAAAATGTGCTTACACGAGAAAATATCTTGATTAGTTTAAAAAAAAGACTGGAACATGATTATTTTTTATTAATTTTAAAAATCTGATAACTTTTGGATTTTTTACAATTTTAGAAAGATTTAGCATGAAAAAAATTCCACATCTACTGATTTTTATCTCAATAACCATTAAAGATACAAACTCTAATTTCAAAACTTAAGTTCTCCCAAGTTTTGTCTGTATACAATTTTAAAAAAATTTTAAATCGGTTGAGTGGTTCCGAAAATACTGAATTTCACCCGATTTAAGAGCGTTTCCGCACACTGTGCGATGACTGATAGCATTTCGCCCTGCAAAACATTGATGACGTGTTTATACAAATGTCCACCATTTCATGCATGAAATACCACTAACGATGTCATGCACGTCATTTAAAAACCCTGCACCGATGAATGTGTATGATAACATCATGTATATCAAAGCCATTTCATTCAAAATATCTTAAATGCCATTTCATTGATGATTTCTACGAATTTTCAACAAGTCATCTGTGACGAAATTCTACAATGTCCTCGTTTTATCATTGGTGCCCTTGTCTTTAATGATGTCAATTCCTGCTGGGTATCGCTTATTCACTTCTAGACAGTCATAACTTATAAAAAAACATTTTTCAGAAAACGCGTCATGATATATGAAATAATTCTGCATCATTAACTCAAAAATCACGTTTTTAGATTTATGACACTCTTTAGGTAAATGAGAGATATTTATTCATTTTAAAAACATTTTTAGATAAAACACTTTTATGACTAGATTAAACATTGATTTAAAAACGTATACAAAAATAGATTTTGCGAATAATTTAACAAAATGTTAATACAAAAGAAGCGTTTGATAAATTAAAAACTGCTAAAAACGATCCTCATTAAAAAAACCCTTACTAATCCCCGACATATGTCTCCCGGGATAGAAACTCGAAAAGAATATTGCGATTGAAATCTCTAAAATATGCAAAAATTTAAATCCCGCATATCCTTTCTACCATTTCACCGCATAAGGACAACAATGCAAACAATGGTATCTAAATAGAAAAGTGAAACCCAGTGTAGATCTAAAAAAAATCAAATTTCAATGCGTAGACGCATTTGTGGTGAATAATTAAGAGAAATACAAAAAAATTATACAAATGTAAATTATTTCGTAGCACGACACATCCTGGCTTTTGTATGCGATGTCAAATTAAAAAAAAAAACAAAAAAAAAGGAAGCAGGAAACGCACGCATTGTGTGTGCATGCGCACAAAAAGGATGTTTTTGTAGGATTTGCCCAATTATTGGCTTTGCTGTGCGAGTACAAATCCATGAAGGACATTTCCGGATCACAGTGGCACACAAGGTGCTGCATATTACCGATTAACTGATTTCAACTATTCTCTAAATTCGTATTTTCAATTTTTGCATGCGTCACGTGAGATGCGACGTGACCCGAATAATGGACAGAACGGAAATAACGTATTGGATACAATTAACAAAAATGTTTATCAAAAAATGTTCAAATTAGTGTTTATTTAAAATTAAGATAAGTTGAAGGTAAATATCAGATATATGTATATTGAAATCTACCTTTTGGAGATTTTCCTGATTTTCGATTATTTTTCTTTACAGATTTTTCTTTACTTTATGTGTGTGCTGCTGATTGTTTGGATAGACGTTTGCGCATAAATTGGTATTTTTTGTTTATTGAAAATATTTACATTATTCTGACTATTCCGACTGGTCTCTGGACGATCGACGATTGTGAATATAAAAGATAAACATTGTGCTATTATAATCAAATTGCGATGGTTGTTGATTGCTCACGTTTTATTGTTTTTTTTTTACTATGTTTTTTTGAAAATAATTTTCAACAAATATTATTTTTATGAGTTGGACCACACATTAAAAGCGTTTTTCGTATTGAAACGACCGACTGCTGTTTTCTAATTAATGAAACAAATACGAATTAAGACAACTATTAAACTATGTGTGGAGATCGTAAACTTGTAGGGGGTCTAAATGGTACAGAAGAAAAAAAATATTTTCTGATATCGTGAAGAAATAAAATCCGTGTTCTTGGAAATTTCAAATTTTTTTCAAAAAAATGTCTGAATTTGATAAAATTTTGTCACTAAATTTACACGAATTCTGAATTTTGGAATCCTCAATACAGTGGTTCTGATATTAAACGGACAATGGCTTTGTATGAATTTTTATACCCTACACCTATGAGGTACAGGGTATATTAACTTTGTGCATATATTGTAACGCCCCTTAGGAGGCGTGTCCGGTATGGAAAAGTATATATATTCTTGATCAGCATCACTACCCGAGTCCGTTTAGCCATGTCCGTCTGTCTGTCTGTCCGTCTTGCTGTCTTGCTGTCCGAATACAGAATAACGTGAGAAATACTGATCAGAATGCGATGAAATTTCGTCTCAATATATTTTATCAAAAAGTAGGAACTGAGTTTGAAAATGAGCCAAATCGGTCAACGGACACGCCCACCTCCCATACAAGTCACTATTATATAACTCTTTCGGAACTAATAACTCGAAAAGTATTCAAGGTATAGTTATAAAATTTAAAACGCATTGTTAGAATTCACCTAAAAATATGTGGTCCAAAAATGGGCGTAATCCGCCCACTTTTTTTTTTCATTATTTCCCGGGTTTTCATAGTGAAAATTTGTTCCGTAAATTATTACAATCAAATCTATGAAATATTAGCCTTGCAAAATTTGACATATAGGCGTGGTCCGCCCAATTACAATTTTCAAATTTATTTTTTTTAGTTTTTTATACTTTATATAATTTTTTAATTTATGGGGATATAAGACGTAAATTTCTGATATATGAATAATATTCTGAGGGTTAATATCCCCACCAAAGGCGTAGGGTATTCCATAGTCGGGCCCGACCGACTATAAAAATCCGCCCCATGTGACCGAACTTACCCATGTGACCTAACTTTCCCAACTCGTTTTTATAGAATTTGATTTAAAAGTTCAAATGCTCTATTGGATGAGAAAATCGATGTGGAGAATTTTCAACGAAATTCGAATCAAAATTAAAATGACGTCTTCCAAGAACAATAAACTAAAAAGTGAATACGTCATCTGTTAGGAAATTTTAATATTATTTTAAGAAATTACCAACGAGCTTAATCGGATAAAAAATAAAGAAGCAGTGATTAATTCCACAGGCACTCTTTGTATTTTTATTTTGATCAATATCATTTGAACCATAATAGGTATAAAACCACTTAGAAAAGATATAGAAAAGTACACTGTATTTAGTGTTTCAATTTTCCTTGTTGTTGAAAGTTCATTGGTTGTTCTTGATGATCTCTTCGTCGTAACGCGAATTTTTAAATAATGCATTTCCAACAAAATTAGCAATTAAATCGGTAAATAAATTCAAAGAGTGACCCTGATCATATATACATATATATACTTTTCTATACCAAACATATCGCTATTGTCCATTTTTAAATACTGAACAATATAAAAAATACTAAGAATAATAACTGCTTCTATATTTTAACCGAATTTCCTCGTTGATAGTTTATTGAATCAGTATTAGGATTTTCTAATAGATGCCAAATCCACTATTTTAGTTTATTGCTCATGCGAGACATAATTTCATTTCATTTCAATTTTAAAATTGTCGATTTGCGTACCAAAACGCGAAATTTGAGGTCCCGGTGGGTCCATTTCTCATATTCGGATTTCAATGAAAATTCTCCAAATCAACTTTCTCATTCAATAGAGTATTTTTAGGGGTTGATCCCGAGCAAACCCAACCATAATTTTACGTTATCGAAACGATATCATTTATAGGCTCGAATTGTCGTTTTCGATAATCAATAATAAAAACGATAGGATTTCGATAAAAACGAACCTATCTATAAGGATATCGTTGTTTTTGCCGTTATAGATATCGAGATGATATCATAAATGGATTTATATTCGATAACAAATTTTATTTGTTCGGAATTTTTTTTTATTTTTTGACAAAAATTATAAAGAACACGCTATTATCTTTTCAAATACTTTGAATTTTATATCTAAAATTAATCATCATGATATCACGGTGCTCTAGAAACATCACAAGTATGACAAAAATGGGTATAAAAAGTACCCATTTTTGTTGTTTGGAGACCCTAGCTCATTTTTAAAGTTGAATATTTGTCCCAAAGACATTATTATAGTTTTCTGACTTTTTCCACAAGTAATAACTCCTTAACGAAATTGTTAATAGAAACCCATTAAAACTAGTGATTAATCGTTAAGATTCAAACTTTAAGTGTTCAGTATAAATCATCCTTAGGATGTTCCCTATAATCGTTCCGTAGACAATAGAAACGTACTATGAACGATTTCGCTACAAAATGACGAACTATATTCCATGAGCTGAGCTTCAGTCAATTAGATGTCGGCTCTCTTCCAAAAGAGTACATCGTAAAAACCTTCTTATATTTTTTATCCTTTGAACCCTTTCGAAGCCCATAGCTCCTATCCCAGGCGTGAAGGGGTATAAGAATATACTACACTTTTTATCAGTAGACCACATAGAAGCACAAAATAAAACAAAAATCGAAGTTCAATTTAAAAAGTTGCCATTTTGTCACACTGTGAAATATATTTGTAATAAGAAATAGAGATAAATTGAAAAAAATCGTTAAAATTGAATGTAAAAACGGATTTTTAAACTAGAAATGATGATGAATATATATATTATAACCCTATTTGTACTTTTTGTACCCATTTTTGTCATACTTATAATTGCTTCTAGAGCACCGTGATATCGAATTTAAAAATGTTCGTCAAATGGTTTGTAGAGCTTTGAAGCAGGCCAACCTTTATAATATACATATATAGTGATTTCGTAATTTCGCATAGTAAAAGTGAAGACCCCACATCATGAGTGGATTATAAGGAAATGCTGGCGGTGTTTAAAAATAAACATTAAATGCATTCCGAGAAAAACATTTATTTTTTACTGCATTTTTTAAAAGTAAAAACGCATTATTTTTATACCCTACACCTATGAGGTACAGGGTATATTAAGTTTGTTCATATAATGAACGCCCCTTAGGAGGCGTGTCCGGTATGGAGAAGTATATATATTCTTGATCAGCATCACTACCCGAGTCTGTTTAGCCATGTCCGTCTGTCTGTCCGTCTTGCTGCCCGAATACAGAATAACTTGAGAAATACTGATCAGAATGCGATGAAATTTCATCTCAATATATTTTAGCCAAAAGTAGGAACTGAGTTTGAAAATGAGCCAAATCGGTCAACGGACACGCTCACCTACCATACAAATCACTTTTATATAACTATCTCGGAACTAATAACTCGAAAAGTATTCAAAGTATAGTTATAAAATTTAAAACGTATTATTAGAATTCACCTAAGAATATGTTGTCGAAAAATGGGCGTGATACGCCCACTTTTTTTTTCAGAATTTCCCGGGTTTTCATAGTGGTAATTTGATCCGTAAATTATTAAAATACAATCTATGAAATATTAGCCTTTCAAAATTTTAAATATAGGCGTGGTCCGCCCAATTATATTTTTCAATTTTTTTTTTAGTTTTTTTATACTTTTATATACATTTTTTAATTTATGGGGATATAAGACGTAAATTTCTGATATATGAATAATATTCTGAGGGTGGGGAGGTTCAGCATAATTAAAAACTTTAAAATTAAGGTATGCAATTAAATATCCCACATTAATATCCCCACCAAAGGTGTAGGGTATTGCATAGTCGGGCCCGACCGACTATAAAAATCCGCCCCATGTGACCGAACTTTCTCAACTCGTTTAAATTCAAATTAGTTGAACTTGCATACAACATTTATCAGAACTGCAGGCCGGTATAAATTAAAATTTACTCATTGATATTCGTGTTATATGAGGTATTTGAACAAAGTGCTTGGGTCACAGTAAATTGATTGTGTCCATTTTAAATACCAGACAACGTATTTATATCTGTAATATAAATCCGAAGGTTCATTGCTCTAACTTTTCTAGTTTTTCTGTAATCGTGATTTCAACAGACAGGCAGAAGAACAGATGGACATAGCTAAATCGGCGAATGTTTCACTTTTAGTGTAGGGTATAAAAAAAGTACAAGGAATTGATTTTTTTACTATTTTTTAGTATTCTAAACCTCATAAAACTTACTTCAGTAATGTTCTACCATCCTACAACAAATAATTAAATTCTGAATTGATGGGTCAAACGCCTTTTTCCTTTAATATGACACTTTAAAAAATTTCAACTCTAAGAATTAGTATTTTTGAAAATACGAAAATACAAATTTCAAGACAAACAAAAATGTTGTAATGAATATAGTTGTGGCTTACAATGTTCTCATCATGTATTTATTATGTTATTTTTAAAAATACCCTAAAACATTTTCTGAATCACACCATTTTCTTTTCCAAATCAAAAGTCAACACTTCCGTTAAATGTATAAAAAATATATATATAAAATTCCACTACATATTTTATCAATAATAATTATGGCGCGGGCGGCGGATCACCAAAAATGGGCGACATTTTAATTGCAACGAAAAACGGATTTTTCGATTATGAAAAACAAAACGCAGCGCTGAAAAGTTTATGCGCTCATAAAGCCGCCAACATTTGTTTATTGATTTATTGTCTGCCAAAGTGCCAATAAAACATTAAATATACATTTGGAAAATAAAAGACTTTGATGGGGGAAAATGAGTTCCCAACCAACAAGGGCACCGATGCTACTAGTCAATAATGCATTTGGGTGGGGAATATTTTTAGAATCGCATAAAACAATAAAAATGCTAGGCAAATAGAAAACAACCATTATTTTGGGAATTTAGGGTAATGTGCAGTTTTCAAAAATAACCCACCCTACAGAATTTTCTATATTGAAGGGGACAACATACCGTTGGGGAAGCTTAAGTTCATTTTATATACTTACTAAATTTTAAAATGTTTTTCGTTCTCCAAATAATGTTCTCTGCCACAACTGCATGAATAACGAAATGAAATAAACAGAAATATTTATGGCACACGTTCTTTGGTTCGATCGCACGATCTCACACCCTGAATTCATGCCATACCATTTTCAAATACAGGCAGCTGCATTTATTTTTGGTGGTACTTCTAACTTCGACTCCCTTGAATCACATAAACCATGCGCTATAAAAGGTTCCGCCGAGGCTGCTTTCAAAAATGTTTACCATACAAATTTTTAAATTATTCCAAAAATACATAGTCTATAGGTCACCTTTCACTGCAAGGATTAACTTTACATATGTTAGTAGATCGTTTGAAATGATCGTTATTTCCGTGCATGTTCTTCGGTTGTTCGATTTAACCCGCTGTGGATTGGTGCCTGACATTGCCGCGCAAGGCGTGAAATAACGGATTTGAATAGTTCCATTGCTATATATGTCAACTGATACACTTAAGAGTGCCCGCACATTTGGTCCTTGACAAATAACATTTGTTTGTGCAGCACTTACAAAAATTAAAAACAATTTAATAAATACCAAATATGTTTATTTAGTGCTTGTTAAAAGGATATATTTCATTGACAGCTGTTATAAGACTTAGCATTTGAGGACATTTATGCAGCATTGTTTCTAGAAAATGTATATTGTTATCCTCGATAACTCACAGAAATTTAATCATTTCTTTAATGTTCTAATATTTTTATTCGATCCAGTAATAATATTTTAGTAATCACAAAATATACTACCCCCTACTTTAGAACAAATTATTCACATTATTTAAATGGCCGCCTGGGCTTTGCTACAAGCAGTCGGTCCAATTTTTAATGACTCGGTCCAATATGTGCGGCGTTATTCCTGCAATAGCGTCTCGAATGTTGGTCTCCAACTCTGCCAAAGCGGTAGCTTGTTAGCGTAGACAAAGGACTTTATATTGGCTCAGAGAAAATATTCGAGGGGGTCATCTCACGCTCCCCGTGACATGACCCAATCGCCAAATATGTTCTTCACCACCACAAAAAAAATTCACTCAAATCCCATTAAAATTGGTCAATAGGACAGTTATTGATTTAATAGTATACAAAAAATAAATCTTTTCATATAACCTCAATGACAATATCATGATACTTTCTAGTATTTAATGGTATTTTCCGATTAAAATAATAATTTATCCTATTGACTATTTTTAATAGTAAAAAACTATTATTTATATAGTATTTTTTTCTGGTTGTAGAGTCGTCTTATTAGAACCACAGCTCGGATATAGTGATGTTGTCGAACTCTGACCACAGAAAGTCAGTTAACATCGCTCTATACCGAGGCAATGTTGTCTCCTTCCTCATTGCGAACGAAATACGGTCCGATTATTCCACCAAACGTTTGATGATGAAATGGCAAACCTTACTAAATATTTTGGCAGCATTGGTTACTTTGCCAGCTGCTGAAAATAATATCGGAATATTAGCATTTATTGGATTAATAAAATTAGGATTTAAAATTATAATAAAAATTACGCTAAAAATTAAAAAAAAACTACATGCTGGGAATATGAAGAATATAACCAAAAAGTGACGTAAATACAACAAAGTTGTACATCAATACGACAAACAAATTAATCAAATGCCAATCGATGATCGCGTTCGTCAATATTACGTATTGTGTTTATCAATCGAGATTTACTACCGCATTGAAAGATTTTGAAGCACGGTGTACGTTAATATTACGAATGCTATTTATTAAACTCGTTCATAATATTTATAATAATTTTAATTAAATTGTAATTAAATAAAACAAAATTATTCAAACAAATTTATAGTCAAATTAATTCATGAAATCAATTTGACTGCGAATATCGGTATAACTTTTAAAACTTATAACGTTTAATGCTTACAAATTGTCGTCTTGAAGCGATTTCTTATATAATTTGCGCATTCTTTTTTATTATTTATTGGTCAGAATAAGAAACAGGAAATCAATAGGTCTTTGACAAGTTCACGGCACGTCGTCTTATTTGTTTTCCGTCATTACACTATGCCTGTATGTGTTAGTGTATAACCTGCGTATACATGTGAGCTTGTGATTGAAGATTCCGATTCGTAATATTGATAAACGACTACATCAATATATGTATTCTTGTACGTTATATTGATTAACTTGTTCATCAATATTACGAAAACAGTTAGTTGTACGATTGAAAAGATTATTTTGAATATGTTTCAATGTCATAACGTAATTCGAAATACCATATAAATATTAGGAGTTGGTTTAAGTACCGCCAATCACTGTTAATACCAGATAGTGCCTGTTTGTGAAATATCTAAATAACCCGTAATTCACTGAGATCAAAATAGAAACAATAGATGGAAATAAAATAATTAAGTATAAGTAAAAGCTGTGTAATAAAAAAATAAGTTTATAATTATATAATATAAATAAAAATAAAATGTAATTTAAAAAAAGTGAAGAATTGAATATTGTGTAAAAAAATATGAGCACAAATTTACTTTTTTTACATTAATATGAAATGTAAACATCAATATGTTTACATGTAAATAAAATGGTTTTCTCATTCAAACAAGTATATGTTTGAAATAACGCCAAAAATTATACATTCTGAACATAAATATGTTTGAACGAAATCAAAAATTATAATGGCTGTTATTATAATAATGTTAGGCAATGTAATAATACTTTGTTTCCATAAAGCTTCAAAGATATATGTAATGCCTGCAAAATTATGTTTTTGCAGCGTTTGTACGTCGTTTGTTAATATGACGATCGATACATTTTTCTGTGTTTGAAAATTAGGATTAAAGCAGTAATAGTATGATTGATAAGATCATTCTTGACTGTCTTAATCATTCCCATTTTTTTTAATGATTTTGTTTTTATCAAATGATTTCTGCAATCATAAATAATAATAATTTTATGCTACAGTCCTGAAGAACTTAGGCCGAGCTCTCTCACCATTTGAGTTGTGCGTGTTGAGAGCTTTTTCATGGGTGGTGTTTAGAACAATGTTTTCTATAAAAAATATGTTGACAGTTGCTGGCATCGAACCCGGGATCTTTCGGCACGTAGTCTTACGTACCAGCAACGTTTCGCTCGTAGTCCAACAAACTAACCAATCGAGCTAACGACTCTACATCATATTAATACGCATTCATATTATTTAACAATCATAATATGTTTAAATTTTATGATTAGAATAGCTAATGTGATAATGACAAAATTGTAATTCGAGTATGCCTGATTCCAAAATATTTATTTTTTATTATAATCATGCCATGATTCTCAAATTATGTTTATATAACGTATTATTGTGGCAATCATGTTAGTCTCGAAACATGATTGATTAATAATAGTATGATTGCTATATTCAGAGTTTGGTTATTTAGTATTGATAGGTCGAGCGCCGGGAAATTTTAGTTTCCATAAAAAATGTGATACAGTTAAGATCGACGAACGACACAATAAATGATAACAACTCCCGTCACAATTTTTTTTTTTTTTCATCAAAACATGTTTGTGGTGATCGTATTTTTTCTATATAATAAAAAGTAACTGAAAAGTGTATAAAATAACGATAGTAATTTTATAAAAAGTTTTTGTTAAAAGAAATAAAACAGTGTACGCAACAGTGATGCATTTAACGGGCATTTAGCTGACCAATCCTTTTTCGTGGTTCGTTAGTTGCCTACTATTTTCTGAAATGTCCATTTGTATTATACTGCCCGGTTTTTATTTGAAAATCCTCACATTTTTTTATTTCGATATTTATATGTCTGAAACAAAAATGTGGCAGAACTGACTTATGAAATTCATTTTTCTAATATAATTTCACGCATAGAATATAACCATGATAATTGCCACAATTTCGAATGTGGTTAAAAAAGAAATGGGCAATACGGAGTGCAAAAAACGGAATCCTTCTTTTCTATCAAAATTACAATCGTTACAATTTTTTACATAACAAAAGTAGTTAAATACAATATAATTACTTGTTTAATTACATATTTAATTACATATTTAATTTAATTACATATTTAATTTAATGTTTCGAAAAGCCCAATTTGTATTGAAAACGTCCACTTTTATTTCGTCCACTTAAATTATATCCCAATGCAACAGTGGAATGCAGTCAAATCAACTATCAAAATTTATATGTATTTAATATATATATATAATTTATTAATTTATAATATTGACTGAATTTTGATGGCCAGTTCTGTGATAGGTCTAAAAATCAGCATGAGGTTATAATTCACCCCTTCCTAAAGGGGTAAAAGTTAATTACCTCTAGTTAATTATCTCCGAGAAACCAGTCTGATGCCCAGTCTAGTACCAGTTCGTTTCCCTGTAGGGTAGTGTGAATTACCCTTAAAAAATTGGTCACATGTCTGGTGAAAATATATCTTGGTTGAAAGATTGAAAGTACGATGACTGGTCCTCTAAAAGTAAAAGTTACCGGTACGTTTCATACTATTGGGTCAGAACTAGAACCAGTCACCATCACCATTTCACCAGTCACGTGATCAGCGAAGTACCGGTTCATTTTCCCGTAGCGAAGTTACAGAATCTCCCTATTGATTGCCAAAATAATAGTTAATTTTTTGTTATAATTATGAATTACCCCTAATTCCCAAATCATGTTTATATAACTTATTATTGTGGCAATCATGTTTGTCTCGAATTATGTTGATATAATAATAGTATGATTATTATATTCAGAGTTTGACACATTCAGTTGTGACAGGTCAGCACTCGTGAATTATAGTTTTCATGAGCAGAATGTCTAGATAATTTTAGAATATAGTAGTAAAGTGTATTTTCTTAAAAATTAATGTTGTTAAGAAAGTATTTCAAACGGTATTTTATTTGTTTTAGCAACATAGTGACGCTTGTGAAGAAAATGAAGAATATGATTGTAGCAATAATGCAATGATTTCAGCAAAAAGGTCTTTTTGAAAACATGATAAAACGAGTTGGGAAAGTTAGGTCACATGGGTAAGTTCGGTCACATGGGGCGGATTTTTATAGTCGGTCGGGCCCGACTATGGAATACCCTACACCTTTGATGGGGATATTAATGTGGGATATTTAATTGCATACCTTAATTTTAAAGTTTTTAATTATGCTGAACCTCCCCACCCTCAGAATATTATTCATGTATCAGAAATTTACGTCTTATATCCCCATAAATTAAAAAAAACTAAAAAAAAAAATTGAAAAATATAATTGGGCTGACCACGCCTATATTTACAATTTTGAAAGGCTAATAATTCATAGATTTGATTTTAATAATTTACGGATCAAATTTTCACTATGAAAACCCGGGAAATAATGAAAAAAAAAGTGGGCGGATCACGCCCATTTTTGGACCACATATTTTTAGGTGAATTATAACAATATTTTTTAAATTTCATACCTATATCTTGAATACTTTTCGAGTTATTAGTTCCTAAAGAGTTATATAAAAGTGACTTGTATGGGAGGTGGGCGTGTCCGTTGACCGATTTGGCTCATTTTCAAACTCAGTTCCTACTTTTGGCTAAAATATATTGAGACGAAATTTGATCGCATTCTGATCAGTATTTCTCAAGTTATTCTGTATTCGGACAGCAAAACAGCAAGACAGCAAGACAGCAATACAGCAAGACGGACATACAGACAGACGGACATGGCTAAACGGACTCGGGTACTGATGCTGATCAAGAATATATATACTTTTCCATACCGGACACGCCTCCTAAGGGGCGTTACAATATATGCACAAAGTTAATATACCCTGTACCTTATAGGTGTAGGGTATAAACATTGGAAACATTATTGATACAACCATGGAATGATTTCTTCAATAAGATCGCTTTTGAAATCTTGATTTAAACAATCTTACAATGATTTCTGCATCAAGATAGCTTCTGAAAATATTATAGAAATATTTAAAACATAATAGAAATGTTGAAAACATGATTGATACAATTATGTAATGATTTCTGCAATAGATGCTCTTAGAAAACATGATTACGACAATAATAATATCAATCATTAAACGATGTCATCAAAACACGTTTGTGATGATCACGTTTTTTTCATAAAGTGTCTTAAATTGCGATAGTAATTTTATAAAAAGTTTTAGTTAATAGAAATTAAACTGTGTATGCAACAGTGTTGCATTTAGCGAGAATTTTGGGCATTTTGCTGCCCAATCCTATTTCGTGGCCCGCTAGTTGCCCACTAAGTCATGTCATATCTATAGCATAATTTCGTTTCTCGTTTTGTAGAGCAGTGTAATTTTATTCTATCTCTTAGTTTTTTTTTATATAATAATAAAAATTTCGTTTCATTCATTAATTCGTCGCACTCGCACTCATTTAATTAAAATGCTGCATTTTACTGCCTTCGTTTAATGGATTTGTTCGCCCTTTCACAAAATTTTAAATTAAATTAATACTGCAGCAATTTCTTTAATTAAATTTTAACTCATTAATCTGTAGGCAGCATGGCGCTGGTCGCCACGATTCGAACTCTTTTAACTGTGCGCTGTGCGCCTAGAAGACAGACGGACGGTCGAACGGACGGACGCGTGCACATATTCCAGCCACTCATTTCATTCATCATCAATCAATCCATCAACAATTTGTTGAAAACATTTTCCTCGTTTATACTTTATTTCTTTTTTTTTATTTTTATGTTCATGTCTGCTGCTGGTTGGTATTGAATTTCAAAAGAATTTATTACGTTTTAATCATTCAGTTGTACAGCACATGAGAGGAAAAACCCCTAATAATGTAAAAGAAATAAAAGTGAATAATGCATCTTACAGTTCATCAGTTGTACATGTCTGCAGGAATTAAATTTCTTTGTAATTGTTGAATTTTAACATGCTGCCTGCTTAACACGAAGTTAATCATTAAATGCAGGAAACTAATTAATTAACATAGGTCCGATGTATCGTTTGGAATGGAATTTGGAAGGGGTTGATTGCTTATTTCAAATAACTGAATTTCATTTGTAATTTATTTAAGGTACTGGAAAACTAATTTCAGTTTTATTACATTAATTTCACGTGCAATAATATTTCCAAATAAAATTACAACAAGTTCCAGAAGTATTAGGTATAACAGCAAGTCATGATTTCAAATATTCGACTTTTTGAGTCATTTCAATACCTAACTCTTTAGGAACCAATAACTCGAAAAGTATTCTAGATATACTTATATAGTTTAAAACTATGTAAAATTTACATAAAAATATGTGTTTCAAAAATGGGTGTGATCCGTCCACATTTTGTTTAATATTATTTTCCGGTTATTTCCCAGTTATAATGGTAATTTTAGCCGTAAATTATAAAAATTAAATCTATGAAATATTAGCCTTATAAAATTTTAAAAATGGGCGTGGTCCGCTAACTTTTATTTTTTAACATTTTTCTTTATTTGTTTTTTTTTTTTAATTATTTTATATGAATTTTATAAATTATGGAAATATAAGACGTACATTTCTGGTATGTTTTTATACCCTACACATATGAGGTACAGGGTAGAGATGGGCGCGTGCCTGTTTTTGATGGCACGGACACGCACGGGCACGCCGATAGGTGACACGCACGAGCACGAGCCCGACGAGTAAAATTACAGGCACGCACGAGAAGCACGATAAAACACGGGATTTTAAAAAACACGAAGAAACACGGAAAAGCACGACAAAACACCGAAAAACACGACAAAACATGAAAAAAGCACGAAAAAACATGAAAAAGCAAGCGAAACGTGAAAAATAATACCGGAACCGTTTAGATTTTTGGAACCAAATCGTTATTAAAAATGAACAGGAACTGGAATCGGTACATATATATTTATTTCTGGTTGGAATCGGTACCGCTATTTTAAAAGTTTCGGTACCAGAATCGGAACATATATTATAGTTCCTGCCAGGGAACCCAAAGAACCGGAATCGGAACCGTTATTCAAAATCTATGGAACCGGAATCGAAACTCAATTAATTTTTTGGTTGAATTTTTTGGTCCTGCCAGGGAACCCAAAGAACCGGTATCGGAACCGTTATTCAAAATGTATGGAACCGGAATCGAAACTCAATTAATTTTTTGGTTGAAGCTGGAATCGGAACCGGAACCACAATTTTAAAAATATTGGAACCCTAACCGGAACCGATATTGCGATAGATTTTAGTCTCTGTAATAAATATAAAAATGATTCAAATTTTGCGACGAAGAATGAAATCTTTTGTTGAACATGAATAATGCATATGTGATTGGGGCCTTCATATAAAATCTGTACATATTACAGCATAGTAGTAAATATATGTAATCGTTTAATAAAGACCGCAGACCATTGGGAACCTAAATCAGTCCTGAAATTAAACCTAAATTTAATGTAACAGTCTAGATTTCTTAGGAGACAATAACAAATGACCTCAAAAATCCTAAAAATAGACATGTCCAACGGTCCTAATAATAATTATAACAATACTAGTTTAACGATACAGTACTGAAGAACCTAGACTGAACAGTATAAGCATGTTATATTTGTACTCAAATAGCGGAACCTGCAGTTTAACGCCGAATCATAACTCGGAATAGGTGATGTTTTTACTCTCGATGGTTAGTGCGGTGAAGAAAAGCATTTTCTATTTATTTTTTTGATGTTGCATTCGCTGGTGTTTGAACCAGCGACGTTTCGGCTTATATTTCAACACACTAACCTTCTGAGTCACCGACATAGTATATGCACGGATAGAAAAGATTTGTTTGAATATGCTTGAATGTTATTATAACGTAGTTCGAAATCATCATATAAATATTGGGAGTAATATCTAATTACATTATTATTGAATTGTATTATTATTTTGTTCAGATTGAAATATTATTATACGATATTTAAACATAAATTGCTTTAATCGCGGATTTACATGAATTTACTATATTAATGTTTCTGTAGAAATATATATTTTTCATCAGATATTAATATATGTATGTTTGATATTTCCGCTATTTAACACACCCAACGTCAATAAAAGGTACTTTGAATTATATGTATTTGGTTATTTGTGATTGTTACTGGGTGACAACGAATTTAAAAATAATAGCATTATTTTGATTATATGTATGTTTGGCATTACGATATCACAATTAAATAACAGCGCTGCCTACTTTTAGCACTCAGTAACACTCACATTAATACTTTTCATATAGTTTAAAAGTTCTTTTTGGTGGAATAATTTGTTTAAGTACCGCCAATTACTATTAATACCAGATAGTGGCTGTTTGTGAAATTTCCATTTCATCCGTATAGTACTGAACACAAAAAGGAACAATAGATGAAATAAAATTATTAGGTATAAATAAAATATGTGTAATAAAAATAAAATAAATGTTTAAGTTTATAATTATAAAATATAAATAAAAAAAATGTAATTTAAAAATAGGGAAAAAACGAATATTGTGTAAAAAGATATTAGCACTAAATTTACTACTTTTACATTAAAATTAAATGTAAACATTCAAACATATATATGTTTGCAAGAACGCCGTCTGAACATAAATATGTTTGAATGAAAACAAAAATATGTTTGGCTGTTATTATAATAATGTTTGGCAATGAAATAATACTTTTGTTTGCATAAAGCTCCAAAGATATATTTAATGCCTGCAAAATTATGTTTGGGAGAGCCCTTTTTTTTGCAGCGTGTGGTAATGCATATTTTATATCAATATAGCTAGCGTAAATATTATAAATTTTCTCAAACAAATTTTACAAATGACATACATATATCAAAACATAAAAGCAACGCAATATGATTTTGAATAAAATCTATCTCAATAAAAAGCTCCAATTTTCGTCTAAAAATTTGAAACATAATAATTTTCCACAGAAAACTGTTTGTCGTACAAATTTTCTGTGAAATTTTGAGAACATTATAGTGTTCGCTATTTAAGTAAAAATGAAATCGTATTCGTTTAAAAGTGATATATACTTTTTATCGTAAGACAATTTTAATATAATAGTTTTCGTAAGGGACGTCGATATGAGCAAATCCAGAAAACTTTTAACCTTCATGATATTGGCATAAAGCTATGAATAAAAATGATTTGCTGTTTTTTATATTTTACATTTTAATTGAATATTGTTAATACTTGAATTATATCGCTACAATTTTAATACGATCGCTTCCTAATACCCCGATACAATAAAAAAATATATGTCGCATAAGTGTGCCATATAATAATAATATAGTTTGGCGCTACAGTCCTGTATAGAACTTCGGCCGAGCTCTCTCACCATTTTGAGCTGTGCGTGTTATATTTGTACTCAAAGTGGTGGGACCTACAGTTTATTGCCGAATCCGAACGGCGGCTGAGAGCTTTTCATAGGCAATGTTTTACTCTCGTAGGTTTGCCATTTACTGCCGAGAGGTAGCGCGGTATAGAAAAATGTTTCTATGAAAAGATATTGTTAGCCCCAGTCCAGGCTTGAACCGGGGACCTTTCGGCTCGCAGTTCAACGCACTAACCACTGAGCAACCGCGGCTACATATCCCTAACGAAATTTGGATAGAGGTATGATACAACTTTTGGAACGAAAACGAAAATTTCGCCTTCTTTTGAGCTATGGCTTGTATCTAATGTATCTTTTTTATATAATTTTTAATAGAGGAGGTAAATATAAAGATTTTAAGATATGACTTGTGAATGTGCACTAACACCAACTAATAAGGACATGCTGGAACTTTAGAAAAAAAAACGTGATTGGAAAAGAAAGCACTTTTCTAAAGCACACCTAAAGCACAATTTGTATTCACAAACATTTTTTTTTATTAAATTTAATTATGTTTGAAAATTGACGATTTAAAAACTAATTAAGTAAATTATATTTGAAGTTTTATTTGAGTAAAAATGAGTTTGAATAATGCCGTAATTTGGTGTGTTATTTTATATATATATATTTTTAAAGTAAATCAAATAAACAAATATATTTGAAGAATCAAAATTTAATATTTCGCCAAATGTAAATGTCTTAATACGTGCTTCCATTTTTTTTTTTTAATTGTATGAAAATAATGATATGATATTAATTTTAATGATACAACTGGATTCTAATATATTTGTTATTTAATATGATTTTCATTTTTTTGTATGTATATAAAATTTGTAAAGAGAGATCCGCGGATATTTTTTTTTTTGAAGATCCGCATCCGCAAAAGTGACATCCGTTACATCCCTAAAAAATACAACGCCGCTTTAGTAATATTGATCAATCATTTTTAATTGAGAAAACAAAATTTCAACATAAGGTGGAACCATGTTTTCTGACATATTATCGACAGTGTCAAGAGCGGCTTTCAAGAAATCACATTTTTTATGAACTGATAATACAAGAACAATGTGCCCTGCCCCTAAGATACAAAATACAGAAGCACTTTAAATATAAATTTTAGGCTTAATTGTACAAAAAATCGCCTTTTCCTCGAAATAACTTTTAAGACATCATTTCAATTTTGTCAGATTAAACTTTATTTGATACATTATATGTATTATATTTGATCATCAAACAAAAAAAAAAAATACATTTGTGCTTTTTTCGTAAATTTATTTCAAGGACTGCAAGCGACATTCTTTATTCGCACTAACTTTTTTCAAATCACAAGCAATGTAGTTCCAAAAAAAACAAATGTCGAAACCTAAAAATGTCGACATTTAAAAGCCTTAAAATGCCGAAATATTTTTTTCATGGTTGAAGTATATACAGGTTAAGTCATCTCTAAAATTCAGGCGCCATTTACTTTTTTTGAAAACTGTTTGAAACTTTCAACATTTGTTTACGAACAATTTAAAACAGAACATCAATGCTTTGTTTACAATTTCACATAATTATCAAAATCTCAAAATTTTAACATCAACAAAACACAACATTTAAAACAGTTTTAAGATCTCCTGGACTTCAAAATGAACCATCGTGTATTTATTATGTAAAATAGTTAATTTCTGCAGTGAAATTTTAATAAAATAGTGAAAATTATGTGCAAAAAACATAACCTTTAAATAAATTTTAAAATGACAATTAATTGTTTTATTTTCAATATTTTTTTTTATGACATTCTCAACATGCTGTATGCCAACTATCTGTCTAGATGAACTAACCTGTATATACTTCAACCATAATTTTTTTTCCGAAACAAAAAAAGGCAAAAAATATTTTAAAGTAGAAAATGACGAAAAAAACTTTGAAAATAACTATGCACATATATTATAGGAACAAAAAAAGTTGAAAATTAAAATGTCGAAGAATCAAAATATTGAAATACAAATTTAAAATCTTATCTGAGCCATTCCACACCAAATCTGTGATATAAAATGGAATTTTGGGTTTTGAGATATGCATTGACAAAAAGGGATATATTTTCTCTCATTTTAAAAGTTATAAAGCAATCTTTTGGACAATTGAAGTTTTCTAAACATGAAAATATAGCCTGCGCTTTAAATTTCCAATAGGTACTTAATTCAAAATTTGGTATTTTTATGTTTAAAATAACGCCTTCAAATTAAATAAATATTTTTTATAGTCAGAATTGTGGTGACAGATTAAGAATATGTTTTTTTTTTAAATCTTTATATTTGTACTTTATTATATTTATTTGTAAATTTTTTGCTTACTTAAATATTTTTCTTACACAACATTTAAAAATGATTTTACCATTTTATGTTTCGACATTTTTTGTTTTCGACATTTTAGTTTTCAACATTTTAGTTATCAACATTTTTGTATTTGACATTTTTGTTTTCGACATTTTATTTTTAGTTTCATAATTTTAAATTTCGACTTATCGTGCCGATCACTCAACATACTAAGTCAAACCCATGCGATAACCATATGCTGGGTTCCCGGACATAGCAATATTGAAGGGAACGAACAAGCCGATGAGCTAGCGCGACAGGGTTCTGCAAGTAGTATAGAAGATGTATGTTCTTCGACTAGGATTCCATTAGGTGTCCTAAGAAGGCATATTGACCTTAAAACGACGGTAAAAACAAACGCAAACTGGTCATCCAGAGACGACTGCATTATCTCACGTCGTCTCTGGCCACACACCAATGAAAAAAGAACAAAAAGCCTGATAAATAACAGTAAAGAAGCTACCCGCATCCTCATCGGCGTCCTGACAGGACATTGTGCAATCGGCACAATCGCGCACAGACTGGGCATCCCCGCGCTCGACCACTGCAGGAGCTGCAAAGATATTGAGGAAGTAGAATCAATCGAACATCTACTATGCGACTGTCCAAATCTCCAAGCGCGGCGGCTCCAGTACATGGGAAACAGGTTCCCGGAAGAAATAGCTGAAGTTCCAATTGAAAATCTACTAGGGTTCGTAAGAAGATCAGGTTGGTTTCGAAGAAACTAACCCATCGTTGTCAACAAAATATAGTTACCACACAGATAAAAAGGGAACACAATGGACCAGTAGGCCCCCGTGAGTGTTTGCTGATTAGTTCAGCAACACCCCCTTACAAACCTAATCTAACCTATCGTACCAAACCCATATCTTGAACGAAATCTACCGATTTTTTTTGAAGTTATATAATTATGTTCAAAAAAAGTGCCAACGATTTCGTTTATTGTCAATTTTGAGCAAACGCGATATGGATAGCTAATGGATAGCTTTATATATCCCAATATTTATGCAAAATTTAAATCACTGATCCATATGATAAGCCTGTAGCCTCTTCACGCATCTTCACTTTGCCGATATTATACCGTGTATTTTATCGATCATTTCTGATTTGGTGGTCGCAATTGGGTGACCAAACGTTGAGTAAATCAGTGGTAGATTGTTTCAATCGATGATGAAGAGTTCCCACAATACTTTTCAAGCTTTTGTTTTTTTTTGCGTGATGGTTTTTCGCGCAAAATAATGTTGTAGTGACTGTCACAACAAAACTATTTGACAGATCTGCCTGAAAATTTGGATGCCTTCCATTGACAGATACTTCCTGACAAGCAACATTTTTGACATCTGTTTTAATTTTCGGGAACCTCGTATAGTATTTGCCTAAATATTAATTAAATTTTACACACTTTTCCTTAGTGTAGACTTTATTTCTCAGACACAAATTTAAAATTTCGAATACAAAATTTTAAACCAACTACAATATATGCCATTTTCAACCCTTACCGCTGTTTGATTTTTCAGCCGTCTAATCCTAGCAACCGGAAGTATTGACAGTGCGGAATTTCCGCTTCCGCTTTAAGCGGTATTTTGCTTTATTTAAGCCAACACAACAAAACCAATGCAGTCATTACCAAAACATTTTACTACAATTCAAATTCAATACAAAGGCAATTAGTTGGTGCGGTGCCGGTGCAAATCAAAAAACAAACCTGATTTGCACAGATAACAAAGCGGAAACAGCACTGCACAGTGCAGGATGTCAGCGCTGCGGGAGTCCTATGAACTGCCTGCCGCAGGATTTAAATAGAAAGCCAAACAAAATACTGAAATCGGGTAACAAAAATAATACAACACCTAATTATGAAAAAAAAAACAACAGCGCTACGTGCCGTTAACAAGGATGCACTGGTGAAAAAAGTGCATTGAATACGAATGTCCGTGCATTCCGAGCGACTCGTGAATTTCCACAAATAAAAACATAAAGCGCAGCAAAAATCACACATCATTTGAAACACCAGAAATCGGAAACGACTAAAGAAACTCCATGTCCTTTGAATATCATCGCTACTTTTGTCCATGCACATTTAATTACTGCGCCGCCTGCTGCGCATATTTTGGCTCATTTTCTACGGTCGCCGCCGTTTCATCAAGCAAGACACAACCTTCCTGTTTTTGATACTTGCTGAATATCCTTCGTCGGTTCATTAAACGTAGCGGAAAACCGTTTTCCGCTCATGCCTTGAATTGTGTTTTGTGTTTTTATTTTCTGTTCTTTTGTAGTCGTCAGTTAGTTGGCGTTTTCCGGCCAACACCTTCTGCGCGCACAGTACACAGTATGTCCTGCGTCCTGTTTCCTGCATGCGTATGCGAACGCCTCCGGCATCCGTCGGCTGGTTTCTTAGATTGTTCTTGTTGTACTTAGTTGCCATTGTTATTACGCACATTATTTGTTGTAGTTCATCAACATCAACGCATTGTGCGCCTTCCGTTTCGTCCTTTTTGCTTTTTGTGGCTTTCGTCATGTGGCCGATGCGTTCGCTGCGCTGTATTTATTATGCGCATGCGTACGCTGTCCTCTGTTGCAGTTGTTGTTGTTTTTGATCCTTGCAACAGCTGATCAATTATTAGACGCTGAGCATTACAATAACTACTGGACATCCTTGGACTGTCACAGGATGTAGTATTTTTATAGCTCATTGTTGTTGTTGTTTTTGTCTTGTTTTCGTCTGTTATTGTAGTAGAAGGTCAAGTCGTTGTTTTGCTGTAAATCCTACTAAATACAACATACAAACAAATAAACAACAATGCTGGACATTTCTGTACAAGGATATTCGCTTGTAAATCAAAAATACTAAATTTAAAACTACATTGAATGTTTAGGATACATATTTAAAGAAACAAAAACAAAATCTGTGTTGTTGCATTATAGATAAAGATTTACTATGGTTAAAAAAAGGATGTGCTGACCATCAAAATCGGGTTTAAAACTTGCGGACCATCATTTCGAGGTTTTAAAAAATAGTACACAATACATTCCCCAATGAAAGCAAATTGTTCAATATTGAACTTATGGTTTAACAATGTTGAATTTTAAGAAATTTTTGAAATTATTTAGTGGTAGAAATTGCCAAATAAAAACAATTATTTTTGACATGGACAGAACAGTATTGTGAAATTAAAAAAAAAAAACTCCGAGCTTATGATATCATTTTTTGTCGAAAAGCGCTCGGTTTGACATGAAATAGCCGATATATTAAGTGATCTAATAAGGTGATTCATGTTAAATGCGCTAACTTTCGCGCTCGTAAATTTATAAAATAAACCAGTAAGGAAAACCTATGTCACATGGAAAATTGTTGGTTAAATGAAGTTAGGAATTGGATGTATTTGACTTATATATTCTCTTTCTATTTTCGTTTTTCGATATTTCGTATCAAATTTGATATATTACGTATCGAATTTACTCCAAATCCACTTTGTTTGTTTATTTTGTTGATACAACAACGTATTAAGTTGTCGTAAGAAATGCTCGATGGGTGAATTTCGGCAGAATGAAAAATGCTATCATGTGGTTACGGCAACCTCACTCAATGGCGTATGCCGCAAACAAATTCTCATATGAGCAAATCCAGAAAACCTTCATGATACCGACATAAAGCGGTGATTTTTATTTGTTGTTTTTTATATTTTACATTTTAATTGATTACGCAGTGCGGCAAAATGACATATTTTTTAATTGAACTCCGATTTGATTTTATATTGTGCTTCTATGTGGTCTACCGATAAAAAGTGTAGTATAAACTTGTACGCCTACACGTCTGGGTTAGGCGCTATGGGGTCCTAAATGGTTCAAAGGATAACCAATATATTTCGTCATTTTGTAGCGAAATGGTTCATGGTACGTTTTTCATGTATAAGGAGCGATTATTGGGAACTTCCTAAGGATGATTCCCACGGAACACTTTAAGTTTGTATCTTAACGATTTACCACAATTTTTAATGGTTTTCTATTAACAATTTCGTTAAGGAGTTATAACCAGTAGAAGAATTCAAAAATCTATCATAATGTCTTTGGGGAAAATATTCGTCATTAAAATTGAGCTAGAGTCTCTAAACTCGCTAAATTCTCCAACACGCACTATTTCTGAAATATAAGCCTACTAATAACAAATAAAAGTTCTTACTAGAGATGGGCATGTGAACGTGATTCAGCGTGATTCCCGTGAATCACGCGTGATTGTGATTGAATCCTAATTTTGCTCACGTGATTGTGAGTGAGTGTGAGTAGATCCAAAAATACCGTGAGTGAGTGTGCGTGAGTACAATTTTTTCGTGAGTGAGTGTGCGTGAGTCGAATATTTCATAAAATAAAAAAATCTCACTTTGAATTTTTTGGGTTTTTTCTATATTTTTGCTGAACTACAGAACAAGTAGAACCACCTCTTGAACTCAGAAGGCTTCAGGAAAGCGATTGCTCACTTTTCAGTGATAAATCAAACCCTTTCTAACGACCGTCATATACCCACTTAACTCAGAATAAGTTGCAAGGTTTCAGTCAATTGATCTAACCCCTGCAAACCGGCCGTACTTAGTATGGGCTAGTCAGTTTTTGTGGGGTCATGTCAATAGTTTTTGCTTGGTTTCATATGACTGGATATAGAACTCCGTTTTTTTTTTTTACTCATTTTTGAAAAAAAATTAATTTTCAATTTCAACACATTTTTTATGATTATCGTAAATTACGATCATTTGACGATTCAAAATAATCATAAATTTCGATCATTTTGCACGTAAAAAACGATGATAAATGTCAATGAAAAAAACAATCATATTTTGCTCGTAAATAACGATGGCTCGTATTTTTCGAGTGTTTAAATCGTAAAAAAATATTGTCAAAATTTATTATTGTTTTTCTAATCAAAAGTTCATTTAATAAAATACATAATATGTTCAATATTTTTAAGATCTGTATTGACTTCCTTTTGTATATTAAGTTTAATTTGTTCCAGGGGTTCGTGTTGGGTTTCGTTTTTATTCGAGGTATAAATGTAGTAACCAAAAAAATCGCTTCAAAAATAGTTTATCCCAAAGTAAAGTCATCTCTGGTAAATTCTACTCCGAACTATTTTTTTTTGATAATTCTTTTCCACAGATAATTTTTCCAGAGACAATTCTCAAAGATTTTACACGAATTGTTCAACGGAGAATTGTTCTTCAAGACAATTTTTACGTTTTTATTTGAAAAGCACATCGAAGGTCTTTCACATTTCGATCTCCGTTAAAAATTGAAATATATTTTATTAAAATCCCTAACATTGGGTTTTAAAGATGTAGGTTGTATTGGAGGTGCCACGCTCGGTCGACCAATCTCACCAACATTACAAATGAAATATGTATTTTTATGCATTCTGAAAACAATAGCAAAAAAAACGTGATTTAGCGTGATTCTCGTGAATCACGCGTGATCATCTGATTGAATCTTAATTTTACTCACGTGATTGTGAGTGAGTGTGAGTAGAGCAAAAAAGGCCGTGAGTGAGTGTGCGTGATTAGAAATTATTTTAGAGCAGTGAAAATTTCATCAATTCTTAGTTTAAATTATGACGCTGATTCCGAAAATGGCATCGGTTTTTTATTATTTGCTCTAGTTTTTCTTAATACACCATTTCTGGCTCCCCTTGTAATTGATTTATATGGGTTACAGAGGAGTATACGGAAAAAAAAATTTTGAACTTATATTTTTATACCCTACACCTTTGAGGTACAGGGTATATTAACTTTGTGCATATATTGTAACGCCCCTTAGGAGGCGTGTCCGGTATGGAAAAGTATATATATTCTTGATCAGCATCACTACCCGAGTCCGTTTAGCCATGTCCGTCTGTCTGTCTGTCCGTCTTGCTGTCTTGCTGTCTTGCTGTCCGAATACAGAATAACTTGAGAAATACTGATCAGAATGCGATGAAATTTCGTCTCAATATATTTTAGCCAAAAGTAGGAACTGAGTTTGAAAATGAGCCAAATCGGTCAACGGACACGCCCACCTCCCATACAAGTCACTTTTATATAACTCTTTCGGAACTAATAACTCGAAAAGTATTCAAGGTATAGTTATAAAATTTAAAACGTGTTGTTAGAATTCACCTAAAAATATGTGGTCCAAAAATGGGCGTGATCCGCTCACATTTTTTTTTCATTATTTCCCGGGTTTTCATAGTCGAAAATTGATCCGTAAATTATTAAAATCAAATCTATGAAATATTAGCCTTTCAAAATTTGAAATATAGGCGTGGTCCGCCCAATTATATTTTTCAATTTTTTTTTTAAAGTTTTTTATACTTTATATAAATTTTTAATTTATGGGGATATAAGACGTAAATTTCTGATATATGAATAATTTTCTGAGGGTAAGCATTCCCACCAAAGGTGTAGGGTATTCCATAGTCGGGCCCGACCGACTATAAAAATCCGCCCCATGTGACCGAACTTACCCATGTGACCTAACTTTCCCAACTCGTTAGTTATACCCTACACCTATGAGGTACAGGGTATATTAACTTTGTGCATATATTGTAACGCCCCTTAGGAGGCGTGTCCGGTATGGAAAAGTATATATATTCTTGATCAGCATCACTACCCGAGTCCGTTTAGCCATGTCCGTCTGTCTGTCTGTCTGTCTGTCCGTCTTGCTGTCTTGCTGTCTTGCTGTCTTGCTGTCCGAATACAGAATAACTTGAGAAATACTGATCAGAATGCGATGAAATTTCGTCTCAATATATTTTAGCCAAAAGTAGGAACTGAGTTTGAAAATGAGCCAAATCGGTCAACGGACACGCCCACCTCCCATACAAGTCACTTTTATATAACTCTTTCGGAACTAATAACTCGAAAAGTATTCAAGGTATAGTTATAAAATTTAAAAAGTATTATTAAAATTCACCTAAAAATATGTGGTACAAAAATGGGCGTGATCCGCCCACTTTTTTTTTTCATTATTTCAGGGGTTTTCATAGTGGAAATTTGATCCGTAAATTATTAAAATCAAATCTATGAAATATTAGCCTTTCAAAATTTTAAATATAGGCGTGGTCCGCCCAATTACATTTTTAATTTTTTTTTTTTAGTTTTTTATACTTTATATAATTTTTTTAATTTATGGGGATATTAGACGTAAATTTCTGATATATGAATAATATTCTGAGGGTTAATATCCCCACCAAAGGTGTAGGGTATTCCATAGTCGGGCCCGACCGACTATAAAAATCCGCCCCATGTGAACGAACTTACCCATGTGACCTAACTTTCCCAACTCGTTTTCATTTAGGTTGGCGTGGCAATTTTTTTTATGAGATGATCGGTAAACTAGATATCGTCGGTGATACTGCAAAACCGCCTATCTACATTTTTGAAAACCTCTTACAAAATGAATTTTACAGATGAAACAAAACTGTTTTCAGTCTAAATTCTGCACTTACTTCATACAAAATTAAGTATGTCATACCTTATAATGGCATTTATCTAATTTATCCGATCAACATATCATTAAAAACCCGATTATAACACAAAATTAGGCATAATTTTCACATGCAGTTAGGCGGTTTGCAGTATCTCTGACTATATGTAATTTACCGATCAAGCCAAAAATACTTTACTTCCTAAATCTTAAAAATAATGGCAATAATATAATTATTATTGTAATATACATTTTCATGAAGTTAAGGGGTTTTTACAAAAAAAAATTCAAACCGTTAAACTTTAATAACATGAATTTGAACAAAAGTGGTCAGAATCGATCGATCCGGACAATTTTCAAAACCAGACAACATAGATCCATAAGTAATCAATTTTCTAAGTTACATTGATCTAGCTCTTACAGATTTCCCGTAATCATGATTTTAACAGACAGACAGACAGACGGACTTCGGTTAATCAACTTAAGACTGATCATTATCAGGCGCGGATCCAGGGGATCTCTACATTTTGATCTCCTAATATTCAGAATGTTTGCGCCTTTTTAAAAGAGCGCAAAATATAGTGAGGTGCACATTTAAAAAAAATTGGAAAAAGCCGCAAAAAATTAATCGCCCCCCTAAGCCGTACTTCTGGATCCGCCCTTGTCATTATGTTTATATTTTCGAAAGTAGAACAGATGAAAAAAACGTTTATTATTTTGAACGTTACTTTAGGTTATGCTACGGATCATTTTCAGGTTTATTAGTAGATTTTACGAGGTCGAAAAACAACGGATAAAAATATCATAAAATCGTGAGATTTTCATTTTTAATACACTACAGCCTATGTGATGCTTGCTGCAATGCGACAACAACAATTGACAAGCATAAAGTTGATGCAATATTTGCCTGTTTTGACTGGTTGTTTTGTGCATGAACATAATTCGTATTTAGTTCATTGCACAATTTATAGGCTCTGCTATGCAGAAATTATGCAGAAGACCACTGATGAGGAAGCTTGGTAGCTTTCGAAACAGCTGTACGGTCAGCCAAAAACTTTTTGTTTTTGTCTATTCTTGTTTGTTTCAAACCATTTTAGTACAATTCCATAGTAATAAATTCCAAAACAATAAATTTACTGATCACAAGTTATTGGCGCATTACTATAGACAATTTGAACCAACAACTTAATTTAATGTACCTCATTTGACATTTATTTTTATATGAAAACTTTTACAAAATTCGCTTCAAATTTCAGTTTCCCTAGTAGAAATTTGCCCGATGCACCATCGGGAAATGATCGGGTTTTCGTTGGGTATGCCCTATTAGAGAAAATATGATCATTGCCTTTGCATGCCCATATCATGCTTACCATAGCAGGGTTTACATTATCTAAACAGTCAATGTTCCCGATCATAGCTACATTATTTGTTCCTCATAACGAAATTAGTATCAGACATTGATCGAGATTAATGTGAGAAACCCTATTACGCTCGGGCTCAGACAAGGCAATTGTCGGGTAAATATTAAAATGGGGAATTGCCCGATCAGTACATGATCATGGCCTGAGGTCAATACATGATCAGGACACTGCGTTACAAGGACATTATGGGCCTCGTCATATCCCGATCACCTCAAATAATGACATGATCACTTCATGACCATGGCCCTACCAAAATGTCTACTAGGGTTTAGGTTTATTCTGACTATAGTTGCGGGAGGAATACTTTAAAGCAGTTATTATGAAGCTTAATTTTTAAAACCGATACTCGGCGAAACGAACTGGTATAAGACTAGTAACTGACTGGTTCCTCGGCGATAGTTAACCGGCCCAAGTCTGTATTTTTATATGATGTCAACCGGCATGGCGTTATCCTAAGGAAGGTTAATAACCACCTCATACATACCTGTAGTTCTATCACAGAACTGGTCTTCAAGATTCTGTCCTTATTCGTTACCTATGGTACCGGTCACAGAACATGCATAACTTTGAACTAGAACAGCAATAAGTCCCCTTTACACCAGTCACGTGATACGAAATTATAGAGCAACTGACACTTTTTTCCCGCAGGAAAACATTATACTAAAATCAGAAGTACAAACATTTCATTTTAGTTAAAAAATAATTATATATTTTTCTAATTTAATATTTTATTAAAATTATAATTCCAATTTTTACGTTATTGGTCTTGTGGAGGAAAATAATTAATTTTTTGTAAAAATAGGCCTTTTCAACCCTAATCATTAATACAAAAATCTAAATCTAAGTATAAGTATAAGTATATTTCAAAAAAAGGGTAAAAAATCGGCACCTGTTTAAAGTATGGCAAATTTGTTTAAAAGTTATAAAGCATGAAATTTAAATAATATAGACGTCATTTTTACATCGTTACTTCATTGTTTTCTTTTGGAATACAGAAAGAGGCTCTTATTGCATATTTTTGATATTTGTATATTAAAGAAAAAGATATTTAAATTTATGAAAAAAATTACAATACGGTTCCATTTAGTAAATTTTTTTTACGATATTTTCAAATATCACCCCTGATCCCCAGTACATAGCACTTTGTATCAAGCAAGACCTTGAGCCCGCAAAAATAATATTTTTTCAATAAATCTATTTTAGGGCGAAAAACAAACAACAATTTTGTTAAGATTAAAATATCATAAAAAGGTGTTGTAATTTTAACATTCATTTCTATATTAAACTGAATCCTGACAATTAAAAAGATAAACTAGGAAAAACTTATTTCATTTCAGATTATTACGATCGAAATTCATATAAAGAAAGAAGCAAATCCTTTTTAAAATGCACAGGCAGGATTTCCGTTTCCGCATACTTAAACATGATTATGGTGGCACGATTTTAAATTGAGTTACATCCTTTTCTATTTTTTATTACAACAACGCTTCATCAATTAAAACACAGGCACACAATCTAAGATTTACTTTATTTAATACAAACAAACAGTAAGAAAAGAACGGTACAACTTGCAACTGCGATAGAAATCGGAAGGCGTTCCACGTTACTTTAAGAATATCAATTGAAAGAACATAAAATCTGATATTGTTGTTGTCTTAATGAAAAATGATTGCGTTAATACGATTAGGATGCAATCGTTGGACTGTCATCACTTTAAAACAGAAGCACACACAGAAGACAGAAGACACGCAGCAATAGCGATGGAACAATTACCGTCGATTTCGATTATTTAATGGAAATGATTTATTGCATACCTATACTATTTAGGGGATATCATATAATCTCATATAATAAAATCGTATATAATATTTACTAAATGTTTCTTTAATTTTTTTATTTTGGAATCTCTTGCAAATAATCATCGTCAACTGCGTTAGATGTATCGATTTCCATATTTAAGCGATGCAGTTCAGTATTTTTCAACTGTCGGATGAACTGTCTTCATTATAATGGATATCTGTTAGTTCCAAAAGTGCTAATGCAGCGAGTGCTGTTGCCAAAGATTCTACAACAGCAATATTTTTGTTGCAACTTGTGCAGATTTTGATGTTGAAACACTTTTTTTAATATATTAAAAAGTAAACAACAACTTACCACGACTTCCTAAATAATCCTGAAATGTCTTCAGGTTGTGGAGTCTTGGGAAGCTTTCTACATACTAACAACGAACACTTTCTATTATTTTAAAATAGGCACGGACTTAATTTTGAATTAACACCTTCACTGATCCTATTTTCACTTTGCAAATCGGTGCGTTCGAAATGTTGATAGCATTAAATTTACATTTAGTGTGATCTTAAATTGAGTTATATAAAAAAAACTGTGGGAAAAAAAATTCCCACAGCCAATAAAAATTCCCATCGACTAAATCCACAGCGACTAAAAATTCGCACAAATGGGAAATTTCCCACGGAACTGACAACTATGGCGCAACATCTTCTCAGTTTTTGAGGGCCTAATTTCAGAAAGTGAACGCGGAGCGAAACATTTTAAGATTTTTGGTTTTTGAATCAGTCTAGTGTGCATATCGCTACACCCAGAAAAAAATCATGTAAGATTGATAGTATTTCAAAAGAAAAACAATAATTTATACCATTAAAATTGGTCAATAGTATGCGTCCATTAGTTCAGTCATATTGAAACTGTTAATACAATGTGTGGTTGTAACATAAATTTTATAATGTGATATTTTAATTACAATAAGAAAGATCTATACTAATTTAATGATACGTATTATTAATTTTATGGTATAGTCGAATTACATTTTCCTAATAATTTATTAAAACAAAAATGTATTTTAGTTAATTTATTGTATATATTATTTTATTTAAATGTCGAAATTGATATTCACTTTTACAACACACACATAAAAAGACACTTCTTGCTGAAAAAGGTTATAACACATTTAATGTTTGCTTTGGTTTCCAATAATTGATTGTAGTCTGCAGTTATTTTTGAGTCCTTTGCCATAATAGAAGATCGATGTATTTTTTATTTTCTGTAATAAATAAAAATAGATATATAAATATATAAATATAATTTATTTACATTAAATACTTTGAGTCCTTACCAATGTCGCGTTTAACAATGTGGATTATTACAAAATACATGCGACCATTTTGAGTAAACACGCAGAATGACGTACAAATCGAACATGTTTGTATTCGTTTTTATGTTTTTTTTACACCACGTTTATTATAATAGGAGGAAACCATTAAAACAACAGTATTTTTCTATTTAAAATAATAATATTGAAATATTTAAATTTATGACAGTGAATTTTTCAAATACTTTTGAATTAATTAGAAAACTTTTGATTTAAAAAGAAAAAAAAAATATATTTTTTTATATTCTCTTTTATGAATTGGAGTTAACAGCAAAAAATATAGTTAAAACAGCTAAAATTGTCTGCTCTAATAGCATAAAGAAAGTTTACTGAACCAGCAAACTGTCATCTGCTGTTTCAGCAAACATTTTTGATATATTGGCAACCTTTTTTGCTACTGTTTCAGACTTTTTATTTTGAGTGTAAATTTTGTGCTATATATAGGAACGTCCTGAAATATATAGATGAATTACTACATTAATTTTTTTTTTGTTTCTTTTTTATTTATGTGAATTCAAGATAAATGCAAAAAAATTACACCACATGCATTTATTTTTATACATTCTGTTTGGAAAATACAAAATTTGGAAAATAGTAGCATTTTATATAAAATAGTTGCATTTATCATTTACAGTCAAATAATTGCTAATTACACGCTGAGATAAAACTTGATAACCATAATCATGTTTTAACGGAATCATTAAATGATTGAAATTATTATTTCTGTAATGATTTTGGTAATTTTATAACATAAGTGAATCAAGTGACTCAATAATGTTCCTTTCTCGCTCTGTTCGTGTATTTTCTGCTCTGTATTACATTTTACGATACACAGGGAAAATATATGTTTTGCAACAAACATATTAAGGGGATTCATATCAAGCGCGTAAACCTCGTAATTTGTAGAAATCTCGTAAATAGAAAAATTTACGCAAAAATTGTATGAGAATATTTTACGCTCATCTTGTAAATTTATTTGTCGATTTATATGTGAAAAGACCGTAAATAAAATTTCTTGAATATTTTGTTTTATCTTTTCGTTAATTGTCAATAAAATTATGTTTTGTGGCAAATGTGTTTTAAGTAAATATGTTGTGAAATGATTATAAGTGATATAACTAAAAATTGGAGTATAACCAAAATTTTATAAAATAGTTTACGCGAAGCCAGATAAAAGTGCGTTCATGTCGAGTTGCGCGTAATTTAATTTTTTTACGAGATGATAAATTTACAGTGCTGATATGAATCCCCTTATTATGTTACATGCTAATAACATAAATTTCCATTTTTTTTTAAATAAATATATTTATTACAATATAAACGAATTATAAAAAGCATTAATTATGAAAAATTAGAAAAAAATGAAAATAATTGTTAAAGCAAATTATAGTCATTAATTTTGTAATTCTTATTATATTTGTTTGCTGTTAACAAATGCGTTCTCTTCATTTGATTTAATTTTCAATTGCATGGTCTGCAGACCATTTTAGAACAATTCCATTGCCAATTAAAAATATTCAAAGAAATAATTTTTTTAGTTCAATTTCTAAATCAAAAATTTACTTATTAATTTAATTTTAAATATATCCGTTTAATAGCGATATTGTATTAAAATCAGAAAAAAAACGAATTAAACTGTTACAGTTTGTTTTACTGATTTTAAAACTGTTTTTAGAAAAGTATTTTTTTTTATTTTAAACTCAGACATTTTTGGAATCATTACATAATTCTAACAATCAAAACTATACTTCCAGCCATAATTTATATTTAAATTATATTTTTGACACAACGATTCGCTAGTCCAACCATTAAATTTAATCATAAAATGATTTTAGAAATCATTAAATAAATAAATTAACAAAATTATTTTAAAAAATTGTATTATATACTATAGTTAGGTACATTTGTTTCTAGATCATAAAATAATAAAAACACACAGTCAAATTAAACGAATACCAAATGAGGTCTTTGCCTAGGAACATTTCCAATTTACACAACTACGACTAATAATAAATGACCTATTGGTTATAAAAAAAAAAGATTTGTCAAATTATAATTTTAAAAATAACATTTATTTAATAATTTTCTTCTTAAAATATAGCCAACTGATGAGCTGGAAACATTTTTATGCTTCTAATTCGTCAGATAATACCATATCTAGATAACTTTCAGACCATTTTTTTATATATAAGTATACACAAATATACGATAGCACAATCAGTATAATAATACCGTATTTTTCTACAATATTGTTAAAAAATAATTCTTCAATATATTTGGTGTTTTCACGTACCAATAATTCTAATTCGTGAAGAGTTATATTGCCTGATACATCGCCCACAATAACGTTACCAAATGAAGCTGAATTTATAAGGTTTACCGGTTGTTCCGATTGCATATTATGATAATACTGTTCATTTATTTTAATAGAACAATTTGTAAATATTATAACATTATTGCCAACTATATAATTATCAAAAATGGTACAGTTGTGCCAAAGTTTAGTTTCTGGTAAGTTTTTTGTAATTAATACATTTGATTGAATTTGTTTTATTGAAACCTCGCTATTTTTTATGAAATTGCAAGTTAGATTTACTTGAAATAAATTTTTAATACATTTGTCGTTATAAGGTTTTAAATCGCTTTTCAAAAAATTGCTTTTATCATAATAAAAATTAATCTTTCCTGTTGTTATGACATCAGTTTCACTTATAGAAATCTCAAACCCATTTTTAGATGGTACTGGTTCTACAATTAGTTTTGAATACCGTTCTGAAGTGAACTGTGGTATACTAATTATAAAAAGAATATCATCATTATTTGACACTATGCATAACTTAATATAAGGCCACACTTTTGTAGTTATATCGAATTTTATAATTTCATCGTTAGTCAATAAATGTCTTGAAATAAAATTGGAATTTGTTAGTAAAGCGCTCTCCGTAATAATTCTTATTTGTTCTCTTAATAAAACTATGTCTGACAAGATCATGGAATACAATTTATCGACATTGAGCTCTCTCTTTATGTCTTCAATTTTGTTATATTTTTTAGAATTTATTTGTCTTCCAATTTTTCCTTGTTGTAAATTTATTTCCGTTGTTATATTTTTGATATGTGCGGCAAGTCGTTCATTAATTTGTATTTTGTTATTCAATTCATTTGACATATTGCGAATGTTAGCTGAATATATGTCCAGCATCCTTTTTATGGCCTCGTCATCCGCTGCATCAAGTTCACCAAAATGATATTTGAATTCTTTTCTGTCTCCATTCGTGAATCGCTTTTTTGATCTGTTATGTGGAAATATATTGTCATATTGGAGTTTTAGTAGATTAAAATTGTTTCTCAATGATGTAGACTGTTCCAATAATGAAAAATTCTGAATTAAATTCAAATTGGTTTCTATTATTCGAATGCTGTCTTCAAATGTATGTTTTTTTACAATAACCAATATTTTGAAATAAGTTTCTATTATGGGTACATCGCCCGAGTCTATGGCGACGAAACCATTTGTGTCTGTTATTTTATTGATGTCAATTTCTTGTCCCAGCAAAATAGCTACACCGTGAAGAAACCATATAAGGCCAACATTTGATTGAAAATTCATGATCCTGAAAAGAAATGTATTAATATATAAAAATTAAATAGTTTGTGTGTGCCAGAGCATAATTCAAAAACGTACCAACCGATTGGTCTGATTTAAAAAAAAAGGAAATTGGAAAAAGCAAATGCGCCCCCTACGATATGTAAACATAAATTGCTTTAATCGCGGATTTACATGAATTTACTATATTAATGTTTCTGTAGAAATATATATTTTTCATCAGATATTAATATTTGTATGTTTGATATTTCCGCCAATTAGCACACCCAACGTCAATAAAAGGTTCTTTGAATTATATGTATTTGGTTATTCGTGATTGTTACTGGGTGACAACGAATTTAAAAATAATAGCATTATTTTGATTATATGTATGTTTGGCATTACGATATCACAATTAAATAAAATCTCACATTAATACTTTTCATATAGTTCAAAAGTTCTTTTTGGTGGAAGAATGTGTTTAAGTACCGCCAATTTCTGTTATTACCAGATAGTGGCTGTTGTGAAATTTCAAATTCATCCGTAAAGTACTGAACTCAAAATAGGAACAATAGATGGAAATAAAATTATTAGGTATAAATAAAATATGTGTAATAAAAATAAAATAAAAGTTTAAGTTTATAATTATAAAATATATATATAAAAAAATGTAATTTAAAAATATGGAAAAAACGAATATTGTGTAAAGAATATATTAGCACTAAATTTACTATTTTTACATTAATATTAAATGTAAACATAAATATGTTTACATGTAAATTAAATGTTTTTCAAATTCAAACATATATATGTTTGCAAGAACGCCGAAAATTATTCATTCTGAACATAAATATGTTTGAATGAAAACAAAAATATGTTTGGCTGTTATTATAATAATGTTTGGCAATGAAATAATACTTTTGTTTGCATAAAGCTCCAAAGATATATGTAATGCCTGCAAAATTATGTTTGGGAGAGCCCTTTTTTTTGCAGCGTGCAAGAATTGCTATAATTTTCACTGCACCAACATTTCTGTAATATTATATTTCCAAGAAGACGTAATTCAAAATTTATGTAAGGACTAATATTCGTTATTATTAGACTTATATTTTACAAATGGTACGTGTTCGGGACTATTATGATTTTGAGAGTCGAATATTATCTCCAATGACATTATGGTAGTTTTCTGACTTTTTCTACTGGTTATAACTCCTTAACGAGATTTGGTATGAGAAAGAAATCCATTAAATTGGCGGTGTGCAGTGGAAATCATCCTTAGGAAATTCCCTACAATCGCTCCTTAGCCATCAGAAACACACAATGAACCATTTTGCTATAAAATGAGAAAATATATTGGATATACTTTGAATTCTTACCTAAACCAGACGTGAAGTTTATACTTAATTTTTGATCCACTAACTACGAAAAGAATCCTTGTATAGAATGTAATAAAAATTAAATTAAATAATTACCGAATTTTGTTTCATTTAATATTTCTATATAGGGGAAAAATGGAAACATGTTAATTTAACAAGAACATTAATGTTAATTTAACACGGTTGATCATGTAATTTTAACATCATGATACTGTAATAATACAAAAAGGTAAAACAAAGCGAAATTTACATTTTACAATATTAATTTAATAAGACATCGAGTTATTCTAACAAGTTATCCAATGTATATCAAACATTTTACAACTGTTACATTATCAATATATCATGATGAATCAAACAATTCATCTTCAGTTAACAATTTTTTAATGTTAATAATTAACATTATGAAATCATGTTAAATTCATGTACATTGTTAAAAAATAACACTATGAATCTGTTTGAAAAAAAACAACGTGAAATCTGTTTAATTTCTGTTTAAATTTAGATGATTTTTTCCCTGAGTGTATGTGTATTCGCTTACACCCAGAAAAGAATTCCCTCAAATCCCATTAAAATTGGTCAATAGGACAATTATTGATTTAATAGTATACAAAAAATAAATCTTCTCATATAAACTCAATGGCAATGTCATGGTATTTTCTAGTATTTAATGGTATTTTCCGATTAAAATAATAATTTATCCTATTGACTATTTTTAATAGTAAAAAACTATTATTTGTGTATTATTGGTGTACCGAGTTGGTGTTATAGCAGTGCGTGGTCGCTGTAGCAGTGCGTGGTCGATATAACAGTGCGTGGTGTGTGTGCGTGTATTCGCTTACAGGGCTGGTGAATTTAGTGGAATTTGTAAAATTGGTGGAATTCTCTTGGAATTACAATTTGTGATGATGATGGCACAATAGTTGCATATTTAATTATGTTTCATCATCAGAAAAGTATATTTGTTTTATACTTTCACAAGAATTTTTTAATATTCTTTTTTAATAAACTAAAAAAGAATTATAAGTATGCTGTGAAAATGCAAAATTACTTTCAAAACGCCGACCATACCAATTAAATAATTTGTTACTTAAGCGAAATCGTTTATTGGTATATTTTTGGACGCAAATAACATTTTTAAAACTTTAAGATCGCCAGTGTATAAAAACAAAAAATATGTGGTCCAGCCGACGACCTTTTCCCTAGTATTTAAAATTCTGAACGTCCATCTGTCCATTTTGTTTTCTTAATCTGTCTTTATGTCGAAAAGTTAAATCATACTTATTGAAAAACGAAAACTATCCGGTGGACATTTAGTTCAGAATTTAGTTTGCTCAGAATTGTCTGACTTCAAATAAGACAATCAGTGCCTAATTTAAAAAAAATTCAAATTCAAGACGATATTTAAAGTTGTCATATCTTCTAGAGATTTCCGGGTTACCTGATATGGCTTATCATAGCTTCTTTCAGTTGTTGGATATATCTGATTTTATTACACTACACAACAGTCATTCTGCGCAACACTCAAGGTTATTTTTGTATTATGTAAAATTACGCCCGTAGCCGCGGTAGCTCAGTGGTTAGTGCGTTGGACTGCGAGCCGAAAGGTCCCTGGTTCAAGCCTGGACTGGGGCTAACAACATCTTTTGATAGAAACATTTTTCTATACCGCGCTACCTCTCGTCAGTAAATGGCAAACCTACGAGAGTAAAACCAATGCCTATGAAAAGCTCTCACCCGCCGTTCGGATTCGGCAATAAACTGTAGGTCCCACCACTTTGAGTACAAATATAACACGCACAGCTCAAAATAGCTCGTCCGAAGTTCTATACAGGACTGTAGCGCCAAACTATTATTATATTATTATTTTAAAATGACGCCCTGATTCCGAAAATATTGTTTAATAATGTTTCTTTGGATAGGTTTACAAAATAAGGGCCAATAACTTTTGAACCGAGCTTTCATAAAGTTGCTCACATATATTTGTAAATATCTCGTGTTCTAAATAACACATATGATCAAGTGTTATATCGAATGAAAGGTAATTGAATATTCAATGAACATTTCTCAGAACATTTTTAAATTTGTTTATTAGTTTAAGAGAACTCGATAGGAGAACTTGAAAAATTAATTTTTTTTTTCAACAAAAATTTAAGAAAAAATTCATTTAAAAATATGGACAAAAATCGAGAAAGTAAGATGATACACAACATTTTATTTTTTCCAAATTAGTTGACACTCTTTCGAAAAAATTGAGCTATCAATGACATAAATATATATGGGTAACATTTGAGGATAAAAAAAGTTATGTGAACGCAATAATATTAAGTGCTATATAAAAAACCATAAACCATAAAAAAAATGAAAAATGTGAGCAGATCACGCTCATTTTTTGAGCACCTATTGATAGATGTTTGCTTATAATTAATTATAAATTTTATAACTTTATCTTTAATACTTAACGAGATAATAATAATAATAATAGTTTGGCGCTACAGTCCTGTATAGAACTTCGGCCGAGCTCTCTCACCATTTTGAGTTGTGCGTGTTATATTTGTACTCAAAGTGGAGGGACCTACAGTTTATTGCTGAATCCGAACGGCGGGTGAGAGCTTTTCATAGGCAATGATTTTACTCTCGTAGGTTAGCCATTTACTGCCGAGAGATAGCGCGGTATAGAAAAATGTTTTTATGAAAAGATGTTGTTAGCCCCAGTTCAGGCTTGAACCGGGGACCTTTCAGCTCGCAGTTCAACGCACTAACCACTGAGCTACCGCAGCTAGATATCGAGATATCTGTTCATAAAAAGTAAACCCATATCTCGTAATGGATAGTAGAAATTGTAGTAGACTACGTTGACTAATTCGACTCATTTTCGAACTTTGAATTATTATTCTACTGACAGACGGTCATATCTAAATCGACTTGGAAAATGATGATGATCAAGAAAATATATACTTTTTCATACCAGTCACGCCTACTAAGAGGCGCTAAAATATCCTCACATACATTTAATAACGGGTCTGGTACGATAGTCGAAATTTAAATTATCTAAACTAAAAATACCAAAGACAAAAATGTAGAAAATAAAAATGCCAAAACCTGAAAATGTCGAAAACAAAAATGTCGAAAACAAAAATGTCGAAAACAAAAATGTCGAAAAAAAATGTTGAAAACTAAAATGTTGAAAACAAAATGTCGAAAACTAAAAATGTCGAAATTTAATATGACGAAATCATTTTTTGCAGAAAAAATTATAGAAAATGTCGAAAAAAATGCAACGTATCGAAAAATATATATTTCAAGTAAATATAATAAAACACGAAGATAAATATATTAAAAAAGAACAAAGATATTAAAAAAACAACGTAGACTCCATCATTCTGAGTCCCGTTGTAGTGAAAATCAGAATCTTTGTTAAGAATTCTGATTTTTAGCTACCTTAGCACTCATGCGTAGATTTGCAAATATGCTGCCTTCAAAATACCATATTGGAATTCAGCTTCAACACTTATAATAAATCAACAAAAATTTGGATTTTTTTTTAAATACTTTTTTTAAGGACATGCAATTCGAAGTACGGATCGAAGTAAGGATAACGACCATTGGTCATATGTTCATGTTAAGAAGAAAATTTCCAAAAGATTGTTTTATTAGTTTTAAAACGAAACCTTAACAAAGTTTCTAGCATCAAGAGATATTTTAATAGAAACCACCATACAAAAGTTATCATTGACAATTTTTTAACTTTGGACTGTATCTGTGGAAAAAGTGATATATTTGGAAATAGTGGTCGGAAAAAAATGGTGAATGCAGATCTCGAGACCCTTTATTAGTTGCCAAAATATCATTGAAATCGAAGAGAGTGAGTTGCAAATTCTGGGAGATTTGGTGTGGACTTGCTCATATAGGATTTGAAATTTGTATTTCAGCATTTTGATATTTCGGCATTTTAATTTTCGACATTTTTAATTTCCGCTCGGATAATTTGCAATCAAAATGTAATAGTGGATATTATTCTTGAGTTGAAGAATTAAGATTATATTTTTTTAATAAGTCCAAAATATGTATATTTTTAAATCAACTAGTAAAATGCAAAACACTTGTATTTGTTTTCATTATTAAAGAGAAACTCTACTATATTGCATTCCACACTAATTTATATTCAGTTGTAGTTATTATGAAAACAAAAGTTGATCGAATCCAACAAAAAATATTCTACATTAAAGTTTTTTAAATGTACTTACTCTTCTTAAGGCAGCTTAGACTAAAAACAAAGACTTTTCTCTTTAGAACAATAATACCGACTGACCGCTTTTAAAAATATTCCTTAGTTAAATAGTAAAGGATCAAATTTATCTATCACATTAACTCATACGTTACCTGTATATTTCACATATGTGTAATTAGTTTAGGATTGTTTAAACACGTGATTATGTGCGATTACAAATATCTTCTATTGACAAATTTCAAAAATCATTAATAATCTAGGTAGATAATTTGAAGAAGTAAATGCATACATATGTGCTCAAAATAATCATAAACATTTACGACTTAGGTCAGGTATATATTCTGGCAATGTAAATTCAAAATTAGAACACCATTAAATATTTAACAGGACCCCATTGTCATATGTACTTCTTCGGTTGCTTGGAAATGTTTACCATTATATGTTATTTTAAAAACTGTAAATACTAAGTTCTATAGTCCGCATTTCATAATACCCTTATTATTGTATTGTTGTAATCACAATAATGAAATTCACATTAGATTCCAAATATACAATTGATTCTAATAAGAGGTGTGTTAATTTAAAAACTCAGAATTACATAATTTTGCAGCTATAACATATATCTTTGGAGCTTTATGCATGGTTTCCATGCTGTCTTTCGTTATCCCCAAATCGATATCACTCGATATTATTTGCTATAAATGAGTGAATACAATATATTATTTTTTTATAACAAACTGACATTCAAAAAACATTCAAAAAATGTGCATTGGAAATGTCCAATGCACATTTTTCATGAAATCATAAAATTTGTACGAACACTACTATGAAGCCCATTGCAATGATGAAGATAGGGACCTAGGAGTTAGTCTCAGATGGTAGACAATAGGGTAACAGTCATGAAGGGAGACAACACAAAATGGATAACCGTTTATGTCCAGGCGTCATGACTGCATACAGAAGCTGATTCCCAACATGCGATCGAAGTTGGACTCTTGTAGCCGTGTAGCCAACTTCGTACCACAGCACCCATCAGCAGTGTTGCCAGTTTAGTCTTTTTGGGGATAATTTATTTAGCCTTTTTATAGCCTTTTTTAAATTAGCAAAATCTAAATAAAATTTAGTAAATAATGGAAATATCCATAAAATAGTGTGTCTTAATTTGAAATATTGTTTAAAATACAACCGTGATTTTGTATAAAATTTAGTTTTTCTTCGAGTGTCCTAAAATTAAGAACAATCTGATGTCAACAGTATTGATTTTCGATGATCGTGGTAGCATTTTAAATATATTGAAAAATGTTCAGGCATAACGTTTAAATAAGATGGTGACAACAAAGCCTTTTATAATACCAATGCGGACCATGAAGAATTCCTATATTTTTGTGAAGTGCATTATAGCACGAAAAAGCCTTACCAAATGAGTTTAGCAATTATGATCTAAAAATGTTGGATTTTCTATCCATTAAATTTTCCAGAAATACATATTTATATACATATTATATCCAATTAAAAAACATTTTTTTTTATTTTCAAAAATATAGAAATATCTTAAAAATTAGTATTTGAACGCAAGGTAAAACAACGAAGCAGGTAAAACAACTAGCCATTATTCGAGCAGGCTCTTTAAATTGTATATGGATTTAGATGATTTTTTTTTAAATAATATATTTATATGTAATTTTGAAAATTAATTGACTATTTACATATAAAAATATATTTTGAAAAACTTACATTTATTTATTGACCTTTTATTGGAAATTTTGGAATTTTAGTGAAAATATACAAATTGTAATATTTTTAATATACTTAAAGATTATATTGGTGTTTCTAATATTATTTTTAATAAAATACATAGAAGAAATAATAAAAAAAAAGCTTTTTTTTTAGTTTTTTTTAAACTTGATTTTAGCCTTTTCTAGCTTTTTTTTTGGTTGCTTTTTCTTCAAAAAAAAAATTCTGGCAACACTGCCCATCAGTGAGACGTACGGCTTGAAATTACGCTGAAGAAAACCATTGAGACGATGATTAAAGAGGCTTGTGCTGTAACTGATACACTTAAAGTATGGACTAAGCTCAGTGGTAGTAGGATCCAGTGGGTTGAAGGCTGTCTGCAGTTTTTCAAAAGCGCATAACCTGGATACATCGCGCAAAGTGTCCGTTTCCAGACAAATTTTCTGTGTTTTATTTTGTACAATTGTTTGACAATGAACTTATCAAAATTATGTCAGAAATAGAAAAATGTAAACAAAAAACATGTGTTTGTTGTAGCAAGCTAACTTTTCCTATATCGCTTTATAGGAAAAGTTAAAACAGGGAAGCGGACAAATCATCTTAAACAATTCATCGTATCACAATTCATCGAACACAATTCATCGTATGCACAATTAATCGTATGCACAATTCATCGTATACACAATTCATCGTATGCACAATTCATCGTATGCACAATTCATCGTATCACAATTCATCGTATCACAATTCATCGTATCACAATTCATCGTATGCACAATTCATCGTATGCACAATTCATCGTATGAATAATTCATCTCGCGAAAGTAACTTTACTCAGCAGAGTTATTCAATTTTGTATTTGTTTAAAAAAAATTACATTTTATTCCCAAAAATCGCGCAATTTTTTGGTAAATGTTCGCCTGTGGCTCTCTCTTGTTATCACTTCTTCCATTATGTAATATATCAGCTGTTGTTCCAATTAGATAAAAATGAAAAATTTTCGCCTGCGACGCTTTTACATAATCACTTCTGCTATAAATACTAAAGACTAAGTATTTCATATTGCACAAAATGAATACTTTTCCACCAGCATCGGTTTCTCGTCATAATTTTTCATATAAATGATACACATCACGTGTTGTGTCAAAATTTGTTGGAAAAATGCATTCGATGAATCGTATATTTAATGAATTGTGGATACGATGAATTGTACATACGATGAATTGTGCATACGATGAATTGTGCATACGATGAATTGTGTATACGATGAATTGTAAATACGATGAATTGTGTATACGATGAATTGTTATACGATGAATTGTGATACGATGAATTGTTCATACGATGAATTGTGCATACGATGAATTGTGTTCGATGAATTGTGATACGATGAATTGTGTTCGATGAATTGTGATACGATGAATTGTGTTCGATGAATTGTGATACGTTGAATTGTGTTCGATGAATTGTGATACGATGAATTGTTTAAGATGAACCGTTAAGATCCGCAAACCGTTAAAACATTTGAACTTTTGTTATCACTCGTTATTCCTCAATATCATCTGGGGATATCGCTTGCTATAAAACGGTGTTGTATGTACTCGTTTCTTTCTAGCATTTATATTTCTGGTTTGAAATGATTTGTATTTCATCTCTGTTTAGCGAAATAGTGATGACGAGTGATAGCGAAAGATAGATGATGGAAACCATGCATTATGCAAACAAAATTATTCTTACATTGTAAAACATTATTATAATGACTGTCAAACATATTTTTGTCTTTGTTGAAACATATTTATGTTTATAATATTAATGCTTATGTAAGAAAAGTAAATTGGGTGCTAATAATTTTGTATATATATGGTCAATCATGGGACCATGTTTTAGGGAGATATTGCACCAAATAGCTCAAATGTGAAAAACATGCTTAGAGGTCGCATTTATTTCAATGTGGATTTTTACCAGAGTTCGTAAAATACATTCGCGAATGCAAAAAATGCATTCTATTCATGCTCATTCGTTCGGAGAATGTATTTTAAAATCATAAATTTTGAATGATAAGTTCTTTTGCGAGAACAATTATCTTATATTCTTTTCACGAATTAATAAAACGAAAAAAATATTGCTTTTATTCTTCAACGATAGGAAAAAATATGATATATTCGCATGATACTAAAATTTGCGAATGAAAACAAATGTAAATAAATGTTTTTTTGTATTCCTGTTATATATAACTTTTATAGTTAAAAAAGGAAATACTTGGAAGGTTTCTATGGAAAAACTGGCTTGATTGGGATTTGGCCAGAATCCACTTGCGTCATTATATTTTTTTGGACAAATTGGTTCCATTGAGATTTGGCCAGAACCCAACTGAGTCCAAATCTCAATGGGGGCCAAATCTCAATGGAGCCGATTTGTCCAAAAAATATATCCAATAACGCAAGTGGGTTCTGACCAAATCCCAATAGAACCAAGGATACAAACGATTCAATAAAATGTATGAAATAGGAATATAAAAGACTTATTCGGAATATTCTTTTTAAATCAAGAACATTTATCTACATAAATTTATCATTTCATACATTCGCAAATAAATGAAAACAATTCCCATGGAAATTATTCTTTGGTGAATAAATGTATTTCAAATATTCCACGAACTCTGATTTTTACAACCTATGTAACATTTTTATACCCTACACTAAGAGTGAAAGGGTATATTCAGTTTGGTACGCCGTTTGTAACACCCAGAAGAAGCATCTCCGGTAAGGAAAAGTATATATATTCTTGACCAGCATGACCTCCTGAGTCGATTTAGCGATGTCCGTCTGTCCGTATGTCTGTCCGTATGTCTGTCTGTCCGTCCGTCTGTCTGTCTGTCTGTCTGTCTGTCTGTTGAAATCCCTGCAACTTTTAAAATTGAAGAGCTAGATAAATGAAACTTATAACTTAGATTACTTATATACCTACGCTGAATGTGCGAAAAAATTGGCGAGATTGGTCCATTGTGACCTATGATCCGACCACTTATGTTCAAATACCTCATATAAAATGTACATATAAAGATAAATTTTTATGTATACGTGCTTAGGTAATCTATTTTGGTCAAATATATATTGACATCATGCTCGAGTACGTCATAATAATGTTTTCCGGCAAAAAGACTTGTGGTTCACAAAAAAAAAATCGAAATTCGTTACACCTACCCATTTGTAAATATGGGTATCAAATGAATGGAAATTCTGCAGCGATTGAATGTTTGTAGTTATTTTCAGGATTCGTATACCCTGGTGACCTATATATCACTTTGAATGGTAACCACACATATGTGTAGGGTATTTATAGTCGGCTAAGACCGACTATAATTTTGATAAACCTAACTATCATAATTACACCTACTTTAAAATTTCCCATGTGATCTAACCTTCCCAACTGGTTAGTTAACGAATCAACTTTTTTTATTAGTTTCGACCTGGGTCCATACATTATTTTTTAAATTTTTCATACAAATGTTTGTTATATTCAATTTGGAAATAATTTATTGAATTCCAAACTTTTTCAATGCAATAAAAAATGCAAAAAATATGAAATTTTTCTCATAAAACATTTGTTTTCACAGAATGTCTCCAAAGACGCACCAACATTTAAAAAGTCTTCAGTTTTTTAAAAGTCGTCTAATGGTCTCATATTTGCAAAAACGTTTGTGACCATAGTTGCAACAAAGCTATCCCTGGGTAAAGGCTTTTCATGACAATATTTACTATCTATGAATGGATTTTCACAGAGCATTTTAAAATTTACATCCACATTTCTGCGATTCATTAAAATTTAACTATAAGTTCCAATTTCAGCAATGTTTTGTGATGACATTAGTTAACATGGGAATAATTCTTAAAGTCTCAGCATTTATTTCTAAAATGAGTATTTCATAAAACATACACGTTTATTACAATTATGATACATTTTTCATATAACGATATACACTCAAAATAATCAATGCGATAATTAATGAAATATTTTTTCTTGAAAGTTTTTGAAGAAACAACAACAAATTGAAAACACAACACAGGCAATGATCATACAGACCGTTTCGGATACAGCCAAGTATCCTCCAGTAATCTTTGTGTGATGACGTATTGATAACAACAAATAATTCGTATATACGAATTCGGTGTGGTTAGGGCTCGAACTCATGCCGTCAGAAACGTCGGGAGTTGGTAGTCAAGCACGCTATGTGGTCGGCTACTGAACCACACAACCATCAATCGTCTAAGTTGCAGTTTTGTCTGTTCTATTTTTAGAACAGACTTTGTTGCAAGAATGACGAGTAGTACCGAATATCGGCATCGGTTTTGCTTTCAATGTTCTCGTAAACATAAATCTCGTAAAATATACGATTTATTGTAAATACAACTCAGCATTCGTCATTATTTTAACTTCGTTCCGATTTTATAGTTTACGATACATTCGTATATTTAGCAAATTGATATTCGCAAAGCAAAAAGAAGCAAAAACATATAAAAAAAAACAATAAGACAAAAGAAAACACGCAGAAAACAAGACAGAAGAGATCAAATTTATTTATCAGTATCGGCATTTGTTGAAATGTATTCAATTTAATACGTAGAGCAATCGCGTGTGTAATAAATGTGTCTGAAATTAGTAATAATAAGTTGGACTCGACCATAACGATGTCGAATAATTTCCATTTATTACAAAAGGACAGAGTATGTGAATTCATTATTTATTAATCGTAAAATGTACGAATTAATTCGTGGATTATTTTCACAAACGATTTTCGTAAAATATACGAATTTAAACATAAATATATTTCGTAACTTTACGAAAGTTCATTCGTATTATGCCCGATTTACATTGTATCTTCTGTGAGTCTCACTGTTTCTCCTAGGGTTGCATTTTTTCAAAAAAATACTATTTTTATATTAAAATTTAAAAAAATGCAACCCTAGGCGATATAGTGAGACTCACAGAAGATACAATGTAAATCGGGCATTATGTACGAACGTTTTTGTGGATCAATTTTACGAATATTTTTTTCAAATACACTAACATTTTCGTATATTTTATGCATGTTACAAATTTTATTTTGAGTGTAGTTCCCAAGTTTTAGAATTTTTATTATTTCTCGTTAAAAATTATGCGGCGAATTTTAATTATGTGAAAATGTATATTCGCCGCAATTCACACCACTAAAATTTGGCATTTTAGAATAACTTGTTGGACAGTGTGTCATGAGTTTAATACGTGAGGCGTTAAAAATTGTGTAAAAACACACGCAATAAAATCATTTTATAGTTCAACATAATTCGATGTGTAAAGAGGCAATAAAAAAGAAGACAACGAAAATAAGAGATATAATCTTCTTTTGCTATAGAAAACATGATTAAATTGTTGTAGTTATTACTATTATTTTGGAGGAATCCGATTGGAAAGAGCTTTTGACGTGGTTTCGTTTTGTTAAAGCATCACAATTTTATTTTTTTTATTTTTTCATGTGTCGTTTAATTGATAATAGTGTGAATAGGTTGACAATTTTAATTATTAATTTTTATTTAATTTCTTTTTATAACAGATCATATAGAACAGGCATGTCAAACTCATTCGGCAAAATTGTACGATATCGAATCAGATTTGGACCAATATCGAACCCCAAATCGTACTAAAACTACAAAGATAGTTTAAAACGACATAACGCAGTTTTTTCGAAACGATCATAAAAACGATTCTGTGGCAAGATGTTATAACATCACATATTTCGAAGTTCGACAATTTGTCGAAAGTCAGTATGTTACAGCACTTTCGACAGGCGATATTTTCGATAAAATATCACTTCAAATTGAGGTTGTGATAGAGAAGTGAAAATAAATAAAATGGAAATTTTAGAGAAAGAAAAACTATTTATATTAAATTTAATGCATATTGTATAGACTGCAAGTGTTTATACAAGCAAATTTTACATATTTGCATGTCAATTCTCTAATATTAATATATATCCTAACCTCAATTTTAGGACTTAATAAATAAATTATTGATAAAAAATCGAATTGACAGATTGAATTGATGATAAAAAAATAGGAAATTAATAAATCAAACATTTAATTTTTGTTGGCATACTCTATCACATTATTAACCATTTTCTCTTATGGTGATAATTAAATATATCGTCCTACAGCATCTCATTAATCAAATAATTAATTTTAGAACATTTCTTGTATTTGTAACATGAAAAAATAAGGCAGATTTTAATAAAAATGTCAAAAAAAAACCTGTATCAACTAACTTTGAAACATGTTCGAAATAACTAAATCGCCTGTCGAACGAAAAAGTTATAACATACTGCCAGTTCGATATTTTCGCTTCGACAATTGCTTCGATAGTGATAGTATAACATCTTGCCACTGGATAAATATTGTATCAAATAGTACAAATATATCGAGATTTATTTAAAAAACATTGCGATATCGATGTGAGTAATGTTTAAATATCCTATCATAAAATTTTACTTTACGAAATTTTAAAAATTATTAACGAGATCGGATTTTTGTTATCCACGTTAGTTCGAGAATACTTCGAGGCATAAATCTCATGGCAGACTGGTTACCAAATTTTTTAAGGTTTTCGGTACACAATACAATAAATTAACAATCATATTTGTGAATATACGTTCAACAATTTATATTTTCGTTATTTTCTGTTATATTTTCGAAATAGATTTTTGAAGTAAATTTGACGTCTAAAATTAAATACAAAATGTCAAAATTAACAATCGAATGGTTAAAAATAACAATCATGGTTTTTAACCCGGCCTACTTCACAAACACATTTCTTTTGTATTTTTACAGTATTTTTATTTTTAACAAAAGACTACTGCCTAAATGCGTTGATAATGTAATTTAATTATAATTATATACAGTAATTTAAAATATTTTTTATTTATATTTTTCATTAATTTTTATAAAATTATAACAATATTTTCAAAAAAAACATGACATAAATATATGTTATATATGTTATACATCGTCACTGTCATGCCAAAGGGGCGAATGTGCATTTTTAAAAATTTTGGGAAATCAAATTTTAAAGTTTGAAGTACTTTAAAAATTAGAAAAATTATATATTTTCTTTAATTTTTTCTGTTATTTTAGTTTATTCGTCAATTATTATAACGTATATAAAATATGTTTAGATTTGGACAACTTACTGAATTATAAATACGGATTTTGTGACGCTATATCCTGATCAAAACGCAAATATATTTGTTTTTTATGCTATAACTTTTTATTAGCGGAAGATAAAATAGTAATGTAGAGTCATTAATTGTTTGTTTGCACGTATCGATCTGCATCATTATTTAAAAAAAATCGAAAAATTGAAAATCTTGTCATCCCAAGTAGAACATTATACGAAATGATACCTTAAAGGACATCTTTATAATGTTCACTTATTTGAATTCTCAAAAAGCTATCGAAAAGGTGAATTTCTTACTTGTCCGTTTTGCATCGGTTTTTAGTCAGCTAAACGATGCCAGTATTCCGTACTCTGAAATGCAACAATGTTTTGGTAAATCAACTGTTTCCGTTTTCGACATCTGTCAAAAATTCAATAAATTAAATTAAAATTGTTATGTCGCGAGCTGGCTTGTAAGTTTTATTACGATTTTATTTATAAACATCATAATTATATTTTTACTGTTTTCAGTAATTTCTAACCAGCAGTGGAAAAGAGCTGAGCACCTCGCCAACGCAAGAGCGCTCCAGCAATTCGTCGCAGAAGACGCAGTTCGAGCAAAGCGGAAATAAATCCACAGACGCCGACCGCAATAGAAGACGCATCGAATAAAAAACTCTCGGACAACGGACAACGATCTTAGTCACACGATCTATTTGACACCAATGACCAGACCCAAAGTCACGCTGCTCATTAATGTCGTCGTTATGGATGCGATCCTAGACTCCCACAACTCGGAGTATGAAACGGCATTCTTGAATGAAAGTTAAAACGCTTCGCGAACCGTACATCCGGTTTTCCAGCGCTCAAGAAGCTTATAAAGCCGCGCACAAAGTCGAACATCGTACGCGATGGAAACGAGAAACAGCAGCAGGAGAGCGTCAACAGATTCTACAGAAACGCAGACGTAAAAGTTCACGCAAGCAGCAACAAGCATACATACTACTGCGGAGCCGGTCAACAGCAGCAGAGTGTGGGTCGGCATGCGGTCATAAATTTTATTAACAAACTATTCTCCAATCAACCACTGGTTAACAAAACAATTCAGAGGGCAACAATCGCCATGATCAGTTCGAATTATAATATAAAGATTGTTAAATATTAATTAGTAAATAAATATAACAAAAAAAAGTTTTAGTTTAAATATCTGTAAAAAAATGACAGATTGGAAATTTGGCAGAAAGAACATTTTTTGACGTCATCCTTTTGGTATACTTTTTGGTGACTTAAACCGGTTGCGTTTCAGCTGATGAAAAGACGACTTTTAAACAATAACTTTAAGACATATGTACACCATTTAGACATCATTCAGACAAATCAAAAAGGCACCTTCCGGTCAATCATTTGTATTACAAAAAGACATCTTTCTCGTAACATTTCGGACAAATTTCGGACATCGATAACATTTAAAAGAAAACTTAAAGACAACTTTCAGACATTATTTGGCATATGCCAAATGGGCGAATCTTTTCTTTTTCGCCATAACTATTTATTGGTACGAGATAAAATAGTGGTGTAAAGGCATTAATTGTTTGTTTTTAAAGCACCTATCGATCTGCATCATTATTTAAAAATATTTTGCCAAACATTTTTTCCTGCAAATAACAAATAGCAAATTAATGTTTGGCAAAATACGTAAAAAACGCAAATGTCAAAAATTGCACATTCGTCCCTTTGGCATTATAGTGACGACATCATGTTTCTCTTTGTTGCCATTGAGTACATTTAGAGTAAGGTACTGCTCAAGCGCTGCAGACGACAGCAGAGCTATGGTCCTAGTCGTTCTTTTGACGGTTCTGTTGCAGACGAGGTAAAGGATGTGGCTGTCTATTGCACCTTCTGCAGATTTTTGCGGCACCATTGCAAATAGGATTCGTACTCAATTCTCTTCTCGATGTCCTCATTCGTGGCCTGCCAGTCAATAGTTTTTCTCGTAGCATATAGAAAAATATAAAATACAATATTTTAAGCAATAAATTAAATAATTTGGAGCGCACCTGTCCATTTTCATCTGTTTACTAAGTAGCACTGCGTCCTTAGACTGCAGTTTGGGTTTATAGCCAGCTATACCCCAAAAATTCAACGGTGCATCGGACATAGCAGCAAACCATATCCTCGTTTGATCGCCTCGATGCCATGTAACGAATGTAGCTAACAAATTTAATCGACTGCACGTATCATCGCTACTCTGCTATTTGCAACTGAACACGATCTGACACAATGCATCACATGTCACATGTACAAAGGATTATTTCATTGCCAGGATCGCGCAGATTAGTGGGATGATAACAAATCGATAGCAAAGAATGCGATGATTAAGATGCGCCTTAAAAGGGAAAAGATTCTAGACAGCTCCAGCAAATTTACTCCATCGATTTCATGTATTGCTGCGACTGTGTAATGTTTTGTCCAGTTCGTCGTCTTAAAGACACATCGCACCACTCGAGATACACGGACTTTTTTCTTATCAATTTCATTTTCTTAGCAATCCAACGCCTTATAAATTTGAATGATTTGTCTGGTCAAAAATGTGCCAGAAAACATCAGAATATTGATTTGAAAATGTGTCTGTTGACAACATTTTCGTTTCAATTTCCACATAACCAATGTTTGAATTTATTTGACAAAAGTGGCAGCGAAACCACCTGTAGGGAAACTCTATATAAAATATATACTCTCTGAGTGAACGACAAAATCAAAGGTTTGACAAAACAAAAATGGAAATTGTTTTTAAAGTCATTGTTTCGAACATACAATTTTTTAAGAATTGGATTGTTGAAATTAACAATTGAATTTAAGTTAACAATCGTACAATAAATTTAACAATCTCCCTCAAAATCATTGTTAAATCAGAAAATGCTATAATCATCACTCAAATTGTATGAAACAATTAACAATTTTTATTTAATTTAACAATAACGATTGTTGTTTATATAACAATCTTTATTGTTAAATTTTAACAATTATTTTCTGAGAGTATACTTAAACATATTGAAAAAGTTTGTTTCTTAAAATATCGTATATAAATTTGATATTTATATAAATTTGAAAAGGGTTTCTTTTTATGAAAAATCAATTTAAATTGCAAGGACAATGACCACTTATTAGATGTTCGGAGTTATTAAGAAGTTTGATTTATTACCCAAGTCACACATTTCAAAACTTAGTCTGGATCTGTAGATTAACATGTAACGAATATATATCGATATGTAGAATTGAATCGGTTTTTGACTAAGAATGGAAATCTATGTAGAAATCTGTATTGAAACTCGAAAAATTCTATTCAAACTTAAAAAAAAAAATTGAGAATCGATATATAGAAAAACTGTGTCATGAGACAAGGAATTCTCTACATTTTTCCATTTATAGTTCGCTACATAACTAACAAAAATATCTAGAATTCGTGACGAAATCTGTACTTTGTGTTACTTAGGTAGCATTTAAACGAGGTTCTACGGTCAAGAATTTTTTCTACAATTATAAAAAAGTAATTATTGATAAATATTATGTAACTTTGAACCACTATATCTCAGGTGATGCTGGTTTAAAAAAAAAATGGCTTAAATTTAATTGCAAACTATACGAAATCTGGAAGATTTGATATGGAATGTCTTTAATACAAAAAGTTTTACTAAAATGTTAAAATGATTCATATTCCAGTTTGTGCAAAACAGGACTCTTGATTAAAAACTTAAGAGAGAAATATGTTTTATTTGATACGATTTAGTTTTATTTTTTTTGAAAAAAACTTTAAATCCAATTGTTATTCTAACAAATCAAGTTTTAATATATAAAAAAATATTTGGACTAGTTGGACCCGTGCAAGACTCGTGCTAAGATTTTGTGAATGGAGCAATTTTATTAAAATAAAAAACTGTTTATTTTATATATCAGGGAACCGTGCTTTGCAGTGGACGTTTTTTGTTGGTTTTATAAATGCAGAAACCAAAAAAAAAATAATTCTCCGCCAAAACAACTTTTCTCAAAGACAATTCTTTCTCAAACTGTGCTTCCCCGTAAAATATTTCATTGTAGAATTCTTCCCAGTAGAAATCTTCCCGTAGAATTCTTCCCGGTAGAATTCTTTCCGGTAGAATTCTTTCACGTGGTTAATTTTATTGTGGTGAGTCTTAGTGTGGTAAATTTTAGTGTGGTGAATTTTATTGTGGTGAGTTTTAATGTGGTGAGTTTTAGTGTGGTGAGTTTTAGTGTGGTGAGTTTTAGTGTGGTGAGTTTTAGTGTGGTGATTTTAGTGTGGTGAGTTTTGTTGTGGTGAATTTTAGTGTGGTGAGTTTTATTGTGATGAGTTTCAGTGTGGTGAGTTTTAGTGTGGTGAGTTTTGTTGTGGTGAATTTTAGTGTGGTGAGTTTTAGAGTGATGAGTTTCAGTGTGGTGAGTTTTAGTGTGGTGAATTTTAGTGTGGTTAATTTTGTTGTGGTGAGTTTCATTGTAATGAGTTTAGTGTGTGGTGAGTTTAGAGAATTTGGGGTGGTTGTTACCCTGGAGTGAATCTTGATATCACTATAATAACTGTTAACATACACCATCTTCAAAATGTACCTTCTATGGGGGGTGCCACGCCCAGTTGTCCAATCCCACCCACATTCGGCGAGACTGTTTAGACTGGTTAAATATAACGCGAACCTAAATTTCAATTAATTTGCTATCCCAATTGCTGATATAACGTGTTTTTAATTTTTGGGTTATATGGGAGGTGCCACGTCCAGTCCTCCAATCTCACCGAGATATCGCATATACTCTGCCCAGACTCTTGTGCTTTTCCGTTTATGTTTTTTATGTTGTCTTTACTTGTGTGTGTCTGTGTTTTTTCTTTTGTGTTTTTGCTTTTGTTTTTCTGTTTTTGTGTTTTTGCTTTTGTGTTTTTTATTTTGTGTTTTTGCTTTTGATTTTGTGTTTTTGCCTTTGTTTTTATGTTATTGCTTTTGTCTGTGTCTGTGTCTCTGCTTTTTTTATATACTTGTTACAATAGATTAAGTTTGTTTTTGAATTTTTAATTAAAATATTTGTGACGAGAAAAAATTAATAATAATTTTTTCTCATTCACAAAAATACTTCGTATAATAAAGTTGTTTTTTGATTTACGCCCAACAGTTTTTTCTTTTGTTTTTTTCTTTTGTGGATTGCATTTGTTTTTTCCTTCTCTATTTATACTTTTGTTTTGATTTTGTGTTTTGTTTTCTTTTAGTTTTAGATTATACTGTTGTGTTTATGATTTTGATTTTGTGTTTTTGCTATTGTTTTTGTGGTTTGTATTTGGTTTGTTTTTTATTTTGCTGTTATTTTTGTGTTGTTGCTTTAGTATTATACGTTAGTTTTTGATTTTTGCTTTTTTTGTGTTTTTGATTTTGTATATATTTTTTTGTATTTGAGTTTTTAGTTTCATCTTTTTAGCTTATGCATGTGCTGAGTTATGTCGTTTTGAAAGTTTAGGTTGTAGGGAGGTGGTTTGAAATTGTATCTCCTACTCCTGACCTACTAAATGAAGAGTTGTAAAAATCAAAACAATCATATTAAACTTAGTAACCGCCACGTATAATGTGGGCAGGATTATACAAACGGGCGTGGCACTTCCAATATAATTAAAAAAAATATAAAAAATTCTTTAACTCGTGAACTACTCAGAGCAGATTTATAAAAATCGAAATGAAAGGTTCACATTTTAAAAACCAATCGTCACGTAGAATGTTGGAGAAATTGGACAAAGGGGCGTGGCATCTTCCAAACAACCTTAGCTTCACAAAATAACACAAAAACACGGGCGAAGTTGTGCACGGGTTCAGATAGTATAACATTATTTAAAACAGCTAAAACTATTTGTTTTAACAATAATTTTTTTCTCTTAGTGAGGACGTGATGTGGATCAAAAATATATATGGGCCATTCCACACCACATCGAACAGCGGTCTTCGATTTCAATGAAATTTGCACAACTGATAAAGGGTATCGATATATGCATTGATCAATTTTTGTTTTATTTTTTCGCCCACTACTTCCAGAGATACAGTGGTTCACATTTACAAAAAATGGTCCAAAAATCACTTTTATATGGTTGTTCATATTTAAATATCTCTTAAAGTTGAAATACCAGAAATTCCGTTGATGGCTCTTTTTAAAGCTAATAGAACAAGCTTTTATACCAATTAAGTTGTAACTTCTAAACTTTAACATGTGGCTCGTGGTAATAATCCATGCACTTCAAAATGGATGTCCTTAAAAAGGACCCTTTTTAAATTCTGAAAAAAATCACATATTTTGGTTGATTTAATATAAATGTTCATGCCAAATTTCAAGATGGTATTTTTATGGCGTCATATTTTAAAAATTATTTTTTAAAATTTTTACATATTTTTTGTATTGAAAAAAAATATTAAAAAAAAAAAAATTGGTCAGTACATATCTGGATACTAGGGATGTCAATCCCGGGATCCCGGGATCCCGGGATTTGAGTCAAATCAGTCCCGAAAAACTCATCCCGGGATCATCGTTAAATCCCGGGATTTTCGGGATTACAAAAAACGCTAGTAGATCAATTTTTAATAGTTTATTCAAAAGTCTTTCAATGTTTGTGTACACATTTTGTGAAAAAGTAAATCTAACATTTAATCAAGGTTTGAAACCTAAACGAATAACGGTTTCGATTTCGGTTTTTTCCGCGTTTTGGTTTCGGTTTTAGGTTTTTATTACGAAACGGTTTCAGTATACCGGTTCCAAGTTACGGTTTCGGTTTTGATTTCGGTTTTCGTATAAAATTTCTTTTAATTCCATATTTTTCAAATAACTTAACATTGCACTATGGGACATAAGCTTAGTCTAGCTCGCCGAAAATTGAACAAGAAAAAATTTTTATTTTGGGAATTCAAAATTTTATTAAATGACATTAAACATGCCTTGTACTTAAGATCTTAAATATAAAATAAAATATGTTTTCCTGTTTCTTTTTATGCTTTTTTAAAAACCGTTTTAAACTGGTATAAAACCGAAACGGTTTATTTCTGATTTTCGTACAACGGTTTCGATTACGGTTTCGGTTTTAAATAGATATCGGTTTTAAACGGATATCGGTTTCGGTTTCGGCTACGGTTCAATCCTTGGATTTAATGGACTAAAATCTTAAAACACTGACGTAAATAATAATGAATTACATGCTTTTTGACTTTGAACAAATTCACACATTTTTTAAAAATTACGTAACTTTCGACTAATAACACTGTTCGGCAATCATTTTCTCATATCATGCCTATATAATTTTAATGTACTGATTCGAACTGCGTTTTTAGTTTTTTCCGTATACGTAATGTTTTGGAGAAAAATGCAATTTATTATTTTTGCATTTTTCACTGCATTTAAAAACAAACTTTTTTTTATAAAAAGACTAAACAGCCATTGAATAAAAATTAAAATAGTTATTGCCCATGAACAAGTCAACTTCGTCGTTTGAGATTTGGTTGCAATAACCGGTTAAATCACATACAACTTAAATAATTTTGAAATTAAAAGTTCAAATATTTCAAAATTTGTAAAACTATTTATTTTTTTTTAAATTATATTTTTTTTTATAAAATATTGTTTTCCACAAAAAACCAATATCCCAATAACAAATTTTGTTGTTCATTCAAAATTTTTAATTTTCTTATATTTGTACTAAAAAATAAATTTTAAATAAAAAGTATTAAAAAAATGTTTGATGATCAACTGGGGTTTATATATCGCGGATTTAGTATACCATGTATATTTGAATACCCAACCTGAAAACAGATGCATTTGAATATATGACTTTTGTTTGACTTAAGCATTATAATTGTTTATTATTTAAACACAGATATGGTTATTTTATGTCTTTGCTATTATTTTTTTTTTAATCCCGGGACTAATCCCGGGATCCCGGGATTCAAATTTTTTAGTCCCGAAATTTCGGGATTGAAAAATAGTCCGGGATTGACATCCCTACTGGATACCCTTTATCAGTCTCCCAAATTTTATTGAAATCCAAAAGGTAAAATCTCAAATTAGATTTATTTTGGTCGATTTGGTGTGGAATGGCCCATATACCTCCTAATTGGTCACTCTTCATAAAAGGCGTTAAAATATTTTCACATACTTAATACATCCTCTACCCCATGGGTGTAGGATATAATTAGCGGGTCTAAAATAATGCGCATGCTTAATGTAGATAACCCAAAATAACGCACTGCTTCTTTGGAACTAAAAATATATTTCATTCATTAAATAACTTCTCCACTAAAGCAACAATATTATGAATCAAGCAACTGGGGGGTGTATTTTGGCCGTTTGCAACACGACAACTTGGCCAGTTGAGTTGTATGCGGAAGTACTACGCAATAAAGATGAGAAAAATGAATTAAAATTATAAACTGAATACTGAAAATTATGCTGAAAAACAGAATGAAACAAACAGACACGACTATCACAGGCACAAGGCAGCGAGATTCACCCCACAGCCTCCTCTATACCTCTATTAGCTGCACCCACGTATACGGTATACGTCAGAAGCAGCAGCTATTGCGACACAGCTGTGACTGGGTTGTTAGCTTCGATTCTGGATGCCAGACTCCAGTTGTTGAGTTTTTGTATGTGTATTGTTTTTTTTTTTTGACTAAATATTGGAAGTCGGTTTGCCCGGCATGCATATTGGAAATGTGCGCAAGGAATTGTGGAGTCATCCGGCAAAATCAAATATAAAGCAAAACTGACTTTATTTTTTTTTTCTTTTCGGCACGTGTAGATTTCCCAACATTTGAACAAAAAAAATGTTTATGACGAAACATAAAAGTTGACAATACTTAAATTAAATAACAAAAACCGAAAGGATTGACGGATTCGATTTCGAGTTCTCACAGATTCGGTTTTAAATTTTATAACGAAACTGGTTCGGTATTCCGATCCATGTTACGGTTTTGATTACGATTTTTGTTTTGTATTCAAGTAAGTATTTAAAAAAAAAACTTGAACTAAAAAGGGAATTGTCTAACCTTTAACTTACCAAATTGAAAATATTGAGACTTAATTAGCACCATTAAGATAAAGAAAGTTTACATAAATGTATATGAATACATATTAATATTTTTATGTTCACAAATAATATCGGGATAAATTTTATACACAAAATACGAATTACACAAATAAAAATGCTCAATATGTATGTTCATGTAATAAAATTACTATAATTTAGCTATTACGAAAATGGGAATCAAAAATCGTCAATATCATGCCAAAGGGGCGAATGTGTAATTTTTGACATTTCTGTTTTTTTACATTTTAGAGTGTAGTTTTCCTCAAATGTTGAACATTTCTAGCCATAAAAAACAAAACCAAAACGGCGAATTCCAATAATTGAAAATGTTGTCATGCCAAAAGGGCGAATATTTTCGATTTTTTGACATAACTTTTTATTGGTATAAGATAAAATAGTGGTGTAAAGGCATTAATTGTTTATTTTCAAAGCACTTATCGATTTGCATCATTATTTAAAAATATTTTGCCAAACATTTTTCCTGCAACTAACAAATGGCAAATTAATGTTTAGCAAAATAATTTTAAATGATGATACCAATTGATAGGTGCTTTGAAAACAAACAATAAATGTTTTATATTACTATTTTATCTTGCGCTAATAAAAATTTATAGCATATAAACAAAAATATTTGCATTTTGGTCAGGATATAGCCTCACAAAATACGTATTTATAATTCAATAAGTTGTCCAAATCCAAAGATATTTTATATACGTTATAATAATTGATGAATAAACTAAAATTACAGAAAAAATTAAAAAAAAAATAAAATTTAATAATTTTACTAATTTTTAAAGCACTTCAAACTTAATAATTTGATTTCCCAATATTTTTAAAAATGCCATTCGCCTCTTTGGCTTGACGGTGACGATATATAGTTATAATTTTTATATTCGTTATACCTAAATAAGCGTTATCCGCCCTCATTAACTTTCAAGGAAATGTATTTCATGAAAATCTCAATGCGTAATTTCCACTAATTTGAATTACTTAGAGTATTGGATAAAATGGTGAAGACATAAGTCATATAAATCAATTCCTAATTCCGTTCGTTCAAAAATATTGCATATTTTATATAACTCAGCGATATATATAAAAATGATTTGTCCAAAATTTAAATTTGAACAATATGTTGAACAAAACATCAGTTTATATTACTCATATAGAAACTAAAACTCAATTGCATGAATTACACTGCCGTACACTCCTTATGATGCAGTAAAAGTTATAAATCCTGATTCATAATAATATTTTACAAATACTAAAACCCATAACTGGTATCAAGAGGTCCAATAAATTGACAAATTTGACACAAGTATCTCCCTTACCACAATAATATTATAAGAGAGTAAAAAAATTCAAGTTAAGTATTAATATTTCTACGAATTTATTATACTTAATAATTTTTATTTTATTTGTTAAACATTTTTACTTTTTTTAATTTGTATGATCAATTTTGACGTTTACGATTTTTTTTGAATAAAACAGCAATGAAATCTATGAGATTTGCTAAGTTATAATGCAAAGCACAAGAATGGTGCTCAACTGGATATTGAGAAACAAATGCTCAAAAATGGGTCTATTTTTAACCTTAAAATGAGTCCTTTTTGCTTCATATCTCAGGTCCTGTTAAAGGAATTTAAAAACTTACATCATATTACGTAGATTTCGACATTGACTGCATCTAGATTTACTGATTCGTTACAAACGACTCTTTCAAATGCATACTTTTTAAAATATAAATTTTAACATTTAATTTTTTTTTAAATTTGTATTTCTTAAATTGAATACAAAGGTAATATAAAGAAGCAGAAAACAAATATTAATTAAAATTAAATCAGTAGTCCAAATTAAAGAAGAGATCATGTGTTGCATAGTTTCAGGCATTGGTATTAACTCGCTAAAACCGTGTAAATTGAAATATTATTTTAAATTTATTCCTTAGAATACAAGGCAGTAATAAGGTGTATTATAAATAACAATAATGCCTCACATGATAATATGTATATTGTATTCATTTAACAAACTCTCTTGGCATAATAACGTAGAAATCCAAATGCTGCGGATCTTCACGTCACGTCCATGAACGTTACGTTTGTTGTAACCATTTATATGATGTGCATTTATCGAAAAGTTACGTCCCGTTCCGATGACATTACATTTGTGCACGTTACTCTTTTTTCTATTATTAGTTCATTAGTGAGTTTGGTGTAGTGAGTTTTGGTCAGATCAAAATTTAGTTTAGTTAAAATCGATAACATTTGTGCTGAGATACAGCATTTTTTCTCTTTGGGAAGTATAGGAGATGCAAGTCCTTTTTGTCCAATCTGGTTTATTTACGTATATAGTGATCTTCTTCTGGGTCTTAACGAAACCAATGCTGAGGTGTCATATTTAGTTTTGGTGTGGTGAATTTTATTTGGTGACTTTAGTGCAGTTAGAATACGTAAGATGTGTAACATCCTAATTTAAACTTTAGTTGAAATCGATAACATTAGAGATATATCGTATTGAATTTTTGGGTTCTATGGGAGCTTCCACCTCCCATTGTCCAATCTGGTTTATTTATTATGGCTTAAGGACGTTAGCATAGTAAGGAAAATTTTCCGAAAAATACGTTCAGCAATTTTGTTAAGATTGTAGTCGACTTTTGACATAAATTTATATGGAAGATTTGTTAAAAAGCCGACTATTTGTTATACCTGGGACAGATATCTGGTATTCATACCATAGTATTTGAAATACCAGATGTGTGTCTCACAATATTATAATATTTTTGTGGTATTCCTTGATTTCATCTTGCAAATTTTAATGTAATAACGCTAAAATATTAAGAAAAAATATATGTGTTCACTGGGACTCGGCAAGTAAAGTAAACCAATCGCGTAAAAAATTTTTGTTTTCACTGTTATATGATAGAAAAACAAAAAATAAAAATTGCCACGACCTTCAAAATATAATGCTTTTAACAACTGAAAATAATAAACTGTTCTCTAGTAACCGTGGTATCCAACAAAAATGAAAATGCTGAAATATTTGTTTCGCATAGCTAAATTTACTATGCAAACTATACTACGATATGTCTGTCACCTATCGGATATTTAGAATATTATAGTATTGTTATTATAATAACTTTTCTAGATGTTTGTCACAGGTATTAAAGCTGTACATTATTTTTTGATTATTGGTAACGCTGATAGTATTTTTAAAGTTCTGGTTGTATTGAATATGCCACTCCCCTTCATCCAATCACATTCTTATTCTACATGGCGATAAATATGATCCTGCTTTGATTTATATAACAAAAAACTTATGAGTTTTAGCATTTTTATAGTTTTGGATGTATAGGAGGTGCCACGCTCCTTTGTCCAATCACACCCATATTTTACGTGACAAATATAATTATAAATATGATCCTTTGTTTCCATTATAAATCTACTGTTAGGAGGTTATGGATGCTATAAATAAATTTATTCCTGTATAACTTGAATCATTATAATGAGATGATAATGACTCTATTTTGTAAAGAATCGTGGTCCATCAACGGACTTTCGATACGTTGATGGAAATACGTTTCGATATTCCCCTTCATCCGCTTACTATATCGTAACGGAACCTTTACGGAATTGTATTCTGTACCATAACCGGACCATTTTGTTTCTAAAATCGAACTTTTTTGCATTTCAAAAATCGAAAATACAAACAAATGCTGGGAAATACGAAAATGCTGGAACTTACACCCCACAGAGTAAGTCCCAGCACTGCATACCAGTCAGTTATGATAACAACTTAATTATCGCCACCATCGTTAGCACGTTAGTCGTACTAAACTGTTTTTTATATGTTTTCCATGGCAACCATCCCTCTGTATCTGAACACAAAAAAAACTCCATTCCATCATGACGTCAAAGGCACCTCATAGAGTACTGAATGACTTCCGTTCCATTCTATTATCCAAAGTTCCATGTCGACGCAGGGGCTACGTACCGACGCGCCCACTTACACTCACCTGCGCACAACTACCCAACTTCCATTGAATAATCCGGCTCATTCACAAGCACACGTCCCACGTCCATGCTATATGCTGCAACGCAATGCAGTCATATTTGATGCCTGCAGGAATTTCGACTGCAAAGGAGAGGACGCACTTCACGACATCACGAATTCCCATGCAGAATAGAAAAAGCATTCGTTGTTATCCGAGAGGAAGCAACGAAAACGCAGGCTGCATGACGTCACAGAAGAGAGTTCGTGTAAATCTTTCGCTCTGAGAGCAACAATACTCCAATGTCCTGTTCAGGGACTCACATGCAAACAACTTTCATATTGTACAATATTATTGATATAACTTTATTAAGTAATCGGATAGCTGAAAATATAATTAAATCATTTAGTCACTTTGCAAATAAATAAACGAGTGGAAATGAATAATGTTTCAAACTATTAGATTACCATTCGGAAACCGGTAATTGTTAAAGTCCATAATCAATTGAATATTATATGTCTGTTTGCTGTCATCCAATTTAGTTCAATTTAGTCTGATCGAAAATTTGCTAAATTGAAAAGTCGAACACTGCATTACCGATAAAATTTAGTTTAGTCAGTAATTTAGTCGAATTCGCACACACCCATAGTATTCAAATTATCTTAAAAATATTCCAGACCATAATTGAGTCAAAGGATCCTGTCCAATAAACTCTCAGAACAAGTACTTTTTCTTTAAAAAAAAAATATGGTTTAGTACATTTTGAGTTTAAAATTTCTGCTCTATCTGGTTTTAAATGAAATGTTGTTTGGATAAATTAGATAAATACCGTTATAAGTTATGATATACTTAATTTTGGATGAAGTAGGTGCAGAATTGAGACTGAGAACAGTTTGTTTTTTTTCTGTAAAATTCATTTTGTATGCGATATTGGAAAATGTAGATAGACGGTATTGCAGTATCGCCGACGACATACCTTAACGGCCAGTTATTCAGTTGCAGTTTAAACGAAGATTTGAAACCTAAACGAATAACTGTTTCGATTTCGGTTTTTTCCGCGTTTCGGTTACGGTTTCGGTTTTTAGTTTTTATAACGAAACGTTTTCGGTATACCGGTTGCAAGTTACGGTTACGATTTGATTTCGGTTTTAGTATAAAATTTCTTATTTTTCATATTTTTCAATGTTTTCAACAAAGTAACCTGGGGTAAAGTCTAACATGGGGTAATGTGGGAAATTGCAATTTTTGGCCATGTTTTTGCATTTAAAAAATAAAAACAATTGTCAAGTGCTTCTTAATATGGCATCAACTTTTTCATCCATGGTTATAATCAAATTAATATCTTTTTATTGCATATCAAAAACAAGTGAAAAAAATGTTTTTGAAAGTGCTGCTGGTGTTTAAAATGATCGAATATTGTATATATTTTGAAATACACACTGGTTCTGCAAATAATCTAACATAGTTTATGAGTTATGTTCAAATTGTGTTATTGGAGTGAAGTGGGAAACGTAATTTAAGCAATGTTTGTTGTAATTTTAGTGCAAATATTGTGTTATATAAATTATATAATTGATTTCGCTAAGAAAAAACATTTTGAAGTCACCTAAGATATGATCTGAATTGCAGAAGAGAGCCGAGAAGAGAACCTGAAACAAAATTTTGTACAATTTCCAACCATAAAAGCCAAAGAAAGTAAATTTCAACAAATCAGTGAACTGCAATATCTGCAAACTGTATACTTAAAATGTTCGAACTTGACGACTAGCAACTAAACCTGTGTCTATTGTCTCTTAGTAAATTCTCACTAGAAGTAAATGAACTTTATTTTTCGTATTATCTTAAGTCGTTACTAAGATGTTTATAATTTTAACTTTTATAATAAGGTAATAAAAAACAATGGTAGTGGAAGAATCATTGTTTTTTATTATTATAATCAATTAAAAGACTTATAAATGGTGTTCTGTTAAGGAAAACAGTTAGACCAAGGACCAGTCTATAGAATAGACCCTTTAAAACAATTTAAAAATTATTTAAATGAACTCCTTACACATTTGCTAATACAATAAAATAATATTAAGTTACATTTAAACATGCCTTGTATTTAAGATCTTCTAAACAAAATAAAATAATTTTTCTGTTTCTTTTTATACGTTTTTCAAAACCGATATAAAACCGAAACCGTTTATTTCAGTTTTGGATATCGGGTTATTTCTGATTTTCATATAACGGTTTCGGTTTTGAAAATGAAACGGTTTTAAACGGATATCGGTTTCAATTCTTGGTTTAAACTTAGTTTAAACTACGTTTACTTAAACGTCTCACATTGACAAAAACTTTGAGAGTTTAACTCACTGAGAAACTTCAAATGGAGTTCAATACCACTGAAAAACTGGCCCTAAGTTACTGCTACTTGATATTAAAAAGTACTTGATATTGTTACAAGTAGATACCAAATCCCCAGCTACAAACACCTCGCTGCAGACTGAACACAGCCACGTTTTGACAACCGCGCTCAATGACGTCTGTTTCTCTTTCAGAGATGCATTATGCGTGGTTGTGTTCAACATGTAATCCGTGAATCTGCACCAACGAGGTCAATAATTATGTTATTTGTTGATTTATTTCATAGCATTTTATAATTATAAATAATTTATTTCATAAATATTTCTTTTTGTTGTTTGTAAATATACAATACATGTGTGTACATTTTAGTATGGCATATATGTCGTTGACAAGTAAATAATGTCAACAACACTCAACGCCGTCTCTCACAGTCGCCGACGTCCGTCTGATTTTCGTTGCGTTGCGTTGCGTTGCGGCGGTGTCTCGCGATTATTCATTATTCTCCGCACAAGTGTCTTCGTCGTCGTCGTGTACGTTTCGTGGTCGTGTTCGCTGTGCTGTTCCATGGCTGTGTGTGACGGGGACAAAATTAATATCGCCTGAAAAATTGCCAATCAGAAAAGTAATCAAGCGAATTACAATAGCATCAGAAACAAACAATTCCAATTAGTGAAATTATTCGAATAAGAATTAAATGCAGCTGAAAATTGAAAAGTAATAAATGTGAAAATCAAAGAAAATTACGTGAGAGTGTGTGTGTCATAAACGAATCGACGAAGAAGCAGCAGCAACAACGACGACGAGTGAACGAAGTAAAATAATAAAAAAAAACATTGTTGTTGTTGGTGGTGGCTGTAGAAAGAGGCAGAAGTGGCCAACGACGTCGTCAACGTCGAAATATATGAAGAAATTTGTTATTGTTTCTGTGGCGTCGCGATTTGCTTGAATGAAAGGCATCCAAAGTGGCCAAAAAATAATTCAATTATTTTTTATATTAATGTCCGAAATTTTTCTACTCTAAAAACTTACGCCAACCATGTGTGAATTAATAAATAAAATACTGCATTTTTGCACATATTATAGTGAAAATTAAACAAAGTGATAAAATAAAATTGTATTATGTGCTGTTTATCTGCCTCTGGTTGTACTGCTGTGTGTGTGTGTGCGGCGCTAGCGTCCAACGACGCGTTGCCAATTAACGGCCAACCACTACAAAGTGCAATTAAGGTTGTTGTTGCTGCTGTGTTTTTTTGTGTTGCAACATAAAATGCACAACAATAAAAACCACCACAGGCAACATAATGACGCTGTCGTGGAGGGTTTCCCGCATTGTCTGACGTTGGCTGTGGGCAGTCAGTGTCACACTGAAGACCGCACCTCTCTCCCCAACTTCATCTGAATCCACTACACACTACTCTATTCGTTTGCAATCTACTCGTTGGTCTACTCATGTGCTTCGTGCATGCAATGATTTCGTGTACTCGCCGTCGTCGACGTCGCTGCTGCAACCACCCACTCGCACCCTACGCTGCGCCACAACGCAGCAACCTACGCTTGGCGATTATAATGCGCGGCCCCTCACCACCCCACCCCACTCCTTTTCCATGCCAATCAACACTTGCATCAACCCCACCGCTTAATCACACAGACACGCACGCACACAAACAACCACAACGTCTAGTATGCGTTGTTGTTTCTGCTGCTGCTGCTGGATCCATGTTTTTGATGCTTATGCTGTTGTCGTTGTCATCATCATTGTTGTTGGTTTTGCAATTCCTCTTTGCCATCATGCTTTGACAATCAAAAGCACAACAACTACAACACAATAAATACGCGTTTACTCTCTCCCTCGCTTGCTTTCCGAGTCCCTAAATATTGTAAGAGCAACACTCATTCACTGTTGTTTTTGTTACTGCCGCTGCTTTGGGTTGTCAAACCAGTGCGAACTCGTTTCCCCACTCGTTTCTCCACTCTTTGGACTACTACTCCCTACACAATGTACTCGTAGTTGGCGTAGTTGTTCGTAGATTTCTTTAGTTGTTGTTGGCTGCGTGATGACGTCTTCGTTGTAGAGTTGTTGCTGTCAAACAACACCAATGGAGGAGGACATAGAGCCACCCGACATAGAGCCATTTTCACATTTCCAGTGGAAATTCATTCACTACTTTTGGTATTCAATGCTGTAAATTGTTATTGCTGCTTTTGCGGGGGAAATGTTGCCGTTTGCCGCTGATTTCTCTTTCGCATTTAGTACATTTTGCTATGTAATTGTTCACATTTACTTTATATACATTTTGTCTACACACTGTGGCAGCTGTTTTCTTTTTAATGCTCTTTTTGGCCTTCTTTCTTTTCAGTTTATTGTTTGCATAAAAATCACGTTTTAACTGGATTTCAAACACTGTACCTCTCTCTCTTTCTCTCTCTCTAGTTATCCCTCCAACCACAGTGCTGCCATATATCTTGATGGCTGCCGTAACGACGCTTTGTTGTTACTGCTGAACGATTACGACTGCAACGTTTTTCCCCAACAAGTCAAAAAGTTGTTCTTCTTGTTGTTATTGTTGTTGTCAATTTTATGGTTTCTTCTTCATTCTATAGACCAAGTTAAAATAGGCGAATAAAATTGTAAGACGGAAACTTTATCCTTTTGCGGCTGCCACCTACCTACGACAAGGCCTTTAAAGGTTGAAACGGTTGAAAAGCTGCGTCATGTTACACGTGCAGCGTTGCCACCTGCATGAGCAGCATATTTCACGATCACATGGCATCACCTGTGTAAATAGCTTGTTTACCGATCACATGGCCAAATCAATAATGGCGTGCAATGGAAACAGACAACGATAACAGCCCTGTCGAGAACGGAGTTGCTTCGTTTATTTGGAATATATGCGCGGTAAACCCCGGTTAAGTACATTCCCGATTATGTGCAGTTCACGATTGATTGTTTGATTAATAATTGTCACGCTATCGATTCAAAAGCAATTTTAGAAAATTTTGAACTTCCGAGTTCCGAGTTTCGAGGCAGTCTTTCTTTGTATCCAAAGGCCTCCATAAAGTCATTTTGCATTTAAAACGACAATTGCTTCGTTAAATATTTTAATCTCGAGATTGGAATCAAATATCAGTTTACAAAATATCGGCAAAAAGTAACAAAATTAGTTCGTTGATTTTACTTACCATATTTGTTTCAGTGTAAAGATGTGAAACCAAAACAGAATTCAGCAACGTGCGATATATTTAATACGGTATGAAAATATTTCATCGTTCTTCTCTTGAGCACCGAAGGACCGTTGGGTGTGTAAGCCTGTTTTATAGGTATTACAATGGTAAGTGTTCGAGGGAAATACATGGCCTGATTTCACCAGGTCGTGTGTTCTTTTGTTCTACTCGGGCGTCAAACGAAGCCCACCTTTTCGTAGTCCACTCAGTTCTCAACAGAACCACGCATTATAGAGATAATGCGTTCTCTATTCGCACGATATGTTTGTGGAATAATCTACCTGCGTTCGTTTTTCCCGACATTTTTGATATTGGCATCTTTAAAACAAACATCCATCGACACTACTCTATCTTTCCCCCCTCCTTTTAACCTATCATCACTTCTTACGATTAACACTGTGCATTACATATATAGGGGGCATCCCCTGAGTGTTGGTTAATTTGTAAAAAAAAAAATGTCGTTACGAAAAGTCACTCTATTAACAAAGACAGGTCAGAAAAATCGTATAATATTTGAAAAAGCGCACAAGGATTGGAATGACACTAATCTGTCAAAAATGACGCAAAGTGTTATGGTCGGACGAATCGAAAATAATTTAAAAACACAAGAATAGAAAAACATGAGTTAGGCGTCCTAAGAAATCCGAATTCAACCCACGTAATACCACCAAAACTCTCAAGCATAGAGGTGGTATTATAATGCTTTGGGGATAACCCTCATGGTATGGATGAGGGCCTATTTTTTTGGATAAAACAACATAGATAAAAAACAAAAACCTTTAGATCCACATCTGTCAATGAAGTTATGTGAAATGCCATTTATATGGAAATTTCAACAAGATAATAATCCGAAACACACTTTCGTTCTCGCAAAACAATGGTCTTTAAATAACGAAGTAAATAAAATTAATTGGCCAGCGAAATCTCCGAAAATACATAAATACCATCGAAAATTGGTTAAAAATAGTCATAGAATGGATTGGGCCAATATAACCAATGAATAAAGACGAGTTGTGGGAAAATATTCAACACGCGTGGTATTCTTTCTAATATCAATACGTTTTAAGTGACCATATCTTTTTGTCTGTAACTGTGGATTTCTACGTGCATTCCATTCTTAGCCAAGAAATTAATTTATTCTGTGTCTCATACATATTCGCAATATCCGTGGTCCGTATCCGATCGATCTTTGAACAGCCAAATAGTCCTAATAAACCGTTGCTGTAATTTATCGCATTATGTTTACATATTCAGCCCTATCGTGAAAGCAAATTCCCACGAATTTGATTCTCCATTCCCAATTCTCCTATAATGAATGCAAACTCCCACGAATTTATTCTCATATAAAATACTCCTCTATCAGCAATGATTTCGAAACTTGGAAAATTCAATTAGGGGAAAAATCTAGCGATCAGCAATGTGAAAAAATTGGGAATTTTATTCCACATTCCTCAAAAATATTCCATTAAATTTAGTTGGAGAATTGAAAAACGCAAATATGAAAGCATTAGTTTGTCCATTTATTGACCATTATATATTACTAGAAATATTTATTTCACTTATGGTCAAAAACAATAGTTAATTAGAAATTATACATAATGGTCCATTCAATTGAATTGCTACCTGGTACTGCTCGATGATTTCAAACCAAAAGCAGTAAGGATGATTAGGTTATATCGAAAATTTTATCACTAAATTATTGGAGTCTTAGTCTATATAAACGGACTTTAAATTCTTTACGAATATGTACTCATTTGCAGTGAGCATTTAAAGAGGTCATTAGGTTTACAATTAAAGAATATAATTGCATATCGTGAGATAATTTTCTTTCATTTGATGTACGTTATTCATATGTTTTAATGTAGAGGGGTTAAGTAAAGGGCCGTCAGTAAAAGTGTCTCGGCAAATCTGAAAGGTCGCATATCATACGGGATTGAACTCCAAACAGCGTACAATCTAAGCCCTGGGATGTTCAGATATTCGTTTAAGAACGGACATCGTCAAAAATATTGTCCACGCTTCTTTCTGAGTTTCATATTCGGATGTCCTAAGTGGAATGTGAAAAGGCTTCTTGAATCACAGTCATTTGTGTTAATTAAATGCAAAAACAATCACATCCTCTACAGACGCTACGTCAACAGTTCTTGAATATCTCGCAAACGAATGGATTCACCCTCCCTCCCCTCAATATGGGTGCTGTGAATATTGCGGAGTCTATTGGCTCTGTTGAGCAAATAGAGGATGATAATAGAGGATAATCCTCTTCTTCAGCCAGGTGTCTAAAAGCAATGCTATGTATATTAGAATTAAGAAATAATTTAATTTTTTAACATCAAAATAAATTTAATTTATTGACAGTTTGTAAAGTCAAAAAACTTCAAAGTATGTTCGATTGCTGTTTATTGGAATTCGAACTGAATTCGGGGGAATTTCAATTCGTGAGAATTTTACAGTAGGACAATTTGATTCCCGAGAGTTAGTAAATTCGGGGGAATCGCATTTTCTCCCGAGATTCACGATAAGGCTGAATGTGTTATATATATTATTATATAAATGAGGTAAAATAGAAGCTACAAATAATGTTCTTTTCTGAACTTCGCTAACATTTTCAACAGTATCCGGACCCCACTTAAAATTACTTCTTGAGCCCTCAATGACCCGACTTCTCAATGGAATTTTTGAACACAATAGCTTAAAATTGTGAATACACTTCATGCATTCCAAAATAATATTAATATAACTCAACGAAAGAGCTATATTGGATGAAATCTCACGTGTACACAATGTTCAATGTCCACGTATTTTCGTATCTGTGATTATTTGTATTACAATCATAAAAATGACTTGCTGATCTACCAGAAAAATAAAATGTAAATTGTATTACCTACGCTTGGATACGACATCTTTAAATTTTGTAAAGGCTCGAATATACGATAGATAAATTAGCTAGAAATACCTCCGTGTACCTCTATGTAGTTTTTACAATTTTTTTTGCTCTTAGCTCTGTTTTCTTTAATGCCACAAAGATCGTAATGCACAAGAGGTTATTTATGAAACAGTCGTATATCGTATGATGTCTGGTATATTGTATACAACATACGATAAGAACAGGAATATCAGAAACGCGTCATTCAATTTGTGGTATTTAAAGGGCGACCTTCGGTTAGGTTAGTTCCGCTGATAAAAAATCCACCGTTTCAAGCAAAAGTAACCTTAATTTATAGCGTGTAATGAATTAATATATTAATATATTTTCGTATTTCATTCTGTGGAAACTCAACCATGAGAATCTCCATGATAGTCTTGTTCTTGCAGGGACCTTTTTGCAGGTCGAACTTGTTCTCATTTTTTTTTCTTGCTGTGTTAGTGTTGTTCACGTTCTTGCTGCAAGAGTCTTGAATTTTTGGCAATTTTTAGAATCCAAATTCTGTTATACGAAACTACCCGAGTGGTAATTGGTTAAGATTAGTCGAATTTGCATCCGTCCCTGATCAGAATACGTTAAGGCATCCCTACCAAAGGTTACCTGAAATGATCCTGATCAGGCTAGACTACACCCAGAAAAAATTCCCTCAAATCCCATTAAAATTGGTCAATAGGATAATTATTGATTTAATAGTATACAAAAAATAAATCCTTTCATATAAACTCAATGGCAATGTCATGGTATTTTCTAGTATTTAATGGTATTTTCCGATTAAAATAATAATTTATTCTATTGAATATTTTTAATAGTAAAAAACTAGTATTTATATAGTATTTTATATTGGGTGTAGGGAAATCCTCATTCATTTCATAATTTAAATATACATAGAATGGTATATGGTGAGGCTAAGGGTAAGATCAGGAAGTTTGATAAGACAATATGGTCAGGATAGCAACTTCAAATAGAGTCACGTTTTCAATCAGGCACTGATGTTAAAACATCATCATTTCCTTATTTAAAATCAGGCAATCGTCGCATTCTGAACTAAATTTCCACTCGGGATGTTATTCCTCTTGCAGGGTCGATTTTGTTCTTGCATCGAAATGTCGATCTTGTGTTGCTCATCACTATTCTCAATTGTTTAATAGTTGGTACACAAACCCAAATTTGTACTGACTGGTCCTTGAACACGTCAAACGCATATTTTGAATTTCTCTTCAAAATGAAATAAAAAATGTATGCAGCATATTGGACAAAACCAAAATAATCAACTAAATAAAAGAAACCCAAAGGAATTGATTAACAACTTCTGTGGTGAATTTTAACAGAGTAACTGAAAAGCAACGTGAGTCAAAAAGCATATAATTCCAAAACACATACAATGAAAGTGCTCGAAGATATCAACCTAAACAAGTAAAAAACAAAAAGTGAAAAAAATATAAAATGAAAATATAAAAATGTTGTTTTTTTTACAACAGTGCACAAGAAAAAGTAAAAGTTACAACAAATTATAAAAACCTGTTACAAACAGGCAGCTCTTAACAACAACCACAGCAGCAGTAACGTAGTCTGTCCACTCACGGTCGATCGTGCCAGTGACTGGACGGGACAGCGCGCGAGTGCAAAGAACGCAACTTTAAGCTTCAGCGCGTTTTTTAAGTGTAGATCGTCGACGTCTCCATCATCATCATCACCATCACGGTGCGGCAAATAAAACAATTACAGCAGTAAATTGAGTGCATCCTATGAATTAAAAACCAAATTGAGTTACTGATAGCTTGTCCTAACATCACGATAGTCGATCGTATCACTTCGCGATGTTTAATTTATTTGATTTTATTGAGTGCGACGTCGCCGTTGTCGCTCGAAGCGTCAACGTCCACCTTGTAGCAACAACTACAGCATCAAACGAACAACAAACAACGCATTGATCGCAGCCAAGTTGCGCCGCCGATCTCTGCCACGCTCTCCCTATTGCTCTCTGTGGCTCTCGGGGAAACTGCGCAGCTTTTTATCTACAAGATCGCACAGAAGCAGCAGCCAACACCTCGAAGAACAACATCGAGATCAGACGATCGTGCAGTCAGTCGTATCTCTGTCGCGTGACAGACTGTCGAACAAACAAACAGCCAGACAGTCTGTTGAACAAACTCTGATCAACGCGATTTGCCGACAGCCGCCCACTGCGTTCCATGCACCGCCCCAACAGTCGGTGCGTTGCATTGACTCGTCGCCGTCGCCGTCATCGTCGTCGTGTTTTGCTAACAATTGCTGCTGCAACAATTTAATAAAATGTATTTTATTAATGAATTAACTTGCGAAAAAAGCATCAGCAACATTCAGCAACGCATTGAAGTGAATAAATCATATCCTGCACTTAAATCAGCACAAAACTGTCTGTAAGTCGGTCGGACGGTCATCGGGGGACAGCGGTACGACTTGCAATTATCAGTAACAGTAACAACACACACACCATTACAAATACATGTGTTTCTGTGTGTGTTTGTGTGCACAAGGTACTGAGCATTCCGTCGGCAACGCAGTGCTTCCTCTCCTCTCGTTCGCCGATTGAACGATGGACCAGATCGCGCACGATCGTAGCAAGATGGCTCAGAGCGGCAACAGTGCCGCTGCATCGAGTGCCCAGAACTACAAGGTGCCATCAACGAGCAAAATTTCCGTGGACAAATTATTACGCGTTGGATTCTATGAGCTGGAGAAGACCATCGGCAAGGGGAACTTTGCGGTGGTGAAGTTGGCATCGAATATTGTTACCAAATCAAAGGTAAGCAATCACATTTTATATATAATAACATACCCGTGTGATTTAAGATTAAAGAATGATCAGTTCTTGGTCATCTTCAAATTCTGAATTAGTTATTTATTGGAAGGATGGATAAAGTAGACCGAAGATCAATGTGATTGGTGTAATGTCATCTCTTATTAATTTTTTTAACCATTTTTGTAATTTTTGAACCAAAAACACCAAGGCAGGTTAGGTTACATGAAAGTCCTATAAGAACTTAGGCCGAGCTCTCTCACCATATTGAGCTGTGCGTGTTATATTTGTACTCAAAGTGGTGGGACCTGCAGTTTAATGCTAAATCCGAACGGCGGGTGAGAGCTTTTCATAGGCAATGTTTTACTCTCGTAGGTTTGACATCTACTGCCGAGAAATAGCGCGGTATAGAATATGTTGTTGTTAGTCCCAGTCCAGGCTTAAACCTGGGACCTTTCGGCTCGCAGTTCAACGCTCTAGCCTTAAGCTACCGACTCTACAGATAGTCTAGAGAGTTTATTAATCCTAAAAATAACTTCGAACTTGTTAAAAACTTTCTTTGGGTAGGTGTACCAAATAAGTTTTGAATGTATACTGAACAAAGACTTGGTATACATTGATATACCCTCGAAACTTATAATGCTTTCTAGAATGACCCTAAACAATTCACGTTGTAAAGTGAGAATTGGGAATAATCACTACCGATCGAGGTTTCAGACTTGGCGAATTTCTCTCGTGTGGCTTCTTCAACTTGAGAAGATTTTAAGAGCTACCAAACTCGATCACAATGGCACTATCTTCCACAAGAGTATCATGTTGTTCGCGTAGTCTGATGATATCGCCAGCATTAGACGGAGCAGTCAGTGCAGCATTCTCTAGTTTAGAGAAGAATTCGCGTCAAATGGGTCTAACGTTGAATGATGAAAAGAGAAAGTTAGGGTTTCAAAAAACACAAAATGGACACCGACAATTTCGACAATTTCGTGTACATAGGAACCAGCATCAAAAATAAAAACAATATCAGTCTTGATATTAGACGAAGAATAACTCTTGACAGTGCTATTTTGATCTCAGTAGGCATTTGATGAGCAGAGCTCTGTCTCGACGGATACAAATTATGATCTATGAACCACTTAGGGCCGGTTTAACAGTGGTAGTTTAACTAGAATTCAGTTTTACAGTGACTTTAAATCGTCGTTAAAATCAGTTTAAACGTCATACTTTGGCCGTTAAAATTACGTTTAAAATCATAATGTTTTTGACAGATACTATCCACAAGAATGAGAGTTGCACTCTTTTTGAACTGTCCGTCCGCGCTCTCTGTTTCTTGTTCCCGCATTGTCTGTCGGCATGTTTGTGTTCTGTTTGTTTTCTTGTATCTCAGCATTTTATAAATCAAACTCTATCCTCACAAGTTGCTCGATCTTTTGTATATTTCATTTATTTTACTATTCTAAAATCTATTTTCAATGTCTTGATTTACAAAATGTTTGCATAAAATTGTCAGCTGTTCCAAATGAGAGAAATAATCGATAATTTGTTGACATTTGCCAGTGATGCCATATTTATCCTACTTGACTCAGTTCATTTTAAACTTTCAGTTAAAAAAAATGTTTAGTTTGCCAGTTTTCCTGTAATAGTTTTAACGGGCGGGCGACATCGCTTAATAAACTCGGAAGGTGACGCTGATCTAAAATTTATACAATTGTCCATACTGTCACGTCTCATTTGAGTGTTTAAAACGAATGAACAGTTTTAGGCTTTAACAACAAGGAAAACTGTCTGGTATTATTTTTTAGTCTTCTGAAAAACATCCTCAGTGTACAAAAACATTTCATACAAATTAAAATGTTATCACTCTAAATATTTAATTAAATTAAGTAATGATTAGAGCGCATACGTTCGGAAATCGGTTTGGCGTTTCAATGTGGAAATATCATTTTAGCGATAAGAATTGCAAATATTTGCGTTTAACTAATAGAGCAACATAAGGCTGGAGATAACTTATTTTAAATATGTTGAAATTGGTTTTTAAATCAAATAAAATGTTATTTCCATGTAATTCTACTTTTTGTAAGTGCACGAAATACTAACTTCAAAAAAATTCAAATCATGGACCGCAAAGAACTGGAATCGAAGCCCATAATTTTTTTGGTTGGAATCGGAACCGCTATTCGGTCTATCAGTTACAGCAAAACAAAACAGATAAATGAAACGCAGTACTTAGATTACTTGAATGCTTATGCTGACTGATATTGAAAATGGACGGAAAATGGAAAATGACGTTTGACCTATTTCTTAAAGGTAACATGATAAAAGGTGTTTCTCGTGAACTGTGATATTTGGTACACTTACCCATTATTACATATGAGCATTTCCAGAAAAACGTCGACCTCTACCGAAAAATACAAAATGCTCAAATCTTTGAAATAACGGTTGATTTGGAATCTTAAATATGTGAATCTAAAAATCTGAAGAGAAAATTCTACTCCGTTAACGGTAACGTATAAAAAAAATATTCATAAAGTTACGTTACTACACAATGTGTAAATATACTAATTTTTCATGTACTTGAGTAACGAAATTAAATAATTTGAAAGAAATACCTACAGATACAAAATATAATTTTCTGTTTTTTCAGACAATCTTTATTAATACTTCTAAAGCTTAAATTTAATCATTGAAACTAAAATAACGGAGCAATTTTTATCTTTGTATAAGGGTCCCCTATTGTCCCTTACGGAACCACAAAGATAAATTTGCTGTTATATTAAACTTCCTAAATCTGAATTTCCTAGACATTTTTAAAAATTTAAAAACAACGATTTCCTAGTAATTATAGAAAATTGTTGACAGCTAATTGAAATCTGTCCCGTCCGGATCTTTAAGTACCAAAAGTGTAAAACTGCAGTATAAAAAATATAAAAAAAAAAATGTTTTTTTTTCAAAAAAAGGCCGAAATATTGGTAATAAAAATTAAAATACATATAAAGAGTATTTTTAATTAGACCTTGAGCCCGCAAAACAAATAAACTAGAAAAAAAAATTAAAAAACTGGGAATTTGAACAGTACATCACTTTTCATTTCGCAATAATGATTATTAATATTGTTATATACAAAATTATTTTTAGCAAAAAATCGTAGTGCAAATTTTCATACGGAACGTCCGGAATTATTCCTCGATTAATTACGAAATAACTGTAAACTTTAGGAACAAAGTACACATATACAAAAATAAAGTAAATTGTCTCAGCTATGTTCTGAGATAATTCAAAAAAATATATTGTAGGAAAAAAGGATTTTTAGAATAAAAATCGTACTGATAATTCCAATACAGAATTTTTTGTCCCGGCCGGAATTTTTCTGTGATTTATTATGAAAAAACTATAAACTTTAGGAACAAAGTGTAAATATACAAAGAAAGCACACGGTTTTAACTATTTTTTAAAATATATCAAAAAAATCATTTGTACGCAAAATTCACTGACTTTTAGGAATATCCATGTGAACCTCGATATTTACTTCCGTTTTTGTCCCGTCCAGAACGGCCACAATTTAATTTATATCTTTTGATCTAATGTATATAATTCTCTTTTTGTTTAGTTCTATTTAAATACTACTTGAGCAAAAAAATCAAGTGAATTCATTAATTTTCCTTCGACATATTAAAGTTTTAAGCATATGAATGTCCCGTCCGGCACCCCAGGAAATGCCCATATGGCTATCAAATGATTTTTTAACTAACCATAATATCTAAGTGTACCATATATACTATTAAACATAATTTATCTGCATAATTGTTTAAAATTAAAAACTTCAAATGTTTGTTAGAAAAAACTAACAATCAAAGCAAATACTTGCGAAATGGTCTGCTGCGGAAACATTAACCATAAGCCAATTATTTCGGATAAACTTACTTTGTGTTTGTTCTCTTAGACGATTTCTAATCAAATAATGAAATTATAAAAAAAAAACAAAAATTATTAAGTGTTAAAAGCACATTAAACATTGATACGAATAATTAAATAAAAAGCAGATTAGTAAAGATTATCAAGTGAAAAGACGCAAACGATAGATAGCAGAAGACTCGAGACGATTCAGTCAGATCTAGATTACCGCGTAGTTTTCGATTAACAATAAATGAATTTATGGAATGATTTACTCATGTGTCTGTGCAAATAAAACTTGTTTTTTGTGTTGTATATTTCTGTTTGTAGTACTTTGTATGTATAGCACAACATGTGTTAATTGAATCAAGTTAGTATTGTAGGTAACATAATTCTGGAAGTTCTAGTATTAACAATATTTATCCAAATACTGATAGAACAAAATATCGTATAGTTCTGACTTAAAGTAATTTCTCTAATATTTGACGTCAGTGTATGATAAAAATGACATGATCTGGTCATGATCATGTCTACGTAAAATGGGAAAAATGCATACTAGGGTATTTCGTTAAAATGTCCCGAATTTTATACCAAGGAAAATCAACAAACTCAGTATGACAAACAATGTCACCATACTTTGGGTCCCACAAGGTAATATAATGGAATGTAATGAAGTAGAAAGGGGCCGCGACATAACTCATAGGCCCAGAACATTTCTATGTGATCGGCGACAGTGTGATCAACAAGATAATGCAAGATTAACAATCGAACACATGAGAAGAGCTATGATTGGGGCTACCAGACCTATTACAATCAAAGCAACTTATTGGAACCGACAACCTTAAAAGATTTGAAGAATTATTAAATTAATAAAGAACAACTTAAGAATCTTGACAGGTCAATGCAGTCTTGGATAACACTTTACAACAATAGATATAAAATCCGACAGCACATGTAGGTTCTCTTTGGCGAAAAAAACCCAGTGCATATTCTGAAAACTTGGTAGAAAAGGCGCACATGAAAGACAATTCTTGGATTCTCTCAACCAAGTAAAACCGATAACAGGAAAATAAAACCAAAATAATCAGGTTTCTTACTGACATTGGCTTGACGAAGGTCCTATATAAGGATGTACCACAATTACCAGAAATCCTACCCAACTGAATATTACATAACCACTATTCAGTAAATCAGGATACTACTGAATTTACTACGAAGGTACCACAGCCCAAGTAACCACTTTGTGACAACTTAAGTGGTAGCCACACAATTGCCATTAAAGTGTTTGTTATAAATCATGCGAAATATACTTATTTGCCACCCAATTGCCAGTCAAAAAGCCCCGGGGCGAGGCTTAGTTGCCAAACATTTTGACCCATTAAAGTTTTAGTTCACCTATTTGAAACTTGAAATATAATTTTAACTTAAACTGTAATTTATGTGTAGATTAAAAATATAAATAATAAAGATCCTACGCTGTGCCATTAACGTAAATGTTTGTCGTGTACTAAAATAACGTCAAAATATCATAATGTCAAAAATATGCATGGCAAAATAAAGCAGTCTTTACGAACCGTGTTTTTGGTAAAATTACAACTCGAATTTATCAAATAATTCAAGTTTGCGGGTTATACTTTATATCCTATCGTACTTTAATTTTTACGCGCACCCAAACAAATGTAATTTGCGAAAATTTATTAAAATTGTGATATTTTATTTTTTAAATTATGCTATTGCGGATGTCTAGTTTTTTCAACAAAACTTTCCATAAACATATGTTGTTGGGTAATAAATGTTATATTTATAATATTAATAGCTATATTATTTATAAACATGTTCCTATTAGGTTCTTCATTCTATACTTGCCACATATATGGAACATTACTTTTTGTCACCTAATAGCAACAATGTTAACTCCGTCCTTTATTGTATATGTTCCATTATCAGAATGAATGGTTTTTATATCACAGCATTGCGACATAGTATGTTTGTATGTTCCATACATGATATTAGTAACCTCTATGGAACTAAACATTATTAGTTTGCAACATTGGTGTCAGAGGTAACTCAAGAGGTACACATATGCTACAATAGTTTGTGGCCATTGTCGATCCATGGTTGCTTGGGAGTTCTATCAGCTATGGTTCCAAGCGGTGCACAATAGATCCTATTAGGTCGCAGTGCATTAACACAGTACAAATAATTATAATAAGGATGTACATTTTTTTTGGAAAATTTTGATATAGGAACATTTGATATTTTGAGTAATGAAATTAGAAAGAATTATGAAAGTTATAATCGCTTTAATCCGACTATAAATACTTTAGACATGCGAAAAATGACGGTGCCTTGGAAATGAAGATCAAAAATGGGAAATTGATTACACAGTGCAACAAATGTCCAACTTTTTCTTCCATCTTCCGATTTGATAACGATTTTAGGGAAACATGGGGACGCTGATCTCGAATCTGTAGTGAGTTTTGCTCTATCAGCTCTGGGTTCCGCACAAATATGAACAATTAGGGTGTTTAAAGACAGTAATTTTAATAATACTTATCATAGTTTTCGAGATATTTGTAATAAAGTAGCAAATTTTGGAATATAAAAAAACATTTTTTGGTATTTATTTCTTGGCATCCATGAGTTTTAGCTTAGCAAATTATATCAATTTCAAATTCATCTGTGCTTATTTTGAATCCAAAATCTATAAACTTAACCTCTACCACACAAAAGTATGCCTTAAAACACAGCATTTCGCTTTTATCGTATATCCTTGAAACAGAACGTCTAGGAAAAACACTGCAAATTCCATTATTTTTATAATATTGAAATTAATAAGAATCGAAAAATTTTGCGCACAACGAAATGAACAAAATACAAAATTTATGGTTTTTTATCATTCTGTTTAATGACTGAATCTGAAACGATTTTGTTGTTTGTGGACCTCATCTCATTTTTTATGGGGAACATTTTTACCAAAAGTGTATGACAGTTTTCTCAAGAGTTACTTTTTAACAATTTCAAGCTTAGTTAGAAAAAATATTTTGGGAATCATCATAAAATATTGTTACGAAAAGAGTTAATTTGCTCGACTGTGCAAGTGTAAATGAAACGTACTAAGCAATGTGTTAGAAACAGACGGAAGATAATTCAGCGCACTGATGCAAATGTGCGAGAAAGAGATACAAGATCAGCGCATTAAAACACATGAGTGCGAATGAGTGATTTTATTTTGTACACAATCCAGAGATACGAACTTGCAAAACCGTTTTCCGTACACTGAATTTTTGTAACAATATACCAAGGTTAGCAATCGCAAACACATTCTAAGAGTTAGTGATGAGAAAATTCAAGTACAAGATTTATTTATAATATCGGTATTTGTTATTTTTTTACCCCAAATCCACAATTTTAACATTAACTTAACATTGTTATATGATATGAATCAAATTTTCTATAAAAAAAAAGGAAAAATATTTTCTCCACATAATAACTAAAACATATTTTCGAAAATTCAGCTTGTAGTGTCCGTTTTGAGGTTCAGCTTGTAGTGTCCGTTGACCATACATTGTTTTTTTTAACCCAACCAACCTGACAATAGTACTTTAAATACCATGTTTTGTCATTTGGTTCTACGGTTTCCGTGATTTCCAAATTTTAGTGCATTTCCAGTATAGATGGAACAATTATCTATATATAAAGCTCTTGGTCAGTCAGTCGGTCTGTCTGTTTGTCTGTTTGTTCCAGCATCACGTCTAAACCGCTGAACCGATTTAACTGAAATTTTGTAACAGGATACTATGGAGTCTGGAGAGTGTCATAGGCTATATATGGGCGCGATTGGACAAAGGACATACAAACTAAACATTCCAAACGACATAACTCAGCACATACACAAGCTAAAAAGATGAAACAAAAAACTCAAATACAAAAAAAAATATACAAAAGCAACCACACCACATTAAAACTCACCACAATGAAACTCACCACACTAAAACTCACCACAATAATATAGTTATAAAACAATGTTGTACAATATAAACTAAAATAAATAATAATAAAATACTAAAATATGAACGTAAAATCAAAATAGTAAAAATAATCAACATTATAATTTGTCTGTATTTCAATTTAATATGGAGAAATTAGAAAAGTAAAATAAAAAAAATATTTTAAAAACACAATCGGATCGACTAAATAAAAACAAACAAGCAAAACAAAATATATAGTTATTGTTTATTGTGGTTTTTATATTTTATTGCTTTTTCTTGTACACAATATTCGTTTTTATTTTATTTGTCTTTCTTTGTATTACGTACTATGGTTGTGGTTTTTGCGTTTATACGATGTGTAGATAACGATACAAATACAATGTATTCAAATACACCGGAAAAATAATAGGAAATAAAATCAAAAATAAAATCAAAAGTTTGTCGAAACTACTCCGACTTACATATTGAATTGCATTGCCGTCGCCTTTGTTGACAACATTTCTTGTTGGCGCGTATGCTCTGATCTTATTATTCATATTTGGTATATGTTAAAAGCAACACTTAAATGTTTGACATATGTGTGGTAAAAAAACTGACAATAACGTAGCTTGCGTCATTCATTTCTTATACAGTTTTTTTAAGAAAATACTGTAAAAATACCAATTAAACAATTAGGTAATTTATGATTTTTTGAGAACAATAACATTTTTGGCGTTTTACTTTAAAATGTAAATAATATGCCAGATCACTTAATGATACGCAATGCATATTGGCTGCTATATTTAAGTACTTTGATTTTTTTCCGTGTACTACATAATATATAGTACACTATGTAGTATATATATGCACGCTGCGACACGAGATAATGAACGACAATATCGCGCCTAAAAGCAAAAATAATAAAATAAAAACAACAACACTAAAACTACAATAATCAACAGAATGAAAACCAAAACAACTAAATACTTATCGCAACAAGTTGATAATTGTTGCTGTTGATATTTTGTATATACTACTGCAGATATATGGTAAAGGATAAATTCTTCGAAGGTTTACTACTGTTTCGGGTTTTCCTTTAAACACATTTTTGTTCGAATCACAAATGTTTCTTCGAATGACAAATTGTAATTATTAAGTTTATCTAATTCACTTTCGATTGAAATTTCACAGAATTTAGAAAGAAAAATGTAAAATTATGTATTTGAAAATAAACAGGTCTACATTTTCAAATAATACAAATCGAAATTTAGTCGAATCTTTTGCGTATTCGACTAAATTGAAGTATTTTACTGACTTTTATCAAAATGTAGAAATGAGCCAATAATGTAACGAGCTGTAACAACCAAATTTAATCGTTTAAAATGAAATTACTACAAGCGGGTACCGAGAAAAATGATCAATAAAATGGAATAAAACGTTTCAGTCGGTATATAATAAATAAAGTTTTATATTCAAACGATACCATAATTTTTACCTCTCGCTAGCCAATGGCAAACCTACGTGAGTAAAACATTGCCTAATAAAAGTACTCAAACTATAGTTCCCACTACTTTGAGTACAAATATAACACGCACAGCATGCTTAGCCGAAGTCCTGCAGGATTGTAGCGTCAAACTATCAATAAATTGGCGTATTCACAGTTCATGGTATTGGTACGACATTTAATGAATACGACAGTACGCCATTTAAACTGTGAGCACCACTTTTATGCTTGTTCAAATATTTCGTCAAATAAATGCAACTGATTCTTATAAATTTAGGATTTTTTTAGTTATCATAAATATGCCTCGAGTTGAAAATAAAAACAAAAAAATTAACATTTTATGCGTACTAATTATCTTCAATTTCACCATTTATGTTCATTTCATAAAATACGACACCAAAAAACATTCCTCAGGGCTACTCTTAAATACAACACTTGTGGTATTTCACTTTTTTGAGGGATGCAACAATAAATTGACGTTTCTGTGTCGTATATATACTACATAGTACGAATACCATACTAAAATACGACGAACAATTGACAAAATGCATTGAGTGTGTATTAAATTCTAATAAACAACTAGCGTATTCACAGTTCGTATTATTTTAGTTTGGTATTCGTACCATGTAGTATATATACGACATAGTAACACAGAAACGTCAATTTGTTGTTGCTTCCCTTATAAAAGTGAAATACCACAAGTCTTGTATTTAATTGTGAAATGAAGAAATATTGTGAAACTGAGCACAAAAAGTACTTATAAAATATTAATTTATTTGTTTTTCTTTTCAAATCGAGGAATATTTATGGTAATTTCAAAAAATTCTTATTTTATAAGAATCAGCTACATTTATTTTACGAAATATTTTAACAAGCTGAAAAGTGGTGCTCACAGTTCAAATGCCGTACTGTCGTATTCGTACAATGATGTCGTACCAATACCATGAAAATGTGAATACGCTAAACATATTTCGGGGTGAGTGATAAATTAAACTTCACAAAAATTTAAATGTTTGTAAACAAATTATTCTAAAGAAACTTCTCAACCTAAAAAAACCTAATTATTGATGCTAATAATCTCTAAGATTAAATGACATTGTGATCGAAGTGTGTGCTCTTGATTGGCTCGAATTTTTTAATGCTACAGCATATCCATTATAATATTCCAAATACAGATTTTGCAGGACCTCAAGACTCATGTATATCGGCACATTACTTTTGATAATTTCATAAATAATTTAAAAAAAAAAAGTTAATTTTCAATTAAAAAATAACATTAACTTTTTACAGAAACATTATCGAAGATAGCAGTGATAGTTATTCCAACTGTTATTTTTCAATAGCTGTCAAAGTTACCAATAGTTGGTCATTTAAATGATTCCATACATAAATGTATGTAGCTTGAAAATAAAGCCAGAATCAATTTGATATCTCACACCGTTGTTGTTTTATTTAAATTTCTATGGCTCTTATCTGGTCACCCTTTTTATATAATTTATTTAAACATTGCTTATATGTTATGTGCGAAAATTAGAAAATATCACGTGAAATTTGTTTGCATTTCGCATTAGTTACTACACACAAATAAATATTTCGTAATGAAAGCAGAGGTTATCAGTTTGTTGTAAATTTTATTTGCAACCGTAAACTGTTCAAGCATATTTTATTTATTTTAGATTTAATTAATATGTACTATTTGTACTGTACAATATAATTTACTGTACAATTTTCACTATAATTTTAAATAATACATAATACTTGAATTTTTATTATAATGTTAATACTGCTGAATAGTAAGTTGATAATGCAGCGATTACTATTACCAAATGTCCACCTATAATTAAGAAAAATCACTTTAATTCAGAATTATCACATACCTTCATTATAACAATTAAAAGAAGCTTGTGGAAATCCAAACATACCTTGTAGAAAAGGACTTTGCAAAATATACAGATCAGAGCTGGAAAAAAATCCGGATTTAAAAAAAAATCCACTCCACAGGAAGATTTTTGGTTTTTATTGTTTATTTTTTTTGTATTTTTTATAAATAAGATAGTTTCAATAGGATTTTTCGGGTTTAAAAATTATTCCTTCCCACCATTTCCCTGACCTTTGTTTAAAACATATTTTGTGGAAAAAATTCAACGTCCTGGATCTGTAGCGCGTTTCCAAAACTCCATAACGATAATATTCGATATCGCTATCTACCGACAATTGTCGCTTGCGATCTTTATAAAAAAAGTAATTCCCCAACTTTCAATGCATTTTATGTAAACAAATAAATTCGGAAAGATTTTTAACAATAAAAGTCGTTAAAATTGTTGAAAAGTATCCTAACAACCAAAAAATTTTCAACGCTATCGTATCGACAATTTTCGGTAAATTCTTAACGATGACAGCTGCCGATAAATATCATACCGAACTGTGTACGGAATACCTCCTAACAATATTTGTCGTTAATTGTAGTTAACGATATCGAATTTTGTCGATACGGAGTTAGGGATTCGCGCTACTGGAAGCCGTTTTCTTCAATATATTGAATTAGTCATATGGGCGAAAAAATTAAACAGCCTAAGTGCCTGAGCAAACCTATTTTGAATGTCTTCTTTATAATAGGACAACTCTTCTGAACATAATAGATTCAATCAATGTCTACTTTAAAAATTGGCTTAGAATTGGCTTGAATTGTTTTTAAGTGGATAAAATCCAAATATTCATTTATAAAAATATTTATATGTCTGTCAATTTTTAATCAATGAGCTCAATTACCACATGATAAGAAAATGTAAATCTATCAATTGATATTTCAACTTTTAAAATGCCTCAAATACTTTTTATAATATTAATCAACAAACTCTAAATTTAAGTTTTTCATAAAAATGTATTTGGTGACTTTTTGTTCTACAACGACGATATAGTCAGTCAAATATTTTTAATTATTTCGCGATGCAAAAGTTGAGTAATCAAATATACGGATTAATCAAAATGCTGATTAATCAATTAATCACAATTTCGATAAATCGGAATCCTTTCAATAGATTTATCACTGTTCTGATTAATCGAAAATCTTGATTAATCAAGAGTTGATTAATCAAATAATTTGATCTCAGACCTATATTATACTGATACGGGCAGAAAGCAAATTAAAACAATTGTTATACCTCTTTTACATTTTATTCTTTTAAATTTTATTGTTTGTCGATAACAGCCGTGCCACGCCTCGTTACTTGATCAGTAGCTGAGTCTCACGTTCCATGCGCTCCGCCGCCTCCTGGAGCGCGCGCAACTCCTCGTCGTTATTTGCGTTCAGCCGCTCCAACTGCGTGTTGATGCCGATAATGCGCTCACGCAGTGCCTGAACACTGAGCTGACATAAACGTGCCGGCTGGAGCGCATCCTCCTTGATGGCATTAACAAGGATGAACATGTCCTGGACGTCGCGTTTGGCGGCATCTCTGTAGGCTGTCAGTTCGCTGTCGAGCGCCAACTTCAGTTGCTCGATATCGACGATGAACTGCTTTATCGATGATGTTGTGGCAGCTGCTGAGTTGCCACCCTTTTCCGTAGTGCTGCTGCACTCATCAAAGCTGTTGGCATTTAATTTAATTTGGTTGCATTCCAAATATTTTTGCTGTGATTTTAAACGCGTCAATTCGCAGAGTATTGTCGTGCAGGATTTTTTGGGAGGTTTTCTTGCGGTTATTGTGGTGGTTGGTGTTACCGTTATTGCGGTTGAGGTTGTTGTCGTCATTGAAGTTGCTGCTGTACTGCTGCCGTTATTGCAGAGCTTTTTTTGTTGTTGCTCCATTTTCATAGTGTTGCTAATTAATTTGCTGTTGAACTGAAGTAGTGTCTGCACTTTTAGTTTACATTGGACTTAATGCAGATTTAGCTTGTCTCGTGTTGTTGCGGTTGTTGTTATGCTGCTGCTATTTGTTGGTGTAGGTCTCTTATTTACGCCAAGTAATCAGTCCTTGTTGCCATACAAACCAGAAATTTCTACCTTTCCTGGCGATACCTTTCTGCCCTCCACCAAAAACACCACGAAACTCCCAACGTCACCGCGTCTCGTTGCTAGTGTAGCACGTTGTTTTGCGAAGTGTTGCCAACGTCGTCCTTCCACTCGTCGAGCCTTCCACTTGCCTGCATTCGCTACTTTTTGCGGCAGTTTAATCAATATTCGTTGCTTCTATTGCTGTTTTGTTGTTGTTAAAGCCCTTGTTTTTCTCATTATTTTGTTGTGGTGCAATTTTTGCTGAATTCCTTATTTCATTGAGTTTTTTATTTTTTTTTTATTTACTCTGATGCAGTATCCATGCAGTTACATTTGTTTTCCAATATTTTTTTCTCAGTTTTTAGCGTTGTCTTAGTAACATTTGAAAAACGTGTCAAAGGTTACTAAACTTTTTGTAGGTTCACACAGCAGTTGGATAGTGCAGAACCTCGTGAATTGTTTCGTAAATTTAGACAAATAAATACCGCCAATAATACCAACTATATCTATGCATTTTTTTAAATTAATATGTATTACTAATATATGTTTTTAAATAATATAATACATACCACCCTCAAGAGGCCTTATTATAAGAAGAAAATATTGTGCCAGTTTGTTTAAATTTGAAGACTAAACTAAATTGTCGGTTTTTCAACCGATCGCTATGGGTAATCGGTAATCTGTAAAGTCGGTAATCAGTTGGTAATCAGTCGAATACCAATACAACAGCAACAATAACATCAGCAACCGTAATTATATAGAGTGGATGTATGGGATCTACATTACGCCGGCTCGAAAAAAATATTTGAAAGTCCGTCGCTAAAATGAAAGCTTACTTCGTGAAATTGTCAGAAACTTTTTCTTTATTTGCAGCCCGCCAAAAAAAGCTATAATCGTTGTTTCGTCATAGCTTCGAAGTCCGCTCAACATGTTTTATATATCGTTGGAAAGGCCAATATGTTTGACCAATAGGTTTAATTGGCCTTTAAGGTTTTTTTCACGTTTGTTTTTTCAGATTTCTATCCCCCATTAATGCAATTTTTTCACAACATTTTAAATTTCTAGCCACTTGGGAAAATTGGTATAAACTATTTAAAATTAGATTATTAAAAATTGCTAAATAAATTATATATCGCCGGCTCAAAATTTCATTGTAATCTGTAGTGAATTATATTCAAGATTCCTAAATTTCATAAAAATCCAATCAAAATTAAAAAAATTATTCAACTTTAATCGAAGCTACACTCGAAATAAAAAGTTTGCAATTCTAAATTTTAGAAAACTTTAATTTGCATTAACCGCATAAATTTATTTGGAATAGCGAAATGTTCGCTAGGAATTTTTTTTTTTTTTTGAATATCTACTAAGATCCACAGCACTCAGACAGACTATATCCATCGTACTGTGAAATCTATTCCCTACAATTTTGTGGTTAATATCACCACGAGCGCCCATGCCCAAGCCGGGATTCGAACCCGAGACCTTAAGAATGCAAGTCCAGCGCGCTACCTCTGGACTGCTGAGGCCGGTTAGGAATCTTAGTTCTCCTACGTTGTACAAGATCGCGCTAATGTCACTAGTGTGCAGATCGCTAGTGTAGCAAAGATTCAGTAGAGTCATTTGCACGCTGCAGCTAATGCGTCTATAATTCGTAGACTCTTTTTCGACAACATTTTTATATAAAACATATATTTCTACTACGTAATAATAATGCACGCATGCAAGAGTGAAATAGTTAGTGAAATGTGAATGCACGGAGAGGAAAGGTAAAATAAAATAAATATTAGATAAAGTAAATTTATAATATAATAGCTGGACCCGTGCACAGCGTTGCCCGTGCTAAGTTTTTGTAAATGCAAAATTATATCATTTTAAATTACGGCCCTTTTGCCCTTTTTAGTGCATGCCTACGCTGCCATTTTTTTCGCTCACGTGCCACGCCCTTTCTACAATCCCGCTCACATTCTTAGTGAAGATTACAATGTTCATAATGATCCTTTGTTTCGATTTTTACAACTCTTCTCTTAGTAGGTCAGGAGTTATAGAAATTTTTAATGTTTTGGTTATAAGGGAAGTGCCACGCCCGTAGTCCAATCCAATCCAATTTGGGAAAATAATAAACATCAGAGGGCCAAATTACATGAATGTGGCTATCTTAAGTACACAGATATTTGCAATTAAAATTTCAAGCTTGCCAAGCCCATTTTTGAGCCTTAGGGGGCGAATTTCAAAAAATCCAGCGTGCGAGTTTACACGATAGAGAAAATAGCTAGAGATAGAGCAAAATAGAGCACAAAATCTCATAGAGTTGTGTAAAAACTACATAGATCTCCACGGTAGGAGCTCTGCGGTGGATTTTTTCTCTATATCGAGCTAATTACTCTATCGTGTATTCGAGCGCTTACGTTGGGAGATGAACACCCTGTCCAAATTTCATGTTCCTAGGTCTAAGGGTTTGGGCTAGGCGTTGATCGATCAGTCAGTCAATCAGTCAGTCAATCAGGACTTGTTCTTTTATATATACAGATATAAAAAATATGAGATATACAAAAAAAAATTAAATACAAACTGTCGTTTAATGTTGCAGCAAAATACGCTGCTTTCCTCTTTTCAGCAAACTTGTTTGCTATTTTAACAATCGTTTTTGCTACTGTTGCAGATTTTTTAATTTGAGTGTATGTAATAACAATTTTCATTACGATAAAAACAGAAAATCAAGTTGCGCGACCTCTAAACGATTTTTAAATTGGGAACCATTTTGTGTGTATTACTTTTTAAACGTGCTTAAACATTTTCGAAAGGGTCCCGTTGGAATTTCCAAAAAGTCATTACTTTAAACCACTCTAGTGAAGACAGTGCTCCTAATATAATGCAATGTGACCTATTCCAATTTTAATTTTTAGCACATTTTTTGATCTTTTAATATACTTAATCATAATATTAATAGTTTGTGGCTACGGCTCTGAAGTACCTAGGTCGAGCTCTCTGTTTTTTATGAAAATATGTTGACAGTCGCTGGGATCGAACCTGGGCTCGTAGTCTAACGAACTATATATATTTATAATATGCGAACAAAAATTGAGAATGAACTTATCTTATCGGGATTAGACACGCTACAATACAAAAATAATATTACATGCGAAACAAATTCGTTTGCTAGATATATGCGAAAGAAATGTAATCTTAAAATTGATTGTTATGCTGTTTTGTGAAAAGAAATTCTTAACATAATTTGTACAACACATCAAACTATAAAATTCGATTTCCCAATATTATTAAAAATGCAGATTCGCTCATTTGGTACGATCTATTGTAATATACATATTTTAAAAGAAAAATAATGGTTCACTCAATCAGTATCTTAATCTTTTTTCATGTCCAATGCTAAATTCGAACATATTTATTCTAGTTTTTGTATGTTACAAAATATTTTTAAGTTTAATTTATTGTCATCAATTATTAGCTACTTATTAAGGTTCTTACATTCATGCAAGTATTATTTTAAAATACTAAATACTAAAGAATTCGGATCGATATCTTCATAGAGTTTCTGTTTTTGTTAACGATATTTCTAGCCAGATGACCTTTTCATTCGAAAAGGTATAAAAAAAGGACTACGACTGCATTGATTGTCACAAGGACTAACTTTAAACTTTACTTGAAATGTTAATGCACACATATATTGGAACATACAACACCCAGATACCACACAGCCATAACAGAACGGAAATATAAAAGCCATGCCAAAGCAAGGACATTAACTGCATATTTTGTAAATGCAGCCAAACATCTGAGCATTGGGTACTAAGAACTTACTTAGGGTTACCCAGCAGGAAATGACATCATTGACGACAAAGTCATCAATGACGAATCGAGGACATTGTGAAAATTTGTTATTGATGAAATGTTATTGATAACGTCATTGATGAAAATTAATATACACGTGTTGAAATTTTGTGTTCGATGACATCCTCCCATATTATTCATAGGCACAAATTGAGGGACCAATTTTTATAAAAGCGAGATAATAAGCAGTAGTAATGTTGATAGATGATGGCCGTTAGTAAAGTAGGTTATTGACATTAGCAAGTACACATACCATTCCAAACGAGAACAGAAGAAAATAATAAATAAAATAAAAAAATATAAATTAAAATAAAAAATAAAATAATAAAAAAAAATATTTTTACTAAATAAAAATATGACTTCCTCTATGAATGACGTGCATGACATCGTCAATGCCACATAATGCATGAATCAGAAGACATTTGTATGAAAATGTCATCAATTCTTTGCAGGGTGAAAATGCTATCGTCATCGATGTTCCTGACATAGGGGAATCATTGAGGAATCATTGGTGACATTTCCTGCTGGTTATATTAATAAAAATTAACTTTGCTCAAAAATTGAAGAAAATGCTTCGAATTGTCAAAATGTTCCGCGTTTGCTTCAATTTCTATGTTGAAATCAATTTGTATGTGTTTTTGCAAAATTATATATTCATAAAAACGTTTGACCGACCAATTGCTTTAAACATTTTTAAATAACATAAAATATTTTCTCATAAAATGTAGGCTTGCTTAAAAGTAACTACTTTATCCTGAGCAATGTTACTAAATTTTTTAACTCATTACATTATTTGGGATTATTTTGACTTTTATATATTTTTAACGCTTTAATTCTTCCTATATGAATTTAAATAGTAATCACTATAAACTATGATTTATTCGTTTTATGTTTCTTTAGAAAATAATATTTCAAATCGTTGATTAGACATCTTTATATTAACCTGATTTTCTGTCGAGGCTCATCGTCTGTTTATTCCAGCTTCTAGCTTAAACCGCTGAACCGGGACGCGTTACCTCAACCTAAACTTTTAAAAAGACTTAATTCGGCACTTCGGACAGATATATCATAAAGTCAAGGGGTTTATTATATAAGGTATTTGAAAGTGGTTGGGTCACAATCGAGTGATCATAACTATTTTCCATACCAGACAACGTATGTAAATAAGTCAGTGTTTACGGTTCTTTGGTGCTCAAGAGCTGAATTATAAAAGGATTTTGAAACATCTGCCCAAATGTGCGAATTGTATTCCATAATAGTCCGAATATAGGTGGTATAGACAGTGCATAATTTAAGTCAGGACTGAAGCATGACTTACACCGTTTAAAAAAAAACGAGGAACTTGGCCGCTGCACTCGACACATCACATCTGTGAACGTTCCATCGGAGCGAACATTGGATTGATATGCCCAGGACATCAAGAGAAGCTGACCCCGCAATATCTACATCACCCATATCTAGGGAAGGTGTGAATTTAAAACCAGTTGGGAAGGTTAGATCACATGGAAAATTTTAAAGTATGTGTTATTATGATAGTTGGGATTATCAAAATTATAGTCGGTCTAAGCCGACTATAAATACCCTACACATATGTGTGGTTACCATTCAAATTAGTATATAGGTCACCAGGGTATACGAATCCTGAAAATAACTATAAACTTTCCATCGCTGAAGAATTTCCATTCATTTGATACCCATATTTACAAATGGGTAGGTGTAACGAATTTCGATTTTTTTTTTGGTAACCACAACTCGTTTCGCAGGAAAACATTATTTTCATGTATTTCAGCATGATGTCAATATATATTTGAACAAAAAAGTTTACCTAAGCACGTATACAGTAAAATTGATCAGTAGATGTAAATTTTATATGAGGTATTTGAACATAAGTGGTCGGTTCTCAGGTCACAATAGACCGATCATGCCAATTTTCTTGTTCAGACAGCTTAGATATATAAGTAATCTAAATCTAAAGTTTAATTGCTCTAGCTCTTCTACTTTTTCCGTAATCGTGATTTCAACAGACAGACAGAAGGACAGACGGAAAGACAGACGGACATCGCTAAATCGACTCAGGAGTTCATGCTGATCAAGAATATATATACTGTTCTATACCGGAGATGCTTTCTTCAGGGTGTTACAAACGGCGTACCAAACTGAATATACCCTTTCACTCTTAGTGTAGAGTATAAACAACTCTATTGGCAAGACTCCGGTCGGAGATTCTTTTCCAAAGTCAGATGACCAAAGTGTATATACCCTTTCATATGTAAAAAACATTTATAAAAACGTCAAATCAAAACCAAAATTAGCAGCAAAACAGATTTCTAGATAGACTAGAAATTTGTTGCGCCAACTCCAAACACAATGAAATTATTCGGTTCACTCAACTGTATTGTCAGTTTTTATAGTCAACATTATAAGGGTTGTACTTCGAATTAAAAATCAATTTAGAAAAGTTTTAGAATATTTTGATATGTATTTGGGCCATTCCACACCAAATCGACCAAAAAAAGTAAATTTTGAGATTTCACCTTTTCGATTTCAATGAAATTTAGGCAGTTGATAAAGCTTATTGAGATATGCATTGACAATTTTTTTTTAATTTTTTCGACCACTACTTCCAGAGATACAGTGCTTCAAAATTACACAAAATGGGCCAAAAATCACTTTTGTATGGTTGTTCAATATCTCTTAAAGTAGATATGCTAGAAACTCCATTGATGGCTCGTTTTAAAGCTAATATAACAAGCTTTAAGAGAAATTAAGTTGTTATTTCTAAACTTGAAAATGTGGCCCGTCGTCATTATCGTAGCACTTCAAATTGATGTTCTTAAAAAGGAATTTTTTTAAAATTCTGAAAAAAATCACAAATTTTGGCTGATTTAATACAAATGTTCATGCCAAATTTCAAGATGGTATGAACTTTGATTGCATCATATTTTAAAATGTAATTTTCTATATTTTTATTTATTTTTTGCATTGAAAAAAAAATTTTTTTTTTCGATAGTAAAAGTTGCAATAATTTATGAATGCATTTCTAACTCTGAATTCTAAAATGGTGCCAGTTTTAACATATTGACTCTAGTTTTTGAGATATTGATTTTGGGGTATATTTTTTACATTTTTCGAAAAATGGTATTTATCTCAAAAACTAGGGACAGTTTGATGAAACCGACGCCATTTTCGAAAATAGAGTTACAAATACATTAAAAAATTATTGCAAATTTTACTTTAAAAAAAATATTTTATTTTTCAATACAAAAAATTTGTAAAAATTTAGAAAAATAATTTTTAAACTAAGATGCTATCAGAATACCATCTTGAATTTTGGCATGAACATTTATATTAAATCAACCAAATTACACGATTTTTTAAAAGGGTCCTTTTTAAGGACATCAATTTTGAAATGCAAGGATAATGGCCACCGGCCAAATGTGAAAGTTTTGAATATAGAACTTAATTTTTCTTAAAGCCTGTTCTATTACCTTTAAAACGAGCCATCAACGAAGTTTCTAGTATTTCTACTTTAAGAGATATTGAATTAAAACAGCCATACAAAAATGGTCAAAGCATATCTCAGTAAGCTTTATTAGCTGCCCAAATTTCATTGAAATCGAAGAAGGTGAGTTCCAACCTCTGGTCGATTTGGTGTGGAATGGCCCATATATGATTATAATTCAAGCGCCAACGGAATATGACAGTTCCATTAACCCATTTGTAGACATTTTATTTTATACAAATGGAGTTGGTTGCTACAACTAACATTCACTTTCTCCCAATATCAACCCAAATGAGGAGTTTTCTAGGTGTAGTCATTTACGCGTAATTAAACCAATTCTAAACTGAAACTTAATTTAATGTATAGTTTTTTTTACTATTATTTTCATGAATAATATCATTATTGATCAACTAACATTTTTGCAAAGGTTAGTCGATTCAAAGTCCTTGCTAGATTTGGTATATTATTTGTTTTATTTTTTTATTATTATGTATTTGCATAATTTAATGCAATATCCGTGCCTATAGGTGTTATTGGCTGCATATGAAGGATGTTTTTGGTTTGAACGAGGTTGTTACAAAAATTAAACTAGCATGGTGCAAGGTTGAATGTCACCTGATGTTGCACATTATATTTACAAGTCGAAAACAAACTTATTACCTACACAGAAAAAAATGTACATCATATTGATGAATTCCGTTCTTCAAAACATGATTCATTGTATTGAAGAAGCATGCATAGTATTAATGACTAATGACATCAATGTTGTGAATGCGATCATCAGTATGATGAACGCTTGGTTAACTGTAACTTGTACAACATATTTTACTTCATATTGAAGAATGATGTTTATCAAAACAAATTTCAATCAAAATATTTATTTTTCGTTCATTTTTTGCAGTACTTCTCAGTTCTCAAGTAGTTTTTGCATGTTATTTCTTATATAATGCTTGTTTGACATGCATAAATTATTTATTATTAATTTATTTATTTATAAATACAACTATTTATTAATAAACAGTTTATAAAAAATATATTTAAAAAAAAATTGTTTTAAACCACTTTTTTAACATTTTTTTTAGTAAAATTTTTTTTTTCTCGTAAGTTTTTTTTATTTGAATTCTTTTTTCTGTTAAATAAAAATAAATAACATTTTACAACAAAACTTTTTTGGAAGTTTTTTTCAACAAAAAAAATCTAAAAAAAATGTCCAACAATTAATAAAGAAAATTAGACAAAATTAAATTTAAAAATTAGAAAAATTAAAAAAAAGAAATATTCGTTCAACAATATTCAGCATATTGAATATTATATTCATAAATACAAATTTATCAATATGACGATTCAAATTCATTGTTCTTCACTATGATATTTTATAGTACGAATAATTTCATATTTATTTAATTAATGTATTCATCAATATGTCATTTAATGAACGGTGGTATTAATGTGATAAATCTGGTAGTTCATAATATTTATGAATAAATTCATCATATTAATGTTTTTTCTGTGTACAGAAAAAAGTACACTTCAAATTTAAATTTTTTGTTTTCGTACATCCAAATTCTTTGCCAAGATACGATATTTAAACATTTATCAAATCGATATCGCAATATTATTCGCAGCAATCTTCCGATCTTTCCGATCATTCCGATTTCAGAACCGATTTCAGAACTTTTCGATTTCTACCTACCATCTCTACCTACCATCAGGAAACTGGCACCACAGAGCACTATCTCTGTGACTGTCCAGCATTTTCTAGAATTAGAAGGCAGATCTTTGGCACAGACGTGATGAGAGAGGATCAGCTTCACTCTTTATCACACAATAGCCTTCATAGATTCAATAATGAATCTAAGAAGTATCATAAAAAACCAGGGAACTGGGTCACAGCACAATGGATATAACCCTGTCTGAGTGATGTGGCTCTATTTTTTTTATCCCACATTATAATAAAAAAAAACATCTAGGTCCAATTTAATGCGAGAACGAGTCCAATATCGTGTGATTTCTCCATCTACTCGCATGGACGATTTCGATACGAATGGCATACTGGGTAATGACGTAGATTCAAAAAATCCATTCGAGAAGTTATACCGAAAGGGAACACTGTTATAGTATAGTAAATTTTTACCAGTGTAAGCTTTAAAAATGAATAAACCTTTAACTTAATAATACAGGGTCCTTGGAGTGATTATGTTGATTATTAAAATACATAATAGAGAAACGAAAGTCTAAAGAATTATATAAAATTTCATCATAAGAAAAGTGAGGGATGGAAACTTAGGAAATTTCCATATTATCTGATATTTGTTGAGAAAGTTTATAGATCTTTTCAATAAAAATTTTGGAGTGATACTCATACTTTGAAAAATACTTCAAATTAAAAAATACACTACACCCAGAAAAAAATCATGGTAAATTGATAGTATTTCAATAGAAAAACAATAATTTATACCATTAAAATTGGTCAATAGGATGCGTCCCATTAGTTCAGTAATATTGAAACTGTTAATACAATGTGTGGTTGTACCATACATTTTATAATGTGATATTTTAATTACAATAAGAAAAACCTATACAAATTTAATGATACGTATTATTAATTTTATGGTATAGTCGAATTACATTTTCCTAATAATTTATTAAAACAAAAATGTATTTTAGTTAATTTATTGTATATATTATTTTATTTAAATGTCGAAATTGATATTCACTTTTACAACACACACATAAAAAAACACTTCTTGCTGCAAAAGGTTATAACACATTTAATGTTTGCTTTGGTTTCTAATAATTGATTGTAGTACTTGAGCCTGCAGTTGTTTTTGAGTTCGTTGCCATAATAGAAGTTTGATGTATTAATTAAGTTCTGTAATAAATAAAAATATAAATAAATATATAAATATAATTTATTTACATTAAATACATTGAGTCCTTACCAATGTCGGGTTTAATAATGTGGATTATTCCAAAAAAATACATGCGACCATTTTGAGTAAACACGCAGAATGACGTACAAAACGAACATGTTTGTATTCGTTTTATGTTTTTTTACACCACGTTTATTATTATAGGAGGAAACCATTAAAACAACAGTATTTATTCTATTTAAAATAATAATATTGAAATATTTAAATTTATGGTACTAAATTCTTCAAATACTATTGAATTAATTAGAAAACTTTTGATTTAAAAAGAAAAAACTATTAATACATGAACCATAAGATCAATGGTCGTACCATAAAGTGCTTAATGGTACATTTTCTTCTGAGTGTACTAAACTAAGCCACATTAAATTTAATTTAAAGTAAATATAAAAATATTTTTATACTTGCATAGTTAGGGAGAGTTTTCTCTGTGTACCTACTTAAAAAAAATATATTTTTTGTTTGCCTTAACATACGAAATGTGTTGTGTTGTTTTTGTTATTTTACACTTGATAAATTATTTTGAAATACTCAAAAATGCACTTAATTAATATTTAACGCGAAGTATATATTTTTTTATACAGTCTTTATTTGTTTAATTTTGGTTGCCAAAATATTGTATATATTTTTTTTTAAATTTTTGGCGTAACACGATCATCAGCCGCGACGATTTTACGCGAAATGCCGCAATTTCATTGACGTGTTCTTCGCGTACATTCACCCTGTTTTGTTGGCTTTTAAATGAAATATATACATTTTAATTTTTCCATGTTATTTTTCTTTAAGACAAACAAAATATTATTTGTTTTAGCAGTTTAGTTACTCATTCCGTTCAAATGACCCAACAGAAATAATTCAAGCGCCAAAACAACTGCTTACCCAATTAATGATGATATATATCGTCGCCTAAGAATCAGGGATTACAGCCGTTATATTTATATACAGCTGTCATTAACAAATAAAGGCATTGAACTAATTTCGTTTAACGATACCGATTTAAAATACTGATAAATAATACCGGTATGAAATAGCCGGTATGAATTGGAGGTATACACATTTTAATAAAATAATATAAAAACGATTTAATATAAATAAAAGAAAATTATATGAATTCATTTGTTATGTTTGTATTCAAAATCTTTTCTAATATGTGCAAATTCAATTCGGGAAGACATCATTCATCAATATGATGAATTTATTCATAAATATTATGAATTTTTTCAACAACTACCAGATTCATCATATTAATACCACCGTTCATTAAATGACATATTGATGAATACATTCATTATATATATGAAATTATTTGAACTATCGAACATCATAGTGAATAACGGAATATTTAATAAAATGAATTGGAATCGTCATATTGATGAATTTGTTCATAATATTTATGAATATAATATTTTTTTACGATTTTTTAAAAAATATATTTTTTTTTAGAAAATAATTCGGAAAAAAAGAATTGTAAAAATTTTACTGCGAGAAAAAAAATTTGTAATAAAAATTGTTTTCGAAAAAAAAATTGTTTTCGAAAAAAAAAATGTTTCGAAAAATAACATTTTATCAAAACAAAAAAAAAAGTTGTAATATATTATAAATATATTATAAAACATTTTACTAATTTATGCATGTCGAGCAAGCATTATATAAGAAATAATATACAAGAACTACTTGAGAACTGAGAAGTACGACAAAAAATGAACGAAAAATAATTATTTTGATTGAAATTTGGTTTAATTAACGGCATTCTTCAATATGAAGTAAAATATATTATATTTTATGTTCTTGTTCATTAATATGATGAAACGTATTCTTCACATACAGTTCATCATATTGAAGAACAGTTTTTCGACAATTACCAAGCGTTCATTATATTTATGATGGTATTCATAACATTGATGTCGTTAGCCATTCATATTATGAATAGTTCTTCAATACAATGAATCATGGTTTGAAGAACGAAATTCATCAGTATGATGTACATTTATGTCTGTGTTGCTTAATCAAGTCTGCTCCTTTTAAAATCGGTGAATGGTTAAGCTAGAATTGGACGGAATGATTCTATGTTACTATCATATGGGTTCCAATTCCAGTCCCACACATATTTATAATAAAGATACCGGTTCCAAAACTCGTAACGGTTCCGATTATTTGCGGTTCTACAATTCGTGTTCAGGTTCCAAGATTAAAATAGTGCTTCCGGTTCCAACCAATTAAAAAAATATATAGATCCAGATTCCGATTTCACACATTTTTAATATCGGTTCTGATTCCGGCTCCGATTGCAAAAATTTAAACATTTTCGATTCCGTTTATTTGCCGTCCTTGGATTATACAAAGATACTTTAATACTTCTTAGTTATATCTGAGTTAATTCTGAGTTAATATTAATATTTTAATAGTTTATTAATTGTACCAGAAACTCTTCAAAGTTTTTCTTACATAAAATTACCATCCAAAAATCCAACAAATATTATATACTCGTCTCTTTTTCTCCTCCATGCGTAGGTTGCCATCAAAATCATCGATAAAACATGCCTCAACGAAGAGTATCTTGCAAAGACCTTTCGCGAGATCTCAATTCTCAAGAGTCTGCGGCATTCACACATCACACGTCTCTACGAGGTCATGGAATCACAGACGATGATCTATCTGGTCACCGAGTATGCGGCCAACGGTGAGATTTTTGATCATCTGGTCGATAATGGACGCATGAAGGAACCGGAGGCGGCGCGAGTCTTTGCGCAGCTGGTGGCGGCAGTGCAATACTGTCATGTGCGTGGAGTGGTGCATCGAGATCTAAAAGCGGAAAATGTGCTACTGGACAAGGACATGAATATTAAGGTACCTTTTTTTCAGGATCCTCACTACTTTAAAATGTATTCTAGACACTCTTTTTATAACCCCGCGATCTCTTCTCCAGCTTGCAGACTTCGGCTTCAGCAATCGTTACGAAGAGGGCAGCCCACTAACCACCTGGTGTGGCTCACCACCCTATGCTGCGCCCGAGGTATTTCAAGGACTCGAATACGATGGCCCCAAAGCGGACATCTGGAGTTTGGGTGTCGTCCTCTATGCGCTGGTCTGCGGTGCATTGCCCTTCGATGGACAGACGCTTCTCGAACTCAAGAGTCGCGTGGTTACTGGGAAATTTCGCATTCCGTACTTTATGTCGCAAGGTGAATATCACGTTACTCACCATCACATCACATCTTAAACTCACCATTTGTTGTATGTTTTCTATGGCAGATTGCGAACATCTCATACGCAATATGCTTGTTGTCGAACCAGATCGTCGTTACACACTCAGACATATCATCCGACATCGTTGGCTCAGTGAATGGACGGTCGAACTAGATGACTGGCCATCCGCAACAAAAACACAAACAACACATTCCGCTGGCAGCAGTCATGGCCTGCTGCGCAGCAACAGCAGCAGCAACAATGGCAGCATGCATTTCGGCTGCAGCAGCAGCACGTCCGCTGTAGATGACGCTGCCGAAAGCCATATTCTGGATGCAGTCGTCTTGACGAATATGCTGCAGCTGCCCGGTCTGACGGAGTCAATGATAGCCCAATCGGTACACGAGCGGCGCTTCGATAAAATCTATGCGATTTATAATTTATTATATGATAAATTACAACAAAAACGTCGAGAACAACAAAGACTGCAGCATCATGCCAACTCTGCTTATTCCAGGTGAGCAGAATTTAAAGGCAATTCAAGTTTTAAACTAGCACTCGGAATTGGTAACACATTATTTTGAAGTCTTCATTTAGTTTTCTAATAAGATTTTCGAATCAATAGTTTTTAAATTGAATACCTCGCGATTCTTCGGTAGCGATTAATAGGAGAGGCGCACGCTGCAATCGACTCCACAAAAAAATATATTGGTGCTGTAGAAATGATATGATGAATAAAAATGTGAAAAAGACTAAATTGAAAAAAAAAAACACTCTCCTGCGTAAATTAAAACATATGCTTCGCATATAGCTTTCTACCGAACCTTCGGTAGCGAACCCATCGACTCCAGCTCTTGAGCGGAAGTCACTAGTTTGTCAACGAGTGAAACACCGGCGAGCATTTTGCATTGCTCAACGTGTTGCTAGAGTTGCGCGTTGCTCGAGTTCTTCCAACGTTATTTTAGATAATGTGACGCCGAGATCGCGAGCTTTACGAGCTTATTCAATTAATCGTACACAATCCGAAAAGTCGCGACGTAGCTCAATTTGTTTGCCAACAAACGTATGAAAGCAAACAATTTTCAAAACTAAAAATGTCTGAAGTCTAATTTTACCTAAAATACCTACCTAAAATATTGCTTCAGAACAAAAATAAAATATAATTTTTGTCAGGCTACCATTTCATTTCCCTGCTAAAAAAAACTACTTCTAAAAACTTCAAACACACAAATTTTTAAAAAATGTTTTTGCCTGCTACAAACAGGCCACCTTTCCCCTTTCAATTGACTGCTATAAAAATGCTTTTCAAATTTAAAAAACGAAACTTACAAAATAACGCCTTTGCATGCTAGGGGCAGGCTTGAACATACTAGTTTCCTGCGTAAATGCTGCCTTCTTATTTTTAAAATTCAAAATGCTTGCAATGCAATGTGTATTCCATATCATATTCATGTTCGTTTTCCTCAAAACTGCTAATATAATACCAGTTTCCTTGCATATTTTTTGTCTCGGAATTTTTCAATATCCACAATTCGCTACCAGATAATAAGTTTGCTCTATACACCAAAAACGTTAAAGAAGGTCTCAAAATCTGAACAATAAATATTTTATTTTCAAAATTAATTACATTTTTCCCTATATATTTATAGAAAAATGTATAGATAGATAAATTATATTTCATCAAGCACCTAATAAATTTTCACAAGTGGACTTAGGCACTTTTGATTTTTATCTATAAATATAACAATCCGAACGACACAATAACCACACAAAAAAATCAATGATATTTCTTACGAACTCTCTAATTTACACAATAATAAAACAAAACTTATTAGAGTTCCTCTACTTTTCGAACCCTGGATGATCTTTGTCGTCACTCATCGGGTGGCGTCTCTATTGGTGTCCTCGACACCACTGTTGACCTGCTGTTCAAATGTTGAAAATGTTCATATCAATAACACAAAACACGAGAATAGCAACATGTCATGGCAAAAACAAAGCACGTTGTTTTGTAATACAATAGCCAACGGCTAGTCAGTTGGACAGACAGACGACAAACATCAACGTCCACCTTCCGGTGGTGCCACCACTATTATTTTTTATTTTTTTAATCTGACAAAGAGAACGCTTGGCACAATACAAAAAGCTTTCTTATGTATATTCTTTGTTGTTTCTGCGGGTTTTTTGTCTGCCGAGGCTCAAACAATAATGACAAGGTAACGCAGTGTATTTCAAATACGCAGTTAATATGACATTTAAAATATTTGTGATATGAAAATGACATCTAGTTTAAACTACGTTTAATGTGAAAATGTGACTGAAAAGCTGGACATAAGGAAAATGGGAAATTTTGAAACAGTGACTTTTTTTATAGTAGCTGTAATGATAACATCAAGTACTATGAGTGTTAAAGTCAGTCTAAGTCGATTATAACTACTCTATGCAAACATAATAATATGTGAATGAAAAATAATTAAATTAAAAGTTTACTTCAGCCGATAAAGTTAAATTCTTTCGTAGATATTAGTGTTACACAAGGTATATTTACAAACGTGGATCACTGTACAGGCCTTGTTTCGTACCTATCGCAATTTTGCATGATTATTATTTAATGTCTCTTGAAAATTACAAAATACTTGCAAAACAAAAGACATGTTTTAAAATAATTATATCTTTCACAAAAATATTTCATTCGGGATTTACTGACTGCATTTATGTCACATATTACGTTGCCATATATGCAGCGTTACATAAATGTATCACATTACAATGTATTATATCTACAATAAGCATTATTTAAAAGGCGATAGTAATGCACAAAAAACCCAATATCAATTATTATGATTTCGTAACTATAGTAGCTAAGTGTGTCGAAAATTCAAAATTCCTCCCACCACACTTGGGAGACTTTTATGACGAACATGGTGAACGGTATCATTAATTCTCCGAGTACATATTCTCCGAATACACAGAGCAAACATTTTGATTCTTTTAAGACTCCTAAATGTGTCATATTTATGAGTCTTTGCCTCATATATGAGCAAGAAGGCTCCCGTCCCTAGGGTAGAGGAGAACATTTTATTAGCCCAATAACCCTGATATTTATGAGACTTTTAAAACATTCATATTTGAGCACCAAAAAGAGCCCAAAAATTTTCCCGTCTTCTGGGTAGAGAACACGATTTTATGAGCCCAAAAACACTCATATTATGAGACTTTTAATACTCCTAAAATATTCATATTTGTGCACCAAAAAGAGCTCTATAAAAATGTCATATTTGAATATTCTCAAAAGACTACAGAAACTTGAGTAGTGGACACGCTTTTAAAAGCCCGAAAATCCGCAAATTTTCGATCATTTTAATATACTTAAAACATTCACATTTTTAAAAATTTGTAGACACCACAATTATTTCAATTTTGGAGTTTTTCCCTCTTCAGAAATATATAATGTGTCTTAAATGAATTGAACATGTACTACATGCTCATGTTTTTCTTAATTCAGACATCCGTGAGAAAATGCATCCAATTCAAGTAAATCCATGAAATATGGAAATCCAGGAAATATTTTATTTCCAGTTCAGAACGTATATAGAATATCAATTTTATTTAAACAGTAGGCTACTAAAGCCAGCATAAATAAGATCCTTTTATGACCCCCTTTTCGGAGTCTTCCTAAAATACACATAAATTTGATGATTCTATGGGTTACATTTGAGGGGGCTCCTAAAGCGCTCATGAATAGGACTCTTTTATGAGTCAAATTTTAGAGCGTTCCTAAAATATAAAACTGTTATGACTCTATTTTCTGAGCGCTTAGAAACCATTTTATTTTTGATGCTTTTAGGAGTCTAATTTATGAGGGCTTCTAAATATGAATCTTTTATGAGTAATATTTTTGAGAGCTCCGTAAGCAGTCTTAAATCGGATACTTTTATGAGTCTTTTTCTGAGGGCGCATAAAACACTCAAATATTGGTCTCCTTTATGACTTCAGAGCGCTCCTAAATTGAGTATATTCACCACAAATACTGCCGGGCGCTTTGTGAAACTACACACAAAAAATTTTTATCAAAAATTTCACCAACTACCAGGATTCATCATATTGATGAATTCATTCATTGAATTAAAATCGTAGTTCGTGAAATTTTTTTTTTTAATGTATGCAAAGATTTTGTGGTATAAGATGGTGTTATATTAAAAGTACTATCAAGTCAATGGTATAGTACCATAGAAATAATAATAAAAATACTTTAAAAATAATTTGATTTAACTATTGATTTTATATCGCATTGATTTTATATGATCAATCGCATTGCATTAATATGAAAAACTATAAATTTAATAGTATGTTACGATAGAAATGTTATAAGGCGTTTTTTTTATTAGTTCAGAGCAAATGCAGTAGAGCACAAACTGACAAAATTTGTGCTTCCTGTTTTTTTATTTGGTCGGAACAGTCAGTGCTTTAATTCGTGTTTTTTTTATTGACACAGAGCGCTCGCTGAACGTGCTCGACGTGCACTGAATTATTCGAGCAGACCGAGCACACGCAAAATACATCCTGCCATTTTATTTTATTTTATAAATGACAGATGAAAACTGAAACTAAAAAGTGATAAAATTATAAAATGAATCCATTGGACAAAAAAGGTGCCATAATAAGATATAAAGTATATTATTTCGTAATCAGTAGTGATCATTAGTGTTATATAGTTTTTTTATATACAGTTGCAAAAAATTAGAAATGACAAATGTATTTGGGGAGGTGCCCTACTCAAAATGTAACAAAATTAACACAGAAAAAACAGAGTAGGTCGACGAATGCACTGTTCAGTGAAGAATCAGTCTGCACCGGCTACACTGAACGTACTGCACTGAACTAATAAATTTGATGTCCTTTTACTTTTAAATGATTTATACTATTGATTTTATGTTGTAATATATTTAAAACAATAGTTCAATTAATAATTTTATCATATTGACATAATAGTATAACTTTTTTTTAATATGATCAACTATTCTTTTAATGGGACATTACGGTATTAATGGGACATCACATTAATTTTTAATAGCAAAAAACTATTTAAATCAATAGTGAAGCGCCACTATAAAATTATTAGTTACCTCAAAATAATATTAATAGGAAAAATCGCATTGACTAATTTTAATAGTTAAAAATCATTGAATCAATAGGAATTCCTATGGATTTTATAATGTTGGTCTGAGTGTAGTCAATTTGCTAATATCTATAAAGCAGTACACATTAAGAGAAATAACTCTGCTTTATCGATATTAGCCGCAATTTAGCCAATTAAACTTTATTTGCGCAGGCCCTTAAAACCGAAATTCTTCAAAAATTAGTCACGTAGCCAAAATCTTCGAAATAGCTGAATAAGTAAATGTTTACAAATTAGATTCCATATCAGAATAAAAAACTTGTTAAACTCTAACTGTTAAGCTCGATTGTTAAGCTCGAACAATTTCGAGAATTGTTCGTGGCAGTTCGGGGTCCGAGATGTGATATACTGGGATAACTATTGTTTACAAAATATGTCCGTAGATGATTCACAACGAATTTGTACAGAAATGAAAAAAAATGAATGACGTCGTATATTCAAATTGAATTATTACCGATCAGAAATACAATGTGAGTCCATCAGGGACTTCCAATGAACGTAACCATAATCAATAAATATGTTTAAGTTAATTGAAATATATTTGAAATTATATTACAATATTTGTTTTAATTCTATGGCAGATCACGTAAGACCAGCATCACCACTGGTGTTGTCGATCGTTCCGAGCCGATCAAACAGGAATCCATTGATCGTTTAAGCCCACTTTCGAATGCCAATTCAACATCCACGTCCAACAATGCAGCCTTCGGCTTTACATGGCCCGACGTCACCGTAGACCTAGAAAAATACGGTGACATGGAGCTAGAGTGTCTGGCTAGACCAAATGATGTAAGATTTGTTTAAATAATTTAATTAAAATTTAACATTTTTCAATTATTATCTCAACAGCCTCCACACCACAACCAAAATCAATTATGCTCCAACTCCACGAACGCCAATGGCGGTAATACACGCCGCCACACTGTCGGACCCGGTGACGTAGCACACGAACAAGCTCTGGCCAATCCGCATGTTCCGCCCATTGACTTCAAATGTCGCACACCGGACAACCAGGATGTTAACCAGGGACAGTATCTGCCGATAAATTTGCCAATGCTGCAGAATCAGCCCTTGCATAATCTAACAATCAAGGATCAGCATTTATTGAAACCACCAACGGTGATGGGAGCGAGTAAGTAACGCGCGTAATTTCATAAATAAATTGATCATGGCCAAAATATTTTGTTCATCTGACTGGTCGGGTTATGTATTAGTTAAACATACGGTGATCTCCTCCTGATGATAGCCATATCGTCACCGTTTTTTTCTACATTTTTGAATGAGTTTTTCCTCAAGTATACTGTGCCAAAATCGTGTGTGGTTTTATTGGATATTTCTAGCCACAAAAGACAAAAAATTGAAAATCGTGTCATACCAAATGGGCGATTCATTTCGTTTTTTTGTCATAACTTTTGATTTGTATAAAATAAAATAGTGATGTAAAGGCATTAATTGCTTATTTTTAAAGCACCTATCGACCATCATCATTATTTTAAAATATTTTTTATGAAAAATGTTTGGCAATTTTTTTTTATATATCGATGCCAATCGATAGGTGCTTTCAAAACAAATAATTAATTAATTTGCACCACAATTTTATCTTGCACCAATAAAGAGTTATAGCAAAAACACAAAAAGATTCGCCCTTTTGGCATGGCAAGATTTAAAATATTTCAAATTTCTTTGTTTTTTTGCTATAACTCTTTATTGGTGCAAGATAAAATATGGGTGCAAAGACATTAATTGTTTGTTTTTAAAGCACGTATCGATTGGCATCATTATTTAAATATATTTTGTCAAACATTTTTCTTGCAAATCACAACCCAGCAAACCAAACGATAATTTTACGATATCGAAACGATATCATCAATAGGCTCAAATTGTCGTTATCGATAATCTATAATGATACGAAAACGATAGGGTTTTCGATAAAAACGAACCTGTCTAAAACGATATCGTTGTTTTTGTCGTTATAGATATCGAGATGATGTCATAAATGGACTTATTTTCGATAAACAAATTTTATTTGTTCAGAAAATTTTATTTTTTGACAAAAAATATAAAGAACACGTAATTTAATTTTTAAATACTTTGTATTTTATATCTAAAATTTATCATTATTTTATCGAATTTACAAATTATCGTCAAATGGTTTGCAGGGAAATGACAAATTAATATTTGGAAAATTATTTTTAAATAATGATGCCAAACGATAGGTGCTTTGAAAACAATCAATAAATGCCTCCACATCACTTTATTTTGTTGCGCAAATAAAGAGATATAGCATAAAAAACAAAATATTTGCGTTTTGGTCAAGATATAGCCTCACAAAATCCGTATTTATAATTTAGTAAGTTGTCCAAATCCAAATATATTTTATATACGTTATAATAATTGATGAATAAACTAAAATAACGAAATAAATTGAATTTTTTTTGAAATTAATTTTTAAAGCATTTCAAACTTTAAAATTTGATTTCAGAACATTTTTAAAAATGCAAATTCGCCCCTTTGGTATGACAGTATCACAATTTATATTGGGGACCCGCTGGGTCTTTATTAAATTAAACAGTTATGCAATTTACAAAAGTAAAACAGCGATTTTAGAAAATATTCCTTTTCAGTTTGGAAATTTTTTGCCTATTCATTTTTTTTTCATTTTTGGAATGATCGAAATTCAATGAAAAACAACAAAGTTATAATGAATTAAAACCGCCTCCTTTAAAAAATAAAATGTTCTAACCTAAACTAAACTATGAGATTTAAACCTCTTGGATTTTGGTTAAATTTTGATAATGGTATCTAGAAATGTATTGGTCAATATTTATATAGTTCGGACAACTATCTACCGAGGTAAAAAAGTTTAAAAAAATACACAAAATATCACTTTTTGTATGATTGTTCTTGATCAAGAAATACCATAAACGCCGACGAGATGTCATTTTGAACCTAATAAAACAGACTTTTTAAAAATTTAAATAATTTCTTCTTTTGAAAATTAAGCATCTCCTATATGAGAATGTGCGGTTCGTGGTCATTGTCGTTGCGTTTTAAATTGTATGTCCATAAAAAGAAACCTTCTTAAAGTTCGGAAAAACATTCTTATTTTTATTAATGTTCGTGTTCGTGCCAAATTTCAAAATGGTTTTTTTGATAATATATAATCCAAAATATGGCACTACGAAGTAACCCCAATAAAAAAAAACAGCAACAAAATTATTATATTTCTCAAAAATAAAATAGTGATATACTAAATACCCAAAAGAAATGAAATAACGTCAAAAAATAATATGAAATAACACCCTAAGGGCCGTTTTCACCATCTTCGGTTAAGCACTAACTGCCACTTTAACTCAGAGTTATATGGAATTGAAACACTTAACTGGACATTGTGAAAACGGCCCTAAATAGTATTAAAAATTTTGGGGTTTATTTCATTTTATTTTTGGAGGTTATTTTTTTTTTGATACTAGTGATAAAAATATAGGTGGGAAATTAACTATGAACGTTGTTATTAATTCTGATTTGATTTACTACTTTTAACTTTCAACAGGTTCCTTTGGACGTCGTGCTTCCGATGGCGGTGCCAATCTGCACATATTCTACCCTGCCTCCACCAGCAACATTCAGCAAACGCAGGCACAAGTACAACATCATCCGCACCAGCCGCACATCGAATCCGCAACTTACTATATGCATCCAGTCGCATCACACGTGACCGCCGAACACCACAAACATCAGCAGCTGAGTGTCGCTGGCGCCCATGCAGGTGTTGCACACATGTCTGGCGGCGATGGCACTGGCGAGGAGACCAATGAGGAGATACAAAGGTGCGGTTGCCAAAAAACGCATTTTCGGAGTTTTTTTTTAATTTTTATTTGGTTTGATCTTCATTTTTTAGATATATGCAAATCCGCGGCTCAGCTAAGCGCCACACAGTGGGTTGCACTGATGATCTGTCCGTCACGCACCATGTTGTCGATCAGCACGGCCAACAGTCTCAAATGATGCATTCGCCCAATGTGGTAGCACAGCAACAACAGCAGCATCCTGGTGTTGTTGTTGGTAGTGCTAGTGGTGGTGGTGGCGGTGCAGCTGGTGGTGGCGGCGGCACCAGCGGCGGCGGAATGCGCACAAGACGTACGGGTCTGTTGACAGTCACGGAGCGACCACCAGGTAATAGTTTTGAATTTTAAAGTTGTCGTCGTAGTTCTTGTTGTTGTTGTGTTTAGTATTTGAAATGCAAAACTTTGCAATGCTCGCCCCCGCACGTTTGTTGGCTAAATCGCGCGCACTATACGTTGACAAATTTTTTATTTAATTTCAAAAAATTTATAAAAAAGTAATTTTAATTTAAGTAATTACTTAACTATTTTTTTATTGAGATGATGCTGTATAACAAAGCTCTATACTAATAAAAAGTTATTGCAGTGAATCAGGATTACAGGTTATCTTATTCTTCGTTAAATCAGCAAATCCGTTTGCTAATATGATTATTTGTACGGCAATGCAGCAAATATAATCGCTAAAACTGCGCCGACTAAATTATTTGCTGCATTGACGTACAAATATTCATATTAGCAAACGAAATTGTTTATATAACGAAGAATAGAAAATGTTTTTATTTAATTAGTACATTTAATTGCTGGATTGATTAATAAATGCAATTAATATTGGTTGTTATATTTACGTAGTAGCCGCGGTAGCTCAGTGGTTTGTGCGTTGGACTGCGAGCCGAACGGTCCCCGGTTAGCCTGGGCTAACAACATTTTTTCATAGAAACATTTTTCTATATCGCGCTACCTCTCGGCAGTAAATGGCAAACCTACGAGAGTAAAACATTGTCTATGAAAAGCTCTGACCTGTCGTTCGGATTCGGCAATAAACCACTTTGAGTACAAATATAACACGCACAGCTCAAAATGGTGAGAGAGCTCGGCCTAAGTTCTTATAGGACTGTAGCGCCAGACTATTATTATTATATTTACATCGATTATTTTTTTCAGTGTACAAGCTTTTGTTTTGCTCTGATAAGAGGTACGATTTTACATTTTATAAAATTCCAAAAAAGATAAATACCAAAATAGCCTAACCTTCACTTTACAAATAGAACATAGCACGTTGGGAAAAAAACGACAAAAAGGCGCGCAAGGCCCTCATAAAGTAAAGTACGGGAATTTCTTTTTTCTTTGCTTTTCATATCAAAGATAAATTGAGGAATAAAATTTCGTTTTTTTATGTAATTAGCTGTTACCATTTCCTTTCACAGAGAATTGTTTTTCAGAACCAAATTTATACCACGTAAGAAGAATATCCATATCTTCATAATAAAGTATTACATATTAATAAAGTAAATCCATATCGATAGATATGTGAATGTGAACACACAGAAAAAAATTACCCCAAATCCCATTCAAATAGGACAATTATGGATTTAATAGTATACAAAAAATAAATCTATTCATAAAAACTCGAAGGCAATATCAAGGTATTTTCTAGTATTTAATGGTATTTTCCGATTAAAATAATAATTTATCCTATTGACTATTTTTAATAGAAAAAAACTATTATTTATATAATATTTTTTTCTGGGTGTTGTCGTTTTAATGTCAAATGTAAATATCATTTTTAATGGATTTTTTTTTTGTATTTTTATAAATAAGATAATTTCAATAGGATTTTCGATTTTTAAAGTAATTCCTTCCCACCCTTTTGCTACCGAAAACTACTGTATAACCTTTGGTTAAAACATACTTTGTGGAAAAAATTCACGGCCTTGGATGTGGAAGCCGTTTTCTTCCATATACTGAATTAGTCATATGGACGAAAAAATGAAACAGAAATTTGGATCAATAATCAAAATAAAATATAAAATTTGATTTCTCACATCTATTAGAAATGGGCAAACGTGATTTTGAATAAAATTTAAAGCGCTCAGAAAAAGTCCTTATGTTTATTCCAAGTTAAAAACTTTGTCATTCTTACAAAATTTTATACAAAAAAGTGTTTCTCTTATATGGAAGAAAACCTCTCCAAATTTCAAGTAGTGTATTTAGGCATAATAGAACCAATTTTGAAAAAAATTTGAACAAAATCAAAAGTGGCGTTTTATCTGAAATTCGAATTCAAAAAGTTTATTATAATTTAATAGTTATAAACTGATTTTGAAAAACATAATCAAAATACTACGTTAAATTATATATACAATAGTTAACACTTATATCAATTTTGCAACATTATTGGCCTAAATATCAGCTTTCGAAATTCCCTCAAAAGGAAAAACGAGTTTTCGAATTTCGAAAAAAAACGTCAACTTATATTTTACTTAAACAAATACAAAGTTATTGACCAAGTTTCAATAAAATCAATGATCAAAAATTATTTAATTTCTACGCACCATAATTATTTTACACTTATTGAACAAAGATAGTTTTTAAATGAAGAGTATCGGTGCAGGGTACCAGTAATAAAAAAACCGATTATACCACTCGATTTACCAAGGAATTCTTATTAAGAATCTCTAATTTCCAGATACATGTACATCATATTGATGAATTCCGTTCTTCAAACCATGATTCATTGTATTGAAGAACCATTCATAATATTAATGACTAACGACATTAATGTTATGAATGCGATCATCATGAAGAACGCTTGGTAATTGTCGAAAAAGTGTTCTTCAATGCGATGAACTGTATGTGAAGAATACGTTAATGAACAAGAACATAAAATACAACTTATTTTACTTCATATTGAAGAATGCTTCATTAAACCAAATTTCAATAAAAATATTTGTTTTGCGTTCATTTTTTGCCGTACTTCTCAGTTCTCAAGTAGTTCTTGTATGTTATTTCTTATATAGACATCCATAACTTAGTAAAATGTTTTATTATATATTTATTTACAACTTTTTATTAATAAAAACTTATTTTTATAAAAAATATATTTAAAAAAAAAAATTTTTGATTGAAAAAAAAATTATTTCATTTTTTTGTAGAATTTTTTATCCGAAATTTTTTTTTCAACATTTTTTTTTTTTTTTAGAAATTTTTTTTTTGGAATTTTTTTTTTCGAAAAAATCGTTGAAATATTTAAAATTTGTTACCATTTGACGATAATTTTAAATTCAATGAAATAAACATACATTTTCGGTATGATATATTTTGAAAATAATGATGTGTGCGAGTTCGACTAAAGTGCTGACTAAATTAAATTGTACGGATGTTCATTAGATCTCCATTCTGTAACCTGTAATTGTTAAAGTCTTGTATGAATTGATTACAATGCCCTACACTCATTTTGGTGCAAATAGGCTATGTTTTTGAGATGTGTTTTTCGTGTTTTTCTCCATATTTTGGACTTTAACTTTTTACAGATTTGAATTATCGATCCAATTTTTTTGTATTCTGTTGAGAATACTTTAGCTAATATTTAAAAAAAACTGCATGAAATTCGGATTAATCTGACCGAAGTTATTGCCAGTCAAACACAAAAAAATATGGATTTTTAGGTTATTTATTGCATAAAACATATTTAGTTTTCATAATTCAATAATCTAGTATGTGAAACTAGATCTATAATTCTATGATTTCTCTTGCTTTATTTTTGCAAATCACTCTTTAAGTCTTCAGATTAAATACAAATTCACGTTAACTATTTTTGATTTAATTTATTTTTTTGTGTCTTTTAATCAATATAATTTTTTTGTCCTTCAATTATTTATAGAAATTCCATTTATTAAATCAATTATTATCCAGTAGAATTCAGCTTTGCATAAATATATTACTTTCAATGGGTATCCCTCAAGATCTTACAATAAAGTCAAACAAAGTTCACCATGTAATTTTTCATATTAAATAAAACAATTTCCAATATGAAATAAAAAAAAAGTAATTTCTTAATCGAATTTATGAATTTGACTTTAAACTCAGGACTTAAAGAGAGAATTGTAAAAACAAAGTAAGAGGAATCATAGAATTATGGATCTAGTTTTACATTTAATATATAATTTTACATCCGTACACCTTAAAATCAATATTATTTGTGTTTGACTGGTCAGATTAATCCGAATTTCATGTAGTTTATATCAAAATATTAGCTGATGTATTCTCAATGGCTAAAAATAGAAATGATCGAAAATTCAAATCTACAAAATGTTAAAGACCAAAATATGTAGAAAAACACGAGAATTGACATATATAACTCAAAAACTTGAGGCAATCTGAAAAAACAGAGTTTGAGGTAGTGTTTAAAGTCTTGACGTCCATCGGAAAATCATACTTAGAACGCGGATAATTTTTGTTGTTGTGCTGTGTTATCGAAAACGAAAAAGGAATATAAGATATCGTTTGATTTACCACTCGGTCCCTAATGTGTCAAAAAAATTATAATAATAGATAGCGATATATTTCATTTAAAAAATCAACACCGTCATCAATAATCATAAATGATTCATTAAATCGCAGTTAAAAGGCTGAACATGTTCATGCTATAGCACTACAACTATAGTTGTAAACACCACTTAATATGAATAAATAGTTCTCACAACTATTTAGAGTTATAACGCTTATGGGTAATTAAATTTAATTTTAATTTAGTAGTTTCTTTTAAGCAGTACCTAATAATTTCTTTTCATTTATTAATTATTTTAATTTTATTTTTAATTTTTCGTTTTCTATATAACATTGTTTGATTTTGCTTGGATATTTTGCCATTTGCGTAAAAATAAAATCTCGCTAACTACGACATATTATACACTGATGACAATAAAATGATGACCACACATTCTGACCTGACCCTGACGTCGTCCAACCCCGCACCAATGCGACCCCCAACTTCCAACTTGATTACTGTCGCTGCTTGCAGTAATTTGTCCCGAGCTTATACGCGAAGTTGAGTCGCGCATGAATCGCAATTATTTGCCGCCTGCATTGAAAATGCAGCAAAGTTCAGTCGGCACGCTGAGCCAAAGTCCGCCCACGTCCTCATTTGCGGCGCACTCAAATCCAAATTGTGCGCAAATATTGCAAACGACGTCTGCGCCGACGCAACAATCGGCTTCGTCTGTGGCAGTCAATCAGGCTGCCACGCCGCCGAATTGTCGTCGTGTTTATGGTAGGGCATGTAAGCTACCCACCGTACAAGAAGTTGGTAAGTTTATTATTTATTTCTTTAATATTTTATTTATATATTTTGTTTCGACACTTTATTATTTGAAGCTTTTGTTGTTTTTAATTTGTTGATGTGTTTAAACGTGTGCTTTTAATGATCCTTCGAGCTGGATTAACAGTCTGTAAAATAAATTCTATATCAATACAATCAAAGTCCAAAAAGCTTCGACTCAATAGTCTGTGATTTTGTGTATTACCTAAATAATGTGTTTTATATTTATATTTAATACCTTCGTCGATTTTTTTCTCTTTTTACTTTCTTCATTATTTCAAACAGGTCGTTACAGTCCAGTGCGTCGCGCCTCTGAGGGTTCCAAGGCCCACTTTCAAGGTCCCCTTCAAGAATGTCAATCTCTACAAAAAGGTATTGCGCAGCGAAATTTTTTGGTTGCACCAAGTCCGCCGCTTTTAGAAAATTCGATAAGTTTGCCCGGTAAGAAACAAAATTGTGAGCTTTTGAAGCTTTTTGAATGCACATTTAAACCTTTAAGGCTTAATTATTTTGAAAAAATGAAGCATTCTGACATTGTTTCTTATATCTTCAGGCTCACCCATACATGCCAAGCCTGCACCCCATCTCATCTTCCGCCCTGATCAAGATCTGGAAATTCCTTTGGAAGCTGTGCGTCATCTAATGCCAGCGCTCGACTGCCTAGTTAAGGATCAGCTGCTCAGTGTTGATCTGGCCAACAACATTCTTGCCACAGGCGTTGTCCCGCTCGAATTGGCGCCTCATCTGGGGTTGGCTGCACATTCTGGCGCCGCTGTCAGTGGTGGTCATCTCAGCCACTATGACGTATCGACGGCCTTCGGCCCCATGCAACAACAGCAAATATACAGCTACAGCGTGTCACCGTTGTCGCTGCCCAATAGCGCTAATGCCAGCGCCTCCGTAATGGGCGCCACCAGCGGCCCACTTATGCACGGCAACTCACAGCAGCCGCCAAACGCTGTTGTCGGCATGGGCATGCATTCCAAGCATATGTTGGGCGCCGGCTATCAGTCTCATCATCAACACCAACAGCAAAATCAACAACTATTGTATGGCCAACAACACCAGCAGGTGTCGCCTTTCAGCAACAGTAATTTGACAACAAGCCCCTTGAATATTGGCAGCAACTTCTTTAACGTCGGCTCATCTGGTGGCAGTAGCAGCGGTTGTCAGTCGCCGGTCTATAGCAGCAGCTTTAGTGGTTGCTCTTCGCCAAATCCCTACTTGCCGGGCATTGGCGCATTTAATCCATGTGCCAGCGGCAGCGCTGGTGGCTCTTCACCACTACATCAAATAACCAAAGGCATTTCCGGTCTGAATACAGGTGGCGGCGGCTCCATAACACGTGGCACCTCAGCGGCAAGCGAAAGCGGTCTCAATCAACCGCTGGACCTCTCGATGGATGTTTGTGCTGTCAGTGCTGAGGACAACTTTGGCGGCGCTGGCAACTGGTATATGCCAACAGCGTCGTATTATGATCTCAAGCCATTGAATTTGTCGCCGGCGCAACCGGTGCGCGTTGTACCCACGCCACCCGCTTCACCCAATCTCTGCATTATACAGGAGGAAAATGCGAATGGTCAAATGTGTCACACGATCACGACGGGCACGCCATATACTGGCTGCACTGGTGGTATAAGCGGCGGCGAAGAACTCTCGTCGCCGTATCAGCCGTCACACCCGCAGATTTTTCTCACCGATGTGCAGGGCAGCGAAATAACGCTGGTGGCGCTCTCGTCGGAGAATAGTCGTGACAGCGAATGTGATTCCCTGGAGCCGCATATGCCACTAATGACGTTGCAGGTTAGTTTTATTGGAACGATTTAAAACACTGGGAGCCATTAAGTCATGGAACTTAAACATAACAGCATTTGGGACAGATTATATTAGTATTTTGTAGACTGAATACTTTATTATAATTGCTATCCATATTGCAAATCAGGGACTCAAACCCTTTGGAATATCGGTTCCGATTCTGGTTCCAAGATTTTTAAAATGACGGTTTTAGTCGATTCAGCTCCACACATTTTTTAATAAAGGTTTCCATTCCAGTTCCAAGAATCAAAACGGTTCCGATTCCGGTTTTACACAAAAACAAATGAGTTCCGATTCGGTTCCCCACATTTTTTAATAACGGTTTCCATTCAAGAATTACAAGAATCTATTACAAGAATTGAAACGGTTCTGATTCCGGTTCTTTGCGGTTCATAACAGGGACTAAAATATTAGTTCCGGTTCTGCTTCCAAGCGGTTCCGATTCCGTTTCCAGTCAAAAACAAATTATATGGGAACCGATTCGACTCCACACATTTTTTAATAACGGTTTCCATTCCGGTTCCAAGAATCGAAATGGTTTATATCCCGGTTCTTTGCGGATCATAACAGAGACTAGAATATCGGTTCCGGTTCCAAGATTTTTAATAAAGCGGTTTCAGTTCCGATTCCAGTTCTAGTTAAGAACGAATTATATGGGTTCCGTTTCGGCTCCAAACATTTTTTAAAACGGGTCCGATTCCGGTTCCAAGATTTTTAATATAGCGGTTGCAGTTCCAAGAATCGAAACGGTACCGTTTCCAGTTATTTTCGGTCCCTGTTGCTTATAGTTCTTAATTTGTCTGTTAAATTATTAAAATCGATCTACAGTGTCCCGAGAAATTAATATGCGTCGTAGATGTCTCAAAGTTGGTACAAAATTTAAACGTAGTATTAATTTTCAGTCGGTCTTCAAGTTAATAAAATCGTTCTTCAGACGATAGCGCATATTTTGTATGCCTCTAGAGAAAATATTTATACTGTCCTTAAACTCAAAATATAATTATATCTATATATCATACTCAGGGTCTCATCATCACGGAACCTGCTAGCGATATGCCCTCCATCACTCGAGGCATCGGTCGCAAAACGAGTCTGGAGAGCGAACATAATGCTCGTCACGAAAACGAAAACAGCAACGCATCAACCAACAGTCACGTAACCGGCGGCGGCGCCACAGTTGGTTCCGTTGTCAATGTCGCCAGCACGGATGCCAATCGACGCGGCAGCGATAAATCGCTCGGCTTCTCCGACGACTCACTCAGCAATGATTCCAACAATTTGTCGCCCTGTCAAGAGCCATCGGCGAGTTCGGGTTTCAAGTCGGACACACACTCCGACATGGGCGACCATACGGAATGTGGTCACCTGACACCCGATTCGTTGTGCGAGTCACGGCGTATGTCAGACGAAATGTGCTACGAAGTGCTGTTGCCGCATGAATGCGCAAACCTGGATTCAACGCGTATTCTGGAAATGGTCAAGCAAACAATTGACTCTACGATGCCGCCCAAGGGCTTTGTGCTGCACAAGGGTAGCATAGCATCGTCGGACGAAAGTGGTTATGGTGGCGGAAATTATCGCGGTGAATTGGCGGCTGCACGACTGAGTAATGCCTCCACTGCGACCAATAGCGATTCCATGTGCTCCTCTATAACAGACGGCAGCGCTTCGACCTCATCGACGTCCATGAATTTGAGTCTCGAGTATTCGGGTGGACTGCAAATCGAGCTACAGGTATGTGAAGGACGCTGTCGTGATAGTCAGGGTCAGGGTGCCGCAGGTAAAGGCATCAAGTTGCGGCGTATATCGGGCGATCAATTTGAGTATGGAAAGCTCTGTCAGCAGCTGATAAGTACGTTGACAATGCAGCAAGTTGCGGGATAATTGCAGAGTAGTTAAATTGCTAAGATCCTCTTCCAGGTTTAAATAGGTAAGGATTGCTATATATAGAAATAAATGAGAGGTTTTTTAACGTTAAAAGGGGTTTACTGAATATTATCAAATACGTATATAGCCGGCTAAATATTACGAAGGGTCGGAGCTAAATTTAAGAAGGCTTAAAATGCATTCCCCGAATTATATGGATTTAAATAAAACTTAAGAATTTTAAATAACGATAAGAGGTAAGACAAAAAAAAGAATCTACCGGGGACTGTCCGAATTAAAAATATAACGGTATCCTAAGATGAATGCGGAAATAAAGGCGTATTTAAATTAAATTAAACGCAACTACACCATTTCCAAGTGTAATTCAGAATTATATCCAGTAGTACAATAGCCCAAATACGAAACTCTGCTAGCACTCCTTCTATGAAATTTTAAGAGTAACGAGTCAAACTATTTTGTGAGTCTTTTTAAGACCTTTTTTTGAGAAACGAATGGAAAAGTCCTGCAAAAAATTTGTATTTCATATAAAAAAAAGATGAAAGGAAATCATTTAGTCCGAAATGCGTTTCACCTGCTCGATATTCAGTACTAGCATAGTTTCTTACGCCTGAATATTATTACTGGGTATATTTGGTATTCAAAAAAGATTAATTTAATTTCAGAAATCTGATTTAAAATTCAAAACATACCAAATGTAATTCAAAAATTCCATTTGATCTTCAGAAAATATTTCACTATTAGATTCTATGAGTTCTAACACAATTTTGAATTTTTTTAAAAAATCCCCATAATACTACACATTAGCAAAATTGAACATGTCAACATTGGCCCCTCTAAAACGCTCCGTTTTAGAGATATCCGTTTTAATTTTTTCTAAATTCACTATTGGTTTCTTTGAGTTCTAACACAATTTTGAATTTTTATAAAAAAAAAGCCCTAATCCCACACATAAGCAAAAATGAACATGTCAACTTTGAACTTTCTAAAACGCTCCATTTTGGAGATATAACCGTTTTAAGATTTTTCTAAATTCACTATTGGTTTCTTTGAGTTCTAACACAATTTAGAATTTTTGAAAAATATCACCATAATCCCACACATTAGCAATAATGAACATGCCAATTTTGAACCCTCTAAAACGCTCCGTTTAGGAGATACAGCCGCTTTAAGATTTTTCTAAATTCACTATTGGTTTCTTTGAGTTCTAACACAATTTTGATTTTTTGAAAAAACTACACAAAAAATAAACATGCCAACTATGACACCTCTAAAACGCTCCGTTTAGGAGATATAGCCGTATAGAATTCTACTTCTGTTCAGAATTGTACCCCCGTATTTGAAATTCAAAAAAAAAAACCAATTAAAAATATTCTGAATTTCAAATGACACGTAATGAATGTTATTTGCATTTTCCTGAATTTTTATGGGAAAGTTTTGAATATCAAATGATGTATTTGTAAAACCAAATAGAATATTTAAAAAATATAAAATATATTTTTAATATTAAATGGAATTTCTGAATTACAATTGATATGTTTTAAATTTTGAATAAAATCGATTCATCGAGTGCAGAGAAATCACAAATCTAGCCGTAGTATTGAGTGTCCTTCGTAATAAAATGACGACTTAGGTGCTGACAGAATATTCAGAAGGGTTTTCACAATATTCAGTTACGTTTTCAATTGATTCTATGGGTACCTTCAATTTAAAGTAAAGGCCCTCACTGTATTTTGTGAAAATTAACCTTAAAGTTACAAATAATTAACTACTTTTAAATCAACTACTTTTGTTAACCTTAAATTCGCTAGAAATACCTTTAAGAAGAAAAAAAAAACACAAAAGACAAGTTATTAATACTGAACAATTTAACTCTTATAACCATTTTTAGTGTCACTTATTCAAAACATTAAATCAAACGATAACTCCAAATTCGCATTATTATCTATATTCATAACAAAAGTTACATTAATTAATTAATTAATTAATTAATTAATTAAAAATATGTGTAAAGGTTAAATGTATTTTAAATTTGTAGACAAAATCTAAGTAGAGTAGCGATTTGAATTGTAAAACATTTCAACGAAATATCGAAAATTAACAGACTTTTTTGTAGATAGTTAGAGTATGTAGTTTTTGTATTGTTATCAGTTGTTGTTGTTGTGTTGTTGGATTTTCTTTTGTACATAATTGTATTTGCTGTAATAGTTATAAATTTAAATGCAAAGTTTTCATAAAAAGTTGAACAAATAAATAAATAAATTAAATAAATTTAACCTGTGGTATCTGAATTTGATGTAAATCTTCAGTAGTTGCATTGTAAAACTTGTTCCAAAATAACTATAGCAATTATAGTTCTATCGACCGTAAGTTTTTATTCAAATTTTAAAAGTTTTTTGAATATGAATTGTACGTTATATGTAAAAATAATATTAATGAACGATTTTTCATTCCATTAGTTACATGCGGATGTAATTGTATATATTGATTATGAATTAAATTCAGAATTTATAAATAGATGTTGTTCTTTTCCAATATTTCTTACTAAATTTCAATATAAACGTTCTAACGTTTATCCTAATATTGCCTACTTTTTGCACTGGAAAAATTGACATAATTTTAAAAATTATAAAATGTATTGTTTATCCCAATTAACACTACACAAAACGAGAAAAAAACGGTATATCGCATACATCATTTTTATATAATTTGCACGTGCTGATTACACTACAGAGCAGCCATTCTCCCAAGCATTCAAGATTTTTTTTTTGTTTAACGTAAAATGACTCCATGATTCTGAAAATAAGTTATAATTTTTTATTGAGCTTTTTATTGAGCTTTCAAAAAGTTTTCCCATATATAGGGTGGTCCGCTTTCGAGTCCAAATATTTAAAGGACTAATTCCTTGGTTCATTTCATGAAAAAAATTGTTCTAGAGTTAGTGTCTATTTTTTTACTACACTATGGTATATTCAAATAATAAAAAAAGATAAATAAAATACTAGATAAAAAATTCGAACAAAAAATTAATTTTTTTAATTTGATGAGAAAAATATCCTAGCGCACCACATAAAATGCCAATATTAAAATTTTACTGGAAACTATCATCGATTATCTTTAAAATGAATGTAATATTGTTGCTCTGGGCTATAAATTGTAGAAGTTATAATTAATTACAACCGTATAATCAATTTTTGTATAGTAAATTTTGAAAACACCTTGTATATCATTTGGGTGTTCCAAATAGACCCTAACTCAAGAACAATTTTTAACATGGCATGAACCAAGGAATCAGTGCCTAAAATATTTGCATTCCAAAGCGGACCACCCTGTATTTGTAAATATTTCGGGTCTAAAATAACTGATATAATAACTGAGTGTTATATCAAATGAAAGGTAATTAAAGATACAACAAACATTTCTCACAACAATTTTAAATTGGTTTATTAGTTTATGAGAACTCGATTGGAGAATACGATTGAATACTTTACGAGATATAGGATTCTAAAAATTAAACCCACATCTTATATGGAATGTGGCTGAGTACGTTACTAATTTGGCTCATTTTCGAACATAGCTTTACTTTTCTACTAAAAAATATTGAAAGTCATCGCATTCGGCATAGTATTTTAAAATTATCGGCAGAAATATGATATTCATTAGTTTACACTCAATTCTAATGCTTTAACAATATTTCTTCTGTCCTCATAATATATCCATAGATTTGTTTAATGCCCTATTTACATTATATCTTCTGCGAGTCTCACTGTATCTCCTTGGGTTGCATTTTTTTAAAAATTCATATAAAAACAGAGCTGTTAAGGTTGGATTACGATTACTAAAGAATCGTAATCAAAAATTTTAATAATGATTCTTAGTAGTCGTAATCAAAATTTTTGATTACGACTACTAAGAATCGTAATTAAAATTTTTGATTACGATTCTTTAGTAATCGTAATCAAAAGTAGTCGTAATCCAGAAGTTGTGAAAACTGACTTCGGTAAAACATTCGTTAGGTTGAATGAATTTTACAAAGCATATCAAACAGTATAAATACTTATTTAATATTTATTTTATGATATATATTGAATTAAATTATTTTTATTTCCATATGTTTGTATTCGACAAATATTTTATTTAATTTAACAAAATATTTAATTGATCAAATTTCTATCGAATGAAAATTTTAATTGATGTTACTAATTAATTAATTAATTAATGATTTAAAAAATATAATATATGTAACAACTTTAATATCAATATGACAAAAAAATTAATTAAAGTTTCTCCAATTAACATATTCTCATTATTACGAATATGGAATTCAATGCTACTAAACGTTACATCGGCTGAGTTTCAATTAAAAATTTATTGGATTGTTTAATATTTTAGTTATCTTTACACACTTTTTTTCTGTGTGTGTATAAAATTGCAATTTTTTGAAAAAATGCAACCCTAGCAGTGAGACTCACAGAAAATACAATGTCAATCGTGCATAATTTTTACGTCGGTTTCTTTAAAAATATGCAGGCTAATTTTGGATTATTACAAACTTTAAGATTTTTTATTCCACAATTTTTTAAATGCATCTTATATTTAAATTTTACTGAAAAAAAAAAATACTTTTTTCGAGTTCTCCTATTGAATTCTTTTAAACTGCTGGATGTTGTATTCCCTATTATTTGGTATAACACTTTATCATATCCGTTATTAAAAACGCGAAATATTTGCGAAATATTTGACCATCTTTTTGAATGCTAGATAAAAAAGTTATTTGCCGATATCTCGTAAATATAGCAAACTCTTTTCTCATTTATTAATGCATACTCAGTTTTTTTCTTTTAATTCGTATTCTTTTCAGAAAGAGTTTATCGAAATTTTAGCAAAAAGTAATTTTCCAAAAATGTTTTAATATATTTTTTCTTTTAATTGACAATTTCATTCATTGGTATACCAATGTATGCTAATATTCCGATATTATAAGAATATATTTGGATCTAAACTCTATTTTTTTACTATTTTTGAATTATTTTTTAACATTTAAGATCCAATAATAAACAAGAACTTGGTTTGTATCGAGCATAGTCCAAACTAATATATATATAATATCAACATTTCTAACTTTGTTTCATCTGTTCTACTTCCTAGAATGTTATATTGAAATGATGTACGGGATGTCCATAGTAAAAAGCATGTTGAGTAAATATACTTAATTTGATTCTCAACATTAAACAATTATATTTCAGAAAAACTTATAGACATGTCTTTGAATATGAATTATATAATTAATAAAAATAAAATAAATGCACAAATTTCTAGCAATAACGCCAGACTGTATATTATAATATACTTCTTAAAAAGCTGAACGAAAATCTAAAAATATATAGGTACGACGTTTTGAATTAAAATTAAAATCATTGTCGATTTTGGGAAATAGCTTCGAATATTACAAGTCTTTAATATATGCTGATTTAAATCAGGGATTGAACACATTACCTTACCCACAAATAAATACGCTTATTCACAGTTTCGTGGTATTGCTACGACATTGTATGAATACGACTGTACGGCAATTAAACTGTGAGGTGAGTACCACTTTTCTGCTTATTCAAATGTTTCGTCAAATAAAAAACATGCCTCAGGGCTACTCTTAAATACAACACTTGTGGTATTTCACTTTTATAAGGGATGCAACAATAAATTGATTAACGTATTCACAGTTCGTCGTATTTTAGTATGGTATTCGTACCACGTTGTATATATACGAGACAATAACACAGATATGTCAATTTGTTGTTGCTGCATCCTTTATAAAAGTTAAGTACCACAAATCTTGTATTTAAGAGTAGCCCTGAGGTATATTTTTGGTGTCGTATTTTGTAAAATGATAAATTGTAATATTTTACGATAAATAATGAGCATAAAATGTTAATTTATTTGTTTTACTATGCAAATCGAAGAATATTTATGTCAATTTTAAAAAATCCTAATTTTATAAGAATGACGATATAAGAATAACGAAATATTTTTACAAGCAGAAATGTGGTGCTCACAGTTCAATTGCTGTACTGTCGTATTCATACAATGTCGTACCAATACCATGAAACTGTGAATACGCGAATTGTGGTACGAATACCAAAGTAAAATACGACGAAGTGTTTACATTCAATACCCTTACTTAATATGCACTGAAATTTAAACATTTTCCCAAAACAAAACTTAAATAATTTTTAAATTTGCATCCACTTTTACCAAATAATTTAAAAGTCCACAATAAGAATCAAATGTGTGTACTACACTGAAAAAACAGTTGAACTTGAAATGGCTTATGGATAATGTTTCCTTAAAATAAGGAAACTTTCTTTATTTTAAGAATAATTTTCATCATAAGTAAAATAAAAAAAATTTGGAGTTACAATTTTAATTAAATTATTAAATTATTTATTTATAATTCAGAATTGCAGTATGATTGATACTGCTATTATTATATTCCGTTAAAAGTTATAATTTCAAATGAAATACTGTTATCATTTGTGCGGTTTCAATCCCTGAACCAAATTAATTAAATCAAAATTAAAACAAAAAACATTAGTAGAGACTAGGCTATATTGTCGATTTGAAGTAAAACTAACCAAAACAGTTATACCAATAGCTTACGTTGACGAAATAATAAAATTAAGGGCATTCATGTCAACTGCGTAAAATAATGAAATTTTCGTAAATTGTAGATATATGTATGTGAAAAAATTGTATGAGCGCAGCTCATAAACTCATCTTTTATGTGAAAATATCGTAAATACCCAGCTGGCCAAACTATCATAAACAAAATCATAAATGATAGCAAATATTCGTAAATAATGAATAAAATAATCGTATACGAGAATCGTAAATTATTCAAAAACGCATACAGTTTCCTTCTTAATTTGTTCATCGTAACGAACTAAAAACACTCATATATGATAAATTCTCGCTCGTTTATGATCGTAAAATACGATTATGTACTCGTTATAAGCGATATTTTTTGTTCGTAAACGAACTCGTTTTGTAATATTTTTTATGATTCAATTTTAATCGTAAATGATAAACATTTTTACTCTATTACGAGATTTTTCCTACTGTTTTAACGATACAAAAAAAATAAGTAAATGCATTTAATTTTTATATTAAACACTCAAATGAATTTACTTACTTTTTAATTACAGCAAATGATTTAATATTTTCACCAAAACAATTCATTTAATCTTGTTGTAAATATTTCTTGCGTTTTTTAAATGAAGTATTGTTTAGAAAAACAATAATAAATTTTGACAATCTTTTTTTACGATATAAACACGAGCCAAAAATACGAGCCATCGTTTTTTCGAGCAAAATATGATTGTTTTTTTCATTGACATTTATAATCGTTTTTTACGAGTAAAATGATCAAAATTTAATATTATTTTGAATCGCCAAACGATCGTAATTTATGATAATCATAAAAAACATGTGTAGGTGCCGACTGGGTAATTGCCGACTGGGTAATTGTTGTTTGTATGTTTTAAGCGTTTTAACCTGGAATTAAAGTGAATAAATACGTGCCCGCAAACCCATAAGTAGACTTAAGTTACGCGTAAATTTATATTTTTACGAGAACAAAAAATCCGCCTCTGACATGAATCCCCTTATTACATAAAAATCAGTTGATAAATACCAAAATTTGCTAAGGAATTTTCTCATCATATGATATTTATATTAGAACTTGTCAGACAAAAAAATATTTCTTTCTATAATTGAAATTTATAAAACGTAATTGGTGTGTTTTACTTTTACAAAAACGATATATGGTTTTAATAATCAAGTGTAGGCGGCTGATCGACTTGTTTTTATTATTTTTTAAAATGCACAACAACGCAATATAACTAAAAACAAAGAATATTTAAAATAAATATACAAACTTTATACCTAAACAATAAACGCTACATAAAACTCTATAGCAAGTAAGTTTTACCATTTCTCTCTATATATAAATACAATTAAAAATTTACTATAAACAAATTAAAAATTCATTAATTAAGAAGCAAGAAAACAAAAAAACCATGTGCAATTCAAGTTCTAAACAAATTTTAATAACATCGTACGATTACTAACATAAATCCAAATGTAAATTCTTATTCTAAAGAACTAATTAATAAAGTACTATATTTAAGAATGAATATAAATATAAAACAATCGTGCTTTTGATTGAAACCGAATTGAACCGATTGAAACCGAAATTTCAAACGATCGAATTGTTTTTTTTTTTCGTTTGTTTAGCTAGGACACTATTTTGGAGTTCGTTCGACTTTTGAAATAATTATCGATTTTCTAACTGCTCATTCAACTCAAGAATTTCTATTTGATTCTAGAATCAGTGGAACAATAGTTTTATTGTCATGTGAGAAAATCTCGAATGAACTTCAGAATTAAGTCCTAGAATTAGATTTTTCAGATCAAATCAAATGTTTTCAATTGAATTCAAATCATCAAATAAATGCTTAACGAATTTAATTCGATTCTTGTTTGTCAATAATTTTAATTTCGATTGGCAATATGCCCTACTACAACAAAACAACAACATAAAACAATAGCGACAACCAAACCACAAACATTCCAATAGCGAATTTTATTCATTATTTATAATTTTGCAACTAATATGGATTTTGTCATATTTGTATTATGCTATAATGTTATAAATGTAGATAAAAAGAGACACACACATACAATTGATATTTTTCAAAAGATTTATATCCGAGAGCGGTATTGAATTTTGCAAATTCGATGACAACTTATAGAAATATTTTGAAAGTAGAGACATTTTATGACTGGATCCCAAAGAAACTATTGGGATATTCCATTTAAAATCAACGAATGAATATCTCCTACCCATTCACAAATAATTTAAATTTTGTACCTCATTAAACTAAGACAATTTATAATATCACATTTTTATTTTTAACTCTGAAACCTATGCGAATACACCTTTGAAATTTAACACAAATTTTAAGCAGAAAATCAGCATTAACATATATTTTTTTGAACATTTTAAAAATAAAGGTTTTTGAGAAAAATCTTCCTATAATTTAGATCATGTAATAATGACCCTTAACCTTTTGATTAAAAAATACAAGTATATACCATATTATAGGCCATCTTTATACCGTTCAAATGATACCTCAGTTGACCTTGTACGTAAACCAGTTCTTCAGATAAATGCAATTAAGTTAACCCATCTTTGTGAGTTTTTACCTATTTTTTCACTTTTCAAGCCTCCACATTTCGGGAACCATAGAAGGTAGAGGTTTAAAATGTTGCATATTTCTTAGTTTTATATGAGAGAACACTCATACAAAATTTTATCAATTTCAAAGAGGTTCATGTTTAAATTTCTTATTTTTTTCGTTGATTTAAAATGGAATATGCCTATTCGTTTCCCTAGTAGAAATTTGCCCGATGCGCCATCAGGAAATGATCGGGTTTTCGTTGGGTAAGCCCTATTAGAGAAAATATGATCATTGCCTTTGCATGCCCTTATCATGCTTACCATAGCAGGGTTTACATTATCTAAACAGTCAATGTTCCCGATCATAGCTACATTATTTGTTCCTCATAACGAAATTAGCATCAGGCAATGATTGAGATTAATGAGAGAAACCCTATTATGCTCGGGCTCAGACAAGGAAATTGTCGGGTAAATATTAAAATAGGGAATTGCCCGATCTGTATATGATCATGGCCTGAGGTCAATATATGATCAGGACACTGCGTTACAAGGACATTATGGGCCTCGTCATATCCCGATCATCTCAAATAATGACATGATCAGTTCATGACCATGGCCCTACCAAAATTTCTACTAGGGTTACCCATTATTTCTTTGCAACTCTAACAGAAATATTTTCAAATATGTTGCTCTATTGTATACTTGTGTAATTGAACATTAAATTATATCTTCAGTATTGCTAAGTTAACAATTATTCGTTATAAATAAAATACACCAAAAATGCATAAGAAAATTTGCATATTTTGTTATAATTTTTAGTGAACATAATTTCTTTTTAGTAGTTGTTTAATTATTTTAGTCTTTATAAATTCCTATTCCATTAAGTTTAAAATATTATTTAGCAAATAAATTATGATCATATTATATTCGATTAGTTTTAATTTAATCACACTAAAAAAAATACGACATTATCAAGTTTAGCATAGCAAAGTGAAACAACCACAAAATTAACATAGGATTATGTACTATTAAAATGAATACATATTATAAAAACCAACCTACACACAAAAATATAAAAATACATATTAATTATAATAATTATTAATTATATATATTATAATAGTAACAAGAGAAAATGTAAAATTATAAAGACTGCTGTGATTTAAAATATACATTAAACAAAGAAAACAAACAAAAAAAGTATAACACTTTAAATAAATGTCTTTAATAAAACTATAATATACAAATATGCATTTTATTTATTTTACAATTGTTGAGGTCGGAGAACATTTTTTTTTTTTTAATTTGAATTCTTATCTCGATCGAGTGAAGTGAAAATCGTCAATGAAAATACATGTGATAAGCATGGTAAAAATTATATGCACGAAAAACAAGGAAATATGTATGGACTAAAAATCCAGATAAATATGGATCAAAAAAACTTAAAATTTGAATATCAAAAACTTAAAATATGGATATAAAATTTGTTTTTATTTTGTATTGAGAAATTTTTTCCTTGAAAAAATAAATTGTACTGAACAAAAATTAGGTTTATATTGGTTTAAATATAGGTGGAAGAATTATTGATGAACATATTTTTCGTATGTAAACAAATGGTTTCTTCTGAACAATAATGTGTTTATTATTTATCGATTGCACTGCAAATATCCCAAGAAACATTTTAACGTAGCTCCGTAAACAAACGGAATCACAATTCCGTTTGTAACGGTACGTTTACGGTATGTACAAGACGGATCCGTCGACACTGGCATTTTGTAATTATTTTTAGTTGTATGAAAATCCCGTGTTTTAAATATTAATAAATTTATTATAAAATATAACTCATTTTACTGTATTTATTTTAAAGTAGTAGTAATAGTTGAAAGAATGCCATTCCGTATTTTTTAAAAATTACGGCATAAAAACGTTCCGTGTACGGTACGTTTTTCAATGCACTCAACGGAGTACACTCCGTTTTATAACAATATTACGGACCGTATACGGCACTGAAACGTAACGTAGACTACGGAGCTCACTCCGTTTTATTTTAAAAATACGATCCGTTAACGGTGCGTCGATACTGTATGAAAAACGGTGTCGAACATCGTTTTCGATGTCACGTTTTATCCGTTCTCTGCACCGTATACGGCTCCATAATACGGTACGTTTACGGAATATGATTCCGTATTACTATGCCGTTAACGGTACGTATACGGTACGTTTTGTTTCTTGGGTTCTTTCAAATTATTTAATTTCGTTACTCAAAGTACATGAAAAATTAGTATATTTACACGTTGTGTAGAAGCAGAAGCATCGTCTGTGGAAAGCGGCATAAGCAATTTCCGCGAATCTGGTCATAGATGGAACATATAGCGAAGATGCATAGACGATCTATTGATGTTTGAAATGCCGATTCTTCGGAATGCTGGGTGCCGACTTGCAGTGGGTCAAACGTAGAGTTGCATCGATTTATGCAGCGATTTTAAATTTGATATAGAAATTAAATATCAACAAGCGTAAGTCAAATTTACTTTTAAATTCATAGTGGCCAGACTGTTGTACATTTTACATTTATTCCATGGTTGCCATTTCTATGTTATATTTGCCACTTGTGGAATTTTTTATTACTTCCCACTGTAAGGGGTAATTTTGTAATATAATGTTAATTGTGGGGATTTAATTGATTTTTCGATTAAATTGGTAATTTGGTTAATAACTATTTTTTTTAGTATGTTTTGATGTTATTTTTGTTATATTCTTTGATTCAAAATATTACCCGATTATTTTTTTATTTCTTATTAATTCAAAATTTTCATCATACTGATTAGTTTTTTTATTTTACAGGTTTTTATATGAAGTAATTCAAATAAGCACTGCAAATCAACGGACACATTTTAAAAGTTTAGAGCAACATCAAAATTCTTTTGTAATAATTTTTAATTTATTTAAAAATCCTATATTTAAATTACAAATAAATGTACTATAAAATTAAAACTTATGTTACTGAATTTCTTCTAAGTCAGTTAAAATTAGTAGTAAATCAAAAAATATGACAATCCGTAATTTTCAAAAATTACGGCATAAAAACGTACCGTTTACGATACGATTTTCAATGCACTCAACGGAGTCCACTCCGTTTTATAACAAAAATACGGACCGTATACGGCACTGAAACGTATCGTAGACTACTGAGGTCACTCCGTTTTATTTTGAAAATACGGTCCGTTAACGGTCCGTCGATACTGTATGAAAAACGGTTTCGAACACCGTTTTCGATGTCACGTTTTATCCGTTCTCTGTACCGTATACGGCTCCGTAATACGGTACGTTTACGGAATCTGATTCCGTATATGCTGTACCGTTAACGGCACGTATACGGTACGTTTTGTTTCTTGGGATGTTTGATAATGTCAAAATTGTGGTGGAAATTTGTAGAAATTGAAACATACACGCTGCAAAAAAAGGACTCTCCCAAACATAATTTTGTACGCATTAACATGTATGTTTGGAATATTATGTAAACATAATATATAATTGACTGATAAATCATTTGTAAACAGGGTTGTATTGAGACTTGAACAGTGTTGTAATGAGCTTAGACTTACATTATAATATACCGGAAACATTTTAATGTTGCCTCTTAAAATGGAGTATGTTCTAATGGAAACATAATAATTACTACATCCAAATAAAATAAGTATTTGAACCGAAACATAAATATGTTCAAAATAAAATATGATTTTGAACAGAGCAACATATGTTTCCAGAGCAACATATCAGTTGTTTCAGTACAAAAAGTAGTATGTTTGACTAGAAACATATTTAAATATTTTTGGAAAAAAAATCCTGAAAATAAAATAAAAATAAAATGTTTTTTTATTAATTTTTATTAAAAATCTTTTAACATGCACAGTGCGAAATAATTCGTTTAAAACTGCAAGTACAAGTGACAGCATAAATGAATGCACAATTGCACCAGCAGACGCTAAACCCGACGATCCAGGCTCGCTTTATATTTGGTACAGTTACAGTTGATCTCAGTACAGCACATAGCGTAGACAAGGAATTCACGGAGGCTTTTGTAAAAAAACATGCCAAATTGTGTTTGAAAATCGAAACACAGATTTTTATTTGTGGTTTTTTCACATTAGTTTCAGAAATCATATACTGCACTATATTATACTCTGTTAGTATTTGTACTTTTTGTAACACAATTTATATATTTATTTAATTTCAAATAACAAAATTATTACCGACGCGAACACGTTTTCTCAACGAACATCAAAGGACAAGTAAGCAGAAAATTCCGTTGTTTTCAAACATCAGTATGTTTAAAATTACCCTATACATACGAAGGTAGAAAATTCTTCTCAACGAGTGCCAACTTCGTATACCAGAAGAATATTGGAGGAATATATTTATTTAAATCCAATTTCTTGTTTGTTTGTTTTTAAACATCAATATGTTCAAACGATGGCAAAAGATGGCGTAGGTAGAAAATGATACACAACGTTGGCAACTTCGCCAGTCGATAAATTATCGAATTAGGACGAGCGTTGTATTTAGATATGATTAGCATTTTCTGTGTTTCGAAACATAGTTTTAACCAAGTAAATTGCCAAGCAATAATTTATTCAAATGCAATTAAAATTTTATGTTGGTATTGTAACATATTTATGGTAAATTTGACAGATTCTGCTGGACAATATAATAATGTTTACTCGTGAACAAAAATAAATTCAATTTCTATTATAATTCAATTGCACTTCATTAATAATGCATGTATGGTAATTTCGTATTACTTTTTAATTACATTCAAACATATTCAAACAAATCTTTTCTATCCGTGTATGAGTCAGTTTTTAACAAAATATGGATTTATATGAATTGAATATTTTTCGAAAAATTCTTATAATATATATTTAAATATTGAATATGTTGGTCCTGGTGATAAGTATCATTATTAAGCGTTTAATATTTGACAACTATTGAGTTCAGTGATCTAATGAAAATTTTAAGAGAAAATTAGTTCTAAAATATTGGATCCTCTTATAAGTCATTTCAATCTTTAACTAATATATATAAAATGGTAAAAATAATAAAACCAATATAGAGTTTAATATAAAACAGTTTTGAAAACTACAACATTTATTAATTTTTGTGGTATTAAAATATTTAACGAAACAATTGTCGTTTTTACTGTGTTAAGTTGAATAAATTTCCTTACAATCAAAACACTTTTTTCAAATTGTACAAATTTGTCGATATGACGTTTATTCTTCAAATTAAAGAAACTATCTTCAATATTTAAATTTACAACAACATTTGTGAAATAAACAGACAGTTGTTGTCCATATAGGCAGCACTTAATCATCAATTTAATAGGAAACTTTTTTAATTTAACCTCTTCATTTGGTTCAGCGTAGTGATTTTTGAATTGTATTTATTAAAATTAGTTTTTTTTTACATTTTGTAAATAAAAGTTAAAGTTTTCATACTTGTATTCCGCAGAATGTATAAATAATCTTTATCATTAAATTTTACATTTCTTTAAATTGATTTTTAACATTCGATTTATAAAAACCACATATTCAGTGTTAAAATCAAGTGTTATTGTGTCAAAATCTACAATTTCAAAAATAAATTGATATAACTATAAAAATTCTTTTCTCAGATTTAATGGGAACCGGACCCTTTTTGGGCCTTTATTGGTAAATAAATTCATTTTATTTTAAGTTTTGGAGATGAACTCCTCAATTCATCTTAAGCAATTCATCGTATCACAATTCATCGTATGCACAATCATCTAACGAAATAAAATTTACTCAGGAGAGTTATACAATTTTGTATTTGTTTAAATAAAAAGACATGTTTTTTCCAAAAATCGCGCTATTTTTTGGAAAAATGTTGGCCTGTGACTCTCTCTTGTTATCACTTCTTCTATAAATGTAATATATCAACTATTGTGCCAATTAGATAAAAATGAAAAAATGTTCATATACCACAAAATGAACACATTTTCGCACATGTTATACATATATCAAGTGTTGTGTCAAAAATTTTTGGGGAAAATGCATTGGATGAATTGTATATTCAATGAATTGTTCATAAGATGAATTTTGGATACGATGAATTGTGCATATGATGAATTATGTATACGATGAATTGTCCATACGATGAATTGTTCATACGATGAATTGTGCATACGATGAATTGTGCATACGGTGAATTACACATACGATGAATTGGGCATACGATGAAATGTGCATACGATGAACCTATAACACCGTTCGACAAAATTCCACTTTTTGATGCACACATGAGAAAGTTCTACATATTCTTAAAGTACCTATGCTAAAAAATAAAATACACGTTTTCCATTTGTTTCTGAATCAATTTTTTAAAGGTTTTTTTATATTTGAAATGCAAGTGCATATCAATTATATGAATTTTTTGATCGAACATTTGAAAAAGTTGGATGTACTTCATAGCTGAAATGGCATTTATTTGGAATTTAAAGACGCAAGTAACAAATTAGAATTTACTCATTAAATTTAAATTGATTTTTAAAATATCTCATTGCATTCAAATTGGAATAAAACCATTAAATGAATTTATGTATATTGGAAAACCATGTTTATATCCATACTCAGAGAGATCTCAGCGGCAAAAATATGTACCGCAAAAAATTATTATTTTTTTAAAATTTGCATTTCAAATCCAAATAAAAACCGTAAACGAATTGATCTAAAAACTGATTTCACACAAATTCTTAAAATGATCCCAAATTTTACGTAGAGGCAGATATGATATAGAGTTTGCATACAGGTGTTTCGCTGCCACTTTTGTCAAATAAATTCGAAAATTGAAACAAAAATTTTGTCAACATGTTTTTAGAACTATTTTCTTCTGTTAACTTCACTCTGTAAAATTCCACGTCCACATAACCAAACTCGGGCTGAACTTTACTTTATAGGGCCGGTCGAAAATTTCAAAAAAAAATTATCACGACCTTTTAAATGGGGGGAGAATGCCGAAACATTTTTTTGCCGCTCGGCCCCTGGAACAATAAGTGGTTTTAGAATTATTATAAAAAAAATTGTCACACGATTCAGAAACCAGACCTAAAAATTAAAAAAAAACTAGTGACCTCAAGGTCACGTGGTACTCCTTAAAAATCAAATACCTATTTTTTTAAACTCAAATTCCTGGAAAAGCAGAGAGAAAGCATGAAAATAATAATATATAGAAAATCCTTTATAATCACATAAATAATGGAAATTTATAAGCCAAAAAATTTTCTGGATCCAAAAAAAATGTAAACTGAAAATATTTTTTTTTTTCGAAAAAATAGCGCAGTTTTTGTAGAAGCGTAAGAATCGCCGTATTTTAGTCAGCGTTAGTTAATATGAAGAGAAGCGTTGCATGAAAAATTTTTAAAAAATTATTTTTAGTTTCCTGTTTTATAGTGTTATTTTTAGGGTCCTGTTTTTGCATCGTGTGACAATTTTTGTTAATTTTCTGTTTGCACCGCCCACTTCATAACAATTCAAAAACCACTTATTACCTCGGTCGGTTTTTAGTCGGTTCTAGGGGTCCGAGCGGCAGAAATATTTTTGTTCGTCATTCTCCCTCCATTTAAAATGCGGGACAATTTTTTTATGATTTTTTTCATGTGTGCAAATTACTGTCGGTGTAATTATTTTTACGATGAAAATGAAAACCGATCTTAAGTTCGATAAGTACTTAATTTAATGCAACCCTGATTGAAGAAAAACTGAACACAGCCACATTAAACTGACATTTCACAAAATAAAGTTCCAATTTTTTATCAGCAGGCGATAGCGACTTGTTTTAATATTTTAATTTAAGATTTTTTGTGTTAAAATCCACAAATGTTCAGACCATGATTTGCCGCCTGTGTCTAAAAGATGCTGCAGATGTCATACAGATATTCGATGTGGTCGGCGTGGAACTAAATGTTGCAATGGTGATGGCAAAATATTTTTGGTTTGAGGTAAACACTATGATTTGTCGGGTAATGTATAGCAATAATACAAAGTCTACCATTTCATTGAACAGCCTAAAAATGACGACCCCATCTCTAAGGCAATTTGTAACAGTTGCTGGATGAAAGTGGCCAACTTCCATGAGTTCTACTCGAGTGTAGAAGAGGCGCATCGGCTATTGACTGAACGTTTTTCTCTCATAAAAACAGAGGAGATATCATTACGCGAAGCAGTTACTACCAGAGACTCTACGATCGACAACATTTCGAAATGTGAGCCTACAGAGGACGAAACACAGCAAGAGGATGAAATTCAATTTAGCGTCTTATTGGACGAGGAGGACGATGAAGACGAAGAAGAAGCAGACACGCAATATGACAACAGTCAGCATGAAGAGTTGGAGCAGAAAGAGGCGATAGAAGAAGATGTTCTAGAAGATGTTCTAAAGATCAGCATCGATCCTCAGCAATGTAACGAAACATTGTTCGACGAGCAGTTTTTTGTAGAAAAAATACTTGATCAGTCGCAGTGTTTAAATTTTAGAGAAGACAGCGATGAAGAAGAGGGCCCGGATGCGGAAGGTAGTTGTTTTTATGAAAATATTGTACGTATTTAATGTAGCTTGCTCCAAGATAAACTAGCGATCAAAGAGGGAGAGTCGACAGACGGATGTGAACGGCGACGTTCAACACGCCATAGCAACAACAGCACAGTTGGGACTAAGAGCTTGGCCAAGCGGCACAACAAAAGGTCTTCAAAAAAGAAAGGAGAGGAAAACGAATATGTTGGTGATGATAATCATGTCACTGATGCTGTCGACAAACTTGCGTCAATTGCTAAAAAACGACGCGGACGTCCGCGAAAATCGGACGACATATCGCAGCACAAAATGAACGACGTATGCAAGTCCACTGCACGCTTGGCACTCGAACAAAAGTACAAGCTAAATGATGATAAAATCGCCAGCTACATGCGGCTAGTTTGTCAAGTTTGTTCTGTCGAGTTGCCCAACTTTGGACTGTTGCGTCAGCACTTTACACAGTTGCATCAGCAGCCCGCCTACGTCATTTGTTGCAACAAAAAGTTCTACAAACGCGTGCTACTCGTTGAGCACATCGACAAGCATTTAGATCCCGAGTGCTACAAGTGCGTTGGTAGCTTGACTTGCGTTTAGTTTATAAAAATTAAATAATTTTTAATATATATTTTCAACACAACCACAGATGCATCGAATGCCAGAAAGTATTTGCAGATAAGCAGTGTCTGCGCAACCACATGCTGCTCAAGCATCAGCCAGACGAGGTGAAGACGTTCGAATGTGAGCAATGCCCCAAGAAGTTTGCCAAATCGTATCTGCTGGAGCAGCATCTGGTGGTGCATGCCGAACGCAATCACATGTGCAATGAATGCAATAAAGGGTTAGTATTTTATTTATTACTTGTATGGGATCCGATTTCGTTTTTAATTACGGTTGCGATTCCGGTTTCAAAAATCGAAACGGTTCCTGTAAGAATTCCGGTTCTTTGCGGTGCCAGAGTGTGACTAAAACCATTGGAATATCGGTTCCGATTCCGGTTCCACACATTTTTTAAATCGGTTCCGGTACCGGTTCGTTATGGTCCCTTATTATAAATAATTCAAAAATTAACTTGGTACTGTTTTATCGTAACCTGTCAAGACCGCAAAAAATCGGATACGAAACCGTTTCCACTATTCGGAATCGTTATTAAAAAATTTGTGGAACCGACACCGATATTGAAAAGTGTGTTTGTCCCTGGTTAAAATACCACGAAATTTTTATTTGCTGATGCTGGAAGTAAAGGTTTTTTTTTTAAATTTGAGTAGAAACTAAAAAAAATCTTGAAATCGCGTTCCTGATTTTAGAGGCACGGACACGCACGCAACTACCACGCACGGAGATTTGCACGCACGAACTCAGATTTTTTCGCGTGACACGAAAAAAAGCACCGTACGCGCCCATCTCTAGTCTCTATCATCCAAAATCTGCCACCAGTTCTAATATGGAATTTAGGAAGGAGAAGAATTTAAAGAAATCTCAAATTAAATTTAGAAAAGCTCAAATGTGGGCACATGCTCATGCAGATCATAGTTCTAATTGTTTATGTACTCATTTTAATGGTAGAATCTCTGTTTCGAACGCTCATGGACCGTTGCTACTGTACATGTATATGCATCATAGAAGAGGATAGACTTGCTATAAAAAGTCATAACTTTTTATAAAAGAAAAGATAATGTGTGTTAATCTGCCCTTTTAGGTCTTCTTCAAATTTTATTCTAATGTTAAATCGAGGCTATAATTAATATTCTAAATCTGAAGCCGTACTGAAAGGTACACTTGATTTCGAAAATTAAACCGAAAATGTACCTAACATCGATTAATCACGTCCATTTTCAATACCAGATAGCGGTGGTATATTTTAAATCTAACTTTGGAATTTGATCTAGCCTGTAATCTAGTTTCCCTGTAATCATAATTTCAACGGACAGGCGGACATCGCTAAATCTACTCAGGAGGTCACGCTGATTTCGATGCCGGGCCCGTATCCTTATGGGTGTTACAAACGAATGACCAAGTGTATAAACCAGTGTTCTCATTCTACTCCGATCGGAGTAGATCTACTCCATTTCATTTGTATTTTTTAAATATACTCCTATACTCCGGTAGTAGCATTTTCTACTACCTTCCAAATATTTTCTACACCCTTTTACTGAAATCTACTCCATTTTACAAAAAATGCTTACATTTTTAATTTGATGAGATCAATTTCTTGCTCCACAAATAAATTGTCAATATTATAATTTTCCTAATATCTATGATCAATTATCTGTAAAATAAATGTAATATTTTTGCCAGTCTTTAAATTGTAGAAGTTAAATTCATTTTTTATTTTTAATACTATTTTTGGTAGATTTTTTACCATTTCGGATCTAATTTTAAAAAATAAAATGATTTATAGGTATGCAGAGCATAGTTCAAACTAACAATTAAAATTACTAACTTTTTTACGACGGTTCTAATTTATAAAATATACCCTTTTCGTTAAAAAATTCAAATTTTTAAATGTTTGTTATTTCATTTAACTCAAAAACGTTACGTAAAATGAGCACAACCGAATTATAATGAATTAATGTATGGGATGTCCATGGGGAAAAATCGTGTTAGGTAGTATAATTGACTACGCGAACATTTAAATTGAATTAAATATATTTTGTTTGTTTACAGTTTCCCCAGTGCCGCACTTCTCACTGCACACATTAAGTTAACGCACACCGCCACGTACGGCACCATGTGCCACATTTGCGCGAAGCTTATACGTGGTCGCGCCGCCTTCGAGAAGCATCAGCAAGAGCATGCGGGCGTGTGTCAGCCGAAGGTGCAGTGCGAGAAATGCGGATCCTGGCACAAGGACAAATACACTCTGCAGAAGCACATACGACGACACAACGAGGCGGGCACGCCACACGTATGCAGCATATGCGACAAGGTGGCGCCCAATCGCAGTGCGCTGCTCAGTCATCATCGCTATGTACATGCGTCGCAGCGAACACACGAGTGTGGGGTCTGCAAGAAGGCCTTCAAGAAACCTATAAATTTGAAGGTAGATATTTTTATTATTGTTTTAAGTAGGGCGGCTTTGCGATTAATCGATTTATTAAACTGTTTGATTAATCAATGAGATTTTTTGATTCATCAATGATACTTTTTGATTCATCAATGATACTTTTTGATTAATCAATGATACTTTTTGATTAATCAATGATATTTTTTGATTCACCAATGATACTTTTTGATTAATCAATGAAACTTTTTGATTTATCAATACTAATTTCTGATTAATCAATGATACTTTTTGATTAATCAATGATACTTTTTGATTAATCAATGATACTTTTTGATTAATCAATGATACTTTTTGATTAATCAAATGATACTTTTTGATTAATCAATGATACTTTTTGATTAATCAATGATACTTATCGATTAATCAATGATACTTTTTGATTCATCACGGATACTTTTTGATTAATCAATTATACTTTTTGATTAATCAATGATATTTTTTGATTCATCAATGATACTTTTTGATTAATCAATGATACTTTTTGATTAATCAATACTAATTTTTGATGAATCAATGATACTTTTTGATTAATCAATACTAATTATTGATTAATCATTGATACTTTTTGATTAATCAATGATACGTTTTGATTAATCAATACTAATTTTTGATTAATCAATGATACTTTTTGATTAATCAATGATACTTTCAGTTTCAAGTACTCTGTTATATTTTATATATTCATCTGTCGTAAACATGTCATAATATCGAATGCGCTACCATTACTTTATTTTCTGCAGGAACACATGACCATGCATACGGGTGAGGTGCTCTACTCTTGCCCGCACTGCCCCAAGACCTTCAACTCGAATGCCAACATGCATTCGCATCGCAAAAAAGTGCACCCGCTCGAGTTCGAGCAGCAGCGCGAACAACGACGTGGCATTAAGGCCGCAGCCGCCGCCTCGGTGGGCCAACAGCTGCAGCAACCGCTCGACGGTAGTCTTTTGTTTGCCGATAGCTAGCAACTTGCAGCTGCATAGCTATAAAATAAGTATTCAATAAATAATTTTATAAATGATTTCATTACTAAGTGGGAGGGTGTTTTCGATTAAGTACGGTTGGTTTAATTTTTATTTTGTTCAATAATAAATCCAAATTTAAGCTGGCATGTAAAAAAGCAAATACAACACATACATAAAATGTGGTTTTTAATTATTGGAATGTATGTATATAGCTGCGAAGCAATTGAAATACTAACCGCGTTCGCAAATGATCTCCACCGCATTCGGCTCCATGAGAATCGATTCGAGACAGCGATGCACAGCAGAGCCAAGTATTTCATCCAATAGATAGTTGACAACGCTAGGAAATTGTGAAAAATATATAAATATAGAGAACATTTAAAAATGTGTTGTATCAAATATTAATAATTATGGAAAATGTATTGTTGAGTTAAAACTCCACAACCACGGCATATTCAAATCACATACTTTTCGTCTGTTACAAAGCGCCACAAATTCATCTGCAAGTAATGCGCATCGACTTGTATCTGCTGCAGTCCAAACTTGCTGAAAGTACGCAGGCGCACGCACTCCAAAAGCGTCTGTAAAAATATTTAATGAAATCCTAATAACAGAAGCGAGATCATCATAACTACCTTCAGTCCAATTTTTATGATACCCGTCACAATGGAGACCTTCGAAAACTCCACCGAGGTGAAAATGTCAATGCGCTCCGAGAATAAGCGATGTATATTCGAGACGTAACTGGACTCTAGCTGCGACGGCGTATAGTTGGACCAATTTGAGCGGTACTGTTGCTTCGATGCGGTCAAATTGCTGAAGTGCGTCTTGCGACTAGAATCACTGCTCGCAGCTGTTCGCACACCCGCCTCATAGAGATTAACCACCACGCTCTCGATCGTTGACAGCTCTTCTACGACGCGTTTCATGACCGCGCGTACAGAGCGTGGCTCAAGACAGTTGAGCCAATCGCGTGTTTCGACGCTTTTGCGCAGCATCTGCGATGAATGCGTTTTATTGTAAGATTCTACTGATTTTATATACTAAAATTAAAAGTACCTGCGATATATTGCTGCCTTGTAAGCGCACATAAGCGTCCAACAAAGTGTGCGCAGTCTCACGCATATCCGCACAAATCTCGGTTTCGTGCGTTAGCGTGGCACTGTTCTCCGAATCGATTTCGTATAAATCGTCAACCAGAGCAATCTGTAAGTTTATTTATTATTCTATTATGTGCAAAGTTCTACACTCGATTTGTTTCTTTGGCAAATTATTAGTTAACTAGTAAAAACCATCCAGCCAGCTGAAAATATGTTTCTAAATATAAAGGAGAAAGAAATTACTTTTTCTTTGCAATTTTATATATTAAATTTATTTTAAATAATTTATGGATTTTTAAAATCTGTGAAAACACTTTAGAAGAAAAAAAGAAATAGAAAACATTAAAAAAAAATCACTTTCTAGTTTGAATTGTATTAATCAATTTTAATTTAATTTATTCTAATCGAAGTTATATTTATCTTCATCGAAATATGTTTTTTTTTTCATTTCACTTAAGAATTTGGTAATTTATTTTATGAACGCAATAACTGAAACTTTTTTTCCTGGAGACTTCTGTTTTTTTGTCAACTCTCTGATTGCTGTGTAAAACCAGCAACAACAACAAAAAAAGCCATGCGGCAGAGTTGTTGTTCTTTTGTGTGCAAAGGGCTATGCGAGAGTGTGATGCACTGCACTAACCACAGTGAGCGCAGTTCTCTTTTTCATATGGTTGTTGTAATTTAGTTGTTAGCTTTTTCTGGCGTTTTTTGTTCTAAAATTATAAAAACTAAGTATAGCACGCACTACATTAGAAAATTACGAATCGTTTGATACCAGTATCATTAAAATCTGTTCAGAAATACGGCCGGTTAGTGCAAGGTAAACATGTTTTGTTTTATTAATATAGATTTAACAATTTATTTTAATTTAAAAGAAAGACGTGAGGACGAAGATATTTAGATGCATGAATGAGGCTCGTAAATTATTTCAGAAGATAAGACTTCTGACTGGAGCTCCTTTTTGTATCGGTAAGGAAGGAAATCTAGTAGCAAAAACATGTCCAGGGAACATTGAGACTATGATGGGAACAATACTTAGCTGGCGACGACGACAATAACTCCGCCGAACAATATGTTCTAATTCAAATTGCACAGTGGTTACATCGAGCGTATTTTGTGAAAGACTCAAGCAGACCTTTCACAGATTGATAAATTAGAACGTCTAGCAGTAAACGCGAACAAGACAAGGTATCTTGTGCAAAAAAGAGTGGTCGTGTCTTGAACAGAAAGCTAATTTTGACCCCCACAAATTCGGCATTAAGAAGGACATTGTCTATCTTGTCCCAGCATTAAAATCAATAACGATGTCAGCCTCGAGATTAAACGGAGAATAACTCTTGTAATCAGGGACTATAGGCAAAAATTACGCTTTATACGAAACTCATAATGCCAGTCCTCTACGGCGCACAGTGGTTTATATTCGGAAAAAGTCCCTTTTTGATATTGTTACGAAAAGAGGTAATTTGCTCTACAGTGTACGCAATCAACAATAATAAATGAGACGCAAGACAATTCAGCGCACTAAGCAATGTGTTAGAAAGAGACGGAAGATCATTTAGCGCACTAAGCAATGTGCGAGAAAGAGTGCAAATGAGATGACAATAGCATGCGTCATTCACGAAACGAAAGTAGAAGGTTCTCTAAACATGTCGAAGCTTGTTGAACTGATGCATGCAGTATATAAGGGCGCCGCATCTGAGGCACATCACTTCAGTAGTAATTGGAAAGTGGTCGAGTACGTCTCGTGTGAGAACAATGTCAAGTTAAATAGTGGACATGCAGAAGTTGTTAGAATTTGCTATTAGTAAAGTTGTTTATTAAAGTGAATTAATAAAGTTATTTGTTATAATTTAAACCAAACATAAGAGTGTTTTTATTTTGTACACAATCCAGAGATACGAACTCGTAGAACAGTTTTCCGTAGACCGAATTTTCGTAACAATATATATGGTTTTCAAAATCTAAACAAACTATTTTGTAGCAAAAACTTCAAATATTAATAATCCGTTCGCTGTTTAAAAATATAATTAGAGTATTCACAGTTGCATTGAACTGTGAGCACTACTTTTCTGCTTGTTAAAATATTTTGTCAAATATGTAAATCCATTCTTATAAAATTAGGATTTTTTGAAATTAACATAAATATTCCTCGATTTCCAAAGAAAAAGAAATAAATTAAAGTTTTATGTGCACTATTTGTCTTCAATTTCACAAAATACGACACCAAAAAACATGCCTCAGGGCTACTCTCAAATACAGCACTTGTGGTATTTCACTTTTATAAGGGATGCAACAACAAATTGACGTTTCTGTGTTATTATGTCGTATATATACTACATGGTACGAATACCATACTAGAATACGATGAACTATGAATACGCTAAATGTTTAGTTTTTATTATAAAATTTGTGTTGCAAAAATGGATGAAAAAATTTAAAAAATGAGTAATCTTTTTTTGCAACACCTACATCTTTTTAAAATATATATTTTTTTTTTGGTAAATGATAAAAGTGACCCTTGTACTTTCATATTGAAAGAAAATAATTTCAAAATTATTTGTAAATGTTTATAAAATGCCAATTTATTTTAACAGTTAAAATCTAAAAATTCTCAAACTTTAGTAGAATAAATTTTTGTTAGCTATCCTGACCTATCCAAGCAAAATTGCATGAAAATAAGGTGTAGAATGTCTACTTCCTATTTCTGCAAAATGCACTTGCGACCCCGATAATTGTTACTACTTTTGTGTCTTAACCCAAAAAACAGCCAAATTTTTAGAGCATTTTATTGACACCAACAAAGATTGCCTAGTTTCAGAGTCATCTTAACAGTGCACTGTGGGACAGAAGTCATTTCTAGCTCGCCGTAGAGTTTTGTGCCAATCTTAACGAAGCTTTACACTAAGCGTACATGTTCTATGAATAGATTTCAATTTGAAAATTAACAAGATTGGTTCATTGCCACGCCCACCTGTCATATTTTTGAAATATTAAAATGACTATAACTTTTGTTTGGAATGATATATTTTGTTTATAATTGGTATTTAGATACATACTGTAATCGAACATGATCATTCTTAATATAGGCATGATTGGCTACCACGCCTACCATTCTCATTAAACTATATAACTTGACCATCGTAAGAGATATAGATACTGATAATGTTAGGTACTATGGTACATGTCACAATTCTTAACAGCCATTTCAAATTTGAGCCAGTTTTTTTAACTATAATGACAGAAAAGGCAAAACTGACATAATAAAATAACAAAATTTAGTTAAATAATTTTACGATTTTCGTATATTTCTCATCACTTATACTCATTTTAAATGACGTGTGGCAAACTTATGCAGGCATGTTTAACACCGTTAGAAAAAAGACATTTCAGAGTATTTGGAAGCTTTTTTTCTAAGTCTACTTTTGTTTAAAAATATGTAATTTTTGTTTTATGTTTTTGACTAATAATCAGGAAAAACACGAATAGCCATTTGAAATTTTTGATACACAAGATGATAGTTCTCTCAATTCTCAATAATATAAAACTAACACTCTGCATGTGGAGTATATATTGAAAGAGTTATGACAGTTTTAATGTAACCCATTTTTATTTCTTGTAGAGCACTTGTTTTAATTTTTTGACTTTAAGCAAGCCTACAGAAGGATTTTTTCACAAGGGTGTATCATTTTTTGTTCGTTCCCTAGGTTCTCAGAAATTATTAATAAAATGATATATTTTTAAACATTCTGTAACAAACTTTTATTGCCGATTTTCGGAAAGTTAGACTAATATTCTGTCCCACATTGCACTGTTGAGTCTCTACGAAATTCTTATAGTAAAATATGCTCCTAAAAGTTGGCAAAATATTGATGCAAGCAAATTTGGAGATTATATATATCTGCCCAAATTTTTGAACGGGAATATAGGGGACTATTATGACTGGCGAAGCGAATGAACTTGGCGAAGCGAACGAACGAATAAAGCTTCACAGCATCCATTCGCCAGACGAATGAAGTTCAGGCGAATGATTTCAACGTTCTCCTGATTTTTACGTTCGCTTTAGTTTCCTTTTTTCTGGCGAATGAAGTCTGGCGAAAGGATGCTGTGATAGCTATTTTACGTTCGCTTCGCCAACTACATTCGCTTCGCCAGTCATAATAGGGCCCGTAATGTTGCCTATTGGTATTTTTTCAGAAGAAGCATATAGACTTATGTATGCCAGAAAATGTAATAGAATAGAAATAGAATTAACAAATACGGATATTTTTAATAGACTGCTAATATCGTCGGATCCGTTATAACGAGTCTTCGACGTTATTAAAATGGTTTTATTCCTTTAACGGGTACACACAAAATACACCAATTTCACATAATGTGCGTCCGTCCGCTTGTACACGGAAAACATGTTAAGAAGAAAACTAAAAGAGCTATATACTTATAACTTTGGATTTTTGTTAATACACATATAACTATAAAGTATGTTAAAATGGTTTCATTTCATGAACGGGTACGCCCACTATACATCAATATCATAATTAGACGTATTTTGAAAAAATGTAAATTCGCGAAATATATACAATATGAACTGCAATAGGACACAAAATAAAAAAAAACAAAAAACTTCTTTTAATTATCTCTATTGGTTCCAAAGTTATTGACTTCGTCCGAAAACATGCACTTTTTGACCACTGTGTGGCACTGATACATGGACGTAGGCCCACACCGATGAGCGAGCTTTAAGAGCGTTCGAGAAATTCTTCGGAAAATCGAAAAATGGGCTATATGAGCTCTACGCCGAACGGTGGGGTGAAAGCTTTTTTATGGCAGTGTTTACTCTCAGAGGTTTACCAGTGTCTGCCGAGAGTAAGTACCTAGGTAGGACGGTATTGAAAAATAGATTTTGTTAGCCCCCAGACCTGGTTTGAACATGGAACATTTCGGCCAACGCACTCACCTATGAGCTATCGAAGCTTTCAAATTTATATTGTCAAAATAATATTACACTTTAAATGTTTATTTCATAATTACCAAGATATGCACCCCATTCTGTTCCATCTCCAGACACGTCTTGGAAAGCACCAAAAGTAAATTTGGTGGACTAGCGCACGTCGCATCCGCAAACTGTCCCATCAGTTTCGCAATGTGCCGCAAAAAACCTATTTTAAATATAGCATAAATATTAACATGTACAATAAATAAAAAATAATTCCAATCCACCAATAAGCAAATTCTCGCGTATGCCTTCCACACAAAGAGTGCCCTTGTACTCGGCCTTTATGTTGAATGACCAATCGGTTTGCAAAAATACCAGCAGATCCTGCAGTACTCCCTTAACCTTCTCCACCGTCGACACATACAGATTGGTAATCAAGTCATTTAGGTTGGGACCGCCGCCAGATGCTCCGCTATCACTTTTCGCCGAAACCAGCGACAGACGCACCGCACTCAGATTATCGGCAAAGTGATCACGCAAACATTTCGTGTGCGCATCGCAGAGCTGATGCGCAGCTGCGATTATTATGTCCAAGGTGTTGCGTTGTATTTCGATGCCACGGCATATGTTGCGCATGGCCAGCAGTCGCCGATGCAGGCGATCAAGGCCACGCAACATGACCTGCGTGTCGCCATAGCCGATGTCGGATTCGACGCGATCCTGTATCAGCGTCAAATACTTGTCGATGTTGTGATTGAGAAAAATATTGAGATCGCGCAATACCGTTTCTTGGAAGTCATCACTGCAAGTAAAAAAAATATAATTAATACAAGCTGCAGTTGGTATGCGGTACTTGCCGCTCTTCCTCGTGATGTTTTGCCACAAACATGTCGAAATATGAGGTCACAACCAGCGTGAGATCATTGAGAAAGCCCTCGATGCCCATGTCCACGAACTCGATCATATCGCGTTCCGTTTGATCCTTAAAAATATGGATTTTATTCACAGACTCTTGCTTTTTTTTGTAGACATCAGCCTCAACCACTCACCTGCAACATAACTATTTGCTCGTGCAGTCGCTTCGATGCACAACTCAGCATATCGCTGGCCAGGTCGACCGCTCTGTCGTCCAATTGTAGCAGCAATTCGCCAATTTCGGTGAGCGACTGTGCCGTATTACCCGCCAATTGAAAGTCCAGTCGCAGCTGCTGTTTCAGGCCGCCCATGATGGCCTCACAGTCGCGCTGTATGCCGTCGAACGAAGGCTGGTTGCCGTACTGGGCGAACACTTTCTGCGCATGCGTGTAGTCCTGCACAGCCTGCGCGTAGTTTTGCTCCTCGATGAGAGCCTTCAGTTTGGCTGGCAATGACGAAAGAAACTGCAGCCGCTTGAGTAGCGAATGCTTCTCAGACAGCTTGCACAGCTGCGAACGCGTGCCTTGTAACGTGCCCGTGATCTGCTCGCTGAACGTCGTAATCGTCTGCATTTTGCTCTTCAGCAGATTCATGTCCGTCTCCATTTGCTTGAAGTCCGTCTTCATCTTGCGTATGGTATCTGTGGCCGAGATGAATTTATTGTAATTCTCGTAGACCAGCGTCTGCATGTCGGAGTGCAACGTCTGTGTATCCTTAATGACCGCCGCCTCAGTGTCCATGATTTGTCTCAGAGTGCAATCCTAGAAAAATCAATATTAAAAATGTTTTGTTTTTATTACTTATTTGCGAACCTTTAGCAATTTTTCCAAATATTTTTCCGCCTCAAATGTGGTGCAGTCCATATCATATGGATATTTATTACTCTCCGTCATTTTTAATTGCCTTGCAATTACTTTTTAGTGAGTTATTTATTAATTTGTTTCTATTAAAAATACTATTTTCCTATTACAAACAAATAGATATTTACTTTTTTACGCTGTTGACGCGGACGAATCTTTCAAAAACATATGTTTTATTATTGGGGAAATTTCCCATTGGGAACTTTTCCAACTGTGCTGCTCAAACTGTAAATCATCAAAAATAACTGCAAAGAATTCCCGAATCAAAATTTCAGGCATTTTTCGGGTCATGTTTCCGGGAAACACACATTTAAATGGAATATAAATTTTGTGCAATTTTATTGGCAGATTTACGGCATATTTTTTGTACGGGCAAAAATACCATAGACCACAAGACATGAAACTCCGTCAATGTGTTGTAAAAATAGTTTTGTTAGTGTGCGTCGCAACAAAGACTATATATACTATAGTAGGGATGCAAGGACGGCCAAATATGGCTAAAATTTCTCAAATGGCTAGATTTCATTTTATTTAATACAAAACCCCAATACTTTCAATTTTTTTCAATACTTGTTATGTTAATAATCGATATTACTATTTTTTTCGATAAGCTAATAATATATATTTTAATTAAGTAATTGACTAAGTCTGAATTGTGTATTTTATTAATATTCGCCACATGCATATAAAAATAAAAATCTAATAAAAATAGCAATAATGGCTAAAAAAAAAGTAGCTAAATTTCCAGAATTTAATGACTAAAGAAATCCAAAAATGGCTAAATTTAGCCATAAAATGGCTGCTTTGGCAACACTGTAAGGATGCCCAACTCAGCCCGTTCGGGAACGACGTCAGCCGCAAGGTGTTGGGTGAGGGGAACAGCGGTGAATTGGAAAGGGTGAGAGGATTGTTAGAGTTTGAGCGAACACAACGAATATACACCCAGAAAAAAATCATGGTAAATTGATAGCATTTCAATAGAAAAACAATAATTTATACCATTAAAATTGGTCAATAGGATGCGTCCCATTAGTTCAGTAATACTGAAACTGTTAATACAATGTGTGGTGTACCATACATTTTATAATGTGATATTTTAATTACAATAAGAAAGACCTTTACAAATTTAATGATACGTATTATTAATTTTATGGTATAGTCGAATTACATTTTCCTAATAATTTATTAAAACAAAAATGTATTTTAGTTAATTTATTGTATATATTATTTTATATTATTTTATTTAAATGTTGAAATTGATATTCACGATATTGCATTTATTTTTGAGTCCGTTGCCATAATAGAAGTTCGATGTATTATTTATTTTCTATAATAAATAAAAATATAAATATATAAATATAATTTATTTACATTAAATACATTGAGTCCTTACTTAATGTGGATTATTCCACGTTTATTATTATGGGGGGAAAGCAGCAAAACTTTGAATATTTTTTAAATATGACATAAATGCAGATAGTTACGAGATGTTTGTCACAACCGCAATGAAAATTGAGATATTTACAGTTGACTGATAGCAAACATCTTGAGTTCTTGGACATTTGCTGCAACACTTTTGAAGCATTTTGACATTTGACTTCCATAAAAAAGGGAAATGGCGTACTTTTTTTCTGACGCTCGATTTATCCACAACAATTGAGTAAATCAAATTGTGTAAAAAAGTGCCAACTCAAATATTACATTTTAATGGTAAAAGTGAAAATAAAATTTCCTGGGATTGAAATTATCAAGACGTAATGGAAAATATTTTTTGTCAGGGTTTACTTTGATGATTGCAGCGCAGGCAAACTTGGCTATTCCGCGAAGAAGTCTCAAATCGTTGTACAATTTTACCTTCGAAGGATTTATAAACACGATGGCGATGTATAACCAGGATACTGTTTTAAAATAAAAATACATTTGATTCATTTTATTTTAATTCAATAAAAATTACTCCCCGAATTCTAATGGAGTACCTTTTCCAAATATTCCACAACTATTTTCCTATTTGTAAGATGTTTAAATGATGGTTTCTATAAATAATCGTAAATTTGAAAGATGGTTGCCAGCAATATTTATCATATTTGTCAGATGTTTGAAAGATGTTTGTCTCAAAGCCGATCTAAATAATTTGTAAATAACTTGATATTTAGGGCTGTGATATTTCTGGTAACCATCTTTGTTTTCTTAGTGTATATATTATTTTATTTAAATGTCGAAATTGATAATCACTTTTACAACACACACATAAAGAGACACTTCTTGCTGCAAAAGGTTATAACACATTTAATGTTTGCTTTGGTTTCCAATAATTGATTGTAGTTCTTGAGCCTGCAGTTATTTTTGAGTCCGTTGCCATAATAAAAGTTCGATGTATTATTTATTTTCTATAATAAATAAAAATATAAATATATATAAATATATAAATATAATTTATTTACATTAAACACATTGAGTCCTTACCAATGTCGCGTTTAATAACGTGGATTATTACAAAAAATTACATGCGACCATTTTGAGGAAACACGCAGAATGACGTACAAAACGAACATGTTTGTATTCGTTTTTGTGTTTTTTTACACCACGTTTATTATTATAGGAGGAAACCATTAAAACAACTGTATTTATTCTTATGGTTCAATTTATGGTACTGAATTTTCAAAATACTATTGAATTAATTAGAAAACTTTTGATTAAAAAAAAAAACTGTTAATACATGAACCATAATATCAATGGTCGTACCATAAAGTACTTAATGGTACATTTTCTTCTAGTGTATAAACGAAAATGTATTTATATTAACAAGTCACTTAAAAAATAATTTTCGTTGGAATAATTACGCTATCCTTTCAATTTATTTTATTGAATAAAAAGCATAATTATCATTTCTAGAATTTATTAAAAAATTTGGAAAAAATAGTGTTGTGATGAAACCAGAGCTTCAAAAGGACGGACAAACCAACGGTCAGACGAACAAATTTTACAGGTATTTTAACTACATGGGTATTTCACGGTCTTCCGAGAGTCTGGGAACTCAAATACTATTAAACAAGGCTGATTTTGTTAATAGTTCAACAATATTTTGGGTGTACTATTGAATTAATTAGAAAACTTTTGATTTCAAAAGAAAAAACTATTAATACATGAACCATAAGATCAATGGTCGTACCATAAAGTACTTAATGGTACATTTTCTTCAGAGTGTAAGTTCGTGTGAACTGCAAAAACTCTAAGTCGAATACGCTGCCTTCGTTTCCCAAAAAATGCACTGAAAAATTAAAATGTTTTAAGTAGTATTTGGTAGTATTATAAATTTAATAAACCATATTTTAAACAAATGCACTCATTTTAAATATATTTTTGAACTATATATTTATATACATTTATCATACAACATTATTCGTATAATGTTTTATGAATTATAATAATGAATTATATTATTAAATAAATCTCAACTATTTATCGTAAAAATAGATTTTATTCAGTGTAAACTCGCCGTCATTTGTAGTAAACAACCCAGTAGAAATTGTAAAATAGAATTTTTGACTTTTTTTTTATCTTAATGGGGAAATAAAATGATTCCAAAATATTTATATACAATGTACATCTATTTATTTTCCTGAGGAGTGCTTCGGCTTAGAAGAGAGGTTTGTAAATAATCAGTAGTAAAACTTGAGATATTTACATTCACAATTGAAACGTACAGTTTAAAAATACCGTTAAAAATATAATTTTTATGTTGTTTTACATTTAAATCATGAGTTGTTTAATTATATGTATAAAAATATAGTCAAATTACGAATTGACAACAATTTATATTTCGTACTGGAGTTGCATGCGTAGAATTGAAGTCGACTGCACACAGTGAAACATAGTATTTTAAATATGATTTAAATTAAGTTATTTGTTTTACGGACTTATACGATATTTACTTTATACGAAGAAATTCTTGTCCTAAGTTTATTCTTTGTCGTCCCAACATATGTTTTATTACATATATTGGACCCATCACCTTTGCATCGAATTCTATATATCAAGTTAGCTTTATCAAAATTGTCTGTCTTGGTTTTTGTATTACTGTATAGTTGTTGTAATGTGTTACTTTTCTTTAATGCTATTTGATATTTATCTTTGTCGTATATGTCTGATTTTATAATCCTCTCCGATAGTCCATTTATATATGTCATTGATTTGTATATTTTTGGCTCTTTGTCATTCCGCGGTCTATGATTTTGTTTGTAATAATTGTCAATTAAATTCTTTATCGTCTTCTTGGGGAATCCATTTTTATGCAATAAAATAATTAAATCTAAAATAATTAAATTCTTAAATAGACATTTAAATTTCCCGGAATTTCTAAAAATGTAACACTAAAATCCCTTCTCACTTCTGCCCGTAGATACTCTACGCCAAGCACTCGATTGCCCGTGCAGTCAGCCGCGGGCAGGCGAGTTGGGCATCCCTATATTATAGTATTTATTCGTTATTTAAAATTTCATATTTTTTTTTTATTCAAGCAAATTTATTGAAATAAATTATTTGTAAATAAAAATTTATTCTAAATAACATTTATTCTAAATAAATTTGAATTGTTTCCACACTAATCAAATTTATTCGTTATTCAAATTTAGAGCTTTTTATCTGAGTAAAGAAATAAAACAATTTATTCATTATTCGGAAAGAATAATAAAAATAATTTATTCGTTAGTTTTTTATTTTTATTTGAAATAAAAATTGCCCCACACTGCACTTTACGTACTTGCATACTGGTTTTAAGTATAAAAGTATTTTCTTCCTCCATATTAGATTTTAATTTTTCTATTTTGTTATTACATAAATGTGCTTTATACAGCATCAATGTATTATTTAAAAAATGCTAGATGAGCACATTTAGAGCTAAAAATTATTCTGGATTTATAATTATAATCATTTCCAAATCAAGTTCGAAAACATATCTTATATATTTCATATTTCATTAAAGTATCAAATATAAACAAAATCGAGCACAAAACAGCGTTGACCAAAATTACCAATTACCCGGGGGTATGAAAAGGGCGGTCTGCAGAGACCTGCGCCGAACGGCTAATAGTCAACTAAGCCGCGCCGCCGGCTATTTAGACAAGACGCAGCTAAAAATCTACTAAAAATTAGCCGCCGAAGTTTTTTTTTTGCAGACCATTTGTACCAAAGACTATAAATATACTAAGATGTAAACTTTATGTTTTGATGGTTTTTGATGGTTGAAAATGAATTAAATTTGCGGTGGTCCATGTGATGGTTGAGATGATATCCGTTTATCCGTGTTATGAGAATCGAAACTGAGAGAAAGGGAGATGTCAGTGAAATGACAGCTCAAAACAGCTGATTGATGTGCATGCAAAAATTACCTATTATATATTTCTAATTTTTCTGCGATATACGAAAAGTCAATATTTTTTATTAAAATATGAAAACATGTAGAATTTGATTATTGAATTTTTTATATTGGTCGAAAAATTATTACATTAAATATTTTCATATAAATTCATATTGAATTTTCGATGGAACGACAATTCTGTCTATCCGTTCGTTTAGAATTGTTTTTATCTCTCTTACTCCTATGAGTAGACAATGGAAATATTTACGCTGCAAAAATCGAACGTCAATTACGGCTGCGCAAATGCAACAACAAAACTAACTCAACTGAATTAAAATTGTTTTTATTTTTGCTTAATTATTTTAATATACATTATTTTATGTAGAAATATCAGAAACTGACGAGTTTTAGTCTTCAATTTCTGATATTCTTTGAAAAAATATTCTTCTTTTCATTCTTCTGTGAAAAATCTCTTTAATTTTTCACCGACAGACATACTTGCTTTCTGTTTTCATTAAACAGCTGTTCAAGTCAAACCGGTTTTGTATTTGTTTCTTTTGTTCAACACATCCAAATACAAAATTCTTCCTTTAGCTACACAAAAATAGTGAAAATTGCAAACGTCGCTATTTGTTTGCTATTTTCATGCTTTTTGAAGATATTTCATTCCGAAACCAAAAATAATTATAAGGTTCAGATTTGGCTGTAAAAAATTATGAAATTATGAATGGAAAAAATACATGGAAATGTGTTATGAGAAAACGAACAATATTTTTGGGTCATTTTTCATAAAATATTTTTGGGTGATTTTTCATAATGAAAAAACATCCAATTTAAGATAATGAAATACCTCCAAAATATATGGAAAAATCGCCCAAATATTTATCCTATGAAAAAAGTCCCAAATTTGTATGACAAATTTTTGAGTCATTTTTCATTTTTCTTTTTGGGCGAAAATTATTTTTTAAGAAATTATTTTTTTTATTTAAAGCATTATTTCTATATTTGGACTTTTAATTTTTTAAACTTTTGAAAATATTGAAAAATATAAAAATTGTTTGAAATTTCCCAATATAAAAGAGTCGTAAAAAAGTCATTGTGATGTAATTTTTCTTTTAAATCATTATTTTTATTTTGGGATTTTTTAATCTAATGTATTATACAAAATATTCTTTGCCCTTTTGTTTTTGGATAAAAATAACAAATTTTTTTTAACAAATTGTTTTCGAATTATTTATTTATTGTTCAAAAAAAATGTTCAATCTTTTTTTTTTTAATTATATATAAATGTAAAGAAAATTATGTTTTTATTATTTAAAATTGAATTAAAATTCACTTTTATAAAAATTAATGCAGAATAAAAATTAAAATTGATTTTTATAAAAATTTCTTAAAATTAAAACTAAAATTGATTTTTAAATATATTTTTCAAAGGCAATAATAAATATTAAACGCGTATTTCAAAATTTTATCTGGAATATTGGGTTTTTATCTTACTGCAATAGCTCCTTCAGATTTATTATAATTTAATCTATTTCTATATATTATTATGTGTTTATTATTTTTAATGTATTGTTTTCATATATCACTAACATTTATCTTTTGGGTTTGAGAAAACTACACCAAAAAAAAAAAATACTTTTACTATTAAAAAAAAATGTTATTTAATATAACAAGACATCTTGTTAATTTACGTCCAAAGAGATATCTTGTTAATAGAAAAACCAGTTGGGAAGGTTAGATCACATGGGAAATTTTAAAGTAGGTGTAATTATGATAGTTAGGATTATCAAAATTATAGTCGGTCTAAGCCGACTATAAATACCCTACACATATGTGTGGTTACCGTTAAAAGTGATATATAGGTCACCAGGGTATACGAATCCTGAAAATAACTACAAACATTCAATCGCTGAAGAATTTCCATTCATTTGATACCCATATTTACATATGGGTAGGTGTACCGAATTTCGATTTCTTTTTTGGTGAACCACAAGTCTTTTCGCCGGAAAACATTATTATCATGTATTTGAGCATGATGCCAATATATATTTGACCAAAAAAGTTTACCTAAGCACGTATACAGTAAAATTGATCTGTATATGTAAATTTTATATGAGGTATTTGAACATAAGTGGTCGGATCATAGGTCACAATGGACCGATCTCGCCAATTTTTTCGCACATACAGCGTAGGTACATTAGTAATCTAAGTTATAAGTTTCATTTATCTAGCTCTTCAATTTTAAAAGCCTTAGGGATTTCAACAGACAGACAGACAGACGGACAGACAGACAGACGGACAGACGGACATCGCTAAATCGACTCAGGAGGTCATGCTGATCAAGAATATATATACTTTTCCATACCGGAGATGCTTCCTTCTGGGTGTTACAAACGGCGTACCAAACTGAATATACCCTTTCACTCTTAGTGTAGGGTATAACAATAGCATTGTAAAATTTTCAGATGTTTTAAATTGACGCACAACAAAGTGTTGTTAATATCAAGAGAGACATTCTGTTATATATAAACGGAAATGTATTTATATTAACAAGAAGATCAAGGTATTTAAAGAATAATTGTCGTTGGGATAGTAACGTTATCCTTTCAATTTATTATATTGAATAAAACGTATAATTATCATTTCTAGAATTTATTGAAAAATTTGGATACCAAATAGTGTTGCGATGAAACCGGAGCTCTCGATTATTCGGGGGCCCGTAATACACGAGTATAAACTGTTCGAACTACCCTGGTAGTTCTTCAAAATGACAGACAGACATGAACAAACGATCAGACGAACAAATTAACTACGGGTAGTTCGAACAGTAAATACCTGGATATTACGGGTATTTTAACTACACGGATTCTACACGGCCTTCCGAGCGTCCGGGAACCCGAAATACAAATATAAAATCGAGAGATCTGGATGAAACAGCCGTTGCCTCTGGAAAATTTGAATTAATTTTTCTGATTGCATTTTGCTTGTGATCCTTGTCGCTGAATGGCTCGATTCTTCCATACACACATGCAAATATAAAATATATTAGCAGAACCAGTCGTTTATTTCTTTAATCGTTACCTGTGTTTATCTTCAAAACTTTTGATTTTTTTATATATTATTTAATTAATTTTCCATGTGACAGCGTCACATGCTTAAAAATTAAATAACATCTATTTTTATTAACAAGATGAATATCTTAGCATTATAAATGCTGTTGTAATTCAACAAGACTACAATGTGTTTCAATTAATAAGAATCTTGTTGCAATATTTGTATTATAAAAACATTAATGTTTTTATAATACAAATATTTTTTAAGTGAAATTTAACAATGCCGATCTTGTTAATAGTACAACAATATTTTTTTGGGTGTATCTTTTTCTTGTTTATCATTAGATACTATATGCTAAAAACATAATCCAAAAATCGTCTTAAAATATAAAAAGTTTTTGAATTCAGATCCAAATATCTTTAAACAAAGCAAAATATTAGCATTTATTGATATATAATAAATAGTTTGGTCAATTAAAATATAATTTGTGTGTTACCGTTTATTGGAAAACTTGTTGTGTAATGGACTGCTAATTTATTATAAAAAATGGCTGAAAAGGGTCTTAAAATTCGATTGCAATTTCAAGTTTATCGTTAGCTCATAAATGCTAAACAAAAATATTAAAAAAATTAAAAATCAAAATTAAAATTTCCGATTTTATATCCAAATATTTTAAAAACCCATATTAGATTTTAATTTTTGTATTTTGTTATTACATAAATGTGCTTTATATGGTATCAATGTATTATTTAAAAATGCTAGATGAAGCATATTTAGAGCTGAAAATTATTCTTTATATATAATTATGATTTAAATAAATCATTTCCAAATCAAGTTCGAAAACATATGTTATATGATCCATATTTCATTAATGTTTCAAATATAAACAAAATACGGTGACCATTATTTGAAAAGCAATAGAAAGGACATACACTCCAAGAAAAATGTACTATAATATATGTAGGAAACTAGTTTCCTCTAATTAATGTAGTAAAATCCATTGAATATGTAAACACTGCAAAAAATGGCTCTCCTAAACATAATTTTGCAGGAGCTTTACGCAAATAAAAAAATTATTGCTCTGCCAAACATTATCATAATAACAGCCAAACATTTTTTTTCTTTCGTTTAAACATATTTATGTTCAGAATGAATAATTTTCGAGGTTCTATTTTTTATTACACATCTTTAATTTATACTATTAATTATTTTATTTCCATCTATATTTCCAAGAACCTTTTTTTGACGTTGGATGTCTTAAACAGCAGAAATTACAAACATACATATAGTAATATCTGATGAAATATATCTGTTTCTACAGAAATATTACTATAGTAAATTCATATAAATGCGCGATTACAGCAATTTATGTTTAAATATCGTATAATAATATTTCAATCTGAACAAAATAATTATCCAATATAATTATAATGTAATTAGATTGTACTCCTAATATTATTTTTTTATAAATATACGATGAATTTAAATTATTATAATGATCCGTAAACAACATCCCTTTTTATTGTAACTTTCAAAAAATTGCCAATTTCTTTTTGTAATAATAACCAACAAACTTGCAAATTAAGATTTTTCATGAACATATATTTGGTGACTATGAGTTCTACAACGACGATACATGAAATTTACTTGAAAGTGTTGATAATGATAAATTTATAAATTTAAGTAAGAGAAAAACGCGCCTTCGTTTAAAGCTGTGCATAATGGACATACATTTTCCAATGAATCGAATAATCAGTTTTCGGATGGAAAAGAAGGTGCACCCAAGGAAGAAGCAACTCAAGAGGTAAAAAAATATGTATATTAAAGTATACCAAATACTTTAAGTTTTCTGATGACGAAGTTCAAATTGCGCAAATCCTAATTGAAATGCAAATTGGTTTAAGCGATCTTAATGACGACATGCAACAAATATTAAATAAAACGACTATTTCAAAAGAAAATGACTACGAAATGGAACTAAAAACTGTCGAAAAGCACGAATTGGCATTGAAACGATTGTACGAAAATAATGAAGACAAGGAACTAATTGACAGTAAAACTACTTTAAAAGAAAATGATAATGATGTTAATATAAATATTGAACGGCAAAATGTCAAAACAGAAACTTTACCAAAAATGAAGTGTGACCGATCTAAATCCTTTGATCTATCTATTATTCAGAAAGTTCATCAAAACTAGAAAATGTCGAAGCAAAAGATGAAATGCAATTGATACACGAAAATAATGAAGACTAGCAACTAATAGACGATAAAATGATTCTTTTAAAAGAAAGTGATGATGATGTTAATATAAATATTGTACTGCAAAATGTCAAAACAGATACTTTACCAAAAATGGAATGTGACCGATCTAAATCCTTAGATCTTTCTCAGGATTTCAATAAATCAGTAAGTACATCATTAAGTTTCCTATTTATTTGAACTGACTTAATGATTTTTTTTAATGTGAGAAAGTTTCTGATTTAAGTTTAGTATTGAGCGAATTAGATGATGTTTTTGAACGCGAGTCCAAATGGTAAGGGGTGACTCTGTCTTTGACAGTTGATCCTCTTTTCTGTGGAAGTGTTGGGATCGGTATTGATATCGTGAGGTATTGATATCGTATCTTTAACGCGGAAGCAGGCCATTATATTGGAGTGAGTTGGTTTAGGGGAGCGGCTGCCGGTGCAGTCGTCTCTCGCTTTCCCTATTCCAATCGGCTAAGTCTAAATGTACCTGTTGTCCACCTCCTTGTGGGGCTCCCTGGTAACATAACTGACAGAAGCGAAGTACATACCTAGGTATGGCTTCGTTGATGAAAGTTATGGCTGACGGACAAGGTTTTTAAGGGTCCTATGGGCTATCAACCCATTCGAGCTCTATAAATTGATTGATATGGAACGACGACAACGCCTCGGATCGAACGAATCACTCGTTCCCGTCGTGGCCTCTGCCTCGGCGGGTCAACAATCGGGATCCGATGTCGTTTCAGAAACCAGAGCAGCATCCGCCCATGCTGTTCATTTTGACCATGCATTGAACTCTCATAATTCGAACGTTTCTGGTAACAATCCTCTGACCAATCTGTGCGTCACCTGCGGTCGCTCATTCTCGACGAAGTCGGGGCTGGGTGTCCACAGGCGACGCGCGCATGTAAATGAAAATGATCAAGATCATTTAAGGGTAGACGTAAAGGCAAGATGGAGTGAAGAAGAAGTGCTCATGTTGGTGTCTCAGGAAGTGGATCTCATCCTTACCGGAGGAGTCCGCTTCATGAACTTGGAGCTGGCCAAGTATTTTTCTCATAGAAGCGTTGAAGCAATCAAAAAGGCTAGGCAGAAGAGCTCTTATCGGGAACAGATTGCATCTGTCTCCCGACAAAGGGCTTCGACGCCAGCAGAGCAAGAGCCTGTACTTGCACCCACAGTACATGAGGAAACCCCCCTTGTTAGCGAAGGAGGGGAAACTCCCCTTTTGAGCGAAGGGGGGGAATTACCTTTTGACACTTCAGACCCACTACCTACCATCACGCCTTGTCCGCCTGACAATGACGATTATTTCATTGAATATCTGCTCACTACTCTAAGACCGATCCAAAGCACGAACTTTAATGCTTCACGCCTTGCATCTATAGTGGTTAATGCACTTGATGCTGGCATTGTTTTAAAAACTGCGTGCAAACAGAAATTCTAATGTTCTTCTGTTGTTTGTTCTCATTTCATTGGAATTTTATTTAATTTCGAATTTTATGGGCTACATTCAAAATATTACCTAATTTTCAATGGAATAAAAAAAATAATACAGAAAATTCAAATTGGTAAAAAGTTACAGAAAAAAAATTAAAAGAAAACACGAGTATTGCCAATCATTTACTTATACATATATATACATACATATACAGTTTCGTGCAACTAATTAGAAACGCATCAAGTACAAACATAACCGTCGCTAAATTATCACAGGTCATAACTACTTCTATATAATTTTTTTAACTTATAGATGTTAACTTTAAAATTCAACCTTTTTTATTAGTCTCAATCAAAGGTTACCTTAATGGTCAATGACTATAGCCCACAAACTAAAAACAACCCGTGCAACTAATTGGAAACGAATTCACTTTTCACATTAAACATATTTTATACCAGCTGGACCCGTGCAAAGATTTTGTAAATGCAAGGATACGGAGCAATTTTATTAATATAAAAACATTTTTATTTATATCATTTTTTATTTATATTATAAATATAGTAACCAAAACAAAAAATAGTTCCCCGCCAAAACAACTTTTCTCAAAGACAATTCTTTCCAGACTGTGCACAGACAAAATTTTATTCATAAATGGAATGAACGCCGGTATTAATTTTAATGTTTTGAGGCAAAGCAGCGCAACCTCCACGTCACGTGCAATTCAGCCGAGCATAAAGGCGATACTGAAAAATATAAAACCAGTCCACCAAAAGGAGAATAGAAAATACAACACAAATTAGTTAGGTACCAGTGTATATATTTATGTTTTTATAATTAGTACTGAATCAATGAAAAAATAGTACCAAATTGGAAAAAAAATGTACTGAATTTTTTGTATTTCGAGATAGTCTTTGTTCGAGATTATATAATTTTGCATATTTTAGTGGGATTTTATGGAATTTCTGTCAAAATATCATTAATATCAGTTTTTCAATGAATTTTCATTTGTTTTGAAGTTATAGCAGAAAATATAAAAAATTTAATATTTGTAGAGTTTTTATCAAGCTTTCAAATAAAAATGCAATAATGCTAGATACTGACCACAACCCGTCTTATTTTTGATGAAATTGTAGCTAGAACATGGCATTGTCATAAGAAGAGGTGAATAAGGACTAATGCAGTCCTTTAGACCTATCACTGAACTGGTCTTCAATTGGAGAATTTTAAACAGAATCAAATTCTTCAATTGAAGACCAGTTCAGTGATATGTCTGAAGGGTAAAGTTGCCGATTGGTTTCATATAAAGGGACAGAACTAGAACCGATTCATATTATTTTCCCATAGGTTTACACTGCACTGTGGGACAGAAGTCAATTCTAGCTTGCCGTAAATACAGTTTTGCTCCAATCTTAACGAAACTTTACACTTAGCATGTTCTATGAATAGATTTCAATTTGAAAATTATTAAGATTGGTCCATTGCCACACCCACCTGTCATATAATTGAAATGGTAAAACGACTATAACTTTTGTTTAGAATGGTATGTTTATAATTGGTATTTAGATACATACTGTAATTTTTATTTTATTTATTCTTAATATGGGCGTGATTGGCCAACTGCCACGCCAACCATTCTTCTTAAACTATATAAACTATATAACATCGTAAGAGATATTCTGATAATATCAGGTACTATGGTACATATCACAATTCTTAACTACCATACCAAATATGAGCCAGTTTTGTAAACTATAATGACAGAAAAGGCAAAACTGACATATTATAGTACCAAAATTTAGTTAAATTATTTTACAATTTTCGTATTTTTCTCATCACTTAAACTCATTTTAAATGACGTGTGGCAAACTAATGCAGACATGTTTAACACCGTTAGAAAGAAGACATTTCAGACAATTTGTCTGTAAAAAGATTTATGAGCATTTGGTAGCTTTTTTTTCCATGTCTACTTTTGTATTTTTTTCCATAGTTGAGTGATGTCCATTTGTTTATAGATGTCTTTACTGCAAGCTAGTTTATTAGAATAAATAAGAATGGCTTGGCGTCATTTTCACTACAGATTAATAGTTGCAAGCAAAGACTTTATATATATAAAGACTGAAACTTATTGGATTGCCATCCAATAAGTTTCACCAAGTGATCTCCTAGTGATCTCATTTTCGAACCACCTCATCTCTGGAAATTTTTTTTAGTACGAATCGATGGCAATCCAATAAGTTTCAGTCTTTATATATATAAAGTCTTTGGTAAGAATAAACAAATGATGTGTAAATTTACTACGCGTGTTTAATTTTAAACGTTCGGCAAAAATTATTACAAATTAAATATTTTGTGCTTAATATCACACAACAAAGGTTTACAAATGCAAATAAAATGTATATGTACATGTGAATAGTTATAACATTTAACAATAATTGTCTAAATCGTTTTTTTACAACAAATCGTTTTTTATGCACAAAACTGGCAAATTTATACAAAAAAAATTCAGAAAGTTGCCATATTTCAGATGTCTGTCCGATCACAGAGATTTTTGTTGTTAAAATGAAATTTTAACATAAATTAGTTATTTTAAAAACAAAACAATATTTTATTTAAAAATGTAATTTAATAAAATAAAAAAGGATATTTTATAAAAAATATAACATAGTTTAAATGATCGATCCTAAGAAAATATAAGAAATTAAAAATTATTGTGTCAGGCGCTTAGCAATAGAAGCAGCATGCTGATGCAAAATTGAAAATTTATTCTTCTTTTCCTTCTCTTTCCCTTGTCTTGTGCACACACTTTACAACGACTTTAGACATACCTAAAGTCTTTGTATAAATATAATTATAGTTAATATTTTGTAAACTGACATTTCTTAATTACTACGACATAGTTATAAAATTAAAACGTAGTTACTTTTTAAGTTTTTTTATTAACTTTGAAAAAAAAAAGATAGTTAACTACATTTCCCTCTTGGTGTGAGCAAACTTGTGTTTTTTTAATTGTACTGTACTAGAAGTGCAAATTATGAATTTAAAGATGGCAATGTCGTAAGCTACGAATAAAAATTCAATTCAACTGTGAATAATTTCGAACGGTACATGGTACAGTTTAAAAAGCCAAACTTAGTCGAAATCAGCTGCGAACGAAAAGCGGCCTAAAAGGAAACACAAAAATCAACAATTTACGAAGTAAATAAAAAAATGCAATGCAAAGAACTTTCTTCTCGAACAGCACCTTGAACCAACGTTGCCACTGAACAGCCAAGTACATTTTTAGATTTTATTGCTGACGTTTTGGTTTTGGTTTGGTCGCGACCGTCGATCATTTATTGTGAGAGAGAGCAGACTGATTTAACACGTTTATTGCACATACAACTTATCAACAAACAAAAGCGAAATTGTTCAAATAAATTTGGTGATTTTTACAATGGACAATAACAATTAATTAGCAACTTAAAATAAGTGTTAAACATTTGCGCAAAGTCTCAGTAGCTACAGAAGAAGAAGACAGTTGATAGGGGGCAGATTGTGGTGCCCAAATAGTTATCTTATCATTGGACAACGTAAGTAGCCATATTATGGAGTAGTTTTTAAATTAATTTAAAATTGACTTTTATGTTTGTCGAATAAAACACTGATCTATGACGCAGCCTTGAGAGCAAAATCAAATGTTGCGCTTATCATTGAAATGCTTTCGGTCATAAACAGAAATGCGCTAAGTTGTACTTATGGCATAAACCAATTTAATAACTAATTATGCAAATTTTATACAATAATACAACAGAAACTGGTTTCGTTTTTTAAAGTTTTTTTTTATTTGCAGTAGACACAGTAGTCACTCATCCGCAACAGCAGCGTGGGCTGGCTTCACACTGACACCCATTGTGTGGCGTGCGTGACCTACAATTGTTGGCGGCGGCGGCACAACCATCAGCAGTAGGTACCATCAACAACGCAAAGATGTTCTCGAATTCGGGTCATGTTATGACGCTGGCCAACAGCATTATCGGCGTTGGTATTCTCGCAATGCCTTTTTGCTTTCAAAAGGTAAGTGCTTCATTATAGAGCATCCAAACTTTCACCCATTAACATAATTGCACTTAACTACTTTTATCTGTTTCACCTAAAAGTGCGGCATTGTTTTGGCCATATTGCTGCTCATTGTCAGCAACTGGATAACACGCATTTGCTGTCACTACCTAATCAAAAGTTCGCTGCTTACGCGTCGCAAAAGTTTCGAGTTTTTAGGTAAAAAAAAAATGCTTTCGTCACTTTGCAACTCATTTAAACATTTGATTCTTTTGTAGGTTTTCATGCTTTTGGCTCCTCCGGCAAGTTTCTTGTTGAGCTGTGCATTATCGGCTATCTGTTGGGCACATGCATCACTTACTTTGTCGTAGTTGGCGATTTGGGTCCGCAGATTGTCACCAAAATGCTGGACATCGACAGTCCGCATGTGCATCTACGTACATGGATCATGATTGCTGTGACCGTGATCTGCATATTGCCGCTCGGCATGCTCAAGAATGTCGACAGTCTGTCGAGCGTATTCACCGCTTCGATTGGTTTCTATGTTTGTCTGGTCATTAAAATTGTGCTCGAATCGGCAGAGCATATTGTGCTGAACGATTGGACTGATCAGGTGAACTACTGGCGTCCGGCTGGTGTTTTGCAATGTTTGCCCATATTTAGTATGGCGCTTTCTTGTCAAATGTAAGCGTTCGTTTTTGATTTACACATGTATTTAAATTGCAAAATTGCAGGCAGCTGTTTGAGGTATTTAGCAGTATCAACAATCAGAGTTTGGAGAAACTGAATGGGATTGTCAAGAATGCTACATGGATCTGCACGTTGGTCTATATTGCCGTGGGCTTCTTTGGCTATGTGGCCTTTTGTACGCAGACCTTTGCAGGTTAGTGTATGTGTAGAAATATAAGCATGTAAAGATTTGTTACACAGTGCAACAGATGTTAAACTTTTTCCATATTAAATTTTGGTAAGTATTTTTGGTGATGTCGAATTGCTGATCTGACTCTGAACTTCGGTTTACTCCACCACGAGGTTTTTACTATATTCATTCAAATATAAAAAATTACGGTGTTCAAAAGTGATTTCAAAAGATACAGAATTTTGTTTAGTATTTAAAAATATGCATAAAAGTTATTCACGAACTAATTGTTTTTATTTTTTGGTCGAATATTTGAAATAAGTTGGATGTACTTCATAACTGAGACATCACTAAGTATGAAGATGAAAATGTTTGTCCGATATCAATTCGTTTACAGCTTTTATTTTCATTTAATAAATTTAAATTGATTTTTAAAATATCTCATAGTACCATTTCAAATAGGAATAAAACCTTTAAATGAATTGATATTGGAAGACCGTTTTCATATCCATACTCAGAGTGATCCCAGCTACAAAATATATACGGAGAAAAATAAATAAAAAAAAATTATTGTGAAAATATGATATGCATTTGCAATTCCTCGATCTGTATGAATACTATTGTGAAAATATGATTTGCATTTGCAATTCAAACGCAAATAAAACCGTAAACGAATTGATCTACTGGGTACAGACAAATTCTTAGAATGATCCCTGTGTGCAGAATAGTGTTGGACGGTGTTATAAACAAGATGTACCCGACTGCTCAAGGAGTTTAAGTTTTTTTTAGATTGAAAACAATAGATACTTTCCCGAATTGGTAGGTTACCAAATGATTACATTGACGAATGGACCTTACCAAGTTGTAATTAAACATCCCCGATCTGTATGAATACTTCGATCCCGATATCAATATAGAATTTCCCAGATCTAAACATGGAAACAACGAATTTATATTTCTGAGGGAAAGTATCCAACGTTTTGTATTGATATTTCTACGAAATTAATATTTCTTCAAATAAAAGATACTTACATGGAGTAATATACCAAATTATTACTTACACGAATCATTTGGAATATATTTTAATATGATGGATAGAAGAAAAGACATTTTGATTGAGAAGTCTATATTTCACAACTTTTTAAATAAGGTTTCCCTACGCTATTCTCAACACAATGAATTGAGAAAAATATATGATTTAAACTTTCAAACTTAATATCGACGTCTCTTACGAAGACCCACACGTTTCAATTTTCTTAGTAAAAACAGCACGTTTTTCGTAACTACGAAAAGAAGCATAAGTTCAATTTCACCACGAAAACAATCACATCTTTATAATAAACAAGAAAAGAAGCATATACGTTTTTTTTAGGCACGAAACTAAGCATAACTTTATTTCCGCCACTAAAAAAAAAACTTACATTTAGCTGCAAAAAACAGCACATCTATCATTTCGCCAAGAATAAAAGCATATATATTTCTTCAAGTGTACAGGAGCAAACATTGTTGGAAAAAAGTGTTCCTTGGGGATTTGGTCAGAACACACTTGAGTCATAGGATACTTTTTGGAAAAATTTATTTCTTTGGGATTTTGCCAGAACCCACTTGAGGCATTGGACATTTTTTTAGAAAAATTTATTCCTTTGGGATTTTGCCAGAACCCACTTGAGTCATTGGACATTTTTTTGGAAAATTGTGTTCCTCTAAAATTTGGCCAGAATCCGCTTGCGTAAGAAACAAATTTTTTCGTCTTATGATAAACAAGAAACGGCTTTCTTTTCTTTTATGTATATTTCATATAATTTTATGTTTCAATTGCAGGCAATATTTTGGTGAATTTTTCGCCCTCCTTTGGCAGCGATGTCATCAAGATCGGTTTTGTGCTCTCGGTGGCCTTTAGTTTTCCGCTCGTCATATTTCCGTGTCGCGCCAGCATTTACTCGCTGCTTTATCGCAAGGTGAGTGACAATATATTCATCAAAATAATTCCCTATTTAATAATATTTTTCTAGGGACACACCGATGCCACCGGCTATATACCCGAGACACGTTTCAAAGCAATCACCACTTTTATCGTTGGCCTGGCGCTGTGTGTCGCTCTCGTTATACCCTCGGTGGAACTAATTATTGGACTGGTGGGTTCCACAATTGGTGTCGCCATTTGTATTATGTTTCCGGCCGCCTGCTTTCGCAAAATTGTCAAAAAAGACTCTACCGAACGCACGCTGGCGCAGTTTATTATCGTCAGCGGTTTTTGCCTGATGATACTTGGCACTTATGCCAACTTAAATGCAATCGACGTACAGCGTTCCGGTGCGCATCTTAATGAGATGCCAGAACAACAGCTGGCGCAACAGCAGTCGTTAGACAAAATCGTCAACAGTTTAAATCAGTCGCACAATTCCTTTAAATTGGCCGAAGATGTGGCAAAAGCGATAGAAGATGAAAGACACAAAGACTTGGAAATACCGCAGGAGCCTAAAGTCATTGCAAAAGACTTGGTTTCGCCACCGCCGTTTCCAGTTGATGAAAAACACAATGAAGTTCCGGTGGAAGAAGTGAAATTGTTGCAGCCTAATATTGAGGCACCTGCAGCTAATGAACCTCTGTTGTCACCAAAGCCAGAAATAGTCGAAATTGTGAAGATGACACCGAATAAAACTGATGTAAATGATATTAATCTGGTGCCAGCCGTAACAAATATCAGCAGCATAATTACAACGCAAGGCATTAATCGGGATGCCATCAAGATGAATGAAGAAATTGCCGCCGAAGAGTTAAAAACAGGCAAGATAGACAAAACAGCTGCTGCCAACATAGAGCTGAAGAAGACACAAAACGAGCTGAAGAAGACCAAAGAACTGCTGGAGCGAAAAGTGGACGAGCTAAAGGAGGAGTTGGCCAAACAAACAAAAGAAACGCAAAATCTTGTGGTCGAAAAGTTGGGCGAGGTTGTGGAAAAAGTGCAGCAAATCGAACGCGATGTGCAGCAAAAGGAAAAAGCACAAGTAGAGGAACTGATAAAGGGCGCCGATGATGATAAGGTAGAGAAAAAGCTGGAAGAAGACATTGTGCGTCGAAATAAAGGTTCGCTGATGGGTCTCTTGATAGAGAATGCTAACAAGCAGCCTGTAGAGGAAGCGAAAGAAGTTAAAGATAAGGTTTATGAGCCACTTTCCTATAAAACGGGCGAACTTATAGAGAATGTGCGTAATGCCTCGAAGTTGGAGCAACGTCTGAGAATGCCACTGCCTTTGTTAATAAATGCCTCGCAAATTAAAGTCAATGAAAGTATGTTGGAGAAGGCTGAAGTGGCAAAGCCGGTAGATGATGTAGAAAAGTTAAAGAATATTAAGGAGGAAAATTCAGAAAACAAAGAAACATTTGTGGATAAAGTGATAAAGAGCGAACAGGAAACAAAAAGGGACTTAAAACTTGAAATACAGAAGGAAAAGCAAAAGAAATCTGATATTCTGAAGAAAGCTGAAAACCATCAAATATATAAGGAAACAGAAAAGCAAAAGGAAAAGGAAGAAACGAAGGAAATAGCTAAAGCAATTGAAACACAGATGGAAAATGAAAACGAACATAAAAAAGAAGTAGAGCAGATAAAAGAAACACAAAACTCGCAAAAGGAAAAAGAGCCTCAGTTAAATGCAGCAACAGAAGATAAAAATCAATTGAAAAACGAGACAGCTCAACAAAAGGAAGTAGCTGAAAAAGAAAAGAATATTGAAAAACAAAAGGATGCCGAAAAACAAGCGAAAATCGCTAAAGAAAATGAAACCGACAAAGAGAATGTCGAAGCAATACGTCGTGATATTTTACAATTCAATAGTAAGCAATACGAGGATGGCCAAACAACGCTGCCAGCGCCACTGCAACAAAAGAAACAACAGGAGGAGCAGGAGCAACGTGAACGAATCAAACGTTCCATTCAATATGCGGATAGTAATGCCAAATTATTAACCTATTTGGACGACATAAATGTCGATGAACTAATAGCACATGGCGCCAGCAGTGCAATCGATTTTAAAATGAAAAGTGTAGGACGCGATCTAAAATCGCTTAAGGAAGATGAGGCGGAGGAGAAACAAGTGCACAGTAATTAATATAAAACCTTTATTATATGTAAGTTTAATTAGTTTTCTATTGTATAACATTACTAAGCATTAACAATGAACTCAATCCTCACTGAAATCAGTCCAATAATATTTGAATAATATTCTTCTATATTTTTAATATAAAACTTTAATAGTTATTTATTGCATTTAGTAGTAGGTTTTAATATTTAAATAAAACCAAATGTAGTTTTAAACATGCAACTGATTATATTTCTAAAAGTCTACTGAAGTTTAAGTCTGCTTTAAAGGCATTCAATTTTGTTACTATTTACCGATATTGAACCACCTAATGTATATATACATAAATTGATAGCTCTATTAGTTTTAGAATTTATTTTATAAGCATATTGATAATAAATGTAAGCATCATGATCTAAACATCTTGATAACAAATATTGCAATGTAATTTTATAAATTTAGAAGAGTTTTTTTTTTAGGTAGCTCTATTTTTAATTTAGTTGATTACAAAGAATGTTTTAAAATTCTCTATTTTTAACAGCGAAGAACTGTTATTGTGTAAGAGTCCTATCATGACTGGCGAAGCGAATGAACTTCGCGAAGCGAACGAACGAATAAAGCTTCACAGCTTTCATTCGGCAGACGAATGAAGTTCAGGCGAATTTTTTTACGTTCGCTTTAGTTTACTTTTTCCTGGCGAATGGAAGCTGTGATAGCTTTTGAACGTTCGCTTCGCCAAAATCATTCGCTTCACCAGTCATACTAGGGCCCTAAGTCTGTTTTATAGGTATGTTTTTCGTGTTCGAAGGAAATACATGGCCTGATTCCACCAAAATGTGTGATCTCTCGTTCTACTCGAGCATCAAACCAAGTAGTGCACTTTCTATCCTCGTTCCAATTTCTCGTTTTTATCAATGTTATCCACCCAGAACAAATGGACTCATCACTCCTTCCCTCAATATATGCTCCGTGGATATTGCAGCGTCAGCTGCTCCTGAGGATCTGATCATGTCAATTCTATGTGACCTCTGTTGGAAAGATCATATATTTGAAGTATTGAAAGAAGCGGGCAAGTGTTTCGTCTTTCTAAAACGGTGTAAGACACTCCTCACTTTTGCATAAGATAGAATACAAATCGCACAGTTTTCACGTTCTTTAATATCCTCTTTAAAGCTTCTGGTCCGAGTAACGTGTGATATATTTTCTATGGTACGAAAACATTTCATGCTCCACTGAGAACCAAAGAAATGTGTAAGTCTGATTTATAGGTATTACAATGGTAAGTGTTCTAGAGAAATACATGTACTGATTCCATCCGATCGTCTGTTATCTCGTTATACTCGGGAATAGCACCAAGCTTACCCCTTCGTAGATTGACACCACCCATGTTTAAGTCCTTTACTATGATGTCTTCGACGGTACGATAAAGAATCATAAATTTTGTAGCATTTTTGAATTCGGTAAGTAATCAAACCGTGCAGGATAACCCAAAACAGAATAAATTAGTAAAACTTTTCTGATACTGAAAATAATTATTGGAGCTGTCCTATTCTATCACAATGGCGTCATTTTAAACAAGATTGCGCTTCTACTAGCAATGCCAGAACACATGAGCAATAGTTACAGCATTCTCCAGCAAGGAAACGTGTCCAACGAGAGAAGATAAAGTTCTGATGTTAATACAGAAAGAGTCTCGGGATTTTAGGCAACCTTTCAGATCAAGGACATCATCTACATAGGAATTAGTGTTATCAGCATGAATAGTGATTTGATTATTATGGAGATATGCCGATGTCGATGAAATCAGTACGCAATTAAAAAGCTGGGTTATTTCTCGATTGTAGCCGCGGTAGCTCAGTGGTTAGTGCGTTGGACTGCGAGCCGAGAGGTCTCCGGTTCAAGCCTGGACTGGGGCTAATAACATCTTTTCATAGAAACATTTTTCTATACCGCGCTACCTCTCGGCAGTAAATGGCAAACCTACGAGAGTAAAACAATGCCTATGAAAAGCTCTCACCCGCCGTTCGGATTCGGCAATAAACTGTAGGTCCCACCACTTTGAGTACAAATATGACACGCACAGCTCATAATGGTGAGAGAGCTCGGCCTAAGTTCTTATATGACTGTAGCGCCAAACTATTATTATTATTTCTCGATTAACAAAAAAAGGGCTCTACAAAAACTCAACGTTCTAGTTCTGCCTAGCCTCGAGAAACTAGCTCTACGAACTTTCGAGGGAAATATTATTCGGAAAGTGTATGGCGCGATATGAATTGGTAACGATTGCAGAATCAGATGAGACGATAAGCTGTATAAGCTCTAAAACGATATTGACGTATTCAAGAGCTTCAAAACCAACGCCTCTGACGCGTAGACATGTTTATCGTGAAAAACGTAATAGTATTCTCAGCAATTAAATCTCCGAATTGCGGAAAAAACCTGTCAGAACACCTGTCGACACAGCCTTCATTTTATGTCGTTTACTATGATGTCTTCAACAGTTCGATAAGGAATCACCTATTTGCCACCTTTTCTGAGTTCGGATACCTGTGTAACTTATTAGCTTTTGCAGGATGCTAATAATCTGATAATGAAGATGATTATTTTGGCTGTAAGAGTGTGTTGCTACGCGCGATGCCGAAACACATCAGTAATCAGTACAGCATTCTCCAGCTTAGAAAAGGAATCGTGACCAACGAGAGAGTATTTATAAAGAACCTGATGTTAACAAAAAAAAGTGTCTCGAGGTCTTAACAAACCTGTACCTAGAAACCATTGTTATCAGCATGAATAGAGGATTTGTTGAAGCTTTATTCTTTCCAACATATTCTTGAACAAAAAAAAACCCTCTACGAAACACTTATAATTTTAGTCCTTCTGCGTGGCGCAGACGCATGGACACTAGTCAACCCTGAGAAACGAGCTTTGAAGGGAATTATTCTTCGGAAAGTGCAGAATCAGATAGGACAATTAGCTGTATGAGCTCTAAAACGATATTGACATATTCAGGCACTTCAAAACCCAACGACTCCGAGGCACGGACATGTTGATCGTGAAAAACTTTATTCTATTCTCTACCAGTGGTCTGCAATCGAATCTCCGAATTCCGGAAAAGCCTGTCAGATCACGGCTTCAATGTGCTGTAATGCAGGGTTGTTATGGACAACTTAATCAAGATAACAATTTCGCAATTTGTCTGTCAGTTTTTTGGGACCTCATGATAAAAGCAAGCATACTTTAATAACTTATCAATTTTCAGTCAATTTTTAATATAAAACAAAGGAATCGCTTGAAAAAAATGACACAAAATTTTCAGTTCAGAAAACAGACAATTCTAAATTTTTTTCTTCAAGTTTTTTTCAATTTTCTAACAATTTTTTAAAAATTTTCACCAAAATGTTTCCATCACATGTAAGTTAAACTGCATTCAATGTTACATTCGATATTTAAAATTACTTTACATTATTTTTACAGCTTTTTAGCAAACATTCATTTTCATTTACAAATCAAAATTCAATTTCATCACTAAACTCTGAAAGTTCGGTAAGTCTTGGAGCTTATGCATGCTGCCCTAATCTGTTTGGCTTAATTAGTATTTCTTAATATATTAGAATTGCTTTGGATTCAAGACAAATATGGAGTTGTATCCACGACGACGACGCACCGAATTCTACCACGAACCACAACCGATGGAGGAGTTTCAGAGTCGTGCCTTCGAGCATCCGCAGGACAAGTTGGAGAAGGTGCAGAGCGAAGCGTTTAGCTTGTTGGACATACAAGAGCAGACGCCGAAGAAACGAATTAATCCGCCCACTAATTCGGATATGCGCATGTTTAGAGACAGCTACTTCTCCTAGCAGGAACAACTTTGGTGGACCTACTAGTAAAGGTGAACTTCAACGAATAGGTTTTGTAATTTGGTAAAAATTCATTTTTGGCTTAAATTTCACAAGTGACTTTGGAATCGTAAGCAAAATTTTTTATATATATTTTGTACCAAAATTTTTATTTTTTGAGTAGTATTTTTTTTTTGTATCAAAATTGTTGTATAGCGCTAAATTTTTGTAGCAAAATTGTTTATCCCAAATTTCTGTGTAAAAAAATTGCAAAATATTTTTTTTTTACAAATTTATTTAAAATAAAAAAAAAATTAACAAACATTTTCAGCTAGTTTCAAAGATTTCATAAACTATAAAAACTATAAATAATTTTATAGCGTTAGAAAGAACAATTTTCAAGTAATATTTCAACTTTTTAACTACGTGTTTTTTCAACACATTACATTTTACTACATTTTCAACAAATTCATTTTGTTAAAATTTTTGAATATTTAACAGATCAAAATTTTTGTTATAATGAAGCCGGACTTTCAGATTCGCGGCAGTTTAGTTAAGAATTATGAAATATCAATAAATGTCGAATTTAGACATCGCCGCCAAGCATGTGTAGATCATAGAGAACCTGCCAAATAGAATAATTAAAGTAATTTAGTTGATTGTATAAAATAATTGAATGTTTTAAACAGGGATTGAAATGGTAATTGAAACTGATATCCGTTTAAAACCGTTTCTTTTTTTAGCTGAAACCGTAACCAATGTAAAAAATTAGGTTGTAAAATGATTCGTGATTGTGCTGAATAATTTAAAAAGTAGTTTTTTTATTCCATGTCAAAAACCCTTTGGAATATAGGGTTCCTGTTCCATTTTTTAAATAGCGGTTCTGATTTCGGTTTCACGTTTTCGTTTTTTTAATAACGGTTACGATTTAGGTTCGAAGAATTGAAACGGTTCCAGTTCTGGCTCTTTGATTCTGACTTAAACTCTTTGGAATATCTGTTCTGGTTTTAAGTTATTTAAAATATTGGTTCGAACCAAAAAATATAGAGTTCGAATCCATAATTTTTTTTTAATAAAGGTTCTTATTTCGGTTCCAAAAATCGAAACGGTTCCAGTTATTTGCGGTCCCCGGTTTAATAAACAACATCTTCTTGTTATAAAACTTAAAACCAAAACGAGAATGAAGTCCAAAATCGAATGCTTTCAATCTCGATATTTGAAAGAAAAAGCAACTTTCAAATACAAATTGCCCAATTACCTCCAAAACGGTTGCAATGCTCCAGGCCTGTGTTCGACACGAATCCGAACAGTAAGAACCACTTTCGTTGGTAAGCTCCGCCAAACCGCGCCAGTGCGACGTTTGCATCTCCTGCAAATGTGCTCTCAAAATAGCCCTGTAAAAAAGTAACACATTTCAAATATGTTACGAACAAACTCTCTTTATCTATTTACCATGTTTCTGCAATAGTTTCCGGCAAAAATCCGCACTTCTTGGCGAATGTCAGACGCGCGCGCAAATAAAAGCCTATGGGCCACACCCACTCGGGACCCTGATGATAATTTGCCCCATGCGCCACAGTACAATCTGTCGAATCGTTGCTATTGTCATAGTTGCCGCGATAATTCCAATCGTCCGGATCGAGTGTCTTCATGCCAAGTGGACCCAGAAGCGATTTGCGCGCCTGTTCCAAAGCCGCCCATGCATTTTGCGGATTAAAAAGTTCCGGCGCCACAACCATCGCAATGGGGAAATTGCAGCGCAACTGATAATCAGTCCAGCCTTGCGAGGCACCAAAACTGTCTTTGTAAATATTCTTCTTGTTGGCCAGCGGCGCCTTCTCGGTGGGAGTGACAAAGAAGAACCTCTCAAAGTTGTCACGTATGCGATCAGCCCATTCTTTGTAGGTCCAAACGGTAGTTTGTCCTGAAAACAAAGTATTACCTTAATGCTTGCAGATTTCTTATGTACCAACTACGTACCATTAGTTCCTCTGCGTTCCACTGAAGTGTATGGTATTGCGCGTTTTTCGCCCAGCGATTGCATAAAACGCAAGACCGCCATTTGCAGACCCACCAACTCGACGGCAGAGCCATCACGTGGAGTCGACGGACGTCCACGATTGCCCGCCTTGTCTGACGAGCCCATCTTATCCATCCATGTGCCGCAATTTGCAGCATTGCCGCCAAAAACAAAACCAGTCTCCGGATGCACACCGATCTGATTATTGAAACCCTTGTCCGTCATGTGCGCATCGATTTCATGACCTGCATTGCGTTCGCGATACTGCAGTCCCTGGAAGTGCACCACCAGCGCCTCCTGCATTACATCGTACAGCGTCTGATCGAAAACGCCCTCCTCTGTGCGCTCGTAATCGTCGTACGGAAAAATGCGCGATACTTTGTCGTCCAGAATACACAGCCCATTGGGTGCTTCCGTTACGTACTCCTTGATGCTGTGCAACCACCACCAGACTGCATCGCGGCAGTTGAAACGTGGTTTGGTGCCATTGTCCAGCAGGTTCGGTATCAAGCCATGCCGCATGCATTGACCAAAGCCAAGTATGATGTAACGCGCCTCATTGAAGCGTCCGGTCAGCAACATAAGACCACGCAGTGCGATGAAGGTATCCCGGCCCCAACAACGCATGTAGCCGGTGGAGAAGTGAGGCAGTCCAGCGGACAGTGTTACGCATTGTTTGGGTGGTTTGGGGTCTACAAGTCCAGGACTCAATGCTGGCAAATTGGCCGATGGGCAGACGGCCAGAAATTGTAAGGTTGCCAGCGCTAGTGACTGTGGGAAATTGTGCCCGTTACTGATGAAACTGCAGGATAAAATATAGTTAGAATTGCAGCAGTCAACTGTAAAAATGTGCTTACGCTGGCATCAGTTCGTAGACATGACTCACGAGCACATTGTAGACACCGCTTAAAATGGCATCAAAGTAACAGGGTATCAAATAGCGCGGTATCGCTTTTAGAGATACAAAGGCGGTCTTCAACCAGCCCGAAAGAGCATTCGTTCCCTGATGATGTGACAAACGGTCCGCAATATAATCTGTAGAATGCAATGAAAGTTTAAACGTTTGAATTGAAAATACGCAAGTAAATATAGTAACAAACCAATCATCCAATCGCCTTGACGCAGATTATTGCACAATGGATGTCCCAAATCATGGCGTGGTGAAATCTCCGTTAGAATTGAAATGAAACCCTGTAGTCCACAATATACAACGGCACCATGATTAGGTATATCAAAGGCAGCGCCACCAAAACCTGCTTCACGTTCTTCCTGATCGCACACGAAGAGTGCACGATTTAGATCGACCAAATCCATTTTCGACACAATGTCACGCAATTCGGTGTAAGCTTCTCCAGACTCACGTTGCAAGGACTGTGTGATTTTTTGCAAATAATCGCCGTATGGACGTAGGGCCTCGTGCAAAGATACTCTAGAGAAGATTTAAATTTATAAAAGACTGAGCAGAAATAAGTTATGTTGTTTAAACTAAAAAATACTATCGATTAAGGGCCCTATTATGACTGGCGAGGCGAACGAACGATTAAGCTTCACAGCTTCCATTCGCCAGATGAATGAAGTTCAGGCGAATGATTTTTACGTTCGCTTTAGTTTACTTTTGGGAATGAAGTCTGGCGAATGGAATCTGTGATAGCTTTTAGCGTTCTCTTCGCCAAGTTCATTCACTTCGCCAGTCATGATAGGGCCCTAAATTCCATTTTATGGTTCTGTATTCTTATGTTTCGAGACGTGATTAAAAGCGAAGAAACATCTCGTTAAACAGATTTGAATGTTCAACGACTATGAAAAAAACTTCAGCTCTAATTACCTTACAGCCACAATTGAACCAGGACGCAAATTTGTAAAATCCAATTGCGTAATGTTGCCATCAGTACTGGCAACGCCATTAAAAATCTGCGACTTATTCAAGGGAATATGCTCACGCAAGTTTAATTGGAATTGTGTAAAGCCGTTGATTACTACGTCATCCTTCTTGAATGGAGCTGGGCGATCGAAGGGCTTGTCGCTCTTCATGGTCAAATCGGCCTCAAGTATGATTTCATTCAAGGACCCCTCGAATCGCAACGAACGCACTCCAGTCGGCCCCGCATTCGGATCGGGATATCCGAAGGCTGTGTGAGCAACCAGAATAACGCTCTCATGTGTCTTGTTCGAGTGACGCGTAACGGCGACGATATTGGGATCCATTTGATCGACGTACAATTGTGAGAAACCCTCCTCTGCAAGCTGACCATGCAGAAGATTAAGAGCGCGTTTGGCGGCTATTATACCGGAATTAAAATCTACGCCTTTGCCCCATTCCTGGTATTGGCGTTCTTCGTCCACGACATGAATCTGAATCAAAAATAAACCATTTGTATAACTTCATTATAGTTCTAAGAGCAAATGCCACTTACATGATGCGGCACCAGTTCATCGTAACCGCGATTACTGCCAGTGGCGCAACAGGCCATTGACACCAACGCTGCCGTGGGCAGCAAATCGTAGACTGAACGTTTCTCAACCGGAGATGGATTGTCGTGCGTCTGATCCATAAAGAGAGCGTGCGCTATGTTCGTGGCCAGATCACGCTTTGGATTCTCGTAGAAACCACCAACCGGTGCACCACCATAACGATATACCAAACGTCCCTCCTCATGCGAGTCCCAAGCCGACAGAGCTTCGCGAATGAGCGACGTGATGCCCAGTCGATTGACGAACACATTGTCCGTGTCATCAGAGTTCGTAAAGAGCTCGGCTACGACATATAACTCAGGATTTATTTTACGTGCTGCATCTAGCAAATACTCCGCCACATGCAACGGCGTCGAATGACAATTGTCCAAACGCACGCCGTCGAATATCTTAGCCGTGATCTCAACATACTTGGTCATGTGCTCCCACAGATAGGGACTGTCCTCCGGACGCTGCCCATAGCGCAACTTGACGCTGTCACCCCATGAGATAAGCTCACGCTTGAGATAAACATTGGCACGTCCGGGCTGCTCTTCGGCGAAATCCTTCAATGGATCGCTGGAGCCCATAACCCAACCGTTATGTGCCATATAGAATTTGCCCATGTCGTTATACATGCCCTGTTCCACATCCGCCAAGGTGCGTCCAATGGCAACGACGTGCGTAAAATATTGCATAAACACCGGATGCTTCTCGGACACGACGCGAACCTTGGGACCATCGTCCTGTACGCGTTCATAGCGAACGCCCGCCAGACAATTACCCACTGCATAGCCTAAATAGTCCTGAATTTCGCTGCGCACCTGTTCATTCAAATACTCCAGATGACGACGAAGCGTATCGGCGCACTTGCGGAACCGCGACTCCTCGTCAAAGCAATCGCCATGGAACGCATTAAAAATGTTTAGCGCCAGATCGAGATCAATTGTGGCGCCGAGACGACGATACTCCGGATCCGGAATCAAGCGAATCTCTTGGAAGCGCGACTCCTTCGCCACATTCTTGGGAGGTGAACGTTTGCGCACCTCCGACATGAATTCGGTCATGTACTTCATGACGTCGCACTGATAAAGCTCGTGTATTTTCACTTTAGGCAGATAGACATTGTGCAGCTGATAGTTGAGCGCCTCCAGATGGCAATCGTTATCAATGATCGCTGGCACACCCACATGCTCCAGCAGACCCTCTGCAATGTCGGCGCCACATTGCAACAGCAGTGCGTCCAGCAGAAAAGCCGGTCGTAGATAAGGTGCCGTAGCGCACGAGTACGTAGCATCTGGATGTTCACGCAACCAGTCCGACTCGTTGGCTGTGTGATTGAGCACAATGTCGCAGATGGAGGCGATCTAAATGCGAAACATAGAGTATCAAATGTAATCAAATGTAATGAATACTTCAACTTACACCCCATTCTTGACGACACTTCTTCACGATCTTATCTACGTCGTCGAACTCCACTTTGGCGCCCTTCGTCACGGCAAACTGCGGATTCACGCTCAACTGATTGCGCAATGAGTAGGCAGAACGTGAGCCGCCCAATTCCTGAATGGGCGTATAATGTATAACATTATAACCGGACTCCTTGGTGACACGCAATTTGGACTCCCACGTATTAATGGGGCCCAATAGCTTTGTGAGTACTGTCTGACAGCGTACCGAATCCAGCGGTATAACTTTCTGTGCGCCCACCGGACCCACATGCAGTATTGGTTCCACTTGAACATATAGAGCGCCATTTGGCTCCTCGGAAGGACTAAGAAAAATATGCTAAAATTTGAATACCATGCAATTAGCTATGTTAGTAATAAAGTACCTGTCCTTGTAACGGAACCAGAAACGATATGTGCCCGACTTGGTTAACACAATTTCGCTATAGATATCCGTATCCATAACATGGGCATGATTGAATGTCTCTGAAGTTATCTGTTTGCCATCTTTCTGATGCCAATCGATAATACGATACTTGGTGCGTACAAATTGTTGACCTTAACAGATTACGTAAACATTTAGTATTCTAAAATTAAAACATGTTCATGATCAAACCTTCTGCCGGATAGTTTGTATGCAATATCAGTTCCTTGCCCAACAATGAAGCATCTGGATGTACGCGTAATTTGGAGCCTCGCTTGAGACGATACAATGTATTCTCTGCATTCGTACCCTCACAGATGGGTATACTGAGGGTTTCGTACTCGTTGCCCATTATTGAATCCTGTACGTGTTCCTGTACCTTTATTTAAATATAGTATATCGATTAAATGCTAATTTACATTTGGTCACTTATTGGTGTGTTTTGTTTTTTAACAAGGACATAAGTTAAAACAATTAACATTTAAATTTACAGATATTTTGACAGAGTACAACAGTCTTTTATATGTGTGATTGTTGGAAATATGCCGATTGTTGACCCAAAATAATTACAGAAATACGAGAAATTGTATGCTCGATATTTCCTTTAAATTGGTTAAAGATTTTAAACAGTTTAATGCACAGTTTGTCTATTTTCTGCTCGTCCCTACACTCAGAAAAAACATGCCATAAAATGAATAGTTTTTACTATTAAAATTAGTCAATAGGATATTTGTCCGATAAACTATTAACTCAATCGGGGAATCTTATTAAATACTACAAAATACAATAACATTTATTTGAGTTTATATAAACATATTTATTATTTGTATACTATTAAATCAATAACTGTCCTATTGACAAATTTTAATGGAATTTTTTTTTCTGAGTATAATATATGTTGGTGAAAATGCCTTTTAAATATCACAAAATTAAATAATCTTTTTATTACTTTTGGTATACGTTGGAAGTCTTTCCAATATATTCTAGAAATTTTTCAGAAATTTGATCATGTAAAATAATACAAAAAAATTTCATTATAATAATACAATAGAATACATGCTGTTTTTTTACTTTTTGATTTTAAATAAATCTGCTTTTTTTTAGATATATAATAAAATTACAAGAAAGCTGATTTTAATTTTAAAGTCGACTTAAAATTCTATTGTTAAAATTAAATATGTGCCATTATTTTTTTTCTATACTATTTTCTATACTATGCAATGTTCACGGTGTGAACCTGCAGACAAGATGATGCAGTGTATTTCCGACTACAAATGCCCAACCAAATTCGTACCTCTCCGTATGTCAGAGGAGCGGGACAAAAATCCCTATAAATGGTTCGGATGTTTCAGGTGTATATCCGTAAATCATGGTCTATTATACGTTTGCGTGGGTTGTCATAGTGTTTTCGGTTTGGTGTCTGTCTTAGCAAAACCCCCTTTTTGGAGGTCCAAAATCCCTGTTTCATTTTCCCCGATGATACCTCCTGGTTAATACCCGACTAGGCATTATGTAGGATATGCTATGATAAACTATTGAACACTACACCATCCACAATAAATACAAATATAATTAATTTCATTTCGAATTCCCCTTAATTTCAATGCGTATTCAAAGTGATAAAATTTATATGAACATCGGATTTTTTGCGTTTTCAATAATAAAATATTTTATTCCGAATCCGTTCACTTTGCTACCGGCGTTTTGAATAATTCAAATATGAGAACATTTTGATATATTCCCGCCGCAACACATCCGCCGGATTCCATAATCAGCATGGATATTACCCTATATATTTAAGCTAATATCCTATTTCGGAGGATATGGATGTATTGACCGCGTAAATATCTTACAAATCCTTAACATATCATCTAAACATCTTGTCTAGAAATATCATAAAGGCAGTGGTACAAGCTATATTTCCTCAGTACAGATTGAATTCAAATTTCGTCCTTTAAGGCTTCATATATGGATAGAAAAAAATCTTAGAAAAGTTTGTTTTCCGTTCATGAAAAATTCTTTTTAGTAGCTCCTATGGCTTCTATGATATTGTATATCCATTGATAAAATGTGTAGTCATCCTTCGTTAACCGATTTCATTGCTTTCACATAGATTTCATATCCTTTTTCATTCAAATTGAGTCGTTTCTTTGTGAGTTAGGATGGACGACGGATGGACATGACGAAATTCACTCATAAAATTACGCTTAAGAGGAATATATATACCTCTCCATACCTGCAACGCTTATTTATAGTCATTATAACCTTTTAAGCAAAAATTTTATGATGATAGATACTATTGCATTCATAAAAAATCATACATGTAGATAGACAAAGTATTAATATGAATATATAATAGTAATAGAAATAATCTAAACTGATGCAGCGGTGATCAGTGAAGATTTCTGCATCAAACACTCATTTTCGTCAAAATTGTAGATAGGCAGTATTGAATATATGCCCTCGATATTGATTAAATTGATTTTGTTTATGAAACAAACGTACTTTGTACTATCAATTATAAATATTTGTAATTCAAACAAATAAATTTTATTTACCCGTATTTTAACAAATAGTTTAGCCTAGATTTTTGTTAATAGCACCATGGGAATTTTGTGTGAAAACACAGATCTTTTTGATTTTAGTATGAAGTAAATGAAAAATATTGTAGGTATATTTTGTTCATTTAATAAAGTACTTTTGTGTCATTAACACAATAAATTTATGTTGTTGGACGAACAAATTTACTTTGTTCTATAAATAAATTTAATTTGTTCAATAAACAAATTTATTATGTTTGGAAAATATATTTTTTAGTACCTCCCTGTGCCTTTATAATAAGGAGAAAACATTTTGTGTCAATTGTACACAAATGAAAATTTGTAAGACATACAAGTATTTGTAAATATAACAAGTAATGGAAAATGACTGGTACGGATAACAAAATGTTTGTGAGAAGAACAAAAAGTTAAAAAATCCTTGTTTAATAAACAAAAACATTCTTAATACAACAATGTGACATTAACAAATATGTATTTGCTAATAACATCACAGGATGCAAAACTTTAACATCACTCATTCCCAAACAGACTATGTAATTCCCTTTATTGACTTTGGAAAAGAAATAAAAACCACCATCCCCACGAGCGTCGGTAGCTCGTCTGGTTAGTGCGTTGGACTACGAGCGAAATTAGAGCAGAATGCTTGATATTTCAAGCAGAAATATATGCAGTATCAGAGGCAGCTAGCTTGATCAAGATGAGGGCAATACCAAAAACCGATATTACGATCTTCATCGACAGCCAAGCAACCATCAACGCCTTGCAGAATAGGAATATTAGATCGGAGGTAGTCAGCAGTTGTCGCAGAGAACTCAAGGTTTTCGATGAACAACGCTGTTTAAAACTGTGCTGGACATACCAATATTCCAGGAAATGAAAAAGCCGACGAACTGGCAAAGTTAGGAGTAGTAAAACAAACGGTAGAAACAGATAACACTGTAAAACCTCCTTTGGCAGACTTCGAAATACGTATAACAAACAGACTCGAAGAACAAATGATAAAAAGATGGCACGACTCATGCCTCGCCACAAAAAAAATATGGAACGACATAAAAAAGGGATACAGCAAGAGCTCAAAAAGACAGAACTTAGATTACTAGTAGGAAATATCACAGGACATAACACCTTACTATCACATCTTATAAAAGTGGGTTTTAGAGGGGACGACCTGTCTAGGTGGTGCGGTGACCGAGGAAAACAGCTATCACTTCCTTTGCCAATGTCCTGCACTATCGATCAAACGTAACAAAATTCTAGGCTCTTTTTTCTTCCAGGAAATAGACAACATCAAGAACAAACATCCGCTAAAAATAATGAAATTCATCCGCGCATCTGGATGGACGAAAATGGAAACACGTCCATAGGACACCATATAGAGGGAACACAATGGATCAACTCTGGTCTAAGTGGTCGACAACACAACGATTGCCGACAGCTCAAAACCTAACCTAACATCACAGGAATTATTACTGAGTCGTAGGCTCGATTCGTTGGTGTTATGGATTACGAGCGGAAATGTTCTGTGTTCGATCCCAGCGACTGTCAACTGTGAATTTATAGAAAAACATTTTTCTATCCGACGCGTTCTCTCGACAGACAATGGAAAAGCTTTGAGACTGCCCATTAAAAGCTTTCACCCCGCCGTTCGAACTTGTAATTAAACGGTAGAATTCAGATCAGTACAAATCTGTGGTAATATGAAATAAAAGCATAAGTCTATTTTCTTAATTTTTCAGGAGAGCATTTTAAAGCTTTACAACTGATTCCGAAAATTATTTTTAAAAATATTTTAAAAAATGATATAATCAAATTTATGAAAAACTTAAATAAAATAAATGTCTGCAAAATGTTTTGTTAGAGTTTTTCAAAAATAAAAATAAATATTTAATAACAAGTAGAATTGCTTTTAGGTTTTTTGCTTGTATCTTTTTAACGATAAGAAGGATCAGTATCAAAAATTGACACAAAATGAATTCGCCATTCCACACCAAATCGACCAAAATAAGTCAAATTTGAGATTTTACCTTTTTGATTTCAATAAAATTTGGGCAACTGATAAAGGGTATCCAGATATTTTTTTATTTTTTTCGCCCACTACTTCCAGAGATACAGTGGCTCAAAGTTACATGAAATGGGCCAAAAGTCACTTTTGTATGGTTGTTCATATTTCAATATCTCTTAAACTAGAAATGCTAAAAACTTCATTGATGGCTCGTTTTAAAGCTAATAGAACAGGCTTTAAGAAAAATTAAAATGTATCTTCTAAACATGAAAATGTGGTCCGTGGTCATTATTCTTGCACTTCAAAATTGATGTCTTTAAAAAGAACCCTTTTTTAAATTCTGAAAAAAAATCCTAAGTTTTCGCCAATTTATAATAAATGTTCATGCAAAATTTCAAGATTGTATTTTGACGGCATCATATTTTAAAAAATAATTACCTAAATTTTTTATTTATTTTTTGTACAGAAATTTTTTTTTTTTTTTACAGTAAAAGTTGTAATAATTCCTGAATATATCTGATTTCTAAAAATAAGTCAGTGTTATCATATTCAATCTAGTTTTTGAGATATTGATTTTGGCATATAGTTTTTACGATTTTCGAAAAATGGTATATATCTCAATAACTAGAGTCAATTTGATGAAATTGACGCCATTTTCGAAATCAGAGTTACAAAATCATTGAAAAATTATTGCAAATTTTACTTTTGAAAAAAAAAATTTTTTTTTTCAATAGAAAAAATATGTAAAAATTTAAAAAAATAATTTTTAAAATATGACGCCATCAAAATACCATCTTGGAATTGGGCATGAACATTTATATTAAATCAACCAAAATATGTGATTTTTTTCAGCATTTTAAAAAGGGTCCTTTTTAAGGACATCCATTTTGAAGTGCATGGGTTATTACCACGGGCCACATGTTCAAGTTTAGAAGTTACAACTTAATTGGTATTTTAGGTTGTTATATTAACGAGCCATCAACGGAATTTCTGGTATTTCAACTTTAAGAGATATTGAAATATGAACAACCATATAAAAGTGATTTTTGGCCATTTTTTGTAAATTTGAAACACTGTATCTCTGGAAGTAGTGGCCGAAAAAATAAAACAAAAATTGTTCAATGTATCTTGATACCCTTTAGCAGTTGTGCAAATTTCATTGAAATCGAAGAAGAGAGTTCCAACCGCTGGTCGATTTGGTGTGGAATGGCCCATATCAGGATTACGATGGTATTAATAACTCAATTTGAACATTTCTCGAGTTATGCTGTTTATTCATATTGCCACAGAAATATATCATGCACAGCTCAAATGTTGTGAGAGCACGGACTAAGTTCTTCAGGACTGTAGCTCCAAACTATTATAAGATGTTTTGATTGAGAAGCCTATATTTCACAATTTTTTAAATAATGTTTCTCTGCGCTATTCTCCACACAATACATTAAGAAAAATACTTGATTTAAACTTGCAAACTACATTTATTCAAGTACAAATGCTTATGGGATATTTTATTTCATAACTTTTTTAAAATCAGTTTAAATCAACGTTATTGAGGCCACATCGAAACCGACATGGAAAACGCATAAATGATTTCTATGTCGGTTTGGACTCTGTAGTATTTTAGTTTTATCATAATACCAATTAACATTAACAGTTTATAATGACACGTTTAATGTGTTTTCTGTGCCTTTTACGATTCCGTGCAATGTTTAAGTAACGTTTTTTATTCAATGGGACAGTTATTGGTTTAATAGTATACAAAAAATAAACTCAAAAATAATTTAATAGTATTTTGTAGTATTTAATGTTATTAATTGATTAATACATCAATTTATTCTATTGAATTATTTTAATAGTAAAAATTGTATGGTATTTTCTCTGAGTGTACTTATAAACCAATATTGGTATATAAGAATAGTATTAAATGACGATATAGAAATTAATTAAATAATTGTTTCGCTTTATTTCGTATTTTGTGCCGTCTCGGCACAATTGTAAAGATCCATATTTTCTATTCTTTTTCAGAACAATTATATCATAATTTTGCAGACACTTTACTACTTCACAGAAATAAAATGATACCTTGGACATTTTGGCAAATGTTTTATTTAATAAATCTGTTCACGATAAACCAATAAAGATCACTTCGTTTCACTGCCGTTCTTGTCACCGGACAAAAAACTATTTATGTTATCTCTTTTTAAAAACTTTACACGTTTCTGTGCCACCTTCTCCAGCACTGCATTGTATGTTGGCATTGTAAAATCCTTCAATACGATTTCAATGTCAAATGCTTGAGCGACAATCGGTATTGTGTCATAATCGATAGCAACATTTTTGAACTCCATGCCCCCCGTACTCTTACCGCGTTTGCACTGCTCGTATCACGACTCATGTTGCTGTTTTCGTGAGTTGATTTGGTGGCGCCTGCTGAGGACGATTCAACAGCTGACGATGCATTGCCAGCAAAACAGGTGATAGTCATAATAGCGACTGAATATAACGGCTACCAAATATCAATAAATTAGTTATTACACTAGACTATAATGTGCGATGCAAAGCAAGATTCTACTCAGACTGTATCAGCGTCGATGTTGTGGAAACAATTTGTAGGTTCGCATTATCAGTAGTTAATGTAAAAACTATTTTTGTAGTTTTCGTTTTTGAAATTTGTTATTATTTTGTTGTTTGATATTTAATTTATTTGTATTGATTTGGATTTGTGCACACAATTAGTAGAGGCTTTCATTAGCAGCATGCAACACAATTAAAACTCGTAACACTTTGATGCATTTTCACAATTAGTTTTTTTTTTTATTTTTTTTTAATTACGATCACGACACAATCTTCAAAATATTTTGGTACATTTTCTGTGTTATATATATATTTTGTTTTTTTTTTTTTGGTTTATATCACAACATACCTGTGCATCGTGTTTTTGATGTGGTTTTTTTTCTGGATTTTTTTCTAATTTTTTTTCTGTTTTCGTTTCTGGTTTTTTTTCGGGTTTTTGATCTAGTTTTTGATCTGGTTTTTTTTCTGGTTCTTGTTCTGGCCATAAATAGCTTGATACCTGTGCACCCATCGTTTCGTGATTCGTCTCAACACTGCTGCTATTGCCGCTCTCAGAGTTCAATTCGAAATCTGAATCCGTCTTATTACTGTTCGTTTCGGGTGGCTCTTGCTCCTGCTGCCCTTTTGGTTCTTTGTTTTCGTTACGGCTGTCATCGTCATTGTCATTGCTGACTTCGTTGGCTGTCAAACGGTCAAACGAACGCACATAGAAATCGATCATCCAACGCACGACATAAAAACTTAAAAGCATCCGCAAAAACATCTTCAGATTGTGTTTGATGACGGCGTAGTACCGACTAATGGTCTCTTCGTACATTTTCGAAAAATTCGCGTTCGTATGCGAAACAATATTTTTTTGTTCGAATTTTTAATTGTTTGAAATGGTTTTATCAATTATATATTATCAGCTGCAATTATTAATTAAATGTTTTTTTTTGGTTTTGGTGATCTCAGGCAGTCGATTAGTTTGTGTTGTTCAGGGCACGCTTATACTGAATGTTTTAATATTTTGTTTAGTACGCGATCACACTTGTTTTGGGTGCATTCGGGTTTAATTTATAATATAAAAAATATTATGCAATATATTTTTGTAGTAATTGCTTTAATATGATAAGTGAATCGAAATTTTGCAATAGAACTGGTGTTGCTCGAGTACAGGGTGTGGTCATGTGGTACAGTGCATTGTTTTTGAAAATTTATCCCGACAGGGTATTAGAGGAATTAATTCTCAAACGCAAGAAGAAATGAAGAAAAGATCGCTAACGTCGCACAGTGTGCCCAAACACTCTGAAATCGGGTGAAATTCAGTATTTTCGACACCAATCAAACGATTTTAAAAATTTAAAGTGTTGTACAGAACATAAGTTTAAAAATTGGAGTTTGTATCTTTAATGGTTATGGAGATAAAAATCAGTAAAATTGAGATTTTTTCATGAACATTTTTTCACAATTTTTAAAAAATCCAAAAGTTATCCGATTTTTAAAATTATTTTATTTATGAAAAGCTTACATTGAGATCTAAAGAAAATTTGCTTACATGAGAAAATATCTTCATTAGTTTTAAAGATATAGACTGGAACATGATTTTTTTTTTAATTTTTGAAGACTTTACTTTACATATTTATATATAGATTGTACATTTTGTCATAAAATCAAAATATTTGTATGGGACTTTTATAAACAATTAACACATAAATCATAAACTGAAAACCGTTTTAAAATGTCTCAAGTGGTTTTGTAAATATAAAATTGTAAATTCGAAATTTTTTAAATTTATTTTTGGAAAATGGTCTTTTGTTATTTTCTTTTATAGATAGCATTACTGAGAATCTTTTAAATGATAAAACTTATCCAAAATATATTTAACCAATCTGGCAACACTGGTCAAAGATCAAGTTTTAAAATTTTTTTTTTGACCTTGACCCCCTGCAGAAAAGTTTTCAAAGTCCAAATCAAATTTTTAGTAAGCAGTTTTAAGGACGAGTAATTTCTACGTATTTTTGACCCTACTTATTTTTTTGCCCGGCGAATTATATATGCAGGGCGTCATTTTTTTTCCAAAAATACTCATTTTTAATGGGACTTAAGTATATCAAAACCGTTATATCTCACTTCGCGTCGTTAAGTGTTTGAATTTACTTTTTGCAGACAAACTTTATATTTGATGGGCTTGGGGCTGTAAGTTTATTTGACGTAATAATTTTTAATATGACCTCTACCTATAATCTATATTATTCGTCACAAAATAAAAACATGATAGAACTGTAGTCTCCACAAAACAGAAAAAAGCGTAACGACGATGCTCGAAATAAAAATTCAAAAATACAAGTTCTCTCGTCTTCCTCGAATCTCCCAACCATAAAAACTTTGATGAGGATTTCGAAGTATATTTAAGGGTTCGAAGTTTGCTACGTTCGTAATAAAAACCATACAATTTATAGTTTTTTTTTTACTATTAAAATTAGTCAATAGTATAAATTATTATTCGGTAAGTGTCATATATAATCAAAATAGCTTAAAAATATGTTTGAGTTTAAAAGTCACCAAATACATTTTTAAAATGCTAATTATTCATTTACAAAAATCTTTATAGATCTGTCAATTTTTGATCGATGAGCTCAATATTTGTACCAACTGATAAGAAAATTTGAACCTATCAATTGGTATTTGAACATTAAAAATGAATCAATTACTTTTTGTTAAAAGTTAAATTTTAAAATTTGATGACTTTTAGTTCTACTACGAATTATTTTTCTATACTACTTCATTAAAACCTATTGATCCTATTGACCAATTTTTATGAGTGTACCTACCATGAGCTTCACATGCCAGTATAAAAACAAAACTCATCACTTCCTAAATCAGAAAATCTCACTTTTTAAAAACATCCAAAATTAACAAAAATATAAAACGGAAAAAAGTTAAAAAGAAGAACTTACACAATCCACAAGACCCCAGTGTTTTTTTTGTGGCTCTGTTTTTATCCCACAAAAAAATACTTGAGATGATCGATATCTAGATTTACATAAAAATAATATTTTCGTCCGCAGGTCAGTGGTTAGCCAGGTCAGAGTTTAAGCCAAAAGGTTGCAGGTTCAAGAGTCCGCAACAGCATCATCAAAAATTGAATCATTTTTTTCAATACGCTTATCTCTCGGCAGACAATGTCAAACCGCCGAGAGTAAAAAAACAGTGACAAGAAAATCCTTTATAGGTCCCACCATTTGACTAAAAAATAATAAACACAGCTCAATGTTTGAGAAGGGGTTCGGCCTAGGTTGTTTAGAGCTACTGTTTTTGTTCATGATAGTCTCATAATGTTGAAATTGATTGTATCTTTTTTCATTAAAAAAAAAATGTTGGAGTTACATAAACTATTTATACACATCGATTCAATTGAACACAATCAACACCAATGCTTTCTTAAATGAATAGAAATTAAAATTAATTATGTGACGCCATCAGTGTAGCCTGTTCTTTTCTTATCATCTACGAAAAAATCCATCAATTGACAACAAAATTAATAAAAAAAAAAGCGCGTCGTCCCATTAACATTTTAAGTGCACGCGATGCTAATGACCTTTAGAATTTACCATTTAAATGTTATATTTAAATCCTTTCGTATTGATTTTTTTTCTTGTACACAACAAATGGTATATTTTCACTTTCATCGTGTTCAAGTTGAATGATTCAACGGCAACATGTGCGGAATGTGCTGCCGCATTCTTTGTTCGGTGCCGTATTTTATTTTTCATTAATTTGTCTAAATGCTATTTTTATGAATTGTCTATTTTGAATCAATTGCATAAATTGTATTAATCGAAGAATTTGTGAAATGTTTTATTGATTAAAATTCAAATTTTGTTGAAAATTTTGATATGGTTTATTTAAACAGAGAAGAAAAAACGGTTACAATTGTGATTACAAGATAATTAAACGCCTGTCTGTGAAAAGAAGTTAGGTAATTAAAGGTTTACAAAAAGTTTTTCAGTGTTAGTTTAAACTAGGTTTTAATCAAACGTATACAAAAACCTTCTGATTCGGGGACTTCTTTTCCAGTGCTAGCTTTAAACTTAATTCACAATTTGTTTATTAATCGCGTCTTTATGCTAAACTACGTTTATCATGGTTACCGATTTAATAAATTCGGCAGTAAAAAAATGAAAATTTCTGGAGCTAATTTCATGCCAAAAACAGTATGAGTTTAAACGAAGTTTAACGCCTTAACATAGGTTGATTAAACTATGTTTAATAGACGCTTAAGGTGCACTGAAAAATTCTAGTCTGACTCTAAACTAAGTTTAAACCACTAACCGAGTTCAAGTAGAACTTAAAAACTGTAAATTTGTAGTGAAACATTCAAATCAGAGTTTAAACTAAGTTCAAACCACAAACCAAGTTCAACTAGCACTCAAAAAGTGGCCATAAGAACATCAAAATTAATATCAACTGATAATAAAACATGTTTCTTTCTTATTGCATATCAATATTAAAAATTCATTTGATAATTTTATATATTAAAAGAATTACAAATTTTAATATAAAACCAGTTGGGAAGGTTAGATCACATGGGAAATTTTTAAGTAGGTGTTATTATGATAGTTAGTATTATCAAAATTATAGTCGGTCAAAGCCGACTATAAATACCCTACACATATGTGTGGTTACCATTCAAAGTGGTATATATGTCACCTAGGTGTACGAATCCTGAAAATAACTACAAACTTTCCATCGAGGAAGAATTACCATTCATTTGATACCCATATTTAAAAATGGGTAGGTGTACCGAATTTCGATTTTTGTTTTGGGAACCACAAGTCGTTTCGTGGGAAAACATTCTTTTCATGTATTTGAGCATAATGTCAATATATATTTGACCAAAAAAGTTTACCTAAGCACGTATACAATAAAATTGATCTGTAGATGTGAATTTTATATGAGGTATTTGAACATATAGACCGACCATGCCAATTTTCTTGTTCAGACAGCTTAGATATATAAGTAATCTAAATCTAAAGTTTCATTGCTCTAGCTCTTCTACTTTTTCTGTAATCGTGATTTCAACAGACAGACAGAAGAACAGTCGGACAGACAGACAGACGGCCATCGCTTAATCGACTTAGGAGGTCATGCTGATCTTAGTGTAGGGTATAAAAAGTATTTGGTTAGTTTAACCTAGATGTATTTCATTATTTTTATACTATACACTAAGAGTGAAAGGGTATATTCAGTTTGGTTAGCCGTTTGTAACACCCAGAAGGAAGCATCTCCGGTATGGAAAAGTATATATATTCTTGATCAGCTGACCTCCTGAGTCGATTTACACGATTACAGAAAAACTAAAGGAGCTAGATCAATAAAACGCCTAATTTAGATAACTTATATATCTACGCTGTACTCACAAGAAAATTGGCTTGATCGAACAATTGTGACCTGTGCACCGACCACTTATGTTCAAATACCTCATAACATTTACATCTGCAGATGAATTCACTTTATACGGAATAAAATGTACTTTTTTGATCAAATATATATTGATTTTATGCTCAAATATTTTAAAATAAGGTTTTGCCGTGAACCTACTCGGGGTTCCTAAAAAAATATTGTAATTCGGTACACCTATCGATTTGTGCATATGGGTATCAAATGAAAGGCAATTCTTCATCGATTGCAAGTTTGTAGTTATTTTCAGGATTCGTATACTCTGGTGACCTCTATGCACCAATTTAAATGGTATCCGCACACATTATCGCACATGGGTATTTCCTGGGGTTCCGGACGGGACATTCGTACGCTTAAAACTTGAATATCTCAAAGGAAAATTAATGAATTTACTTGATTTTTTTTAGAATTCTTTACCGTTGATCAAAAGATATAAATAAAATAATGGGCGTTCCGGACGGGACAAAAACGGAAGTAAATATCGAGGTTCAATGGATATTCCAAAAAGTCAACTAATTTTGCGTACAAGTGATTTTTTCTAAATATTTTAAAAAATAGTTGAAATAACATGCTTTCTTTGTATATTTACATTTTGTTTCTTAAATTTATAGTTTTTTCATAATAAATCACAGTAAAATTCCGGACGGGGCCAAAAATTCCGTATTGAAATTATCAGTAGGATTTTTATTATAAAAATACTTTTTTCATGCAATATATGTTTTTGTATTATCTCTGAACATAGCTGAGACAATTTACTTTATGTTTGTATATGTGTACTTTGTTCCGAAAGTTTACAGTTATTTCGTAATAAATCGCAGAATAATTCCGGACGTTCCGTATCGATATTTGCACTACGATTTTTTGCTTAAAATAATTTTGTATATTACAATATTTATAATCATTATTACGAAGTGAAAAGTGATGTATTATTCAAATGTTCAGATTTTTTTAAGTTTTTTTTTTTATTTTTTTGGAAAACATTTTTTTTTTTACATTTTTTATTCTGTAGTTTTACACTTTTGGTACTCAAAGTTCCGGGCGGGACAGATTTCTATTAGCTGTCAAAAATTTTCTAGAATTACTAGTAAAATGATGTTAACATTTTTGAAAATGCCGTGGAAATTCTGCTTTAGAAATAGTGGATTCAACTCTTTAAAAAAAACTTTTCAGTATACTATGTTAATAAATGTATCTTTTGGTTCCGGACGGGACATCGGAAACCCTTATACAAAAAACAAAATTTTTCCGTTATTTTAATTTGTATCATTATTTTAAAGTTTTAGAAATAATTATTAATATTAACAGAAAAAACAGAAAATACTATTTTTTATCCTAATGTTAATTAATTTGGTTACTCAAAATATATGAAAAATTGGTATATTTACATATTTCATAGTAACGTAACTTTATGAGAAATGACGCTTTCTAGAATACGAAAACTGACAACGTTGTTTAAATATTTCCCGTTCTAAATGTCACAAACAGTCATTAATTGATAAGAACGATGCAAATAGAAAAAAACATCTTTGAATGGATTTTGTAAATAAATAAATACTAATATTAATTAGCGCAGATAACCCACTTTTGAAACGAAGAGCCACCAACCTAGGAAACTAAATGCACTGATAACATTTAAAACTGTGAAAAATGCATAAATAATATTTTATTGCTGCTTTAAAAAGACACGTTTGGGCATTAAAGAACTGTTGACATCTTCATTTTATATATAACAATAAAATACTATTTATAAAAGTCATTAATAAAAATGTGTTACGAATTCAAGATTCTCTAAGAAAAATAAATCTTTAAGATACATTGTTCTTTTTCTTTTTCTTCTTGTATCTTCTTATGGCACAACGATGATATTAAATGATAATATTTTTATTATATATTTTTTTTATTCAATATACAATTTGATGCAACACTTTTATTATTTATAATTATTTCAGATAAATAATTTATTATTTTACACAGCTTCACAAATTTACAACTTTACCTCGGAAAATTTCAAACTGATTTGCACGCACCGATAGATATTTTTCGTATTTTTCAAGTGCTCAAGGTGACCTTTACAAAACCAAAACAGCTGATTTCAGTAGCTTTCTTGTTATTCTATGGTCTATTTTGACAGTTTGATAGTTGCACGCCGCTGCCACTACTGCCTGCGCCATGACGTCATACGCGTCGTGCACACATGACACACGAATGTTTATACGATATACAACCACGACCAAGTATAAACAACCCGAACGATAACCCGATAACCGGCAACGCGTCACCAAGCCATCCAACGAACGAAAGTGAAAGTCTTTCATCCAAGCCCCCACCGGGTGGCATTTGGCGACAAGCTGGAGGTATCATCGAAGAGAACCGGAAATACTTCAGAGCTTCTCTCTGTGGAGTGCGCAGGTATCAGTTATTAGAGGTGTACCGAGACCTGGTACCTGGTCTCGATGTACGCATTCATTGTTTACATTTTATATTTTTATTTTGTATGGGTTTTGTTTATGTTTCCGTGCAATGGTGTTGAAGAAGCATTAGTCGGAAAACGTCAAAAGTGGTTGGATTGCTTTTGATTGCACAAAGTTGCCAGCACAACATGAATGAAATTGAGACCTATTTTACAAAAAGTTATATTTTATCGATTATTTTAATTTTAATTAATCGCGATTTTTATTATTACAGCAAATTTTATAAAGACACACACACTTTTTTCAAAATCATCAAAGTTTAGTGGTCGCCCAGAAAACGCTGTGAATTTACTATTTGGAGGATATTCAACTTTTCCCTTGAAGCCACAATATACGTTTTTTAGATCACCAAAAACATAAAATCTCACCTCTTAACATCGATCGATTTTGGAAAAAGGCACGTCTTTTCTGATCGTATGGTGAGTGATCTCGATGTTTTTTTTGTATCACCCTACCCTACAGTTTTGCAATAAGTTGAAAATTAAAGTGTGCTGCAAAATGTATTTAAAAACTAACAATATGTAGTATAACTACATTTTTGAAAACAAAAATTTAAATGTACTAAATTTGACTACATTTATTTTCTTGGAATATTAGTTAGCAGGTTGTTTGATTAATTGATAGATTAATCGACATTTTCGATATTTTTTATTTTTACTACTCAACAAAACAAGATAAAAAGTTTGACATGGACATTCCACACATCAATTGAATATAGTTCGTGGTTGCTAAATTTGACTGCATACTCAGTTTTTTTCTATTACGAAACATTTTAAAGAATATTGCTCTCGAATATTAGTCCTTTTCAGACACTTTTCAGAATTAAAAAAATACAATCCCTTACACAACTAGTTTTCCAATTTTTCTTTCAATTATCAAGACTAATCACAATATACGTACAAATAGTATTGTTCTCATAGGTGTTTAATATATCGAGGGTTTATATTCAATACTGCCTATCTACAATTTTGACGAAAATGAATTTTTGATGCAGAAATCTTCACTGATCACCGCAACATCTATGACATTAATTTGGAACAAAAAAAATAGTTCTATTACTATTTTATTTTCATTTAAATAATTTGTCTATCTACATGAATGATTTTTATACCCTACACTAAGAGTGAAAGGGTATATTCAGTTTGGTACGCCGTTTGTAACACCCATAAGGAAGCATCTCCGGTATGGAAAAGTATATATATTCTTGATCAGCATGACCTCCTGAGTCGATTTAGCGATGTCCGTCTGTCTGTCTGTCTGTCTGTCTGTCTGTCTGTCTGTCCGTCTGTCTGTCTGTTGAAATCCCTACTACTTTTAAAACAGAAGAGCTAGATAAATGAAACTTATAACTTAGATTACTAATATACCTACGCTGTATGTGCGAAAAAATTGGCGAGATCGGTCCATTGTGACATATGATCCGACCACTTATGTTCCAATACCTCATATAAAATGTACACATAAAGATCAATTTTTATGTATACGTGCTTAGGTAAACTTTTTTGGTCAAATATATATTGACATCATGCTCAAATACATGATAATAATGTTTTCAGGCGAAAAGACTTGTGGTTCACAAAAAAAAAATCGAAATTCAGTACACCTACCCATTTGTAAATATGGGTATCAAATGATTGGAAATTCTTCAGCGATTGAATGTTTGTAGTTATTTTCAGGATTCGTATACCCTGGTGACCTATATATCACTTTGAATGGTAACCACACATATGTGTAGGGTATTTATAGTCGGCTTAGACCGACTATAATTTTGATAATCCTAACTATCATAATTACACCTACTTTAAAATTTCCCATGTGATCTAACCTTCCCAACTTGTTTATGAATGCAATAGTGTCTATCTTCACACAATTTTTGCTTAAAGGTTTATAATGACTATAAATAAGCGTTCCAAGTATGGAGTAGTATATATATTCTTCTTAAGCATAATTTTATGAGTCAATTTCGTCCTGTCCATTCGTGGGTCTAGTCCATCCTAACACACAAATAATCGACTCAATTTGTATGAAAAAGGATATAAAATCTATATAAAAACTATGAAATCGGTTAACGAAGGATGACGTCACATTTTCTCAATGGATATACAATACCATAGAAGCCATAGGAGCTACTAAAAAGAATTTTTCGTATACGAAAAACTAACTTTTCAAAGATTTTTTTTTTCTATCATTATATGAAGCCTTAAAGGACGAAATTTTAATGTATTCTGTACTGAGGAAATATAGCTTGTACCATTACCTTTATGGTATTTCCAGACAAAATGTTTGGTGTTATTTTTAAAGAAAATGTTCAGATATGTTAATGATTCATATGATATTTACGAGGTCAATACACCCATATCCTCCGAAATAGGATATTACTTTAGGATAACATTCATGATTTTAAAATAGCGATACAGAGTTAACTAATTTTTTCATTTATTTTATTCTTTAAAAAATGTCGGGTTAGATTACGGAATATTAACCCCTTTAACCATCATATACCTCGTGAACCTAAAATGGTAGAACAAAAATTAATCGGTTAATTTTGTTTAGGTTACACCAGGATATAAAAAAATTAACAAATCGCTGATTCCAAGAATATTTTCTGATCTATCTCCACTACAATATTGTGCAATATGCTCTATTGAATATAAACTCGAAAAATATTGATTTTTTTAGACAATTTTTGGAAGAATTCTTAGCATTTTGGATATAACGATAAATAAGAAAATGATTTAAGGTTATGTAGTACATAGTTCAAGCTAACGACGAAAATTACTAACTTTTTTGTATCAGTTCTCATTTTTAAAATATGCTCTATCAACACAGTTTCCGTCAAAAACTGTTAAAATTTAAAATGCTTGTATATTTTACATACAAACTACTGAAAAATAGCCGTTTTTATCAGAATTTTTCGCAAAAACACTACGTAATAGGAAACCAGTTGGGAAGGTTAGATCACATGGGAAATTTTAAAGTAGGTGTAATTATGATAGTTAGGATTATCAAAATTATAGTCGGTCTAAGCCGACTATAAATACCCTACACATATGTGTGGTTACCATTCAAAGTGATATATAGGTCACCAGGGTATACGAATCCTGAAAATAACTACAAACATTCAATCGCTGAAGAATTTCCATTCATTTGATACCCATATTTACAAATGGGTAGGTGTACCGAATTTCGATTTTTATACCCTACACTAAGAGTGAAAGGGTATATTCAGTTTGGTACGCCGTTTGTAACACCCAGAAGAAAGCATCTCCGGTATGGAAAAGTATATATATTCTTGATCAGCATGACCTCCTGAGTCGATTTAGCGATGTCCGTCTGTCCGTCTGTCCGTCTGTCTGTCCGTCTGTCTGTCTGTCCGTCTGTCTGTCCGTCTGTCTGTCTGTTGAAATCCCTAAGACTTTTAAAATTGAAGAGCTAGATAAATGAAACTTATAACTTAGATTACTAATATACCTACGCTGTATGTGCGAAAAAATTGGCGAGATCGGTCCATGGTGACCTATGATCCGACCACTTATGTTCAAATACCACATATAAAATGTATATATAAAGATCAATTTTTATGTATACGTGCTTAGGTAAACTTTGTTGGTCAAATATATATTGACATCATGCTCAAATACATGATAATAATGTTTTCCGGCGAAAAGACTTGTGGTTCACAAAAAAAAAAATCGAAATTCGGTACACCTACCCATTTGTAAATATGGGTATCAAATGAATGGAAATTCTTCAGCGATTGAATGTTTGTAGTTATTTTCAGGATTCGTATACCCTGGTGACCTATATATCACTTTGAATGGTAACCACACATATGTGTAGGGTATTTATAGTCGGCTTAGACCGACTATAATTTTGATAATCCTAACTATCATAATTACACCTACTTTAAAATTTCCCATGTGATCTAACCTTCCCAACTGGTTTTTTTTGTGAACCACAAGTCTTTTCGCCGAAAAACATTATTATCATGTATTTGAGCATGATGTCAATATATATTTGACCATCAAAGTTTACCTAAGCACGTATACATAAAAATTGATCTTTATATGTACATTTTATATGTGGTATTTGAACATAAGTGGTCGGATCATAGGTCACCATGGACCGATCTCGATAATTTTTTCGCACATACAGCGTAGGTATATTAGTAATCTAAGTTATAAGTTTCATTTATCTAGCTCTTCAATTTTAAAAGTCTTAGGGATTTCAACAGACAGACAGACGGACAGACAGACGGACAGACAGACAGACGGACATCGCTAAATCGACTCAGGAGGTCATGCTGATCAAGAATATATATACTTTTCCATACCGGAGATTCTTTCTTCTGGGTGTTACAAACGGCGTACCAAACTGAATATACCTTTTCACTCTTAGTGTAGGGTATAAAAACTGAGTATACAATAACAATAAGCATACTTTAAATAGGAAGTAGTTATATTTTCAGATTAGGGGCATTCGTATTTTTACTGAAAATTGATTATATATAAAAGAGTACCAAAATGAAGTTTCCAGGGAATATTTTAAAAAGTTGATCAATTGCAAAAAATTTAGTAATAATAAATTAGTTAGAACTACATAACCATATATAATTTTTTGTTTATCATTAAATCTTGAATGACAAAAAAAATGTATATAAAAAAATCAAGTTTTTCTGAGTTTAGATCCAATTATTTTATAAATCAAAATTTATATTAATTAAAAACAAAACAATTTTATTCAATAACCTTCTATAAGTTCTTGAATAAAATTGTTTAAATTAAATAAATATTAATATTTAACACACACGAAATCGAAAATATTGATAATTCAATTAATCAGTATTTGCTTATTCAGTTTCATTAAACGATTAAGCACTAAATAAAACTAATTATTAAATAAATCAAAACTATACCGTCATTTTCAGTCCTCTGATAGAGCTAGTGGTAGTCTCAAAAACGAATTCGAAAATTAATTCAATTTCGATATCTAGACGAATTCGAATAATAATTCAATTTCGATATCGAAACAAATTCGAAAAGCTTATTCAATTTCGATACTATTTAAATTAATTTGCCTTAAAATTAGCTTTCATAGAGCTGTGCACCAAGCATTCTATAGCATCCACAACATCATAATTGTTTACCTAGTTTGGGTATAAAAATTAGTTTATTGATCCAGCAACAAAATATTGCATACTTACTAAAATTTAAAAGTTTCTAACAGTTGCGCAATTTCTTCCACTTTTAAAATTTATTAAATTTTTTCATTGAACATTTTTTTTTTGACAAATAATTCAATACTGATTTTATAGGAATTTAACGATATCGTTACGAATTCGAAACGTTATCGATATATTATACAATCGAAACTATGTTTATTGGGTTCATACTAGATTTGAGTTTCGGAAGCCATTTTGGCTCAATTTAATGCTCAAATATAAGTGTTTTATGAGTATTAAAAGTCTTATAAAGCTGTAGTTTTTGGGTTTTTTGCGTTTTCCCTACCCAGATTTTGGAATCTTTTTGGGTCTCAATTGGACAATCATTGTATCATTGTCCGATTGTCCAACCAAAGGATGAGCGGTTATTCAATCTTGAGATTCTAGCTTTAGTACGATAAAAATATCTTTCGTCAAGTCAATAATATATTTCTAATTTTAAACGCATTAAAAATCAATGGATTATGTATTTCAACTATTTTCTTATTAAATTTGCGATATTGGATTATAGAAGATATAAGAATATAAGGTTTAAAAAAAAAAAAAAAACTTACGCAGCAAACATTTTGAGTCTTTTAAGATTCCCAAATTTGGCATATTTATGAGTGTTATCCTTATATATGAGCACTTAAAAGTGGGTAGATGACCCCATTTTATGAGCCAAAAAACCCTCATATTTATAAGACTTTAAATACTTCTAAAACATTCATATTTGAGCACCAAAAAGAGGATATCCGACTTCTGGGTAGAGGACACGATATTATGAGCCCACAAACACTCATATTTATGAAACTTTTAATACTCCTAAATGATTAATACTCCTCATACAAGAGCACTTAAAAAAGCTCAAAAAGACTCCCGACCCCTGGGTAGAGGGCACGATTTTATGTGCCCAAAAACACTCATAATTCTGAGACTTTTATTACTCCTAAAGCAGTCATATATGAGTTCTAAAAAGATCCCCAAAAGGCTACAGAAACTTGGGTATTGGACACGCTTTTGTGTGCCCGAAAATCCGCATATTTTTGATCATTTTAAATATTCTGAAAACATTCACATTTTTGAGAATTTCTAGACACCACAATGACTTCAATTTTAGAGTTTTCCCCTCTTCAGAAATATAGAATGTACCTTAAATGAATCCAACTTGTACTACATGTTCATGTTTTTCTTAATCCAGACATTCGTAAATCCATGAAATATGAACTTACTTTAAAATGAATTTTTATTTGATTTCAAATTCAAAACTAATATTATTATATACATTTTTTAAAACAGTAAGCTCCTAAAGCCAGCATAAATAAGATACTTTTATGACTACCTTTTCTGAGTGCTCCTAAAATAGTCATAAATTTGATGATTTTATGAGTTTCATTTGAGGGGGCTCCGAAAGAGCAAATGAAGGAGACTCTTTTATGAGTCAAATTTTGGAACATTCCTAAAACATTCTAAAATATAAAACTTTTGTGAGTCTATTTTCTGAGTGCTCAGAAACAAATTTATTTTTGATGTTTTAGGAGTCTAATTTATGGGGATTCCTAAATAACTCCTAGATATGTATCTTTTATGAGGAATATTTTTGAGAGCACCGAAAACTATCTTAAATGCGATCTTTTATGAGTTTTTTTTTCTGAGGGTTCATAAAACACTCAAAAATGTATCTCCTTTTTGAATCCAATTTCAGAGCGCTCCTAAATTGCTTAATGGGTAGGTTTGTTTCCCTCGGACATTTTTTTAATGAAATAATTTGAATTTATTACTCAATGTTATTATTATTTAATTTTTTTTTCAGTTAATATTCGATATTAAATATTGAATACTATCCAATAGACCAAAAGTGTTGAGTGTTGAAAGTCTAATTGCTTTTTTTGGGTTATTTTGAAAAGCATTTTTTTTTTAAACAAAGACACTTAAAAAGTTAAATGCAAAATGTGTGCAATTTTTAAGTATCTAAAATATTTATTTTATGATTTATTTTAATTACAAAAATAAAACTATATTTAAAAACAATTCCCGCACAATACTAATTGCGAAATAAAACAGTAGCATATGTGACGCTATTAAGTAATAAATATTTTATTATGTAGGTATTCTTTAAATTACTCACAATAATTTGCTAAAGCACAATTATGCATTATATCGTATGAATATTAAATAAATCATTTACTAATTTTGCATTAACATTAACAAATAATGCTAAAGGCTACCTAAGGCTAATACGTTGCTTAAGTACATACTTTTCACTCGTTGGTGCCTCTGCTCTATGTTACGGTACATATTATATATATATAAAAAAAACACACTACTCTAAATCATCATTTGCTATCCATCCGATAAACAACCTCTAACAGTAACAATTTCATTGAATGCTAACCTATTAATAAATCTTTTATGTTGTGGTTTTAGTTTCGCTAAAGAAGATGTCTTATAAATTATAATAATATAAAATATATATGTTGCTCTTTTTTTATAAATGTAGTTAATAACTATTTTGCACCAGAAAATTTGTAACAATTTCGTAGGTAATAACGCGACGATTTAGTGCCGCTCCGTGTAGGCGAATCATTTACGTGCCGTAAAGACCAGTGGCGCGGATTCTTCCTCTTGCAGTTGCGATACCAAAGAGGTGATTTTTTGCGTATGCCTCGCATTATGCTGACCCTCGATATCCTCATAGTCCACCGAAGTCGAACGCACCAGTTTGAATTGTGGCACCTTGTCGGTTTTTGTAATAACCAAAGATGCAGGACGTGGTCCTAAAAATCGAAAAATCAAATTTTTAAAATTGTTAAAAATTAAAGCAAATCTTGAAAAGTACCTGAAGGTGGTTTATTATTTCGTCGCTCCGCACTGCGGTTGCTGTGGCTGCTGGAACCGACTTCCGATTTTTCCGAAATATATTCGATGTTCGAAGTAGTGGTTGGCATGATGGAGACACGTTTATCGGTCTTAACGCTGCCCTGATGTTTCAGTATCGAGTCACGTCGCTGTGCCACCGGCGATGTTGAGTTGGTAAACATCATGGTGGAGGACAAAATGCCAGAGTTGCCCTGTATTTCGGCATCTAAAAAGGTTAAGGCCTTTAAAAGGATATCGCTGGAGAGGGGGACAATAACTCAAGAACACAGAGAACGAACAAAAGTGCGGACCTTATTAAAGCCATATGTATGTTTTGATTTAATGTCAAGATTTTGAAATCAGTTTGGGGTACTTTGTCTTATTACTAACAGCGAAAAGGCTAAATTTTGTCATGGACATAGAACAACTCTTGAATTCGTTTTATCGATTAAATCACACATTTAAATACGAATTTTAATAAAACCGTCATAGAAACCGACAGCGTTCTACAAATATTAGAAATCTAAAATCGATATAAATGGTTTCAGTTGCATACCAATTACACTAGACAACAAATTGAGGCCTTTTGTTTTTATCCACGATCTTAGTGTGATTCTAATCAGGACCTCATACTCAGTTTTTTTTAGATTGCCTCAAATATATGGCAATTACCGTGTTTTTCTACAAATTTTATTGAGAATACTTCAGCTAATATTTGGAAATAAACCGCATGAAATTCCGATTGATTTGACCAATGTTATGACCAGTTAAACACAAAATATATTAATATTAAGGTGTATCTATTTTTTATTGCATAACATATTAAGATTTCATAATTCAATAAATGTATATATTATATGTGAAACTAGATCCATAATTGTATGAATCCTTTTACTTTATTTTTACAAATCGCTCTTTAAATCTTCCGATTAAATAAAAATACTCGTATTCGATTTTTTATTTAAATTTTTTTATATGATGCTCCTTTTATTCAATATAATTTTTTTGTCCATCAACTATTCAAAGAAATTTCAACAAAACCTTAAACCAGTAGAAGTCAGCTTTACATAAATGTATAACTTTCAGGGCCAGTTTTTCAGTGCTAGTTTAAACGTAGTATAAACTCCGTTTAATTAATCTTCTCTTTAAATAAAACGACGTTTAATTTTGTTAGCAGTTTTTCAGTGATAGTTTAAAATGAACACATACCAAGACAATACATATGGCACCACAGGCTAATGACATATAATACTTTCGATTTTGACTTATGATAAATGTCATTCAAAATTAAATAAATACAAAAATTGTTTCAGAAAAATAAAATTAATGTAAATTTAAATATTAGCAACAGATCGAGCAACTAAAGTGCACGTGAGAGATTTGTTTAATAAATAGTGTGCAAAAATACAACAATTAATAAAGTGAAACAACGCAGCGAAGAAAATAGTGAAAAGTGTTGTGAAAAAAATTCATGTCAAAACTTTCAAAGTTTAAACGTAGTTTAAACCATCAGCATCGGTCGTTTAAACTAAGTTTAAACGACGGTTCAAGTTCATTGAAAAAATCGATTCTGATTTCAAACGAAGTTTAAACCACAAACAAAGTTCAACTAGCACTGAAAAACTGGCCCTCAATGGGTTTGCCTCAGTATCATACAATATCATATTTTTAATATTAAATAAAATATTTTTAGAAAAACCATAAATAAATAAAAATTTGGAAAATTATTTTTTAAAATATGATGACATCAAAATACCATCTTGAAATTTTGCATGAACATTAATAATAAATTGGCGAAAACTTAGGATTTTTTTCAGAATTTAAAAAAGGGTCCTTTTTAAAGACATCAATTTTGAAGTGCAAGGATAATGACCACGGACCACATGTTCACGTTTAGAAGTTTCAACTTAATTTTTCTGAAAGCCTGTTCTATTAGCTTTAAAACGAGCCATCAATGTCATCATCAAAATTTCTAGTTCAAGAGATATTTTAATATGAACAACCACACAAAAGTGATTTTTGGCCCTTTTTTCCAACTTTGAGCCACTGTATCTCTGGAAGTAGTGGACGGAAAAAATAAAAAAAAAATTGGTTAGTGCATGTCTCAATACTCCCAAAATTTCATTGAAATCGAAGAAGGTGAGTTCCAACCGCTGGTCGATTTGGTGTGGCATGGCCCAAACCCTGTACTTCATAGGTGTAGGGTATAAACACGTGAAATGTCACATATTTGTTTTACGTAACAACTCAAAAACATGAAGCAATCTGAAAAACTGAGTATGAGGTAGTAATTAGAATCTTGAAGTTCATCGGAAAATCATACTTAAGTCGCGTATAATTTTTTGTTGTTGTGCTGTGTTATTTAACTGTTTTTTAAAAAGTATCCGAAATCGAACGAAAACCGTTTCTTTCTTAAAAGCGAAATCGAAACGAACGAGATAACCGAAATCGTTTTTGGCTTTATAGTAATATTTACTACATTTCTATATTTGCAGTTCAACTATTTTTTGTTTGTTTTCAAATACATTTTGATTTATTTTCTAAATATTGTAGTAACTGTAGCATGTATTTGTTTTAGGAAATAGTTAAATAAAAGAATTTTGCAGATTAAGTAATATATTTGTTAAACACTTTAAAAGTATTTAAAACAACATTTTTTAAAGAGAATAGTTGTTTCACATTAAAATTAATACAGAATGCAGTAAAAACAAATACATGTGCATTTATGAAATTAAAAAAAATCCGAATGTAGTTGCATTACATCTTTCGTTAAGTTACAAAAATACATAATGTATTAAAAATATATTAATATGTAGTAAATGTATGTAGTTAAAAACTACGAATTGTAGTTTTTTGAGTACAAATGTTATACAGAAATGCAGTGTAGTGATTTATCATATGTATTTATTTCAAATACAATATTCTTTCTTTTTAATACAGTGTTTTCGGTGTATCAGCGGTCCAACAGCTTATCGGATACAGTCTACTCAAACAGCTGTCAAAAAACACGTACAAAAGTCAACAAATATTTTTTAAATAACCCATTTAAATGCGGTAAAATTAAGACACATGCATTAAAAAATAACAAGCCCAACACCAACGCAGCAAAACTGTTTTCATAAATTAAAATTGCATATAAAAAATAAAAATGTCAAATATAAAATAAAATTTTTAATAATAATGAAAACTAAATATAAAAAAAACTAAATATAAAAAAACTAAATATAAAAAAATCAAAATATAAAAAATAAATTATAAAGTGACTGCAGATTTTTTTTTTGTTATTATTTGCTGAAAAACACATTATTTATTTGTTCAAAAACTTTTTATTCATTTTGCTTATTGTTCAAATTAGTTTCGGTTAGGCGGCTCTTGTTTTTGTAGAGCGAATATTGGTTAAATTAATTTTAAACTTAATATTAAGCTAACAACATGCAGTTTATTTTTATTATGTATCTTTTTTTACGTTTGTTAATAATTTTGTTAAAATAAAAATTTCCTTTTATAGAAAATACGAAAATGCATTTTCGTTTTAGTTACATTCGTGTTAATGTTTTTTGGTGTGTTGATAGTTAAATATTTATTTAAAAATAAAAAATAGGCATTGAAAACATAAAAAAATGGCGATTGGAAATATTTGGATATTTTATATTTGGTAAAGAAATCAAACAATTATTTACAAAATAAAAGAGCGATTAGCACATATTGTTTAGATAGAATATTTCGATTATTTTATTAAATTTGAATATTGTAAAATTTATATTATGGTGCTGTTAAATCATCCAATAATTATTAACGAAATATAGAATACTAAAAAATGTTTATGTAAAATATTTAGTTTGTTAAATATATATTTTTCATAAGTTCTAATTATTTCCTTATCGCAATTTTTTCATTGTTATTAATTGTAATTGATATAAAATAATTTTAGTTATACTTAAAATATAAAATTTGAATGCAGCGCATAAAATAAAATTCAATATTAACCAGCACAAAAAAGGCACCAATTAAATAATAAATGAAATAATAAAGTATAACTTTTGCCAGAAATTGTGTTATGTAGTTTTTAAGTGTGAGTAGTGCCCCGGGGGTAGTGTGTTTATCAAAAAATATTTATATTATATATTAATAATACTATAGCTAAAACCCACAGTTAAGTACAACAATGTTTTTATTTGTATTAAACATAGAAACTTTTTCATAAGTTTTTGTTTTCAATTGCAATTTTAGTTTTTTAGTTTCTTTTTTTTCCAGTGACTTAAATACCATTTTACAAAACACTTACAACTAAATGCAGTTAGTAGTTTTTTATAGTCGATTATAGTACCTAGTAATTTGCATATAAGTTATGAATATAATTTTATTATTGAAAACGCACACAAAAAACATTTGTTCTATTCATTTTGACTAAATTATACTATATACATTATATATAGTAGGTAATATATATATGTAATACTGTAATATAAATATATAAGCGATATGTATTAGGTTCGTTTAGTTCGTTTTTCGTCACAAAGTTATAGTTTTTAGGTTTGGCTTTTGGATATTTGTATAGTTAATTATATAAATTATAAATTATGCTATACCACAACGTTAATATGTTTGTGTGTCTTTTAAAAAAGTGTATTTGTGTTTATTGCCAATCTATTGCCGGTGGTAGTAACCCAAACTCTAAAGTTTAAAGAATATAGTGGTAAAAAAAGGGATATGTTAGAGAGGCTGTACGACTTTATGTTGATTTTAGGCGTAGAATTCTATGTGTTGTCAAATTATGGCGTATTTTTCTATATTTTAAAATTAATAAACTCTACAAATTAATAGCACGAATAACATTATGTTTTAGTTGAAAATGTCTAACTGACAGACATTTAAAAATGAATACTAAACTAAAAAATTAATACTTTTCTCATTTAAATAATACTAAAATGTAATTGAAATGTAAATAAATAAATATAGTGTGTCTCCATTTAATTGTCTGTTGTGCATTACAAAAATAAAAGATTTTCTGTAGATCACAATTTAAATGATTTACTGTTGATTCAAAAATTAATGATGCTGTTATGAAGTCGAAATAAATCGTCTCCTTACAAAAGTAAAATTCATAATCTATATTAAAAACATTTCATTGCTTTTTAAAAATGTTTATATACTTTATTTGATTGAACACAACCAGCATTTGTTACTTCCAAAAAGATCATTTGCAAATCTCAGAATAACGGAAGATAATTTGTGATTTACTTGTGATTTACTACGAATAACATGTAAACGTGCCGTTTTTCGTTAGCCAATTGAAACGTGCTGGTTTTCGTAGAAGGCTTAAAAATGATCTTCTGTTAATCAAAAATTAACTTAAGTAAATCACAAATTATCTTCCGTTATTCTGAGATTTGCAAATGATCTTTTTGGAAGTAACAAATGCTCTTTGGCAGATAACAAATCGTTTTCTATTACGAAGTTTAAATACTTTTTAAATTTGTATATGGAAATTCTCATCCAAAAATATGAAATGTGTAAGTTTTCGTAAAAAGCGTTGAAATAATGTAGATCACAAATAATTATTATCTTCTGTAAATTACAAATGATCTTCTGTAGATTACAAATATTCTGCTGTAATTTACAAATGATCTTCAATTAATCACAAATGATCCTCTGTACATCACAAATAATCTTCTGTACATTACAAATAGAATTTTCTGTATTACAAATGATCTTCTGTAGATTACAAATGATATTCTGTAATTTACAAATTATCTTTAGTAAATCATACAAGAATTTCAGTGAATAACAAATGATGATCAAAAATGATCTACAGTAAATTACAAATGTTGCTCCTTAGATTAGAAATAATCTTCTGTAATTTTCAAATAATCTTTAGTTAATCACAAATGATCCTCCGTAGATCATAAATGATCTTCTGTAATTTACAAATTATCTGTAGTAAATCAGTATATCCCAAGGGATCGTCCAGAAAATCACAAATGATATTCTGCAAATCACTATCACAATTGTCTTCTGTAGCTCACAAATAATTTTTCGTAAATCACAAATGATCTTTAGTAAATCTTCTGTAGATTACAAATGATATTCTCTAATTTACAAATGATTTTTGGTAAATTATAAAACAATTTCAGTGAATAACAAATGATCTTAAGTAAATCACAAATTATCTTCAGTAAATCACAAATGATCCTCTGTAGATTACAAATAGTCTTCTGTAATTTACAAATGATCCTCTGTACATCACAAATAATCTTCTGTACATCACAAATGGTATTTTGTATATCACAAATGATCTTCTGTACATTACAAATGATATTCTGTAATTTACAAACGATCTTTAGTAAATCAAAAAAAAATTATGTTCAGTGAATCACAAATGGTCTCCAGTAGATCACAAAAGATTTTATCAAATCAAAAAATGAATAACAAATAATATTCCGTAGATTACAAATGATCTTCTGCAATTTACAAATGATTTTCAGTACATAACAAATAATCTTCTGTAAATCTCAAATGTTTTTCTTTTGATTACAAATTATATCCTCTGTAAATTACAAATGATGTTCTGTAAATTACAGATGAACTTTTGTAAATCCCAAATGATCTGCTATTGATATTTATGATCTTTTTTAGAGTAAATATTAGTTAAATATCATGAAATTCAAAATCAAAAAATATTTAAACACAGTCAAACATAATATAAATGATCTGCAGTAAATCTTAATAATCTATGAACTTCAGAAAATCATTTAATCAATTTATTTGTCGTGTAATACTAAAATTATTGTTAATTTTAAATGTTTTTTGAGATTACTAATAAAATATAAAATAAATAAAGTTGTCTATTTTCGATCATATTAGATCACAAAGCAAGATCATTAATCAAAAAAAATTAAAATAAAATATAAAATTAATAAAGTTGTCTATTTTCGATCATATTAGATCACAAAGCAAGATCATTAATCAAAAAAAAAATAATAATAATATATTAGCACTAAATAGGATATCTATATGAAGAAATACGTTTTATGAAAATGGAAATAGAAAAAAAAAATACTCTGTCTGCCTACAACTGAAACCAACCGTTTCCCACCCAGTTCTATAACTTGGTGTCATCGACGCCCACATGATGATCGCCATTAGCATTTGGTATGATCACCACCGTCGGCACTGGTGAACGCGTCAACATATCATCGCTCACCGAATTGTGCCGCTGATAGGTGTTGCCGCTGACGGACAACAATTGTACAGCGGCCGTTGTGCTGGCATCGCCCACCAGGCTGTGCCGTATGTTGTACATGTCAATCTCCTTGTAGCCAACACTGACAGCACTAGGACTGAGTGCGGCACCTACACCTGCACCACCTGTAACACCACCACCTAAACCACCACCGCAATTGATCATTTGCAACCCACCCGTTAGACTCTGGAGCGAATGCGAACTGGCGCTTCGCGAATATTCATTGTTCAGATGTTGATGTTGTTGTAGTTGCTGTTGTTGATGATGATTATGATGATGTTTGTGATTGTTTAGATTGTTGTAATTGTTATTGGTAGCATATTGCGAGATATTGTTAATTTTTTGCTCATCGGATGGCGAACCGAATTCTGATGATTCGCGTATGGGTGCTAATTGCAGTTGTGCGGCTGCGGCTAACATCTCACCTGTGGGCAGACCGGAGGGGCTGGGACGTTCGCTACTGGCCACATCCTCAAATGCCTCCTCGTTGAGGGTTTGCAGTGCGCCGCAGATCATTTGTTCCTCGAGTGTGACCTGCAAAGTGTGCGAAGAAATTAGTAAAAATCATTTTTGGTGAAAAATAAAATGAAAGAAATAAAAAATTAAATAAAAATATATTATTTTTTTTTAATATCAACTAAAGTCGAGCATGTAGCTAATGATTTAATGATTCAAAGAAAACAAAATCAATATCTCAATATCTACAAATTCAAAAAAGTAACGTCAGAAAAAATGCAAAAATAAACCTCTTACTTACTTTCTAGTTTTTTTAAATTACTTCATATTATACCCTAAGATAATTTTTTAAAATATATATTTTTTCATTGATAACCACTTGGATCTCATCGGTTAGTAACGCTTTTGGTAAGGAATACACTCAGAAGAAAATGTCCCATTAAGTACTTAATGGTACGACCATCAATCTTATGGTTCATGAATTAATAGTTTTTTCTTTTTGAATAAAAAGTATTCGAATTAATTTGATAGTATTCGAAAAATTCAGTACCATAAATCTAAATATTTCAATATTATTATTTTAAATAGAATAAATACTATTGTTTTAATGGCTTCCTTCTATAATCATAAACGTGGCATAAAAAATATAAACACGAATATAAACTTGTTCGTTTTGTACGTCATTCTGCGTGTTTGTGTTGGCTCAAAATGGTCGTATGCATTTTTTGTAATAATCCACATTATTAATAGCGACATTGGCAAGGAATTAATGTATTTAATGTAAATTCATTATATTTAACCGTTTTCTATTTATTACAGATAATAAATATTAAATCGAACTTGTGTTATGGCGACGGACTCTAAATGCAGACTCAAGTATTGGAAACTGAAGCGAACATTGAATATGCTATAACCTTTTGCAACGAGAAGTGTCCATTTCTGTGTGTGATTTTTTAAAAGTGAATTTCAGTTTCTACATTTAATTAAAATAAATTATACAGTAAATTAACTAAAATCCATTTTTGTTTTAATAAATTATTAGGAAAATGTAATTCGACTATACTATAAAATTAATAAAACGTATCATAAAATATTTATGGGTTTTGGTTATTGTATTTAAAGAGGCACTTTATGGTACAACAAAATATTGTATTAACAGTTCAAATATTACTGAATTAATGGGACGCATCCTATTGAACAATTTTAGTAGTATAAATTATTGTTTAGTATAAATTAGGGTTTTTCAACAGGGACGCTACAAAAGTAGAGCGACAGGTACAGCAAACGACGCCATATTTCTTGCCGCTCTTTTGACATTTCTCTTCAGTAAGGTTTGCCATTTCATGATGGAAAGATATACGAGCCAACAACGAGTCGAAATTATTCAAATTTACTACCGAAGTTCGGAGTCAGTGGCCTCAATGTTAAGAGCGCTACGTCCAATTTATGGTCGTCATAATCGTCCTAGCAGATCAACAATTGAGCGTCTAGTGGAAAAATTTGAATCCACAGGCACAGTACAAAATGTTCCCGTGTCAGTGAGACAAAGAAGTGCCCGTAGTGTCGAGAATATTGCTACCGCTGAGGCTTCATTCAGTTGAAGAAAGCCCAAATGTGTCTCTCACACGTCGTAGTCAAGCGTTGGGCATTTCTGTGACGTCCTTGTGGCGAATTTTGCGAAAAGATCTTGGCCTACATGCTTACTAAATCAAATTGACGCAAGAACTGAAGCCGCTTGACCGCCAGAAGCTTCGTCAATAAACAAAATATGCGTTATTGGCCAGACAGCAATCCACACGTACTCCATGAGTCATCATTGCATCCCGAAAAAATTACGGTTTGGTGCGGTTTATGGGCCGGCGGCGTCATTGGGCCGTACTTCCTCCGTGATGATCAAGACTGTGAATGGGAATCGCTACCGTTCAATGATAACCGAATATTTTTGGCCCCAATTGGATGATATGGACTTGGAGGACATGTGGTTCCAACAGGACGGCGCCACAAGCCACACACCGAATGCCACAATCAATTTATTGGAAACCAAGTTTGGAGAACGTGTTATCTCACGAAATGGTCCAGTCGATTGGCCGCCTCGGTCGTACGATTTGACGCCGTTACACTATTTCCTGTGGGGCTACGTCAAGTCTATGGTCTATAAAAAGTGTTGCTGAGTTTATATTTTATTTGTTCGTATTGAGATATTCATCAAAAACATGGATTTTTATAAAATTTTTATTTAATATTAATAGAAATGAAATTATGTTGAATTTGTATATAATAATCAGAGTTCGTAAAATGTAGGGTATACAAATTAACCAAAAAAATATATATTTGAACAGTTTGTTAACAAAAATAATTTGCGAATTAGAAATTAATTCTTTGAAAAATTCCTTTGAAAATGTCATTCATTCGGATAATGTATTTTCAAATCAAAAATGCATTTAGGAATATTCCCATGTATTTAAAATTTTGAAAATTTAATTTTCATTCATTTTATATATAATTTAAATAGAGGAAAAAAGAAATATTGAGGATTATGAGAAACGCAAATAAGGTTTCTTTAGAATTGGACTAGGTTGGAAATGATTGGAATTTTTGTACATTTGTTTTTTTTTCCAAAGAATTCAAAGACGTAGTGGGATTCTGGAAACAGTTAGAAAAAGTACAATGACTTTTCGACTAGAACAAAATATATATTACATCGTAGTAGAAGTAAAAGTCACCAAGTAGCATTTTTAAAAAATCGAGTTAGGAGTTTTTTTAAAATATTTGAGTAAGGAATATCTTTTCTATGTCCAATCGGCACTGCTTTATAAAGTTATTATTGTTGAAAATTATAATTGATGAAGGTATTACCGAACATATTTAACTTTTTAACCACGCATCTTTGTTTCGTCATCAACTTTATGGTATTTATTAAATAAAACTAAACATTTTAGATTTTTAATCTGGAAATTACATTTCTACAAATTCAGCTGCTTAATTAATTTTGTGTACAAAAATTGTTAATTCAAAACGATATTCTTTTTCAGTAGAAAGTTAACGTGGCAGAAAATGCAAGAAAATCGATTTAGAAAAATAGTATTTTCTGACTCTTTAGCACAGTTTTAAAATTAGTTTAAACTTTTCCAAATGTTTAAAACGTCTATAATACCCAATCAAATCGGACAAATATATTTAAATTTTACTGACCGATAGACAATTGAAGACTCCAGTGGAAGAAACAGGTAAGTACAAAAATATAAAATTCAAGAAAAGTGTTTTCACTCACCCCATTTTTCCATTTATAAATGACTATTTCTTGCACAAATCGGTTTTTTTGCATACCTTATTTCTTTACACGGATAGAAAAGATTATGTTTGAATGTAATTAAAAAGTAATACGAAATTACCATACATGTATTAGAAATGAAGTGTAATTAAATTATAATCGAAATTGAATTTATTTTTGTTCACGTGTAAACATTATTATATTGTCCAGCAGAATCTGTCAAATTTACCATAAATATGTTACAATACCAACAAAAAATTTTAATTGCATTTGAATAAACTATTGCTTGGCAATTTACTTGGTTAAAACTATGTTTCGAAACACAGAAAATGCTAATCAAATCTAAATACAACGTATGTTCGCAACGCTCGTCTTAATTCGATAATTTATCGACTGACGAAGTTGGCAACGTTGTGCAGCATTTTCTACCGACGCCATCGTTTGAACATATTGATGTTTACAAACAAACAAAAAAGAAATTGGATTTAAATAAGTGTATTCTTTCAACATTCTTCTTGTATTGGCACTCATGTTTTAATTTGAACATATTTATATTTCGGTTCAAATATTTATTTTATTTGGATGTAGTAATTATTATGTTTCCATTAGAACATACTCCATTTTAAGGGGCAACATTAAAATGTTTCCGGGATATTATAATGTAAGTCAGAGCTCATTACAACACTGTTCAAGTCTCAATACAACCCTGTTTACAAATGATTTATCAGTCAATTATATATTATGTTTACATAAAATTCCAAACATACATGTTAATGCCTGCAAAATTATGTTTGGGAGAGCCCTTTTTTTTGCAGCGTGTAGTCATAGTTATTTGTCAAAAATTTTTATATGGTAAATAACTTTTTATTTAATTTATGAGCATAAGTCGTTTATTAAAAAAATGTACTTTCCCGTTTCTTCCACTGGAGTCTTCAATTATTAATCAGTTAATATGGCATTTTAAATATTTCTGACATATTCACTAAAACGAAATTACATAAAGTTTAAACGACGTTTAGTCTGAAAATATTACTAAAAAAACTGGAACTTATAAACCGACTGTATATTCTAAAATAAAAGTTTGATTGAGGGCCAGTATTTTAGTTCTAATTGAACATTGTTTGTGGTTTAATCTTTGAGGACATAATCAAATGTTTAGTGAATCTCAAACGCCAATAAATCTTAGTTTAACCGACCAATGTTGAAAAGTTAAACTTGGTTTAATAAACTAACAATATTTTTGACAAGAAACTGAAAAACTGCTAAACAAATTTAAACGTCGATCAATTTAAAGATAACTTTTATAAAACTTCTTAAAAACTATAACGTTTTTGTTACATTTAAAAAGAAAATGTATTATTTTTTTAATATTGAAATTATTTAAAACTTTGTTTACTACAAAACTACATAAACACGGTTAGCAAGGTTTTTAATAAAAAAACAATAATAAAAAATTAGACAACATCTAGTTAATTTTATTGAAAAATTATATAATAAGATTATTAGATCGAAAATAGTCCGTAGTGTACGAGAGAAAAGTTAAACAACAAGGTAAAAAAGAGAAATACTTAAAAGTAATGCAAAAAAAAAACAAACATTTAACAACATCGATAACATTTTGTTTGAAAAAATTTTAATTGGTTTTTTTCAAATGTTTCTTTACCTGAAGATATTCGTAATCATGAACTTTTGGCTGCATTATGATTTTTTTTTTTTATAAATCGAAAACAAAATAAAATAAATTTGAACAGATTGATTTTTGTTTAGAACATTATTAAACAGTGCCACTTATCATGAACAATTTTTCTATAGATGTTTTGGGACAACGGAAAAGAATTATGTATGAAAAATCATTCGTATTTTGGGAGAAAAATTATTCATGATAAAGCGGAGCTGATTATGAATTTATTTTTATTTTTTAGCTAACTACGAAAAACTTAAAATAGGGATTTTTTATACAAAATTTTATGAATCTGATATTGGTGAACATGTTTTTTCTACACACATCAATTAAAGTTGATTGCAGTAAACATATTATGATTATAATCATTATGTTTATATTACAATGATTTTCTAGGTTATCGAAAGACTTTAACCATGAATTTAAAAAAATAAAAGTTAGTTGAGAGTTGGTTGCAATCTTTTAATGTTTGCAGCAAACATCTATTTATTGCCGTGTGTAGTAGTATTACTCCTTTATTTTGTAAAACGAAAATTGATTCGTCAAAATTCTAGTGACAGTTTTCGTCATCGTAGTTTTTATTTCAGTTAATACACAAAATCTGTCACAGGAATTCTGACTTTTTTTTCTGACGAATCACTTTCGTTTCGTTTTACAAAATACGAGTGTAAAAAACAATAAAATGAGCTATTTTATAAACATTTAAATGTCAATATTTTGAAAATAAATGAATTGAGTTATTTCGAAAGCATGTTGACAAATTGACAATGTAAGTAATATTTTTTAAATTTCTACTCGGTTGTGTGCGGAATAGAAAATTAAATATTTAAGAAATCTTTCATTTTAAAGCTCAATTTTTTTTCACTTCCAATTCGATCGTCTCACTGAGAGGTTGTTCGTTGTGTTTTCAGTCATAAAAAACAAAAATTCTGAAAATTTTTTCTGATCGCCATTTTTGTTTTTTAATAAGTTTTCTGTAATAATTTGCAATCTTTATTAATTTTTTCGCGTGTTTTGTTGAAGTGAATTTAATTATTTATTATTAATTTGTTCGTTCCATTTAAAATGGGGGACTCCAAGTCCACCCAGGACACTCTTACGGCTCCTGTTGAAGACTTCAACAATTTTGTTAATAATCTATCAGGATGCAAAAGGAAATCCATATCATTGAACAGTTCAAGTTCAAGCAAAATTGTAAAAGCTGATGGAGAAAAAGCTGTTAATGTCGGTAAGCCTTCCCTTGTTGGAGAAACCCGATCCCCAGTGCTTCCTTCTGATAATACAAATTACCTTTACCCAAGCAAACATCAAGGGGAGTTTTTAGTCTTAGTAGATACGTCTCGTAGAGACACTAAGATAAGAAACGAATTATTTTTTTATGAAAAAATCAAAGATTTAAAAATTGATGGCATCATTCGAATTAAATCAATTGGCCAAACGTTATTTCGTATTTCTTTTGTGTCAGCTAAATGTGCTAACGATTTTGTTATAAATGAGGACATCATTGATTTCAATTTTAGACCGTTTATTCCAATGAATTACATCTACAGTTTTGGTGTTTTAAGGAATGTGCCTCTATATTTAACGGATGAATTTTTATTAAACAATATAGAATCCCCTGTCCCAATTGCATCGGTATATCGCATCAACAGACGCGATCCTGAGGATGCCAACAAGTTTATTCCAACCTATTCTGTTAAGATTGCCTTTGATAGTTCAGATATTCCTGAAGAAATTTTGCTAAATTATTCTTGCAGAAAGATTGAACATTTCATTCCCTCTGTTAGGCAATGCATCACATGCGGTCGTCTTGGGCACTCTTCTAAGTCATGTAGGGCAAAGAAAAGATGTCTCAAATGCGGTCAGAGTACTTGCAATGGTAATTGTGTTTCTCAATTCTGCGTTCTTTGTAATCAACAGAATCATTGCGCTCTGGATAAAAATCTTTGTCCCAGATGGTCTGATGAATTTGAAATCAAAAAAATTATGACAATTAAAAAACTTTCTCGAAAAGAGGTTCTTAAAACTTACTCTATTAATCAATTCTGTATTTTGGATGACTTTGATAAAAATTTTCCGCCACTTGTCTGCGACAAAGACGATAATAAAATACAAAACAATGATAAAGTAGTCAACAAAATGCTTACGAGCAATAAATACAGTAAGATTGTCATGTCCAAAATACGTGCACCTACTCCCAAGCCGCATTTCACTCCGGTGAGACGTGATGATTTTATTTCACCTTCATGTCCAGTTTTTGATCATAAAGGTTATTCAAAAGTTACAGAATATGAGAAAATTGTTTCTGAACTAACAAAATTTGTTGGAGATTATTTCAACAAAGAGGAAAATTCAACTTTAATTAATACTATTAATCATTTTAAAAAACGTTTAAATACAATTGAACTTGATTTAGACCGTTCTTTTCTTAATTCTAGTGTTCCAAATAATTTACCAATTTTAAATGAAACTGCTACAATATAATTGCCAGAGTCTGAAAGCGAATAAAAATAATATTGAATATTATTTAAATAATTATGGCGTTGATATTTGTATTCTCGCCGAAATATTTGCATATAATGAACATGATGTTAATCAAAAAATCATTAATTTTAATATAGTTGCAAAAAATAGAAGTGATGGCTATGGAGGCGTAGCCATTGGTTTCAAACATTCCATTAAATTTAAAAAAATTAATTTTGTTTCGGATTTTGATATTCTTATAGTGCAAACACTCAATCTCAATCCAAATCTCACAATAGTTTCTGTTTATTTTAAACCTAATATTTCCACCACATTATTTCTTAACGAAATACACAAACTTTTTAATTTTTTAGATTCTTTCTCTAATGTTATAATTGCTGGCGATTTTAATGCTCGGTGTGTTTCCTGGGGAGACTATATAACTGTGAAGAAAGGTCGAGAACTGTTCGATTTCATTCAGGCTTCTGATTTTATTTGCTTAAATGACGGAAGTCATACTTTCAAACGTTTCTTTGATAGCCCAAAAGGTTCAGTTCTTGATCTTTCTTTCATTAAAAGCACTTTAGATTGTTCTTGGTCTACACTACCAATTGTTTTTGGAGGTTCTCATCATTCTCCAATTTTAATTCAATGTTCTAACATAAATAAAAGATCAACAAAATTTTTAGCAAAAAAAAAGCTTTTTTCAAATTTATCTACTATAAATTTTCCCTCAAATTTTGATGGCATAGAAAATTCTATGAATTTCGCAATAAAGGAATGCACATATAATTTATCAGAGAAACAAAGTTCTTGTCCTAAATATTGGTGGAATGAAAATTTAAATCGTCTTTTTCGCCTTCAACTTGCTGCAAAAAAGAAATGTAACAAATTTGCATCTCCTGAAAATTGTCGAAAAGCCTTACTAGAAATTAAAAATTGGAAAGATGAGGTCAAAAAAGCAAAGTCGGTGTCTTTTCAAAATAGAATTGAAGCACTTAATTTTCAACCAAATTGTAAAGAAGCGTGGAAATTCATTAGCAACGTCAATGGCAATCCAAAATCCAAGAATCTCTCTGCTTGGAATAACGACAATAACTTGCAGTTTCTTTCTCATCTCAGAGATCAAGTACAGGTCAATAGCGCGATGTCTCGTCAACTTTTTGATTTCTTTCCGTACTCTAAAATTCCATATCCATTTTCTATGAATGAGTTACTGACAGTTCTTTCAAAAAAATCAAAACCTTCTGCGGCAGGTGTTGATAAGATTACATACGATATGATTAAAGCTCTATCTCTTAATAGTAAGTCTTCTTTATTAGAAGCAATTAATAATTGCTTTCTGAATTGCTTTGTTAGAGATCAGTGGAGGATAATTAAAATTGTACCTATTCCCAAAAAAGATAAGAACTTAGACATTTTTACTAATTTTAGACCAATTGCATTAATTTCGGTTTTTCTTAAAACAATAAATCTTATGGTAAAAGAGAGATTATCAAATTTTATTGATGATTATTCTCTTCTCCCAGATAGATCCTTTGCTTATCGCAAAAATAAATCAGTCTCCATGTGTTTAAATGAGCTTTTTCATCATGTATCTCTCGCGAAACACAGGGGTATGTTTGCTTTGATGGCTGTTCTAGATATTAACAAAGCGTATGATTGTTGTTGCATTAAAACCTTAAGAGATATTTTAATACATTATAATATTCCAGCAGATTTAGGTGATTGGATTATTAATTTTCTATCTTCAAGAACTCTCTCTATGGGAAAGGACAGTGTTGATGTATTTGATGGTTTGCCTCAGGGTAGCTGTTTAAGTCCTTTGCTTTTCAATTTATACACTGCAAGACTCCATGATTTCGAAGATACTCATACAATTATCTTACAATATGCAGATGATTTTATTTTATTATCCATTCATAATAGTTTTTATGAAGCTAATGTAAATCTTCAAAATAAATTATGGTGCTTTTTAAACAGTTGTAAAGATCTAAATTTAACGTTAAATTTAGATAAAACTAAATCTCTTTATTTTGCAAAAGGTGGACGGAAACAAATTAATTTAATTATTAATGGCAGATCTATTCAACAGGTCAATAATTTCAAATTTCTTGGTTGTACCATCAAAAACAGCTTGTCAGTTGCAGATCACTATTCAAGAGTAATTAGTGAGTCTCAGAGTAATGTTAATCTTATTAAAAAATTGTCCTCCATTAAAAATGGCTTACTTCCAAAAGTTAGTTTAAATTTATATAAAAGTTTTGTCAGATCGAAAATAGAGTTTGCACGAACCACAATGGCACATTCCCCTACTACGACTGATGTCAAAATTCGTTCTTTTCAAAATTCTACTCTTAGGCGGTGTCTAGGTCTTTGTCCTTCTACCCCTGTCCATATTTTATATGCTATGGCTTCTGAGTTACCTCCTAAGGAAAGAGCCATATATCTCACTGCAAAAGAAATAATTAAACTTATTTTTACAAACAATAAATTTTTCACGGCTATTAAAAATGCTCCTGTTCTTAATACCAGCTTATGTTTTGTTTACCATAAATTTAAACACATTTTTGATAATATCAATTGCAATACAAGTTTTAATATTTGTAATAAAACTAATTTTGTTCTGAATACGCTAAATTCCAAAAAATCTAATTATGCTCAAGAAATTTTAGTCTCTATTTATACTGCACTATTTAACAAGTACAAATTAAATAATTTTACAATCTTTGCTACAGATGCATCTATTTCTGAAAACTCTTCTGGATGTGGTGTTTTTAATGTTTCTCGTAATGAACATTTTCTTTTCAAGATTTGCATTCCTATTTCATCTCTTTCTGCTGAATTAGTTGCAATTAAAAGAGCACTTTTGATTGCAGCTGAGGATTGTGACTCGAAAGTGGTGATTTTTACTGACAGCTATGGTGCCTGTTTACTGCTTAAAAAACATGTAACTACTAATTATTTAGTTGCTGACATTTTAAATCTTATTAATGATTCTCCTTTCATTGAAGTTGTTTTTGTATGGACTCCAAGTCATGTTGGAATCCACTTCAATGAAACAGTCGATTTTATGGCTAAGCAGGCATCTACTGTTGGTGCTCCGATTATTTATAAATTTACTATTAAAGATGCGTTAAAATGTATATATAATGAACTTTTCTCAGAATGGAATATAAAATTTCAAAATTTATCTTTACAGAAAGGTAGATTTTTTGGTAGTATTTTTGATTCTCTTCCAAAAAGTATGTGGCACTGGGGTTTGGGACTTCCACCTTGGGAAACTAAAATTATCAACCGACTTTTTGCTGGTCACTTATATGACAAAATGTATTTTGCTCAAATTGGTGTCCAAAATTCAAATTTATGTTTGTCTTGTGACATTCCTGACACTTTTCAACATCAGCTTTTTCAATGTCCTCTTTACAAAAACATCTTTTCTAAATTTAAAATTTTACATAATTTTAACAGTTTAACTTCAATTTTAAAATCTAAGAACGAACAAGTAATTTTCTCGCTTTTAAGTTTTATTAAAGAAGCAAAAATGGATTTTTAATTTTATGGTGTCATGATTATGACTTTTTTTTAATCACTACTAACTTCCTCTAAGCAGTAGTATACTGCTGGAAGTCTTGTTGTTTTTCTAATTTGATACACCCTGGCTATATGTGTTATTTTCAACCCTGCCATTTTTTTTAATAATCCAAAAAAAAAAAAAAAAAAGCTCAATTTTAATTTTGTCATTGTAATACTCAAATTCTTAGCATTTTTAAAATTAGTTTCACAACGACTGTCTGATGACATTTTCGTTATTCGACTTCGCCATACTTCCGAAATATACAATAATATAAAATTAACGAAAAATTGATATATTTAAAATAGAAATATATGGAAAGTTTGGCCAAACACCCACCTGTTTCTCCATGTGATTCGAAGCGGAATTTTTGCGCGAATGCGGTTGACTCACTGGCGCCAGGCTCAGCGAGTCGGTGTTGTCCTTGATGATGGTCGTCACCACCGTCGGTACATCTGCGATGGCAGGTTTCGCCTTGCTGGGTTTGCGCTGTATTTTCTCGCAATCGCGCAATGTTGTTATGAGCAACCGAAACAGTTCCCAATGACCGAAATTCAAGCCGAGCACCGATTTCAAATCATTGACATCACAGTATTTGAGTACACGTCCTGTGATGGCGTTTTCCTTGAGCAGTGGCGCTAGTTTATTCATAGCTGGCTTCAAATCCTCAATGCGTTCGAGCAGATTAATTAAACCGTCGGTGGTAAGGTCGGAGAGCTTTGTTTGCAGTATGTCATCCTGTGTGAAATATAGTATTTGATGACATTTTTAAAATAAATAAAAAAAGGTTTAAAATATTAAATAAATTTAATAGACAACATTTACAAATGTAATTCAGATTTATGAATTCCAAATGGAAAAATTTGAATATCAATTGATATTTTTTGAAAATCAAATGGAATTTCTGAATTAAAATTGAAGTGTTTTGAATTTCAAATGAAATATCTGAATTGCATTGATGTATTTTGTATTTAAATGGAATTTCTGAATTACAATTGAAGTATGTTGAATTTCAAATATAATTTCTGAATATCAATTGATGTGTTTTGATTTTCAAATGGAATTTCTGAATTAAAATTGATGCCTTTGCAGTATCAAAAGGAATTTCTGAATTAAAATTGATGTCTTTTGAATTTTAAATGGAATTTCTGAATTACAATTGATGTGTTTTGAATTTCAAATGAAATTTATAATTTAAATTGATGTCTATTTGAATTATAAATGATATTTCATAATTACAATATAAGTATTTTTAATTTTAGATGAAATTTCTGAATTACAATTGATGTGTTTTGAATTTCAAAAGGAATTCATAAATTCAATTGATGTCTTTTGAATTTCAAATCGAATATCTGATTTAAAATTGATGTATTTTGAATATCAAAAGGAATTTCTGAATTACAATTGATGTCTTTTGAACTTCAAATCGAATATCTGATTTAAAATTGATGTATTTTGAATTTCAAATCGAATATCTGATTTAAAATTCATGTTTTTTGAATTTCAAATGGAATTTCTGAATTTCAAGTGATCTCTTTTGAATTTTAAATGGAATTTCTGAATTACACTGTATGTGTTTTGAATTTCAAATGGAATTTATAAATTCAATTGATATCTTTTTGAATTATAAATGGTATTTCTGAATTACAAATGATGTATTTTGAACTTTAAATGGAATTTTCGAATTACAATTGAAGTGTGTTGAATTTCAAATATAATTTCTGAATAACAATTGATGTTTTTCAATTTCAAATAGAATTTCTGAATTAAAATTGATGTTTTTCGAATTTCAATTGATCATTTCTGAATTCCATTTTTTTAATTGGGGTAGACTGCATCGAAAAGACGCAAATTTGTTTCAAATAAAGCACATGTTACATACACCAAACGAATCCACAGGCGAGTTCAGCAACGGTGAAATTGGTGGCTCCGAGCTGGCGCTAAAGTTGCGTTGTCTTAATTCGCTGATTGCATAGTCGCCGCCCGACTGGTACATGTGATAGGGTGGATATAGCGCAGGCGGCTGTGATGCATAGCCCGATGTTGGCGGTATACGCACCGGCGGCGGTGCTCCTGGCTTGGTTTGCAGCACAATTGAGCCCTCATCCTCGATCGCTTGCTGATCCTCTGTAGGGTGAGGTGTTAAAAAGAGATATAATAAATAAAATAACATTAATTTACAAACCTTTTAATACTTTTCTTAAATACGGATCTAGATTAATTGTAAATGGAAGGAATATGCGCAGGTCAGCTACCAACAAATCGGATTTGTGCAGCTGCAGAAAGGCATCTAATTTACGCTCGTCGCGATCGAGCTCGAGCAGTGGTGCAGCCTCACGCAGACAGGCTAATTTGGGACGCACTCTGACGTTCAAAAGATAAGGCATTTGTTTTAGTTTTATAAATAAATTTATATTTTTAAATTTTAAAAAATATCCACTCACTTTTCGTAAACGCTCTGCAGCGAGACATTGTCGTCCAGTGTGTCGATGAACTGATCGTGTTGCAGCACGATCATGCTGGCGCGCAGGGGCCACTGTTCGGTCAGATTTATCCAGGAACTTAGGCGATACCAACTAAAATCTATTTGGAATGCTTTGAGTAGACGCACTGTAAGAGAAGAACAGGTTTATTTAGGCACATATTAAGAAAATAAAAAATAATAATAAAAAAATAATAAAAAAAAAATAAAAAATAAAAAAAAAAATAATAAAAATAAAATAAAAAAAATATTAAAAAAAATGAAATATTAAAATACCAGCCAACACATACCTGTTATATAAATAACATTCATCAGCCTGCGCATACTGCGCGGATTCACATCGCTAAAGTAATCATCTGTCAGTATGATCTTCGACAGATCGAGCACCCCCTGTGGATTCTGTCCCAAACGATGCAGATTCGAGCCAATCGAACTGGCCACCGACTCGGACATGCGCAGCTTCTTGCCCGCCCCACTGGCACCAGCCACACCACTACGTCCACCCGGACCGCGCAGCTTCTCCTGACTCGACATTATCTCCGAGGCATTCGAAAGACGACGCGCCGACACCGAGTGACCCAATGTCGGTCCATTATCATCAGTCTGGAATTCACTATAGTTTCGTTTGAAAAGCAGCGCTGTCATTTGGGCGCGTTGTACTTTGCGCAATCCCGAATTCTGTAAATACACCGGCAAATGTACCAGATTCCGCAAAAAGTCATGACCACCGATGCCGCCCTCGGTGAATAGACGACGACTGTTGGCCTCGGCAGCCTTGGCAATCACATGCGGATCGACTGCAATGAGCAGCACAAATGGTCGGTTCGGCGATGAGAGCAACGTCTGGATGGAGTTGAGCACGGAGAGTATGCGTTCGGTGTCGCAACAGTCGAGAGCGTCGACAACGCCGACCAGACGACTCTGCTGATTGGTGAAGGCGTCCAGGCACTGTGAAGAGAAGAGATCAGTCAATATGTTTCAATCAAGGATTGAAACCGTAACCGAAACCGAAACGCGGAAAAAACCGAAACCGAAACGCGGAAAAAACCGAAACCGAAATCGAAACCGTTATTCGTTTAGGTTTCAATCCTTGGTTTCAATAAATAGAATATGCGTGTTTTAATAATAATTTCAATATATAATCGTCAATATGGTTGCAGTAAGTATATTATAAATGGTTACAGTAAATTATTATAAATAATTCCAACAAAATTGTAATAGGAAAAGTAATTTCTTTTGGTTTTAAAGAATTCTCTGATTGTTCCATTTAAAAATATGGTTACTGCAATTGTAATTTTATATTTTAATACTGCTTCCAACATATTAATGGTTGTCTCGAATAAAGGCAACTACTAAACTGATAATTAAGCTGATCATAATATGCTGATACCTTCCGTACGAATAACTTCAAATTAAAAACGTATAAGTTATATTTCGTTTAATTTTCAAGCATATAACATAATTGTGACAAATATAAAACAATAATCGATATGCTCTTGAAGAGTAATCAACTGATTTACCTTAATTTAAATAAAACATATATTTCATGCACCCACCTTAACCATGTCCGTCATTAATGACACCTCCGATCCGAGCGCCGTCAGCGGCGCACCCTCATTCGAACGCACTGCGCTCTTCAGATGACGTCCCTGCGAAATGAACAACGAACCCAAGGCCTTCGCGATAACATGCAGATTAGTACAGATGATCGTGACCAAGACGGCACATATGACATAGATCGAGACCACAAGATCCTTGCGTTCCTCGTCGGTAGCGTGTGAGAAGTAGGCGATCACCAGTGTAATGCCCGTCAGCAGCGTGAGCAGACCCAACTCAAAGATGAGCACTATCGGCAGACAACACATGCGACGCCAGCGCCAGCCTGCAGAAACTTTCAATGCCTTCGGACGGAAGGCGCGATAGAGCCGCGTTGACAACCAGCCGTAATGCGACTCAATGGCCTCGAACAGCGAGGCCAACATATGCGTGACGGCACCTTCGCCGGTCGGCGCAGCGCTGCTCGCCTCTGCAAAGTGAAAACGCACTGGTTTCGCTTGTGAATCCGCCTGTGGACCAGGTGGATGACAGAAAGCCACCTGCAGTATAAGACGCAGTTTGCCAATACGCTTCATGATGCCATGATGCACCGAATACGCCCAATACATGTCCATGCGATAGTTGGCATAACGAATGCCGGCCAGCAGCAGGTAGGTGAGCACAAGAAAACTGGCCGCCGCCACAGCACCCCAGATGGCGGACCACGTGGAGAGACCAACAATGGCGCCCAAGACGAGCGCAATATGCAGGCAGACGAGAAATAGCAGGCCGCTTGTTTTGATCGGTGGTTCCGCCCATTGACGCGCAAAATTATTCATCTCCTCCCGCAACTTATTGAGCAGAAAACTTTTGCCGCTGCCCCACTTGGCGTACAGACCCACTGTAATGGGGGTGGTGAGCGTCGGTTCACTGAGCACATCCGCCAAAGCGGAGGAGTACAGCTCATAGCCGAGCATGCCCTCGGAGTCTTCGTTGGTGTTGAGCCTTCGAGCGCCAAACACTTGTCCGAGTATGGTCTTTTGATGATTGGTGTCAATGGCGTATGGTGTTTCGCCCGCCTTGTTGGCGCGATACAGCAGCTGACTGTTTTTGGGATTGCGCAGCAGTGCCTCCACTATGGTCTTGGAACGTGCACGCATTGCAATGTGCAGACAGGTGTCGCCACGTTTGTCGCTTGCGGTCACTTTGGCCTTGCGCTCGAGCAGCATCTGCACCATGTCCAGGTTGCGATTGCGCACAGCGCGCAATAGTGCTGTGTCGCCATCCTTGGTGGCCGCCTCCAGATCGGGATTGGTCGAGAGTAGCATTTTCGCTATGAGCGAGTGCGCCTTTTCAACGGCCGTGTAGATGGCCGTCTTGCGATCCTTACCCTGGATGTCAACGTCGGCGTGCTTCTTAAGTAGCGACTCGACGACGGCACGATGACCGCCTTTGACAGCGTGTATGAGCGGCGTATCGCCGACGCGATCCTGTATATTGATGTAAGCGCCGGCGGCGATGAGGGAACTGGCAATTTCCTGAGGATGTTGAGAGTAATAATTTATGAATTGCTGATATTTAAGGTATACCTATTTATATAAATTTTAAATATTATAAATATATTTACATCGTTCGTAGAAGAATAAGGTAAGGTACTACATCAAGCCAAAGAAGCCAATTTGAAACAAAGCCATTTTGAGTTACAGTTGGCTACCCAAATTGTACAAAAAGTAACTTCTGATATATTCTCTTATCAGACAAACAAGTTCTATATCACCACTTGAAACAGTTTCATTAAAAATTGTGGTTTTTCAAGGTTTAGTAAAGGCTCTAAAGCATTTTTTTATGTTTGATAGTTTATTTTTTTAGATTAGGGTTTCTCTTATATATTAATTTGAATGGGGTCCAAGGAATTGATCTGTTTAACGGACTTAGCTTTGTACAAATGTATGCAATTCAATATTCTTTGTTTCTCGCCTCTTTTAAGAAATTCTAATTTTGCTTCTTCTAGGAAATATATAAGACATAGGGATCCTTTCAATTTAGGAGATCTTTTCAAATTTGGAATGTGGTATATAAATGTTTTTTTGCTCACCTGAAAACCCTCACGACTTGCAATCGCCAACGCGGTCATACCATCCTTGTCCAAGGCATTTACATTCGGTTTCTTCTCCAGCAACGAACTTACACAGTCAGTGTGTCCGCCTGATGTCGCCACCAGCAGCGGCGTCCACGAATACATGCCCGCTGTATCCACATTGGCACCAGCCTTCAGCAACGTATCGACAATGTCGGAGTTGCCCTTGCGACATGCCCACACCAGAGCAGTAGTGCCGTACTTGTCGCCTACATTAACCTTAGCACCACGTTGCACCAGCAACTCGACAATCTCCTTGAAACCGCGTCCGGCTGCCCAGAGCAGCGGTCCCAGATGATAGTTGCCGTGCGAGTTGACGTCAGCGCCTTTTTCGAGTAGGAAACGCACAAGATCGGTGTGACCGCGATAGGCAGCCCACATGAGCGCAGTCCAGCCGCCCTGAGAATATCAAAAAGAGTTGCCAAAATTGTTAAATAATGCTTGGAAGTGATATCTACATCATTTAATTACCATATCCCGATGCTCAATATCGACGCTATGTTCGAGCAGTATTTGCACAATATCCAAATGTCCGCCCTTTGAGGCGCACAGCAGTGCGTTCCAGTTGTCGGCATCTTCGGCATGCACATCGGCACCGCGCGCAATAAATTCACGCACGAAGGCGGTCAGACCACGCCCTGCAACGACCATAAGTACAGTGGAGCCATTCTGAAAGAGACCAAATTCTTTTAGAGCATTTCGAAATGTTGCAAAGAGTTTATTTTTTGTTTTGTTCCAATTGGAATGTGTTACACTAAATTTACATATGGTACAATAGGTAGATACGCAGGGCACATGGACTAATTTTTTTTTTTATAAAACTATTAATTCTCAAAAATGTTAAATATATGAAGTGTCAAAATAACCAAAATAAAAATGTTTATATATTTTTTTTGATAAACATAAAAATCCAGTTCTTGTTACACACAAAATTCATTTTTTATAATATATATTTTATAAGGGGGCTTCATGTTAGTTGCGTATATTTCCAATCTCGATAATACATAAATTACCGTGTAAATTGACACGAATGTACCTATACATGTCATCGTTTATGTATAATCCTTATTTAATTCCTCTCGGTAGTTTAGGAATGTATTTACTCGGAAAAAATATTTACAGGAAAAAATGTTGCCATACATAAATTCTATATAATTCGCTTCAATATTATAAAGGGTTTTTCAATAAGAGCGCTACAAAAGTTTTTTTTTTTTTAAATAAAACAAAAACGGTTTTGGATATCAATGAAAAATATATCAATGAAAAGTCCTGTAAAAGTGCGTTCCATGCCATTATGTATGGAACTCGATTTCTTTTGCATGGCCACCACGGGCACGCTTGCAGAAGTCCAGACGCTGAACCCAATTTTCGACGGTTTTCAAGCATAAATCGGCCGATACTGCTGCAATTTCACGTTCGATATTCGTACGAAGTTCATCAATCGTCGCTGGCTTGTTGGCATAGACCATAGACTTGACGTAGCCCCACAGGAAATAGTCTAACGGCGTCAAATCGCACGACCGATGCGGCCAATCGACTGGGCCATTTCGTGAGATAACACGTTCTCCAAACTTGGTATCCAATAAATTGATTGTGGAATTCGCTGTGTGGCTTGTGGCGCCGTCCTGTTGGAACTACATGTCCTCCAAGTCCATATCATCCAATTGGGGCCAAAAATATTCGGTTATCATTGAACGGTAGCGATTCCCATTCACAGTACGTGCCGGTCTTGATCATTACGGAAGAAGTACGGCCCAATGACGTCGCCGGCCCATAAACCGCACCAAACCGTAATTTTTTCGGGATACAATGATGACTCATGGAGTACGTGTGGATTGCTGTCTGACCAAGAACGCATATTTTGTTTATTGACGAAGCCATTCAGCCAGAAATGAGCCTCATCGCTGAATATGATTTTTCGATGAAAATCCCAATCATTTTCAAGTTGTTGCTCAGCCCAATTCACGAACATACGACACTTCTGGTGGTCAAGCGGATTCAGTTCTTGCGTCAATTTGATTTTGTAAGGATGTAGGCCAAGATCTTTCAAGATCGCCACATGGACGTCACAGAGATGCCCAACGCTTGAGAACGACGTGTGAGAGACACATTTGGGCTTTCTTCAACTGAAGCCTCAGCGATGGATTCAAATTTTTCCACTAGACGCTTAATTGTTGATCTGCTAGGACGATTATGTCGACCATAAATTGGACGTAGCGCTCTTAACGTTGAGGCCACTGACTCCGAATTTCGGTAGTAAATTTTAATAATTTCGACTCGTTGTTGGCTCGTATATCTTTCCATCATGAAATGGCAAACCTTACTGAAGAGAAATGTTGAAAGAGCGGCAAGAAATATGGCTCGTTTGCTGTCCCTGTCGTTTGCGTCCCATTTGAAAAACCCTTTATAAGTTGCTGATTTTGACTGCATACTCTGCCGTTTTCTATTACGCAACTTTATTAAGAATATTGGTATAGAAATGTTAGGCCCTTTTTTAGCCACTTTTTAGAATAAAAAAATACAGTCCCTTACACAACTAGTTATTTTAATAATTAGTTTGAACTACGCTCTGCATAAATATAATTCATATTCTTATTTATCATTTTGTCCGAAATGCTAAAAATATCATCCAACGAGTTGGGAAAGTTAGGTCACATGGGTAAGTTCGGTCACATGGGGCGGATTTTTATAGTCGGTCGGGCCCGACTATGGAATACCCTACACCTTTGGTGGGGATATTAATGTGGGATATTTAATTGCATACCTTTTAATTATGCTGAACCTCCCCACCCTCAGAATATTATTCATATATCAGAAATTAACGTCTTATATCCCCATATATTAAAAAATTTTATAAAAGTATAAACAACTAAAAAAAAAATTGAAAAATATATAAAGGTATATTTTATAACTATACCTTGAATACTTTTCGAGTTATTAGTTCCGAAAGAGTTATAAAAAAGTGACTTGTATGGGAGGTGGGCGTGTCCATTGACCGATTTGGCTCATTTTCAAACTCAGTTCCTACTTTTGGCTAAAATATATTGAGTCGAAATTTCATCGCATTCTGATCAGTGTTTCTCAAGTTATTCTGTATTCGGACAGCAAGACAGCAAGACGGACAGACAGACAGACGGACATGACTAAACGGACTCGGGTTGTGATGCTGATCAAGAATATATATACTTTTCCATACCGGACACGCCTCCTAAGGGGCGTTACAATATATGCACAAAGTTAATATACCCTGTACCTCATAGGTGTAGGGTATAAAAATAGTCTACAAAAATGAAAAATTTCCGAGTTTAGATCCAATTATCTTAAAAACGTATTACAATATTAGCAATCATTAGTATATTGAAATTAGTTTTGACAATTAAAAGAAAAATTGAATTTAAGTTTTTGGGTAAAAATATTTTTAACAACACTGTATTATTTTTATTCTAAGTGGAGGATGAGAACGATTCATAATTACGATTGTAATTTTCTCAAAAATGTTAAGTAATATAGAAAAAAACTGAGTATTATGTTAAAATCAGCAGCAGCGTATTAGAATTACAATGGATACATAATATATATAAATTATAATATGTTGATACTTACTTCATCACGATCATCAACGGATAAATGCCGACTATCTAGAATAGCACGAAGTCCGGATATATCATTTGAGTCCACATATTGCAGTAGGGCTCGATGTCCTAATGAACCCATAGAGTCTCCGTAGCGATTGAGGTTCTATAAATATTTAATAAAGAAAACAAAAAAAATGATTAAAACAATGAATAAATTGTCAAGAGCATGCAAGCCATATAAAACATTGTTTATACATCAAGTTAGAGCCATTTATAAAAATGGCGAATTTCAGGATTTTTTTTGTTTTTTTTTTTTTAGAATAAAAATGGGCGTGAATTAAGATGCGTTAAGGTACCAAAATGTTGTGTTGAGTGTTAGATTTTGTGGAGCGAAATATTGAAAAACATTTAGACAACTGAGCGAGCAGAGCAGTGCGTTAGGGGCTTCAGAGAAAAGCAATTATGACAAAACAGATTAAGATACTTACTGGAGGTTTTAAATAAGACAATAAGCGTTGATTGTTCAACATGATGCATTATAAGTAAAATAAAAAATAAAATGCAAACAATTTGAAATCATTTAGCTGCAAACTTACGATATTTTAGTACAAAACAAATGCAAACCTCTTCAAAAAAGCTGTTAGTATCTAACTAAATATTTTTGCATTGCAAATTGTTGGCTACCACAATTGATAAATTGAATTAAAATTTATTTATTACGCAAATTAGTCAAAAAAAATACCACCAAATGTTCGTATACGTCAAGACGAGCATGATTGATAACGCAGGGGAAATATACAAAACGGTAAAAAAACAAAGAACTGTCAAAAAGATAATAACTACTTCTTCAGAAGTTAAGTCCAAAAAACAACGGAATGTCAAGATTAATGCTATTTGAAAGCACTCATGTCTATAATGTGACATGCTCATAATCACACTGATTGGCGCCTGTTTGACATGCACTCTTTGTGACGATTTTATGATGATAACTATAGAAGACGTAAATATGACGATCTAATGACGAAAGTGTTTAACTAAACACTTTAAATATTTTTGCAAACATTGCATGCTAAGTATTTTGAAATCTTAAATATTATAAATAAATCGTAATCTGCACATTCAAAGGAAAAATATATAGAATAAAATTACATTAAGATTAATAAGAAATAATTAACTAAATTTAGCTTATCTCGGTATTTCTTTTCTCTGAAGAGACTATGTTGCAAATCTCCAAATTCGGAAGAGAATGTTGAAAATTTAAAAATAATTTTATAGTATTTTGTAGGTAGTATTTAATGTGGTTTACCGATTTAATTAATAGTTTATTCAATTGACTAATTTCAATAGTAAAAACTATTAATTTTATAGTATCTTTTAAGTGAACTGTTTCAATACTAAGATTTTCTTTTTAAATATTTTTAGTAATTTATGGTTAATAACACTACACTCAGAAAAAAATACTATATAAATAATAGTTTTTTACTATTAAAAATAGTCATAGGATAATATTTTAATCGGAAAATACCATTAAATACTACAAAATACCATGCAATTGTTTTATAATTCCTACCACTTTTTTTTTTTAAGAAAATTTATATTTTTTTTTAGAAACTTCCTTTTTTTAGATACTTCCTTTTTTTAGAAAATTTCTATTGAGATTTGTCTGACCTTTTTAGTCACTTTTATTGAATAAAAAAATGACAGTACTTTACAAAACTAGTTTTCGAAAACAGTTTAAACGCAATTTCAAGTTTAATTGTCATTTCTCGTTTAAAAATCATATAATATACCAATAAATGCTAATATTTCATGTTCAAGATTTTTGAATCTAAACTCGGAAAATTTTTGATTTTCTAAAACTAATTTTGGTTTTTTTTAGCATTTACAATCTAACGATAATGACTATCAACAGCATAGTACAAGCTGACTATCAATATTACTAATTTTTTTCCATCTGTTCTACATTTTAAAATATGACAATTCAAAGAAAATTTGCATTTAAACTTTTTTAGAAAACTAAATAAATACCGTACTTACTATATTTATTATTAAAAAAAAACATGACTGAAAAGGGCCATACATTTTGATAAAAAAAAATCAAAAATAATATAGGAGAAAAGATATAAAAAAACTAAATATTTAGTCAAATCAGCACCCACGAATTATATAGAAATTACTAGTGCTCGGATTTTTATGACTCTAAAAACGACAAAAGAAAACTTTAAAAATTACCTAAAAATGATTAATACAAAAGCATAAATAACGGACTTTTCGCTAATACAACTTATATACTGTGGTCAGTTGCTACCAAAATTCCACATTCTATTGAAAGAAAGGTGATGCAGCAAAATAGTTAGTTCTACTATTTGGTACGCACAGAATAGAGATTTGTTGCGCCAACCAACTCTTTGCCCAGTCAACTCATTCGATTCTCTCAACCGCTCAGTCTGTTGTTATTGTCAAAATAAAAAGAATTGTAGTTTGTACTGCAACAATTTTTGAACTGTTTTAGAACAATTTAGCTCAGATTTAGAACCATTAGGAGTGTGTATGGACTAATATTTCATGTGTATAGGCTAATATGGCAGTTCCGCCAGAAAATTTGTAAACCATTCGATTTAACCGAATGAAGTTAGTTGGTACAACTAACTTTTTAATTCTTCCAACACCATGCCAAAACTGGATTTTTCTGTGTGTAGATAAAAATAAGTTTTCCAATTTCTACTATTGTGGTTAAAAGCAATATATTTAGGAAGCTCTGGTGAATTTATTCTACCCGTTATTAATTGATGTATGTAAGTTATATCGGCAATCTATCTACGTTCGCCAAAGACTTTAAATTTAATAGTTCAGAAGACGATCTTCGTATGGATGTAAATTATCTAAGTTATCTAAAACCCTCGAAGAGTAGTAATTTTTGCTGTATTCAATGCGTCAATATGTAGGTAAATTATAGAAAGGAGACTTCAAGTATTTTCATATCTAAATTAACCAATGTTTATATAATTTACTTTATTCAATTGCATTGGTATAGATAACGAACAAGTTTTACTTTGAATTTGATATAAATACAGTATGTAGTAAAAATTATTGCATATGTAGATATTTTATATATTTAGCTTGAAGTTAAATAAATAACAACAATTATCATGTGATAAAAAATTAGAATTCATTGATTAAATATTAACAGATATATAAAGATTTTTGTAATTCAATATTTGGCATTTGGAAAAGGTATTTGGTGACTTTTCGTTCTACAACGACGTCATATAAATGTATTTATTTTAAAGACCCCTGCAGTGAAATCTAAACTAGTAGCATAAATATGTAGTATTCATATAAGTAACCATGTTTCTAGTTCGGTAGCTAGTTAAAATGGATGCAGAGAAAAACAGTTCAAAAATTTGTTCGTAGAGGAACGTATCAAAATTGTCAAAAACAAAATTAATTATGAAATACAAATTATTCTTCATTTATCTATTTTGCAGGAAACATCTTTCTTTTTAACTTTATTGTGGATTCCATAGTGCGATTTGTTTTATTTCTTTCCGCCATGGACTTGTACAATTTAACAAATAACCTATTTGAAAAACCCTTACAACCGTGGCTTGGCTGCTGATAACAAGCCGAGCCAATCGCTCTCTCCTACGCTGTGCACCATCAAGTCTCATTTTACAAGCTTTCTTGACAGGAGCAATTTCATCCATTCGGTCTACATGATCTAGGCAGCGAAAACATAGGTTTTGATTCGCTTGACTATGTCAATTGTCGTCGAATAGCTTACAGCTCTAGTGTTTCAACTGGTAAATATAAACAGTTTAGAGAGGGATTAAATAAACTAGTTTATAGACTGACTGTAAAAATTAGTCTATAAAGTCGGGTTTCAAGACGCTAGTTTAAAAACTACTTAAATGTAATGCAAGAGGGGACAATTGACACATCGTAGGACAGGAGCATTGAAAAAATTACAGTTCAAATTCGGGCTCAAATTCGGGCTCAAATTCGGGCTAGTTGAGTGTCTACGGAGAACTAGACCAATACTAGTATTTAACTAGTCCGTTACACTGCAGGGACATTATAATAATATAATATTAGTTTGGCACTACAGTCCTATTAGAACTTAGGACGAGCTCTCTCACCATTTTTGAGCTGTGCGTGTTATATTCGTACTCAGAGTGGTGGGACCTATAGTTTACTGCCAAATGCGAACTGCGGGTGAGAGCTTTTCATAGGCAATGTTTTACTCTCTTAGGTTTGCCATTTACTGCCGAGAGGTAGCGCGGTGTAGAAAAATGTTTCTATGAAAAGATGTTGTTAGCCCCAGTCCAGGCATTATCCGGGGACCTTTCGGCTCGCAGTCCAACGCACTAACAACTGAGCTTTTTAATACAGTATTTTTTCGTTCCAGCCAAATCTTTTATATGCCATTTTCTTTTTATTTCAGATTTAATATACTAATATAAGAAAAATTCATACATTTATTAACATGCGATGAAAATAATAAAGAAAGAAATAATAGTAAAACTTTAGATAACAGATATATTATTTTTGTTTCAAATCTACTTCAGAATTACTTAATATCAATAAAAATCTACAAAATTCTACAAATAATGACCTAAAATTTTAAATTATTAAAAAATGCATTAAAAAAATGACATGTCATCAACATCCGAGCCCTGGAAATTATGTATATAAATTTTTATAAAGTATTTGGTTCATTTTATTTATTGACAAAAATGTATTTGGAATAAGTAAAAAAAAAATCTAAAATTAAAAAGTTTAAACGAAATTTTCATTAGTTTATGAACATTTTACTATAATTGCCAACGTATATAAAGCACACTCGGAAAATACCATACAACAAATAGTTTTTGGGAATATTTTAATATTTTTTTTTTATACTCATTTGTCAATAGTATAAATTATTGTTTTAATCGATAAATACTATTGCATACTACTAAATACTATTAAGAAATATTGACTAATTTCAAATTATTTTTGTGTTTAAAGGATTCTAATTTTTATAGCTATACCATTGAATTAATAAGTGCCTGTATTTTTAGTCACATTTTGAAATTAAATTTGGTTCAAACTAGACGTGATTTTGTCTGTAATCCCCAATAGTTAAATGTAAAATTAACTAACAACTGATTATCTAATTGTCTGTTAAATAAAAAAAAAACAATCGGTTGTTTTAATTAAGAACTAAAAACGTACAAAAATGTGGAAACGTTTAAACTAAGTTTAGCACTGAATAACTGGGGATATTTTGATTAACTTATAGGTCGATTTTTTTCTGTGTGTAGTTATGACAATATTTTCCAATTTATGTTCTGCGTATACAATAAACTAAAGTCAACCGGAGATTAGTAAAACATTAGTCATTCATTCACATTAAGTTAAAATGCTCAAAGATGAAATTGAGATAGAACAAACAGAGATACCTTGTCATGAAAAAAAACATGCGTTAACTAAAATTAGCGTGACAAAAACTATTTGTTTAATCAGTAATAGTCAATAATCTTGTCATTGTAGTAGTAAAACTAATCAAATATTTATTTTAAAAAACTTAAAATGATGAAAATTGCATTTATATTTTGTGTTTTATATTATTTCACAAACAGTCTTACAAGCATGGTTAACAAACAAATCACTTAATAATTAAATATTTGTTCATGTAGCTGCGGTAGCTCAGTGGTTAGTGCGTTGGACTGCGAGCCGAAAGGTCCCCGGTTCAAACCTGGACTGGGGCTAACAACATCTTTTCATAGAAACATTTTTCTATACCGCGATACCTCTCGGCAGTAAATGGCAAACCTACGAGAGTAAAACATTGCCTATGAAAAGCTCTCACCCGCCGTTCGGATTCGGCAATAAACTGTAGGTCCCACCACTTTGAGTACAAATGTAACACGCACAGCTCAAAATGGTGAGAGAGCTCGACCTAAGTTCTTATAGGACTGTAGTGCCAAACTATTATTATTATTATATAAACTATAATAAATACATAGTAATTTGTAATTTTTAAAATTGTTTTGTAGTTTTCAATTGTATTACCGCTTTAAAGAATCATTTATAGTAAAAACTATTATAATAACACCTACAAAAATATTAATTGGTATTTTTAAATGAGTGTAGAAATTTTGAATTTTATTTGGATAGTTTAATATTAACACACTCAGAAAAAATACCATAATAACTACCTTCATATAACACCATAAATAAGTTAATTGTATTTCGTAGTATTTAATAGTATTTAACGAATAAAATAATAATTTAATCTATTGACAAATTTTAATAGTGAAAAAAACTATTAATTGTATGTTATTTTTTCTGAGTATAAACAAATTATAAACAATTTAAAGAAATAAATAACAAAATTAAAAATTTATAAACAATACAAATAATACATTTTTATCGCTAAATGTTTTGAAAAACGTGTACCAAAGCTCTAAAGCCTCTAAAACTGTGCCAAAGCGTCCACTTAACATTAAAGTCCTCTTTTCCTATAAAAAACTAAACCTCAAGAACTTATAGAGTAGGTACTTGAACTGGTTACCAAAGAACAACATTGGCTAAAACAAACAATATCACTACAACAAACATTGTCAATGCAGTGGGTACTACAGTGTAATAAAATATTAATATATATATATTAAAAATAAAAATAAAAACAAAAAGTTTTAAAAGTTATTTTGAAATTGTTGCATTGTTTTCTCACATCGTCACAATTAAATAAGATAAAAATAAAATTTATTTTCATTTATGACATACAATAAAGATGTCACCGCATGTATTTCTGACGACGTTAAGGGTGTGAGAACTCACAAAAGCTGGTTATCACAGCTGCATTTGTCAAAAAGATGTGGTATCCAAAAAGATGAAACCTAACCGGATCAAACGTGACCAGATAAAAACAAACTCTAATAAATAAAATTAAGTAACAAAACAAAAAAAGCAGTACTATAATCTCCAAAATGCTTTTCAAAGAATGTGATAAAAATAATAATTTCAATTATAAATAGTTTTTTTTATATATAAATAAATTAAACAATGCGGCAAAAAATATGGTTAAATTTGTATTTACGCAATTGACAAAAAAATAATAATGGTATTTATCTAATCGAATAAGTTAGCTTTTTGTGTATGTTCATATTTTTATGAGGTTGTTTTATGAAAGCACATTTTAAAAATTTTACCAACCAATTTAAATTTAATTTAATTGAAAGCAACCAATTGATAAGTGCCAAAAGTTTTAAATATTAAACAACAAAAAACACCGAAATTATTCATACAATATAAATTTATCAACATATTTACAGTGAAAATTGCAACTTTCCGAAAAAATGCAACTTAATAATGGTCTAGTTGTTAAAATCGCCTGCATTTTGAACTTCAAAACATAAATTGTGACGTTTTCAAAAATTAAATATTTCGGTTGCACAGAAATCTAATGCGCAAAGATATCGACGCCTCTTACGAAAACCCACACGTTTCAATTTGCTTACGAAAAACGGCACTTTAAAAATAAAATTTATTAAAACGAGCATACATTTATTTTATCCACGAAAAGAAGCATTAAATTGTATTAGCCACGAAAAGAACTTTATTCACATTTTCTCCACAAACAGAAGCATAAATTTATATTTCCCACGAACAGAGACACATTTATATTGTATCTACAAACAAAAGCTCCTGTTTAATGTTACCATGAATAAACAATAGACAATTTTGTGGGTAAGAAGTCACACAATGTTGATGATGGAGGTGATACTGTATTGTAACTAAATTTGTTGATTTTTCATTAATGACATGGTTTCCAGGTGTGTGACTGGACATTATTTGCTGAAACTGTTCCAATGAAACTAGTCCATTAGGCATATGTAAACATGCAGGTGCGATTTGGCTAGAACCACATGACGCACATTGGATTTTTGAAAAATATGTTCTATTCGTATTTGGCAAGATTCAATGCCACTGGCGTCATTGGAAATTTTTGTTCCAATTTGTTTTCCAAAAAATTATCCAATGACGGTTCTGGGCAAATCCCGAAGGAACAACATTTTCCAAAAAATTGTCCAATGTGGGTTCTGGCCAAATCCCAAAGGAACACATTTTTTAAATTAAGTTTTCTCTTGTGCACAACCAGTCTACTTGGATAACTTTCTTGAATAAATATATATGCTTTTATTCTTGGGGATATGATAGATGAGCTTTTTTTCATAGCTAAATGTAAAAGTGTTTCTTTTCGTGGCGAAAATAGAGTTATACTTCATTTCGTGGCTATAAAACATATATGCTTCATTTCTTGGGTATAATAGAGATGTGGTTATTTTCGTGGGGAAACTGAACTTGAGCTTCTTATCGTAGTTTCGAAAAAGGTGCTGTTTTTCGTAAGCAAATTGGAACGTGTGGGTTTTCGTAAGAGGCGTCGATATGTAGTTTGTGTAAAATATTCTTCATACAAATGTTGACAGATCATATATGAGGATGTATATTTATGCAGATACGCGGTATACGGTTCATTTGCAACGTTAGATGAATACCATTAATAAATAAAAATTTACATATATAAACAACATTTATTGTTGTTAACTAATAAAATAAAATATGTCGATTCTGACGATAAAAGTTTTGTTTCTGAACAAAATCGAATTGAATTTGCTATACCACACTCCGAAACAAAACAAACCATTTATAGATTTTTTACTATTCAAACTAGTCAATAGGATACACCATTATTTTAATCGGTAAATACTATTAAGTTCTAGTTTTTCAGTGTGAGATTAAACTTAGTTTAAATATTTTTTATTTGAAAATGTGACTTAAAACTGAGCATAAATAATACAAATAACTGTCAAATTATTTTTGAGTTTATATGAAAATATTTATTTTTGGTATACTATTAAATCAATAACTGTCATATTGATATATTGTTTTTGTCAATCCGGAATATTCTTGTTTTCGTTAAAATATAATTGATAATTGAAATCATTGTATTTGAATTTGTTATATCAGAATTCAATTTACTAAAAGCAAATTGAACTAATTTAATTCGATATTGGTGTCAACAATTCTAATTTCCATTGAAAGAAAGTATTTATATTGTCGAACATTCCAGTAAATTTTGTAAAAACAAAACTCGAAAAGTTTCACAACAAAATTGTTATATGAGTTTTATAAAAAGTCCGTTCTTGCAATATAAGAAGACTTGTCAATTATTTGGCAATAGTTTAAGTAGTTATTGGAACAAATAGCTAAAATGTGAATAATTAAAGTTGTGGTCAAATAATTTCACGTGATCGCAAAAAAAATAAATTTAAATACTTCTCGAGACGTTTTTCATCTGCCGTGTTTTTATTTAAATTAAATAATTTTTATTTAAACTTAATGTAAATACTTTTTATTTAATTTTACTATCTAGCTAATACATTTTGAAGTAAATATTTTTTATTATTTACACTCAGAAAAAAAACATTCTTAAAATAAAAATGTAGATTGTTAAAACATTGTTAGAGTAAATTGTAATTTCAAGAATGTATTTTTTCTTCAAAAACTATTAATCTTAAATTGGGTATTTGAAATTGTTAAGTATTACCATGCTTAATTTAAAAAATTAACAATTTTATTCAATAATCATAAATGTCTCTATTCTTTATTTAAGTACGTCGCGTTGTTTTGGATCGTTTTAACCCACATCAATTCTTGAATCAAAGTAGAAATTGTTGGAATAATTTTTTTTCTGAGTGTAGGTAATAAAATGTGCATTCAAAACATTATATTACTTATAGAATATTATTTGAAATTAATACAGAATGTAATAAAAATAAATAATTTATCAATTTGAACATGTTTTACATATGTAATAATATTTAATAAAAATTTTGTTGTGTAATTTTTATTGCATACAAATTAAAATGTAATGAAAAGTATGTATTTCAAATTTTATTACGTACGTATTAAAATTTAATAAGAAATATGTTATTTAAGTTTAAATAAAAAGTATTTAATATTAATTAAAAAAAAGACTACAAGTGAAAAAGTAATAATTGGTTTTCTCTGTGTACAAATATTTTTATTGGGATATATAATTCAATTAAATTGAAAAATATCAGAAAAACTGTACATACGGGGGAAAAGTAGGTAGTGGGTGGTACCTCAGCCTATTTCCAGGAAGGTTTGAGGACATTTGTTTCGTGAAAACTAAAAAAAATGTAGATCTTTACAGTTTATGGAACATTTTTAGCTAATGAATCAATCTGTACAACTGTATTATTTTTTTTGGCCTAGGTGGTTGGTGATGGTCAAAATTAGCAAAAAAGTCGACTTAGTTACTAATAAGCGAATTAAAAACGTTACAAGATATTGTAGAACGAAAAGTCATAAAATACGTTTTTATGAAAAACTTAAACTTCGAGTTTGTGGATTAATATTATAAAAAGTAATTGATGTATTTTTAAAATTGATAGATTTACATTTTCTTATCACGAGGTAAAAAAATTGAGATGATCGATTAAAAATTGACAGATACATAATGATTTTTGTAAATGAATATTCGGTATTTTAAAAATGTATTTGGTAACTTTTCGTTCTACAACGACGATATAAAAACGTAGTATGTATACAAATAAGCATCATCAAGTTCCGTAGATAATAATAATAATAGTTTGGCGCTACAGTCCTGTATAGAACTTCGGCCGAGCTCTCTCACCATTTTGAGCTGTGCGTGTTATATTTGTACTCAAAGTGGTGGGACCTACAGTTTATTGCCGAATCCGAACGGCGGGTGAGAGCTTTTCATAGGCAATGGTTTTACTCTCGTAGGTTTGCCATTTACTGACGAGAGGTAGCGCGGTATAGAAAAATGTTTCTATGAAAAGATGTTGTTAGGCCCACAGTCCAGGCTTGAACCGGGGACCTTTCGGCTCGCAGTCCAACGCACTAACCACTGAGCTACCGCGGCGTAGATACGACATTTTCCTAATATTAAGAAAAATTTACTTGAAATAGTATTAAGTTAAATTTTTCTTTTCTGAGGAAAATATTTTCTTAATTGGGATATTCCATTTTAAATCAACGAACGGATGTCCCCTACCCCCACAGAAATAATTTCAATTTGGTACAAATAGTGTACCTTATTAAACTAAGACAATTTATAAATTTTAGAGCTCTAGCTTATATGGTTCCCGAAATACGGCGGGTTAAAAAGTAAAAAAATAAGTAAAAACTCACAAAGGTGGGTTGACTTAATTGAATATATCTGAAAAACTTTACGTACAAGGTCACATTTTTATTTAAAAGTCAGGAACCAATACGAATACACCTATGAAATTTAACACAAATGTTAAGAAGAAAATCAGCAATAACATATATTTTTTTGAAAATTAAAAAAAGGGTTTTTGAGAAATACCATTCCAAAATTTAGATCATGTGGTAATGACCTTTAACCTTTGTATACAAAAATAAAAAAATTCTACATTAAAGGCCATCTTAATACCTTTCAAATGATACCTCAATTGACGTTGTACATAAACTAGAAGGTAGAGTTTTAAAATTTTGCATATTTCTTTGTTTAATATGAGAGAACACTCATACACAATTTTATCAATTTATTTTTTATTTTTTCGTTGATTTAAAATGGAATATCCCAAAAACATGTTTTTTAAAAAAGGAACATTTTCTTAATATAATAAAAGAAATTCCGTATGCTTAGGAAACTGTTGTCTGAGTGTAGGAATATTTTGAACTCGATCTATAGACATTTTTATTACTCGTATCAGTCTTAACAAATTACTATTTACGAAATACACTTTATGAAATACGAAAACATAAGATATTAAATGAACTTACTTAATTCACTAAATATTATCTTTAAATATTGACGAATAACACAGCACAACAACGAAAAAATGTCCGCGATCTAAGTATGATTTTCCGATGGACTACGAGATTCTAATCTCTACCTCATACTCAGGTTTAACAAATATATGGCAATTATCGTGTTTTTATACATATTTTGGTCTTTAACTTTTGTGTTTGACTGGTCATAACATTGGTCAGATCTGTCGGAATTTAATGCGTTTTATTTCAAAATACTAGTTGAAGTATTCTCAATAAAATACAAAAGAAATGTGATCGAAAACTCAAATCTGTAAAAAGTATAAGACCAAAATATGTAGAAAAACACGAGAATTGCCATATATTTGAATTACGTAAAAACTCAAAAACTTTAGGCAATCTAAAAAAAAACTAAGTATGAGGTCGTGATTAGAATCTTAAAGTCCATCGCGAAATCACACTAAGATCATGAATAACGAGTTGGGAAAGTTAGATCACATGGGTAAGTTCGGTCATATGGGACGGACTGTTATAGTCGATCGGGCCTGACTATGGAATACCCTACATCTTAATGTGAGATATTTAATTGTATACCTCAGAATATTATTCATATATCAGAAATTTACGTCTCATATAATTTAAAAAATTGATATAAAAGTATAAAAAATCTAATAAAAAAAATTTAAAAATAAAAGTGGGCGGACCACTCCTATATTTAAAATTTTGTAAGGCAAATATTTTAAAGATTTGATTTTAATAATTTACGGATCAAATGTCCACTATGAAAACCCGGGAAATAATGAATAAAAAATGTGGGCGGATCACGCCCATATTTGGACCACATATTTAAAGGTGAATTATAACAATATGTTTTAAATTTTATAACTATATCTTGAATACTTTTCGAGTTATTAGTTCCTAAAAAGTTATATAAAAGTGACTTGTATGGGAGGTGGGCGTGTCCGTTGACCAATTTGGCTCATTTTCAAACTCAGTTCCTACTTTTGGCTAAAATATATTGAGACGAAATTTCATCGTATTCTGATCAGTACTTCTCAAGATTTTCTGTATTCGGACAGCAAGACGGACAGACAGACAGACGGACATGGATAAACGGACTCGGGTGTGATGCAGATCAAGAATATATATACTTTTCCATACCGGACACGCCTCCTAAGGGGCGTTACAATATATGTACAAAGTTAATATACCCTGTACCTCATAGAAGTAGGGTATAAAAACCAAAGGCCTCAATTTGTTGTAAGATTATGCGCCATATTATCTAAAAACAAAAAATGCATTGGTTTCACACATTTTACAAACAATATTTTTTTATTACAAAATACAGTAATTAAATTTTTATATTAAGTGGCTTCAGCGTGAGCTTACAATCTCGTAAATATATAAATTCAAACCTGAACTGAGACTATTTAATAACTTTTTAATTTTCTTTATTGATTAATTCACTTTAAATCTTTACACATCACAATATTTTTAGTGGCGAAATGTGATTACAAAATATTGATGAGAAAATATTTATGTTATTTTTACAACAAAATTAAGAAATCAATTTTTACGTTGAACGTAAAAAGTTCTCATAGCAAATTTTATTTCTACACTTTACGCGGTTTCACAATGTTGACATGAATGCCTTTATTTGTTCCACATATTTTTAAATTCACTTACGATGGCAATTAAAAAAATTTAAAAACAAATATTGAATTAATTCAGTATTTTAGAAATTTGAATTCGATTTCAAAATAAAAAATTTCAATCGAAAATTTCAATATTCTTAATTGGTTTTGATCTAGAACTGGATCGTGGAGGTTTATTATTATTGTGATTTTTTTATTTATATTATTTATATATTTAGTATTTTTTTTTTAGTAATATAGACATTTTTTTATATGTCGATAATTTTGTTTATACTAACATTTTTGGATTTCTTCGTGCGCAAATTACTTAGATTCAATCGCGAGGCGCTTAAAATTAACTCATCTAAACTCTTTGATAATTTCATCACTAATAAGAGCCTAATATCACAGTTGAAGCATTTATATTGGTATCAGCGTAATTAACAAATTATGCTGTTCGGTTGATAGTCCGTCTCAGTCGTTGGATTGTATGTGGCGAAGTTTTTACTCGGTGACGCGGTAGATAAAACTTCAAGTACTCGATGAAATTGCACGACGGCTTGATGTAGATATACGCGACATGTAGATACTACGTAGATACATTAACGCCTCGGACACACGTACACCGCCGTAGATAATAGATACAATGTTGAGATATTTAAATCAAGTGTAGTTTGTATTTGTTTTTTTTTTTATTGTCACAGAACTTTTGTTTGAACTACGCGTACCACACTGTTTTCATTTAAAAATTAAATAATTTTAAATAAAATAAATTTTAATTAAAACTGCTGAGTATTTGAAAATTTCGAGTTTATATAAAATGTCTGCATATCTTCGCATTCATTAACAAACATTACAGCATTGTTACGTTTACACTTTAACACAAATTAATCATTGTCAAGTGTTTTATTTGTACAATTCTTAAAAAAAAAATGAAATAAGAAAAAACTTGCTAAAAATTACGCGTTATAACTTTAGAAGTGAAACAAATAAATAATAATAAAAAAATAAAAAAAAATATTCGCCAATCCGCGCGCTTTAAATGTTTGGCTTTAAATGAGAGCAACATTTGGTCGCCGCTGCCGTTTGATAATGAAAAACCGAAATCACTACGAAAAATCACTGTAGTTATAATGATAATGAAAACTGGGCCGGCGGCAGCAGTGACAGCACCGCACTACCGCACCGCAGCACCGCACTTGACTTTGTTGCGCGCTGTGACGCGTCTGTCTTGGCCACTTGATTCGAGTGTTTAGAATAAAAAGATATTTTCACGAAGCTCGTGATAAGCAAACTTAACGGAACGCAAAAACGCAGAAAATAAGCTGCTGCGTCTGCAATTGCAGCGCAGCGCACAGTGGGGCAAATGCGCTGTCATGCATTTGATAACAAAAAAAAACTATAGGCGATTCTATGAATTGATATCTGATAAAAAGTTTTTTTTTTGTAATTTTTGAAATATGTTTTTTTGTCAATAGGTATTATTTTTAAAATTAAAACTTAAAGAATTTCATAAAATTTGAATGTAATGGAAAATTTAAAAATTGGAAGTAATAGAGTTATGAACTATGTACTACAATATTTAAATAAAATTAAACTTTCTTGTCGAAATTAGTTCCATTTGTATTCTTTTTGTAATGATTTGGTTAAAAACGTTTTTATAAAATAATATAATTTTCTAAATAATTTTATAAAACTATTTATATGAAAAACAAATATCATTCAATGTTAATATGATGCATGTTCCAGCATTCGATCGAATTTTGTATGCAATTTTAACAACTAAGAGTACTGCGCGATCTAAGTATGATACACCGATGAACTTCAAAATTCTCATTTAGACCTCGTACCCCTTCTTTGGATATAGCCCAAGGTTGTTGAGTTATTACGTAAAACAGTTATATAGAATTATTTTATTTGAAATTTCACTCTTTACGAAACGGACGACGAAACGAAAATATGACGTCAAAATTTAAATTTAGATTCACAGAAATAAAAATTCATCAATATGATGAATTTATTTATTATGAACTTATTCATAAATATTATGAATTTTTCACCAACTACTAGATTCATCATATTGATACCACCGTTCATTAAATGACATATTGATGAATACATTTATTAATATATGAAATTTTAAGTACTATCGAACGAACATCATAGTGAAAAACGAAATATTCAATACAATGAATTTGAATCGTCATATAGAAAAATTTGTTGATAATATTTTCAAAAAAAAAAAATTTTTTTTACAAAATAATTCGAAATAAAGTGTTGTAAAAATTTTATTTAAAAAACGAGTTGGGAAAGTTAGGTCACATGGGTAAGTTCGGTCACATGGGGCGGATTTTTATAGTCGGTCGGGCCCGACTATGGAATACCCTACACCTTTGGTGGGGATATTAACCCTCAGAATATTATTCATATATCAGAAATTTACGCCTTATATCCCCAGAAATTAAAAAAATTCTATAAAGTTTAAAAAACTAAAAAAAAAAAAATTTGAAAAATGTAATTGGGCGGACCACGCCTATATTTAAAATTTTGTAAGGCTAATATTTCATAGAATTGATTTTAATAATTAACGGATCAAATTTCCACTATTAAAAACCGGGAAATAATGAAAAAAAAAATGTGGGCGGATCACGCCCATTTTTGGACCACACATTTTTAGGTGAATTATAACAATATGTTTTAAATTTTACAACTATATCATGAATACTTTTCGAGTTATAAGTTCCCAAAGATTTATATAAAAGTGACTTGTATGGGAGGTGGGCGTGTCTGTTGAGCGATTTGGCTCATTTTCAAACTCAGTTCCTACTTTTGGCTAAAATATATTGTGACGAAATTTCATCGCATTCTGAGCAGTATTTCTCAAGTTATTCTGTATTCGGACAGCAAGACAGCAAGACAGCAAGACAGCAAGACGGACAGACAGACAGACAGACAGACGGACATGGCTAAACGGACTCGGGTAGTGATGCTGATCAAGAATATATATACTTTTCCATACCGGACAAGCCTCCTAAGGGGCGTTACAATATATGCACAAAGTTAATATACCCTGTACCTCATAGGTGTAGGGTATAATAACAGAAAAAAATTTTGAAAAAAAAAGTATTCTTCTATTCTATTTTCTTGTTCATTAATATGATGAAACGTGTTCTTGAAGACGTGTATTGAAGAACACTTTTTCGACAGTTTCCAAGCGTTGTTCAAATTTATGATCGCATTCATAACATTGATATCGTTATTCATTAATATTATGAATGGCTTTTAAATACAATGAATCATGGTTTGAAGAACGGAATTCATCAAAATGATGTACCTTTTTTTCTGTGTTTGTTTTATATTAACAGATTTAGAAAAATGTTTTAATTAATTTTTAAAGTAAACCCAAAGATCTGACTAAAGTAAGAACCAGTCAAACGCAAAAAATATAAATTTTTTTGTATACTTATTATTTTTGGCGTCAAATATATGTTTTTTTATCACCAAAAAGTTTATATTTTATGTGATACCACATAATCACATGACACGCCACTGTTTAATTATTTCTAGAGCCTTTTTTTACCAAGTTAAAATCACTGTGATTTATAAGAAAGTACTGGGAATGAACTGGTCTGTCATTATAAATTTACAAAACAATAGGGTGATCCGAAATTTTGAGTAAATCAGTGACAAAATATAAATTTGTATTTTTATTTTGTACATTTCTACTTCTACCTTTTAAAGGAAGGAAGAAATCATACGGTTTGGTAATTTATTAATTTATCAACGGAATATATATCTTCACTGTCATGCCAAAGGGGCGAATGTGCATTTTTAAAAATTTTCAGAAATCAAATTTTAAATTTTGAAGTGCTTTACAAATTAGTAAAATTTATTTTTTCGTTTTTTTTTTTGTTATTTTTGTTTATTTATCAATTATTGTAATGTGTATGAAATACCTTTGAATTTGGATAACTACTGAATGATAAATACGGATTTTGTGAGGCTATACCCTGACCAAAACGCAAATATTTTTGTTTTTTATGCTATAACTCTTTATTTGCGCAAGATAAAATATTTATGTAAAGGCATTAATTGTTTGTTTTCAAAGCACCTATCGATTGGCATCATTATTTTTGCCAAACATTTTTTTTGCAAATGATAAAAATTCAAAAATATATTTTAAAATAATGAAGATAGGTGCTTTAAAAACGAACAATTAATGCCTTTACACTACTATTTTATCTTATACCAATAAAAAGTTATGGCAAAAAATAAAAAAGATTGGCCCTTTTGGAATGACAACATTTTTAATTTTTCGAATTCGCTATTTTGGTTTTGGGTTTAGTGGCTAGAAATATACCCAACAAACTGACACATTATACTTGAGTACATTCAAAAATGTACATTCGCCGACGATATGATAACCAATTTTCTTGACTAGTTTATGTCAGTAATATGCATTTCTAAAAATCCTGTATCCTAAACTGAGTGAAAAATTAGACATTATTTTTATGCTGACCCAAACACCCTGTATATATGTCAATTTCTGATCGATGATCTCAATATTAGTACCAAATGATAAGAAAATATGAATCTTAGAATTAGTATATATAATTTTACTGAATTATGAAAAACTTATTTATAACGCAATATATAACAGGTATCTTCAAAATCTAAATGTTTGTGTTTGACTGATTATAACATTGTCCAGATCATCCCGAATTTCATTAGGTTTATTTCAAAATATTAGCTGAATTGTTCTCAAAAGTTAAAGTCCGTAAAATATATAGAAAAACATGAGAAATTCCATTTGTTTTACTTAATAACTTAAATTCTGCAGGTAATATCGAAAAACTGTATATTTTTCAGAATCTTAAAGTTCATCAGTATATCGTAAAATGATGTCTGATAGATAAAAGGCCATCATTTGTTGTGTAATGTTATTGGCCTTATAACATAAAACGAATCGTGTGACTGTCAGATAATTTGTTTGGAGTCAATTCGCACACAAAAATAGGTATAAAATATTCTATATATTTCGTAAAAATCCATTCTTTCATACGAATTGTTTGATTTTTACGTTTTAGGTATGTATTTCAAACACAATCGTTTACAGAAATAACAATTTTTATTATTTTTACTAATATTTGTTCACTTCGTCGATGTTTTTGTTCTATTTGATAAAAAAAATTATGTTACACTTGAATTTTTTAAGTTTTTTTTTAAACGAATTCGTGTTTGTTTCGTTTTACGTTATCTGACCGTATTTTTTAAATAATTTAAACCACTTGATTTGAAATGAACGAGTTGAATTTCTTTGGAATTTATATTTATTAAGAAATCGAGAAAACGAAATATTCAAAAATAGATCGATTTGTTAATTTTGGATCTGGAAGTTTTTTTTTGGATCTTGTAAATATATAAAATTCTTTTATTTACGATTTTTACGAAGCTAACATGAATCCGTTTACAAAAAAAAAATGTTTTAAAATTATAGTAAAAGCTCTCTATCCAATACTGTTGTAATGGTTCAATAATTATTAATTTTGAATGAAAATAATTTCGATGTACTTAGTACATAATAACATTAAATGGAAAATGTCACAAAATACTATAAAATAATACGAAAACCGATTTTTTTTATATGAACGTCCCAAATATCTGAGTTTTTGAGTTTCATTAATCTAGCTCATCTGGTATTCCTGTAATAATGATTTTAACAGACAGACAGATGTACAGACAGACAGACAAACAGATGGACAAATAGACAGGCCATATTACAAATTGTGGTAATTAAAATGGAATATTTTGAGATTAAATGCAAAAATATCTAAAGTTTCGAAAATCGCATAAAAAAAGGTATTTCAAAATTTACTCCAGATCTGAAAACGACCCCTGCACAGATTAAAAAATATTCGACGTAAATGTAACAACCGATATTAATTGCATTCATTACTCAATCCAGCAATGAAATTCATTAATTAAATGAAAACATTTGCTATTCTTTGTTAAATCAGCAATTCCGTTTGCTAATATGAATATGTGTACGTCAATGCAGCAAATTAATTAGACGTCCCAGTTTCAGCAATTATATTTGCTGCCTTGACGAATAAATATTCATATTAACAAACGGAATTGTTGATTTAACGAAGAATAGCAAATGTTTTCATTAAATTAGTGAATTTCATTGCTGGATTGATTAATGAATGCAATTAATATCGGTTGCTATATTTACGTCAATTATTTTTTTCTGTGTGGCAAATTCTCTACTGCGTTGCATTAAGGAAACGGAAATAAAGATGAAACATGAAGCAGTTACTGTGTAAAACGGAACGAGACGACCCTTTTAGTTATTGTGGAATCGGAAATAAAACGTAAATTATTGCAATGATCGTGCGTTTAAAAAAACGAACAGCTGTTGCAGTTAAACAAGGCGACAACACGCGGCAACATTTATTGTAAATATTTATATTATTTATGTATTTTAATTAAGTTAATTAAATAAACATGTCCACTTAAATTGTTACAACTAAAACAATATAAAATAAAAAAAAAATAATAAAGCGCAAACGTCGTAATAAATGCTGTAATTTGCTGCATGACGCGATGCTGTGGCGCACACCAAAAACGACAAAAAAATGCACAAAAACAAATCCACTTTTGGATTTTTTTTCTATTTATACAAAACAAAAAATAACCAACGCTTATTTAGGGGGCTCGCGCCTCACACAAAACAAGATTTTCGCGCGTTTTAATGTTTAAATTTAAAGACAACAACCACAACAATTACAAACGAAACCGACTACAGCAAAAAGTCCGGCGTAACGCGTACTAAACTCTGACAACATTTGCGATCGAGTACGTTTTTGCGTTGCGTTCGTGCGTTGCGTTGCATGCGGTGCAACGTTGTACGTAGATCAATGGTGCGCGTGTGACTGCGCGCAAAGATTGTCCATGAGACCATTTAACCGAGCCACAACAACGACGATGACGACGATCAAATGGTCAAGAGACCGACTGCACGACGCACGAGACGGTTTCAATGCAACGACCGATCGACCGACCGACCAACCTACCGATCGGCCATTTGATCGACCGCCTTCCAACCAAATGCTTGCATTTCAAACAGCAACAGATGATGTTGCTGTTTTTGATTATGATGTTGGTGATGGTAATGATGATGACGATTTGCAGATCATGATGATAATGTTGATGTTGACGCAGTAGTGGTTGCAAGCAGCACCTATGCGTCTGACTTGTGGGTCACAGAATACGGCCTCATGTTTTTTTTGTCATTATTTATTTTTAATCCAAGAAGTTAAACGTATCTCGTATCTTTAGAATTATGTGATCGTTTAGTGTTGCGTTTTGGGTGTGAGACCATCACCCGCTGTGTTGCAGTGATTTTTGCATAATTAATATGGTGGTTGTTGTTGAAATTTTTCACTAATTTAAAGTTATCATGAAATTAAATTTATGCAAATTAATTTTAAAAGTGGATTTTATTTTTCTTTTTTTTTTGTTATTTGTTTATTATAATTAGATCATTAATTTCAAGAATTTAATTATTTTAATACAAAACATCAGTAACAAACTTCTTCAACTCAAGAAGAATTAGACGCGAATGCGAAAGTTCCAAAACAAAATAAAAATATCCGAGATCTAAATATGATTTTCCGATGGACATCAAGATTCTAATCACTACCTCGTACTCTGTTTTTTCAGATTGCTTCATGTTTTTGAGTAAAAAAAATATATATTAATTCTCGTTTTTTTCAACATATTTTGGTCTTTAACATTTTAGAGATTTGAGTTTTCGATCACATTTCTTTTGCTTTCCATTGAGTATACTTTAGCCAATATTTTGAAATAAACCACATGAAATTCGGATTGATCTGACCGAAGTTATGAGCAGTCAAACGCAAAAATATTAATTTTAAGGTGTACCTATTATATAAACAGAATATAGAAGACATAAGAAATAAAGAGGACAGATGACAGATATCGGAAAATAGATGAAATAATGTAGAAGACAGATAACAAAAGTTGGAAGACAGAAAGAAAGAAGGGAGAAGACTAAAGATATAAAACGGAAGATAAAAGCCAAAACACAGACGACAAAGACATAATACAGAATATGAAAGACAGATAACGGAAGACAGAATATAGAAGACATTAAGAATAAAAGACGGAATACAGAAAGACGGAATATGAAAGACAGATAACGTAAGTCAGTATATAGAAGACATTAGAAATAAAAAAGAAAGATACTGAAAAGGATAGTAGATTGCTAACAAAAGGCGGAGGATAAAAATAAGACAGACACACAGAAGAAATAATATATGAGACAGAATGCAGAACACAGAACGCAAAATACATAACACATAACGCAGCAGAAGAGAATTACGAAGAACAGAAGAATATGAAGAACGTATGAAGAAGATGAATAATTGAAGAAGAAATTAAAGAGCAAGAAAAGATGATGATGAACTAAAGAAAAATGTTTCAGGTTTAAAATAAAAAATAAACACTGAAACTCTTTCTTAGTGTGAAATTGAAATTAAAGACCTAAAGATGAACGAGAAAATGAGAAACTGAAGGAATGATGAAAAAGCAGATGAGAATTAAAGACTTGAATAAGATAAATAACTGAAGAAAATGAAAAACTCAGGAAAAATATGGAGTAAAAAATGAAGTATCTGAAGAAGAATACGAAAAATTGAAAAAGAAACTAAAAAGCTAAAAATAAGATGATGAACTTAAGATAAAATAAAGTATTGAACTAAAAAAGATCAAGAACTGATGAAGAAGATTCAAAATGAACTGACGAAGTGGACTTGAATAAAAAAAGATAATTAAATGAAGAATATAAATAAATGGTGATGAAACTAAAGATCTAAGAAAAGGAAATGATGAACAGATGAATAAATAAAGAAGAATTGATCTGAAAAGATGAAGAAGATGAAGAACTGATAAAGTACTGATAAAGAACTGATCAAAAATATTAAGAAAAACTGTAAGATGAGATGATGAACTGAAGAAGTGGACGTGAATAAAATGATAATTAAGTGAAAAATATGAAAAACTATAAAAGCAACTCATAAAGGAAGATGATGAACAGAAGAAGAACTAAATAAGAATTAAAAAAGCAAAAACTGATGAGAAACTGAAAGGATGAAGATCTTAAAAAGCTGCAAATAGATGACGAACTAAAATAGAAGAATAACCAAAAAATAATTGAAAAAGGTGAATAGAAGAAAATGAAGAAAATATAAAACATAAAAAGTACAGAATATACAGGGTGTTTGGTTCATCGATGTCAATAACTCGGGAGGTGAAAAACTGATGAGAAACTGAAAGGATGAAGATCTTAAAAAGCTGAACAAAGATGATGAACTAGAAAAGAAGAATAACCAAAGAATAATTGAAAAAGGTGAAAAGAAGAAAATGCAGAAAATATATTTAGCATAAAAAGTACAGAATATATGCTGAACTGAAGAAGACGAAAAAAAAAAGAATTTTAAGCATAAAACTTATCACAATATAGAAACTCATGTAGATGACGTATTTTTTGAAAATAGTTTTTGGGTCATTCCACGTCAGAAATTTCAATCCTGGTACAATGTCTTCCGATTTTGTGGATAAAAAAAAATAACTGTGTACATAGCATTGAAGCATCAAAATACTATATTAGATAATTATTTATTTCTCTTTAACTAATTAAATTATTTTAATGAAACTAATGGTTTATATAAGCTTTCAAATAAAAATAACAATTTTAAAATTAAAATACATTTAACTTACAAAAAGTTAAAAAATAGCACTGTTACGTATACGCCCCACTATTTTAAAAATCAAAAACAATTTTATTTTGAAACCCTGGGGTTTCCCCGTCGATTAAAAAAATAATTTCGATGGAGTCTCCCATAGTTTCTGAACTATCATGTTTTAAAGTTCAATTGCCGATTTTTCTCCATAGGAAATTGCTTTTCCCTCATTGCTTTAATTTCATATTTAGCTTGTTATAATTTCCTACCATAAATAGTGTGACAGAGAACTAATTTCATATGTAGAAAAGTCGGCAATTGAACTTTAAAACTTGATAGTTCAGAAACTATGGGTCATTATCTATCCACAAATTTTATCAAATTCGGAAGACATCGTGCCAAGATTGATATTTCTGACGTGGAATGGGCCGCCTTTTCAATTTTTTTATTATTTATTAAAAGTATGTAGTTAATTGCAAAGTTTTCTAAAGACGTAAGACAAAAACCTGGAAGACTTATTTCCTTCAGAAATCGCATAAAATTAAAAAATTACATATATTTTTTAACGAAGCGATATATTTTACTGTTCTTCGATATCAATTCCCCCCCTTTAGAGTTACTGCTTATAAACGCAATGGTCACAAACTTTAAAAATACAGAACAACACAAGAAAATTTAAAAATAAACATAAATTTAACAGCAACATTATTGATTACCTAAAGAATTAACGTAAAATGCATTCAACTGTAATTCAGTGTCATCATTTAATTTAAAACCTAAATATTTAATAACTTTTACCAGAACGGAACACAACAGTGACCAATGTATAATGTAAATGTACGATAAAAACGCACAAATGACACCGTCACACAGTGTCACGACGATGTCAGGCAATCAGACAACATGGTAATTTTTTGGCATTTCTTTAGAGGAGATTTTTATTGCATCTCAAGAGGAGAAATTTTAAGATATTTATACAAATGATGAGACACTTTATGTTCGGTTGAAGTAAAAAAAAAAACAAAAAAACAAAAAGAAAAGGAACATTAATTAATTAAGAAATACCATTGGGATTATTTTGTGATGGTATTAATGCATCGAGGTTTAAATATTTTGTAAATCAAACCTGTATAATTGATTAAAGAATCATCGTTTTGCATATCTTACACCGTGCGCTTTAAATTTTAAAGTTTTCAGAATGTTAATAAGCAACAATTTAAATTTTCAAATTCAATGTGTTACATTTAAAGCTGTTTTTGTTCATTTCATTAGAATATAATTAATAGCCCAGAATTTGATGAAGCGCACATTTAAAAGGGATATCGGAAATGTTAAAATTAACAAGTAGAACATAGTAATTTACAAAAGAGATCGATGATGAGAATTAGAACGCAGTAATTTACAAAAGAGATCGATGATGAGAATTAGAACATAGTAATTTACAAAAGAGATCGATAATTAGAAGTAGAGTTTTATAAGTATTAAATAAAATTAAATGTTTTACTTGAAAATTTTAAGTTTTAACATTTTTAAATACGAAACACTTTAAGATATAAAGTGTTTTGTACCAAGGCTTAAAAAGTGTTTAATGCGTTTTTTTTTCACTGTGTAGAATATATAGTTTTGAAGATATATTAATAAATGTTTGTTGCATTTTATATAATTTTTAATAAACTAAATTTAGAAACATGGTAAAATAAAATCCCCAATTTAATATAAGTTTTAAATTTAATTTTTATTGATTTATCTCTGTTTTTTAATAAACCGGCTGATAAAAATGTTTGTCGTCGCCAAGTCTACCATGAGTATAAATCCATATTAAAGATTAAATTGTACAAAAACAGTATAGACTAAAAACTTTAAAATAGGTAAACAAATTGTTGTGAAATTCACGCTGATTTATATATTTTGACTATATCAATTAATTTGATTGTTTAAATACTTTATTATTTAATTTCTTTTAAACTTGTTTTTTTTTATATTAATTTCATATACTGTTTTTGTCAATAATCATTTCCTCTTGCGACCGATAATTTTACACAAATATAAATAAATAACTATGAACACATTAAAGTCTCACCTAAATATAAAAACGATAATCTATTCACATTGATCGCCTACACATTGCAAATCACTTCTAATTATTATATTTCATTAGAACATGATTAGTTTGCTAGAATATTAAACATTAAAAGTAATCGAAATAATCAAACATTTTTTTATCAGTTAAGCAGCAATATGCACTGATTAGAAGAGTTAGTCGCGTGGCTCGCATCGAAGCGACACACGATTTTCACGCGATATTGAGCAATTTTTAATAAACATTAAGTAATATTTAAATTAATAGTTTTATTAGCTGACGTTTTTAAACATTTTTGTTATCTAACGAATAAACATAAAGTTTGATGAGACATTTTAATTTTTAACAATTTTTATAGAGGCGACACGCGACAATCTGGACACTTTGCGACTTTTAAAATACTCAATGTGAGTTTTAAGTAAAAATCTTATTAGTGATAAATGTAATTTTGGCATTATTATGCGTTGTCATAGAATTAAATAAAATTTTAAAATTATTTCGACAGTTCGCAATGTAGCGAGCGACACGCGACACGTGGCAGTCGCGTAGACTAAAAAAGCATACACAGAAAATTAGCGAAATTACCGATGTCAATATAGCAACCGATATTAATTGCATTCATTAATTAATCCAGCAATGAAATTCATTAATTTAATTAAAACATTTGCTATTCTTCGTTAAACCAACAATTCCGTTTGCTAATGTGAATATTTGTACGTCAATGCAGCAAATTAATTAGTCGGCACAATTTCAGTAATTATATTTGCTAAAACTGCGCCGACTAAATTATTTGAAGCATTGACTTACAAATATTCATATTAACGAACCAAATTTCTTATGAAACTAACGAAGAATAGCAAATGTTTTCATTAAATTAGTGAATTTAATTGATGGATTGATTAATGAATGCAATTAATATCGGTTGCTATATTTACGTCGAGTTGGGTATTTTTTTCTGTGTAAAGTGAACTTTTAGAAAATAAACTCAATCTTTTATTATAACATAAAATATATGAGGAAATTTATTAAAACAAAAATTTTAAAAAATATATATTATATAAATTAAAAAAAAAATAAAAAAGTATTTTAGAAATATAAATTAAAATTTTCTTATAAGATGTGTCGACCAAATGTATTTCTAACCAAACGTATAGACGACCAAAAGTATTGGCCACCTAACGTATAGGCGACCAAGAGTATTGGCGACCAACCGAATTGTCGACAAACGCATTGCCGACCAAGTATTGCCGACCAAAAGTATTTTTGACCAAACGTATTGTCGACCAAACTTATTCTTGACTAAACGTATTGTCGACTAAACGTATTGTCGACCAAACATATTGCCGACAAAACATATTTCCGACAAAACATATTTCCGACAAAACGTACTGTCGAGTAAACCCATTATCGACCACGTGTATTGCCCACCTAACGTATTGTCGATCCAACGTATTGTCGACCCAACGTATTGTCGACCCAACGTATTGTCGACCCAACGTATTGTCGACCCAACGTATTGTCGACCCAACGTATTGTCGACCCAACGTATTTTTGATCAAACGTATTGCCTACAAAAAATATGGCCGACAAAACGCATTGTCGAGTAAACCCATTGTCGACTAATCGTATTGTCGATCAAAAGTATTATCGACCCAACATATTTTCGACCAAACCCATTGTCGACATAACGTATTATCGACCAAGTGTATTGTCCACCAAACGTATTGCCGACCCAACGTATTTTCGATTAAACGTATTTCCGACAAAACGCATTGTCGAGTAAACCCATTGTCGACTAAACGTATTGTCGATCAAACGTATTATCGACCCAACATATTTTTGACCAAACCCATTGTCGACCAAACGCATTGTCGACCAAGCGTATTGTCGACTAAACGTATTATCGACCAAGTGTATTGTCCACCAAACGTATTGTCGACCGATCGTATTTTAGACCAAATAACAAAACGTACGACAAAATTAAATTTTTTGCAGCTCACATGAGAAAATCCTATATATTAATTATGATAAAACATAAAATACACGAGCATCTCAGTTTTTCTGGATCAATTCGTTAAAAGGTTTTATTCGCGTTCGAAAAGAAAGTGCATATCAAATTTTTGGTCGAACATTTGTAAAAATTTGGATGTAGTTCATAGCTGAGACATAACTCAGCATGAATATGGAATTGTTTGTCCGATATTAATGAATGTTTAGCTTTTATTTGCATTTAATAAATTGGAATTGTTTTTTGATATATTTTAAAAGTCATTTCAAATGGGAATTAAGCCTTTGAATAAATTTATATTGGAAAAACGTTTTCATATCCATACGCAGAGAGATCTCAGCTACAAAATAAAGTGCCGCAAAAAATAATGGAAATAATATTGTGAAAATATGAAATGCATTCGCAATTCAAATGCAAAAGAAATCGTAAACGAATTGATCTAAAAATACTGGGGACTCACAAATTCTTAGAATGATACGTAGTTTCACGTACAGGTTGATTTTTTCATGTGTGCAAAATACTCTCAGAGTTCAGATATTCACAAATTTTCGATTGCATTAAATATAAAGCACAAAAAAACCTCTAAAACCTTATTAAAATGATCATGTCATAAAACATGATCGCCAAAAACACTCACAATAATCATTTGTGAGGCTTTCAAAAAAAAAAAGAAAAAATAAATTGAAAACACATCAGAGATCATAAATCTGAACCCATAAAAGGTCTTTATTATAGTATATAAAGCTAGCATGATATCTAAAAATAAAAGCACCATCAAATGTTCGTGCAACAAACGATCGTGCAGAATTGTGTAGCGATGTACATGGCAAAAGTAAATATGATCCATAGATAGACTAAGGAAGAACCAAGTGCAAAGTGCAACTGCAGAGATATAAACTGCATGTGCATCATTATCATCATCACAAATATCATCATCATATTATAGCCAGGCCAGCAAAGATCATTAAACTCAAACATTGGCTTGGACAAGATCAACGATCAAGCAGCAGTGGCAACAACAACATATAACGCGCGTCACAACAATGAAAAACTGCAGATTCTATTTTTAAATATAGAATTACACAAAAAAAACAAACAAAGACGTGCAGGTTATAAAAGCGCAAAATCAGGCTTTAAATGGGGGGAAAAGAAATAGTAGGAGCTGTGTTTAGTAGACAGAGATAGTCGCGTAGGTTAAGGTTAAAAGAATACAAACAGGCCTCATTGTGAAGACTAAACAGATGACTACAGAAGAGATAGCTTAAAATCAGTTATGATATTAGTACCTAGAGTTAGAGCAAGATGAATATAAAGTTTTGAAAAATCGAATTTCATATTTTTTTGACAATTACTAATTTATTTAGGAAATTGTATTAGGTTCATAATCGGTTATTGATCTTTGTATTTTAACTTTAACATGATCTCGTCATGCTCATGTCTTTCCTAATAAGTTAAATTTCTACTAGGGGTGGTCGATACATAGCCTATTTGTCTAACTATTTCTCTCTATTCCTAGTTTTTTGTATTGCCTGAAATTTTAACAAGTCAAATGAATATCTTTATAATTTGTTATATTTGAGAAACTTTTTGTAGACAATATGAATTTGATTATTGCAATTAACTTTTATTTTCTTCAATATCATTCAATATATGATGTTTTTGAGGTGTTGAATATCGGCAAATTAATCTAACAAAACATTCAGAAAAAAATACTATATAAATAATAGTTTTTTACTATTAAAAATAGTCAATAGGATAAATTATTATTTTAATCGGAAAATACCATTGAGTTTATATGAAAAGATTTATTTTTTTGTATACTATTAAATCAATAATAGTCCTATTGACCAATTTTAATGGGATTTGAGGAAATTTTTTTTTGGGTGTAGGTCTAATTATAATTCGGAATGAAAGAAAACCAGGAATTATTATTTTTAAATATTTTAGCATAAAGTCAAATATATTTTACCAAGAAAGTTCACTTAAGACCGTATAAAGCACAATTCCTCCGTAGATGTAAATTTTATATGAGGTATTTGAACATAAGTGGTCGGTTTTCAGGTCACAATTGACCGATCATGCCAATTCTCTCGTTCAAACAACTTAGATATATAAGTAACCTAAATTGATCTAGCTCTTCGAGTTTTTCTGTAATCGTGATTTCAACAGACAGACAGACAAACAGATCGCTAATTGACTCAGGAGGTCATGCTGATCAAGAATATATATATATATACTTTTCCATAACGAAAATGCTTCCTTCTGGGTGTTACAAACGGCGTACCAAGCTGAATATATCCTTTCACTCTTAGTGTAGCGTATAAAAAAGTTGCACATAAGAAATGGAGTTAAAATGGAGTTATTCAAGATACCAATATTTAAGGTACGATCACGAGCACTTTTTTTTTGAACAGTACCATTCTTTCCGGGATAACTCTATCATCCCCGGACTATGTATTCCCAGACAATACTTCCCTGGAATATTGTCCGGTGAATAATTGTCTGGAGGAGTAATTGTCCATTGATGAATTATCCAGGGGAGAATTGTATCGGCGAAGAATTGTCCCATTGTCCGTAATCCGTATACCGAATTTTGATTTTTTTTTCGGTCACAACTACTCGGATCATTTATATTATTTACAATAAAACAAGGGGATTTATTTAAAAAAAGTATAACTTTTCCCAGTAATAGTTTTCTCTAGATTTACTGCTATATGAGGGCGGAATATTATTCAAAGGTCGGCCGATCAGACAGCGTAGATCTACATTCTGAGATTCATTGATATAGCTCTTCTAGTTTCCTTCTAATCATGATTTCAACATACTTACAGACAGACATCGCAGAAACGATTAATGACACTAATTAAGAATATAAACATTTCTTCGTATTACCAAACTGAGTATATCCTATCATAAGGGTAGGGTACAAAAATTATCAATTAAAAAACTGTAATACATATGGACACCAAAATGAATTTTATAGTGATAATGACCGTTAGTAGTAACAGATTTGCATATTATTTAAAATAGAATAAAATTAGAATATAAAATTTTAATAATGTGCATAATGCAATTAGGACATTCGAAATTATTTCGACAGTTAGTAGCGAGTTTAGAGTGAGATTAGTGCGAAGATGCAAGAGCGCCACATTTATTAGTGACAGCAATCAGAACAAAAATCCAAAAAGTGATCACGTGCAATGCAATAGCATGACAGGCAGCCAAAGAGATTGAATGTGTAATAAAGTGTCAAAGTACCGCTGACTGAGCATGTGCGTGTGAGAATCGCCGTAACGCAATATGACTGAAATGACTGAAACGTCGACCGGGACTCAAATGTGCTTCATTGCGGCTGGCGGCATCATCGCCCTCGGGTGTGGTGGCACGCGGAGTACTTGCGCCGCTGCCATCACCATCAATATTGATGATAAACTTGGGTATCATAAGGTGGGCGGCATGTGACGTACTGCTATTGGGTGTGGACGAACGACGTGCTTTTTGATGACGTGTCAGTAGATGTTGACGACGTTGCTGCAATGCAGCCTTTTGCTGTCGATCCTTTTTCTTTTGTTGCTGATGTTTTTTATCAGCGGCAGTAGCAGGAGCATCATCATCACTGCTGCCATCCTCCTCATCGACCAGTGGCAGGTGCAATGTGTGAACGTCACGTACGCCGGTATCATGTAAGCCGCGCACTAGAGCGGAAATGGTGCGTGGACCGACTAAAATGTTGCTACTGTTATTACTGTTGTGGGTGGTGCACGTGCTAGATGTGTTCGTAGTGACTGTGTTGTTGTTGCGCGTGAATGATGGCAAATCATTTTCATTATTTTGCATGATTGACGCAATCAATTAATATAGAAAAGTGATAGAGAGAGAGAGACTTCAAGCAACGAGCAAAGAGAGAGAGAGTTTAAAATAAAGTTATGACACTTTATAGACGTCACCGCTGGATGGCAATCGTTAATTGTTTGACAACAATAAATGTCACATAAGTTATTGTAGTCGCGGTTGACGTACGATGTGTTCAAGTTGGGTAAAGGACGCGGTGTTGGTTAGGACGCTAAATAACAGGTTGTCACAAAAAAAGAAGAATAAGAAAAATGTGTTCTTGTCAATATAAAAATATTTAAAATGATTAATAAATTAGTGTGCTAAATTTGTAATAATTAATGACATTATGTAATGGGGGTTTCATTGTCACTGCAAAGTATTTAACATTTTCGCATATTTTTCATAAATTTTTATTTAATAGTTCTGATTAAAATTATAACATATATCTGTATTTTTAATTGATGGTAAATAAAACAGCTGAAAAGGTTGAGGTTTAAGCTACATCAAAAGAGCCCCCCATTTATAAATTGAACAGCCACAACTATGTGACTGTCTGTCACTCGTTTGAATGACGCCATAATTAATATTGTATTGTACAGATTGATTAGTACTACTACAACAATTCAGTTGCATTGAATTGAATTCAATTCAATTTAGTTGAGTCGATTGAATTCACATGATACGGAAAGTATTAATAATCAATATCCAGCACCACCACCACCACATCACTCAACAATTGATCAATAAAATTAACATTTAATTAATATTAAATAAAATGTATTTCTTACAATTAAAATCACTCATATTTTGTCATCAATCTACTATTGACATAAAATAACGAATTTCCTCGAAAATGTATATCGTTTGTCTAGACATCGTGGCATCAAGGTGTTAACTTCAATTGTAGGGGGATATATTTACATATAAATAAATCTTATAAAATATTCACAATGACAATATTATTAATTTGTTTTTCTATGTTTGCATATAATATTTGTTATCAATATTTAAATAAGTTGACTGCATCATTGCAAGTAATAAATCCATCAAAATGTATTCGATAATGCTACGAAACGTGTTGGTAAAATCGATAAATATGGTAACAGCAGCAATTGACATTTAAATATTTTAGTTTGTTGACACATAATTATGTTTATATTTTATATTAATTGATTGATATTTAGGAACTTTACTCAAAATAATACATGAAAATGGTTCTTGGCAGTACGCGCCAAATATATTTTTTCAACGCAAGAATTACTCTTGTTTCGATTATTAATTTATGAACCATCCCCGTTAACAATTAACTAATCATGTAAATTTCCCAGAGACAAAACCTATCTTACGTCTCAAAATCGTTTCAAAATTTGTTGAATATTGTGATATTTTTTTTATTTTATTTCGTGTTATTACTTAATTAATCAGCCTAACCAATAAACGAAATAAAGTCGACTCAAAAGATAGTATCAGCTTTTTCGACAATTTTCTCTAATATTTATTTGTCAAAAAGCTGATACTTTCTTTAAAGTCGACATTATTTCGTTTATTGGTTAGGCTGAATGAATTTTTATATTGTTTTCGACTTGCGAAAAGTTTTTACGTTTCTTTATTTTTGTATGTATCCAAAATAGTTAGCAAGAATCTGGCAACCGAACTGTTGCTAGACGTGAGGTTTCCTTTCGTCAGTTATTTTGTTGATACAACAACGTACTCAATTACAGTAACAAATGCACGAAGATCAATTTTGACGGCACATTCGGTTACTGCAACCAAATGTGCAGTTGCGCAGACTAATATTTCGGTAACAGTGAAATAAGGTAAGTTCATTTCAATTAAGTGAGGTTACACAATAAATGTATTTTGGTTGCAACACTGAAACGTTGGTTCAATTATCTCAAGCCAAAAGAGGAGTGAGTATTCTGTGTGTATTAGGGATGTCAATCCAGGACTATTTTTCAATCCGGAATTTCGGGTCTAAAACATTTGAATCCAGGGATTAGTCCCGAGATATAAAAAATAATAACAAAGGCATAAAATTCACAAAAAACATATATACGGAGCCCACGACACACACGGAATTACAATACCGTCATTGACGGCATGTTTATGGAGCATTGAGCAAGTATCCGTCGTAGCATATACGATTACGCTCCGTTAACGTAACGTCAAATCGGACGACTCCGTTAGAATTCCGTTTTGCTCCGTATTTCTAAATAACTCCGTAAGATTGCCGTTTTGTTGTAGTCGTTTACGGTACCGTTGAAACGGAGAACTCCGTAATGTTTCCGTTGAAACGGAGTACTCCGTAAATTTTCCGTTTATACTCCAACTCAACGGCACTGATTTTCTTCCGTTATTGGTGTACATTTCAATTCATTTGATTTTGTGAACATGAACAATAAGCTCGGAGGATCGCAGTTGGTGAATGCATCTCTTGAAGACCAAACAAGATAAGTGTTTAAGATATAAATAAAATACGCTTTTATTTAAAATATCTTTGCAGAATTTCAATACATTTACAGTCCCATATTTTGCGAATCTCCGATGGCTTCAAATACTTTCAACTCAAAAATGACTAAATCAAAGAGCTCCTGAAAATATGATATAAAGTTTGCAGAAAATGTACGATGTAAAATTGTCTTGGATTTTTGGCTGATAAACCTCCATCACTAAACATTGCAGCATACAAAGAGACCCATTCAACCCTTTGACAACTGTAATCCAGTTATTGTTTTGGTCTCTAATGACAAGAAATCGATGATGGAAATACCATGAGGAATTTCAGTAGATTACAACATTATAAACACCAATTATGTTGTTTCATTTTGTTTAGTAAAATTTGTATATTTCATGTTCAATTTTATTCTTAATAAGTTTGTTTCTTGTAAAATAAAAATATTCAAAAGGTCATTTTGTATACTATTGTATGGTATGAAAACGGTGTTTTTAATACGGTACGTTAACAGACCGTCGAAACACAATCTCAACGGACTCACTCCGTATTTTGTCCAGAATGGCGATCAATTAACGGACCGTCAAAACGTAATATCAACGGATTTACCCCGTATTCCATTCAGTATGACGGTCCGTTAACGTACCGTCGAAACGTACACTCAGAAGAAAATGTACCATTAAGTCGATCTTATGGTTCATCTATTAATAGTTTTTTATTTGTAAATCAAAAGTTTTCTAATTAATTCAATAGTATTTGAAAAATTCAATACCATAAATTTAAATATTTCAATATTATTATTTTAAATAGAATAAATACTGTTGTTTTAATGGTTTCCTCCTACAATAATAAACGTGGTGTAAAAAAACATAAAAACGAATACAGACATGTTCGTTTTGTAAGTCATTCTGCGTGTTTACTCAAAATGGTCGTATGTATTTTTATGTAATAATCCACATTATTAAACGTGACATTGGTAAGGACTTAATGTATTTAATGTAAATAAATTATATTTATATATTTAGTTATATTTATATTTTTATTTATTACAGAAAATAAATAATACATCGAATTTCTATTATGGCAACGGACTCAACAATAACTGAAGACTCAAGTACTACAATCAATTATAGGAAACCAAAGCAAACATTAAATGTGTTATAACCTTTTGCAGCAAAAAGTGTATTTTTATGTGTGTGTTGTAAAAGTGAATTTAAATTTCGACATTTAAATAAAATAATATATACAATAAATACGTATCATTAAATTTATATAGGTCTTTCTTATTGTAATTAAAATATCACATTATAAAATGTATGGTACAACCACACATTGTATTAACAGTTTCAATATTACTGAACTAATGGGACGCATCCTATTGACTAATTTTAATGGTATAAATTATTGTTTTTCTATTGAAATACTATCAATTTACCATGATACCTGGGTGTACTCTCAACGGAATTGAAATCCGTTTCAATGATCCTTTTTATCCGTTTACTGGACCGCTTTCGTATCCAGAAAGCGGAATGTTTATGGAATCGTATTCCGTATTGCTGTTCCGTATACGGCACCGTTACCGGACCGTTTTGTTTCTTGGGTAACCATATTTTTGTTTCAATAATAAACAATTATAATGCTTAAGGCTCAAACAAAACTCATATTTTCAAATGAATCTGTTTTGAGGTTGGGTATGGTATCCAAAATGCCAAATCCGCATTATATAAACCACAGTGTATCACTTAAATTTATTTTAATTAAATACTTTATTAATAAAGGTTACGTTCATAGATAACGATTCCAGTTTTATCGCTATCCGAAACCCGGATTTAATTCGGCAACAAAGTTGATAGTAAATCTTTCGACTGTCTTCAACATAAAAATTTGTTGAAAATGAGACTTTCTGAATATCGACACGAATTACTATTAGTCGAAAGTGATGTAATTCATTACTATTGACGTCATTTTTGCATCATTCGTTCCTACGCAATACAGAAAGAGGTCTTTAGTGTTTTAATATTGCAGTCCATTAAATGTTAGATTTACTTTTTCATGAAATGTATACAAAAACATTGAAAGACTTTTTAACAAACTATGAAAAATTGATCAACTAGCATTGTTTGTAATCCCGAAAATCCCGGGATTTAACGAAAAACTCGGGATCAGTTTTTCGGGCATAATTTGACTTCCGGGATTGACATCCCTAGTGTGTATAAAAGAAAACGTTCCGAACGATTGTTTTATAGAAAATGTTTATGAAATGAAGTTGGTAAAATAAGTTATTGAATAAATGCAAAATTTAATGTGCGAACAAAACGAAACCTTCAAAATATGTTTTACCAATGTAAGACAAAGGTGGCTACACTCAGAAAATAGTGTACTTATAATAAGAAAATTAACTTTGAAATAAGGTTAAGAAAAACGTTTCCTCATTCATATAATTATAGATTTTTTTTCTTCATAATACATACTTCATAAACATTGGAATTAAACCCTACCAAAAAAAAATAGGTCTTACTAAAAATATATCATACTAAAAAATATGACTAACTAAAAATATGTCAATCTGAGAATTTACCAGATAAATTTCGAAAGAATTTGGACAACTGGTTTTTTTTGGAATACGGCGTCTATAAAGTTTTCCATGTTTCGTAAGTTTTCCATTTATTCGTACCGTATTTCGTAAATTGCCTGGATGCATCGAGAAATCTCTAATACAGCGAAATCATTTTCTTTTAATTTAAATTCGATTTCATAAAATGTCTTGCATCGAGAAAATTCCGACAGAACACATCGATATCTACCTTGTTTATTTCTAAAGGTCAAATATTGGTATGTTTATCTCTGAACACAGTACAGACCTGTAATTCATTAATTAAAAAGCACTTTATTAATATTTAAAAATATTAACAAGTTTGGCTGTTGCCTTGATATAACGTTATCTTGTCATTGAATATAATGAATAGAAAATACGTCATCAATGTTATTAATCTAAAGTGTAATTTTTAAAGAGCCTTTAATTTCTAATCAACTAATTGTTCAAAATATTCTATATCATAAGACAACTCATTAAAATCAATTATTTATTTGATTAAAATTACAAAATTAAAATAACATAAAACCACTTAAACCTTGATAAATAGTTACCTCATTTTCTGGTGGGCTCGTCTTTAAACGAGCCTTAAACATTTTCTTGAAACTCTTGCCGTGGGTCTCCGTTTTTAAAGATATAATGTGATAACTTTGAAACTTTTGAAACTTTGTCGAATTAAAGTCGATTTTTTTTTGTAGAAAACGAAAAAGCAATAAATAATTCGTCTTCCAACAATTGAAATATTACAAACGTCACTGAATTGAAACAGCTTAATTGACCATTGGAAAACACTTGCTAAACGTTTGAACTGGAGTTGGTTTTACAATAGTTCAGTTTAGTATATTCGATATGTACGACTCTAGTGCATGGATAAAGTGGAACTGAATTGATTCACATGGATGCAAATGAATTTATGCGTTGCGAAGCTGTGCGCTGCAGATACAAAATTCAATTAATTAAAAATAAACTGTAATTCTTATTTTTTATAGATAAGCACACAAAATATTTGCCGAAAGATTCTTTTTTTTTTTGTGCAAATTTTGTACGATGGAGGGAGGTCCAGCTGATAAACTTCCGATGTTTGCAACAGATAAACACAATATTCAATAGATATAAAGATAAGCGTAATTATCTAAACACAAAAAATGAAATTACTATTTTATTTGCACAGCACCGAGTTTTGTTTGCATTGATTTTGACTATAATAAAAGCAAAAACTACAAATTCTTCCGTACTTCCGTTTATTATCTATATGTAGTATCTATATTTGCGCGATCAACGCGATAGGGTAACCGACAAACTAAAGAAATGTAGTATATGCTACGCGTTTGAACATTCTTTGAATACTAATAGTTGCTGTCTGGGTCTGGTGACATCCAATAGTGGTGCTACATATACACATTGTGTATCTGCGTAGAATTTGAAGAAATTCTAATTGTTATATGATCGGGTGAAATAAAAAATTATAACATCACAATAATCATCACTACGCTAATTGGATCGTAAAAATTTCTACAAGTTCAAATAAAATCTTTGTTTTTTCTTTTGTTTTGGAATTTCGGTTTAGTGAAATAAAACAGCTGTTAATGTCAACAAATTATAAAATTATTTACATTTTTAAGTTTTCCTGTAACTGGAACACAATAATGGCATCTTAATTATTGTTGGTTTATTTACTTTTTTCAAGTTCTTATTTAACTAAAAATTATGACCAAATTATAAAATCACACACTTCAATTTTTAACAAGCATACATAGTATGCAATGCTAAATTTAAATGGCATACTTTTAGGCAGTTCCTATAAATAGTCGGTTTCTTTAGAGGTTATTTGACAGTGGGACAAAATAGAATTTAATTAAATTTGGTTCTAAAATAATGGTTTTTACTACGAATTATTACAATTTATCACTTAATAAATTTAAACTGGTTGTTTAAAAAAAATGCTAACAAATTAATAGATAGAGAAACAAAAACAAAAAACATGATCAATAAAAGCTCTGAGGTGTCACTTGAAAATTTAAATTTATTCCGAAATAATAAGACAAAATTTTCATCAATGTCGAAAAAAAGGAATTTGATAGTTCGACCTCTAAAATGAATGCTTATCTCCTGAAAGTGTCAGAAGCAATAAAACATATTTATAACCCTCCAAAAAACGACAATAGTTTGGATCAAGGATTAAAACCTAAACGAATAACGGTTTCGATTTTTGTTTCGTTTCGGTTTATAGTTTTTAAAACTAAACGCTTTCGGTATACCGGTTCCAAGATACGGTTTCGGTTTTAATATTATTGTTATTTTTTTCATATATTTTCAAGAACAAGAAATGTAAATATTTTACTAACGGAAGAACTAAAAACGATTACCATAAAAATATTAATTATGTTTTAACAAAAAAAAAAAAAACATAAATGTAGCTATGCGGACGAGAAAATTCAAAATTTCGTTCGATATCACCTTTTTAAAATCGAAAAAGAAATAACCTCTAATAGTTAAGACAAAATTCTGACTACGAGATTGAATTAATTAATTTTAGTTCTAAAACTTACAAAAACTATTGTAAATTATTCTCATAAAATATACAGATATATTACATAAACAAAGGCATATTTTTCATATGTTTTTCTCTCTTTTTGTTGCTACCTTTTATAAATCGCATGACAACAGACAGACGGCCTAACACACATATTGCATGGGTGTGTATTTTAGTACAACCATCCAGTTGGCAACAAAAACTTCTTGTACAACAACACCAACGAGTTGTGTTTGTTGTACAAAACAATTTACCGCGAAAAATCATGCATAGTCGCACTTCGAACGACACTAGCGTATCGAAGAAAGAAGAAACAAATAGCTTTTTGGAGTTGCGTGTGTTTTTTTTTTGTCGAATTACCGCTATACAAGTAATCGAAGAAACAATAGCAAAACAAAGTTCAGACCAAAGTCCGTCGTTCTGGGAAATATTGTTCTTCAAAAAATCAACTGTATTCACGACATGTTTTATACACAAAGAAGTTATTTCGGGACTCCCGATTTAAATGACATTTAAGCACGACTTGTATTTTAAAGATATATAAAATAACATAATTTTTTAAAAAACGTTTTAAAATTGATATAAAACCGAAATCGTTTATATCGGTATATTTCTGATTTTCGTACAACGGTTTCGGTTTCGGTTTTAAAAATGAAACAGTTTTAAATGGATATCGATTTCGGTTACGGTTTCAATCCTTGATTTTGATATAACATAAAATAATAATAATAATAGCTCTCTCACCATTTTGAGCTGTGCGTTTTATAACATAAAATAACATAAAATTCGGAATCTTAAATATGTATTTCTTTAAAATTTAATTCCGTTAATGGTAACATAAAAAAACGCGCAATTTTTAATAAATAATTCAAAAAAATTATTTGTACAAAAATTTCTCTACGGAACTTTTTGTCCCGTCCAAAATGTCCCGTTCGGAATTTTCTGTGATTTTTATGGAAAAAACTATAAACTTTAAGAACAAAGTGTAAATACACAAATAAACTACATTATCGTAACTATTTTTTAAAATAATTAAAAAAAAAAATTATACACAAAATTTATACACAAAAAACTTTATATTTTAAAAATGGGATTTTTAATATAAAATAGAAAAGGATGTGAGAGGGACGATAAAAAAGATTGAAACTCTTGGTATTCTTCATCATTGTCTTCTTTATCATCTTCTCCTTCATCTGCGTTATTTTCTTTATCTTTATATTACCCTTATTAAACGAATTTCTTACAAAATGGAAGTTCATATTTGACTAAATAAAAAATATTTTATACTCATTCTAAACAAAAAAAATGGTCAGACCATTGCAATTTTTATACCGAATCACGTGAATTTGAATCACACATTGAACATTTACTTGTATTTAATCGAAATAGGTGATTTTTAGAATTTTTGACAGTTTTTTTCAGTTTTGGACCACTGTGCGACGAGACCTTTCAAAAGATAAATAAAACTTATGATCGACATCGAATAAAGAAGCTATGTAAAAAAAATGATTTTTATATCGAGACGGTATGAAATATCCCCCCTTGAGTTGTATCGATTAAACCCCATATAATATAATACCAAATTTGTAGGGATTTTTTTATTTATGTTTCTTTTTTAATTTTGGAAGTTATTTCAATATGGAATAAAGCTCAAATCACACGATTGAATAAACAGTCAACTTTTGAATCAGTTTTCAAATAATTTTAATATCAATCGTTTGATTGGCCAATTTTTGTATGGAAAATTAGGCAATCACACGATTGATATTTAAATTGTTTTGAAAATTGATTCAAAAGTTGATTGTTTATTCAATCGTGTGATTCGAGCTTAAGCACCAATAAATATAATTTTGAAATGAAACTAATTAAATTTAAAACAAGTCTTTAGACAATAATAAATGTAATTATTTTGAATTTTATTTTATTAATTTTGATAATGATTTTTTTTTATGTATTAAACATAGACATTAAAAAAAAACAATCTAGCAGCACAAGTAAATATATGAAATAAGCGGTTATCCGTCTAGTCACATAACTAAATCTAAAAAAAAGGTTATATTTACAGATCGCAATAATATGAAAAAAAAATCACCAAAGCTGTAAATTCTTCTATAAAGTACCTACTTGAAAAGTGACTGACGACTTTAATCACAATTTAAATGCACAGCGCTTTATTTTGTTGCTGATGATGATGAATGATAACAACAGGGTTTCTTATCAGCAAAATAAAATAAAATAAATAAAACAAAGTGAAATATTATCAATATGTCGGGCGCTGTAATACACTAACAAACCAAATGTTTTCACTGCTAAAATCAATATAATGCAAATTATTTTTATTTGGTTTAAACAACAAGAAAAACAGGAAAATATACAAACTAAATGTAAGAAAATAACACCAATGTTTAATATTTAAATAAAAAAAATACTAAAGTTCAGATTATTTTACTGTTCAATGTTACAACTGAGATTTAGATATAATCAATCGCAATGTGGAAAATACTGGGAAATTATTTTAAAGTGTTATAATCCTATTGATTATATCAAAAGTAGAAATTTATCATAACATGGTCATCAATAAACTGTTCACTATAATGACACTAGCGAACATAATATTGTTACGAAAGTTCAGTCAACGGAAAACTGTTCTACAAAACACAGTAACGTTTTGTCTTTCGTCTCATTCACTATTAGCGTATTCAAAGTTTCATGGTATTGGTACGACATTGTACGAATACAACAGTACGGCAATTGAACTGTGAGCACCACTTTTCAGCTTGTAAAAAGATTCTTATAAAATTAGGATTATTCCTCGGTTTGAAAAGAAAAACAAATAAAATAACATTTTATGCGTACTATTTATCTTCAATTTTACAATTTTTCTTCATTTCACAAAATACGACACCAAAAAACATGCCTCAGGGCTACTCTCAAATACAACATTTGTGGCTTTTATAAGGGATGCAACAACAAATTGACGTTTCTGTGCTATTGTATCGTATATATACTACATGGTACGAATATCATACTAAAGTACTATGAACTGTGAATACACTATATTATTTATTGCATGTACAATGGGACAAATTACATTTTTTCGTAGCAATATGTTCAAATTTTACTAGGAAATTATCATCGTTCTTGACAAGTACAATTTTTGTTTTTACAAAACACTTTCAATATAGAGGTAACAATTCGAAGAAACACCTTATAAAGTAAAAAGCAACGAATTTCCAGTGACAGAATTATATGTTTTGTTCAATTCTTCGTCGTTTTTGTTTTATTTAATTAAAAAATAACTCTTACTAGAATTTTTTTCATTTTTTGATCATTTCATTTTCGTTTCGTTATAAGAGGGTTAAACTTTTTAATTTCATATACGGAAAGTGTGCTGCTCATATATTATAGAAGACAAATATACGAAATTATAAAAAAAAATTAGCGATTAATTGATAAAATTGTTTGTGCTCTACGAGTAAAATTAGTATCGATGAATCAAACAGAAGAAAAACAAAGAAAAAAGACAAAATCTTATAAAACTTAAAAAAATAGGAATAGAAGGATTAAATGATAAAAAATGTTTGTCAGCTGCATTTTTAGTATATTTTAAATTAATAATACCTCCCATTAAATAAATTTAAAAACAGACAAGATTTTCATATTCAACTTCTATAAGTTTTTGTTTAATAACACGATGCGACACCAAAAATTAACAAGAACTCCGACCTATATTTTTGGATAGGTATCGAAAATCAATGAATATCCTCATTTATAGAATGGCTATATCACTTCGAGTTTTTTTTTTAATTATTAACTGTGTGCAAATTCGTATTTTCCTACCTTGAGTTACTTATGTAATTAAAACTCAGCATCTACGTAAGTTATTTTAAAAGTGTATAACTTTTTGAAAAACCAACACATTTAGACCTGAGAAGACCTGAAGACCTGAGTTATAGGTCATTATACGACAAAACAATTCAAATTTGAATACATTTTTCAATTTTGAAAAATCTTTAAAAAAAATCATATTGCAAGATAATCCACACATTTTTACAGTTATTAAAAGTAAATTCAATTACCTTATTAGAAATTTTTGATTTATCAAGATTTAACAAGAAACAACAAAGTTATAATCGATTAAATCATTGTCCTTTAAATAATAAAATATTTTTACCGAGTCATTCCCACACTATATTTACACCCAGAAAAAATTCCCTCAAATCCCATTAAAATTGGTCAATAGGACAATTATTGATTTAATAGTATACAAAAAAATAAATTTTCTCATATAAACTCAATGGCAATGTCATGGTATTTTCTAGTATTTAATGGTATTTTCCGATTAAAATAATAATTTATTCTATTGACTATTTTTAATAGTAAAAAACTATTATTTATATAGTATTTTTTTCTGGGTGTACCAAATCAAGTCAACTATGAGATTTAAAGCTCTTGGATTTTGGTTACATTTTTTTATACAAGGTTGAATTGAAATGCTTTGGTCAATTATTTTTTTTATTTTTTTCGGACAACTTTATCCTGAGATACAGTGATCCAAAGTTAGAAAAAATAGACAAAAAACACTTGTGTAGGTTGTTCATATTAAAATATCTATTGATGGAGATTTGCTATAAACCCCGTCGAGGTATCATTTTTAAGCTAATAAAATATGCTTTAAATTATATTTAAATTTAAGTTATATCTCCTTTGCCAGGACATGTGGTAATTAATTATCTTTGCAATTCAAATTGTATGTCTTTAAAAAAGACCCGTTGAAAATTCTAAAAAAAATTCTAAATTTTTGTTGATTTATTATGAAAATTCGTACTAAATTTCAAGACGGTATTTTGACGGAGTAAAATTGAATAGTATTTAATAGGATGCACCGATTGAGTTAATAGTTTATCGGACAAATATCCTATTAACTAATTTGAATAGTAAAAACTATTAATTTTATGGTATGTTTTTTCTGAGTGTAGTTCATAAGCACAATTTGATGAACTGTACGAATAAAAGGGATTTCGGAATGGTTAAGAATTACAACAAAATCCAATAATGAGAAAGAGAGAGGTAACGCAGGCAATGCTCATACGATTTGACGCTCATTGATAGATTTTTTTGTACTCTTAAAATAAAAAATAAAAATGACACTTTAGGAGTAAAAGTCCAACTTTTAAAATTAAAGTGTCGCATTAAAATATAAAATTTATTTAAAATTTAAAGTAAACACTTTGAAATTTAAAGTAAACACTTTGAAATTTAAAGTTTTGAAATACGGCGGACTTTTATACATTGTACACATTTAATTATAAAATGTTTTGCACCGCAGTTTAAAGTGATTTTAAAGTTTTATTTTCACGGTGAAGAAATAAAGTTTTTGATAAACATAAGTTAGTTTTATTGCTACGCCAACGACGTATCAAGATTATCCAACATTTTTATACAATATGCTAAATTGAGAAATGTAAATAAATAAAATGTCACCCCAATAGTACCTGCATGGAATTTGTAGACTTGGCAAATGAATGTCGCAAGAAACCAAATTGAAAAATGCTGCCATAACTGCTGGAATCGCGACGTCCCTGCGATGCACCCGATGAGCGTGGTGTCGATGGCGACGGATTTAACGGTGACATTTCCGAATAGGCACGACCAACAAGGGCCAATCGAGGCGGACGTTGCATTTTGATTATTTCTTTTTATAATTATTAAATTCCGTTTTTATATATTTATATCAAATAAATTGTTTTATTTTCAAATAATAGCAAAACTTACAAACAATATTGTCTAGATAATAAATAATTCAAATGCGAACAAAAACAAAACGACAACAACTAATAATTCGTATATTTACACGTTGATTAAAACAGAATTGTTTAGATTGCTACATTCTTGAACTTCGCGAAGGCTGACGGAAAAAACTATTCATTGTCACACGATCGAGTATTTGGAGCGCGTTTTATTTCAAACTTTTTCTTTTATTTGTTTTATTTATGTTATTTCTTTTGTAATTATTTATGTTTCGTTGTTTTCGCTTTTACTAAATATATAAAAAGTACTACCAAAAAATTCGAAAATTAAACACCGTAAATAGTTTAATTATTTCCACGTTTTAATTATGCGATTTGCTCTAGACGAGCCGCACCGCGTTTCTGATTAGAAGACGAAACTCCGGTTTTTTGTTTGTTCATTCTCATGACACACGACAGACAAATCAGTCGCAATGCCTCGTCCTCTGCGCTCTACATGGGGTGGCGCTCTCTTTACTCAAAATCAAAAACAATAAAAACATTTAACAAAATAAAATTAAAAAATAACAAACCGTTTATTCGATTAAACTCGACTTAATTTTTTACGTCAGTCAGAGGAACAGACAGACAGAAACATAATCACGACAGCAATTCGTTTTACGAATAGTTAATATTGTTGTTGTTGCTAATACAATGCAGTTAACAACAGGAACAACAATGTACAAAACAGAGTACCTATTCTACAAAAATTACCGTTTTCATTGTTGTCGTCGCTCCAATTGAAATGACTCCCCAATGGGAAATATTCCGACCTAGTTCGAACGGTAACCAATGTTTTCTGCAGTACTTTGTCTACAAACTTCGAATTAGTTCATTTGTAATTTAGCATTTCATTTGTAATGAGGTGTGTCCATTTGTAACACACCTCATTACTAGTGCGTACGAAGTAATGTACAAATGAAGCACCCTGCATTAATACTGCGTACAAAGTAATGTACAAACAGAACCACCCTTAATTACTACTGCGCACAAAGTAATGTACAAATGGAACAGCCCCTCATTACTACTGCGTACAAAGTAATGTACAAACAGTACTACCCCTCATTACCACTGCGCACAAAGTAATGAACTTATGGAACAACCCCTAGTATTGTACAAATGAAAGCACCCCTTATTACTACTGCGTACAAAGTAATGTAAACAGAACCACCCCTAATTACTACTGAGCACAAAGAAATGTACAAATGGACCACCCCTCATTACTACTGCCTACAAAGTAATGTATAAAGCGAGCAATCTACATTATGATGGCGTGAAGAGTAATGCTGAAATGATAGCACCCCATACGAATGTTTGGTTACGAAATAATTATGTATGGTTGACCCCATATTATGATATATATGTAATATATATGTAGATGAGGTAACATTCGTTTTCTTTTTACTTTGGATGCGATGTGTAATGGGTGGTCATTCCTACTTAGCATTACTTCGTATTCTACAGTGAATGCATACTTGCCCTAGGCTATGTCTGTGCAAAAATAAACAGAATTCAGTATTAAGATTCCGACGCATTACGATTCGATAATAATTCGGCAATAATCGATTTTTTATTTTTTTTTTTGGAATATCTACTAAGATCCACAGCACTCAGACAGACTATATCCATTGTACTGTGAAATCTATTCCCTACAATTTTGTGGTTAATATCACCACGAGCGCCCATGCCCAAGCCGGGATTCGAACCCGAGACCTTCAGAATGCAAGTCCAGCGCGCTACCTCTGGACTGCTGAGGTCGACTAATTGACTACGTAATGATGCTATTTCCTATTGGGTCTTTACCCAATCCCCAATTTACTCTCATCTGTTTATTCTCTCCTACAACTACTAAACGTCGTCTCAGTGACACGACGAAGTATTATCATCAACTGTGCTACAGGTGATTTACTCCAACTAGATTATGGCCTTTTTGTCTCATTTATTTTTTTATTTTATTTTATTTTTTTTGTTATTTTCTACTGATTTGACTGACTGATAACGATAAATTCAATGAAATGAATGCTCTCCCAATGATATGCGGTAATTTTATAATTTACATAATTAAGGGAGCGAACATATTTCGTAAAAGGGCAGAAAACAGACAGCTTTTGATACAAACTCGTCATTTGTCTGCTTCAAATAATTCGGAACAAATTATTGTAACTCCCCAAAACAAAATTTTTGGCAGTATTCTGAAATATTACGGACTTATTTTCCTCCAACAAACTGATAAGTATGCGGAAGATTGTGGGAAGCTTATGTCAGATTATCAAATTTTTAGAATTTAAAAGGCAGTGTCTCGGCATTTTTTCGGTATGTGAATAAATGGCAACTTCGGCCTAAGTTTGAATATTATGGTCGAAATATAAAATCTCACAACTACACTTAGAAAAAATACCATACCTAGTAATAAAAAAACACAATTTCTCAAAAAAAAAAAAAGAATACGCATACATTTAATTTAAAATATATAACTAAATCTATTGCAATGAGTATTTAATGTAAATTTTATATTTGACGTAATAAAAAGTCATAACAAGTCCTTAAAAATTGTATTACATACGTAATAAAATTAAAGAAAAAGCATATAATTTAAATTTAAATAGTATATTTTTTTAGCCCAATAGTATATTTATAGCCCAGCCCAAAATACATTAAAAATAAATAATAATTTTAAATATTTTTAGTACCTTGCACAGAAAAAAATAATCGACGTAAAAAACAACCGATAATCATTGCATTCATTAATCAATCCAGCAATGAAATTCACCAATTTAATGAAAACATTTGCTATTGTTCGTTATATAAGCAATTGCGTTCGTTAATATGAATATTTATACGTCAATACAATGCACTGCCTATACATGTAATATAATGCGAAAAAAGATCGAGGTATCTCGAAATAAAAAAATCACCGAGAAAGAGATTACCGATGATATCATTTACAGCTGGGAGGCTTTATTTATATTGTCAGTATTTGGTGATAAATAGAATCGATTTTTATGCTGAACTGTTTGTTAAGCAGACCTTTTCATTGAAAAAAATAAATGAATACAAATTAAATATAACGCGAATTTTAGAGAAATTAAGAAATTTTCAATTATCTGAATTTTTTTTTTTGTTGCAAACTCATTAATCTAAATCATTTAGGGAATCTTTCTGATTGCGAACGAACGAAATCAAAAAACGAATGACGTAAAAATGACAGTATTAAATGATTGTATTTAAATTAAATTATTTTTTACTATAAAAATTCACAATAGTTAAAAATAAGGTTAGTCTTTCATGTTGTAATACAGAAAGCGAGTATAAGTTTTTTTTTTTTTTAATTTAGTAATTATAGTTTTTAATTTCCAGTGAACATTTTTAATTAAATTAATGTTTATAATCAGAAAGAAGTAAGTAATTGATTTTTTTTTTTGAATTTTTAGGAGAATTTTAAATTTTTTTTAGGAATTTTTCAACTATCGGCGAACGTAGAAACGCTATTGTGAATAGGAGTTTTAATGTGAATTTTGCTTGATGCAAACATTCACTGTACATAGTACTTAAAATGACTATAACAGTGCCTAGTTTTAGGCATTCAAATTAAATGTAAGAACATATTTTTTATTTATTTAATAATAATAACACTGTCCGACAAAATTCACATTTTGACATAGTGCAAAATTACAGCAAATATTGGATACATTTGTAGCGCTGATTCCGAAAATGGCATCAGAATTGTCAAATTGGCTCTAGTTTTAAAGCTATAGCCCATTTTGGTCTTCTTGTATTTTTAAAATTCAAAAAAAAAAAATTATGAAATTATCTTTTCGATATTAGACGCAGAAAATCTTGCGCGACAAAATAGAAAATATGCTTTTATGCGTGAAAAATTTGTTTGCTAGATATAAGCAAAAGAAATTCAAAATTTTTCAAATAAATAAAAAACTTATGAATGAAAGACGTTATTACATAATGGACAAAAATGCTAAAAATTAGATTTATGTAGCGCCATGTATAATTTTTAAAATCCCATTTAAGAAAATAAATTAGGACTTTTAGTTAAATCGTTATAATTACTAGATTAAATAAAGGCAACTTTTTTTACGTGTTAAATTTAAATTTTCGGATTTTGTAAATTTTGAAGATTTAAATTTATCAAGTAAAAAAATGTTGTCTTTATTTAATATAATATTTATAACATTTTAACCAAGAGTTTTAATTTATTTTCTTAAATGGGGTTTCAAAGATGATACTTGGCGCCACATAAAAGGAAATAAAATTTTTAACATTTTTGTCCAGTAAGTAATAAAGTATAAAATACTAATAAAGTATAAAATACTTTATTACTTAATAAAATTACCAAAATTTTCAACTTTTTTAACAAATTTGAATTTCTTTTGCCTATATCTCGCAAACAAATTTTTCCAAGCATTAAATCAAATTTTGTATTGTAGCTCGATATTTTCTGCGTCTAATATCGAAAAATAATTTCATTATTTTCTTGTGTTGAAATTTTTAAAATAAAAGAAGCCAAAATAGTGAGATATTGAAAAATGGGCTATATCTCAAAAACTAGAGCCAATTTGACAAAACTGACTGAAAACATTTTCGGAATAAGCGGCACAAATGCATCCAATATTTGCTGTAACTTTTTCTGCACCATAATGAGTATAGTGAGTAAACCTACGAGAGTAAAACATATGGTGAGAGCTCGGCGTAAGTTCTTATAGGACAGTATAGGGCAGTGTAATTCAAGAAGTGATTTTTATACCCTATACTAAGAGTGAATGTTTGGTACGCCGTTTGTAACTCCCAGTAGAAAGCATCTCAGGTATGAAAAACTATATATATTCTTGATCAACATGACCTCCTAAGTCGATTTAGCGATGTCAGTCTGTCTGTCTGTTGAAATCACGATTACAGAAAAACTTGAAGAGCCAAATCAATGAAACTCCTACTTTAGATTACGCTGTACCAACAAGAAAATTGACATGATCGATCCTGTGAACCTGTGAACCGATCACTTATGTTCAAATACCTCATAAAATTGACATCTGCAGATGAATTTAACTTTATACGGACTTAAATGAACTTTTTCAATATTGACTTTATGCTCAAATATTTAAAAATAATTCAGTACACCTACACTCAAAATAAAGCATGCATAAAATACACGAAAAAGTTACGAGTATTCGTGAAAATCATCCACGAATTAATTCGTACATTTGACGATTAATGAATAATAAATTCACATACTCTGTCTCTTTCTCTCTTCATTTCTCACATATATTTGTACTAAATGGAAATGTTTCGACATTGTGATGGTTGCTTCCCACTTTGGCACACAACAAAATAGTAACATTTTTATTTAATAATAATTACATAGTGTTACAAAAGAGCACTTTTTTATATACTTGAAAAACGACTTAATGTTGGTTGTAGGCCTTGTTGAGGAGATCAGAAATCAGAAATAAAATGTTCGGAAATCCTCAAAATTCGGAGATATTCGGAAAAACCCGTTTTAAGGTTAGTTCGAGTACTTAAGAACGTGTAAATTACTATTCGATATATTTCCATCATGAAATGGCAAACCTTACTGAAGAGAAACGTCAAAAGAGCGGCAAGAAATATGGCTTCGTATGCTGTCCCTGTCGCTCTACTTTTGTAGCGTCCCTGTTGAAAAACCCATATGGGTATCAAATGAAAGGAAATTCTTCAGTGATTGCAAGTTTGTAGTTATTTTCAGGATTCGTATACCCTAGTAACAAATGCGCACACATTATCGCATATGTGTAGAGTATTTATAGTCGGCTTAGACCGACTATAACATTCATAATGCTTACTCACTTCATCACACCAACTCTGATAATTTCCCAACTTAACATTTAACATGTAACCTAACCTTCCTTACTGGTTTTGATTCTGATTGTAGAAATACTGAGGTAAAAATTTTTGGATATTTTCAGATTAACGAAAATTGTGATTTATCAAATAACTTTTATAAATTGAATCAAAAAAGATAACATATTTGTAATAAAATAAATAAAAAATGTATTACCTAATGTATTTTTTATAACTCATATTTACAATATTTTCTCAATTGCTTTAAAGCGTGACAATTTCTATTCGATGGAGTCAATAATTTTGTCAAGTGAATGTTAATTTATTAAATAATGTTAATTTATTAATTAGCATTTCAACATTAGAAATTTATATTTGATTAAATTAATATGTTATATAAATACAGATTTGGAAAAATATTATCTGAGTTTTATTTGTATAACAATAACAAAATATTTATCGAAAGGATTTTTAGATATCAACCCTTTGTAGAAGCGAGCTTGGGTATAATCACTATATTTGAAACTATGTAAAATGTCTGAATTATTATGAGAAACTTCCGTCCGTTCCTATCGGCAAATAAAAATAACAACGTTTTTTTTAGATTAACATAACACACAACAAATCCATTAGTTATTTGTATGATATAAATAAACAAAACAGAAAACAAAAAAACAACATTTTATGCTTGGCAACAGAAAAATAACTGAAAATAAATAAACAAAAAAAGCTTAAGCCATGTTTATAAAGTAGCTGAGGACAATAAGCAAAAAAAATTGTCAGACATTGTTTTTGTTTAATTTTCTAATTATTAATAAAATACTCTTTTCTTGTTGTTTTGTCACAGACTTAATTAATTTTTAAAATAAATATAAATAGTATTTTGTTGGAGCAGCGCAAATATTTAGTTATCGTTTTCTTGAGATTATATAGATTGTTTGTGAAATATCTTCAAAGATACGATACGAAAAAAGATGAAATTTGTTAAAATTCAAATTAAAACTGAAGAAAGCATAAACATCTGTCGTCCATCTATATTATATATTAACATGATTCAATATCATCCACACATTGTTGACCTTAAACTAATCAAACAAAATCGTTGAAGAAAAACACAAAACTTTTGGTCAACTTGAGTGACGTCCACACATTTCACTTCTAATAGGCCATAACAATTCGTCTAGCCGGCGTGCGAAGTGATCGCCACAAGTTCGAGCTATTTGTAAAACATCTAAAAATACTTTATTTATTGTATCGGAAAAATTCAGAAAATAGCACGTTTTCAAATAAATTCAGTTTAACGATACAGCTTTTTGCTGTTCTTGTTGTTGAAATATTGTCCGACTGTCGCAGCATTTCGCAAAGATCGTTGTACAGACAGCTTGGCAATTTTTATTTATGCTTAAAACGAAATTTTAATTTCGAATTTATACAAATCAGTGATCATTAATAAGTCAATAATATAGAAAAAAGTCTATACTCATCATCTTTATGAGTCGACAATAGTCGACAAGTATCTGCGTTTTCATGTTGATATCAAAGATAAAAATATGGAATTTTAAAATATGGAAATCTATTTTTTCTTAATACTGAATTTTTTCTACATAATAGCAACGATATAAATGTTTTCCAGAAATTAAATTTTAATAATTGATTTAAAAAAATTTGTATACAATTTCCGAATGATGAGGCAAAAATTGGTATCAAGTAATGAGAACATGTTCCACTTTCAAAAGTAATATCCATTTTTGTAAATCTCAACTATTTTTTTATAATATAAGTTTTATAAAGTAAGTCTGTAACAGTAGCAAAAAAAGTTGCCAATATAGCAAAAATGTTTGCTCAAAAAAGGAAAGCGCCGAATTTTGCTGAAACAGCAAATGACAGTTTGCTGTTTCAGTAAACTTTTTATATGCTATTAGAGCAGACAATTTTAGCTGTTTTAACTTATTTGTTTGCTGTTAACTCCAATTCATAAAAAAGAAAATAAAAAAAAATTATTATGTATTTTAATTTTTTTTTATTTCTGATATACTTATTTTTATATTATTATTATTTGTTTATTATATTTTTTTTACTTATCTTTTTTATTTAATTTACCTTTATTTCACTATTTCACTCATGCATGCGTGCATTATTATTACGTAGAAGAAATATCTCTTTTAAATAAACATGTTGTCAAATAAGAGTCTACGAATTACAGAAACATTTAGCTGCAGCGTCTCGTGACTATGGCGCCATCTAGTGCAGGTTAGCTAGACTAGCGATATGCACACCAGTGACACTAGCACAATCTTGAGCACTAGCAGAACTAACATTTTTAGCAAACAGTTCGCTATTGCAAATAAAAGTATGCTGAAAATGCAATTTAAAATTTGCTAAAATTTAGCATTCAGAGTTTGCTATTAATAGCAAATGTATATAAAAACTAATTGTTAAGCAAATTTTTGACAGTAATTGTAATTCTATGACGACAATTTATAAAAGAACTTTAATCTATCATCAACTGGCTGATTTATTACCCATTTATCTATCAACGCTTAACTAATTACACTACACAACGGCCATTCTGCGCAGCAGTCAATGTTATTTTTGTATTATGTAAAATGACGCCCTTGTAGCCGCGGTAGCTCAGTGGTTAGTGCGTTGGACTGCGAGTCGAAAGGTCCCCGGTTCAAGCCTGGACTGGGTCTAACAACATCTTTTCATAGAAACATTTTTCTATACCGCACTACCTCTCATCAGTAAATGGCAAACCTACGAGAGTAAAAACATTGCCTATGAAAAGCTCTCACCCGCCGTTCGGATTCGGCAATAAACTGTAGGTCCCACCACTTTGAGTACAAATATAACACGCACAGCTCAAAATGGTGAGAGAGCTCGGCCGAAGTCCTATACAGGACTGTAGCGCCAAACTATTATTATTATTATTATTATAAAATGACGCCCTTATTCCGAAAATATGGTTTAATAATGTTTCTTTGGATAGGTTTACAAAATATGGGCTAATAACTTTTGGACCGAGCTTTCATAAAGGTGGTCGCATATATTTGCAAATATCTCGCGTTCTAAATAACACATATGATCAAATGTTATATCGAATTAAAGTTAATTGAATATCGTATAAACATTTCTTAAAACATTTTTAAATTGGTTCATTAGTTTAAGAGAACTTGAAAAAAGTACATGAAAAAACATTTTTTTTCAACAAAAATTTAAGAAAAAATTCATTTAAAAAAATGGAAAAAATCGAGAAAGTAAGATGATACACAAATTTTAATTTTTCAAAATTAGTTCACACTCTTTCGAAGAAATTGAGCTATAAATGACAAAAATATATGGGTAACATTTGATGATAAAAAAGTTATGTGAAAGCAATAAAATTGAGTGTTATACAAATAGGCATAAAAATAAAAAATGTGAGCGAATCACGATTATTTTTTGAGCACCTATTGATAGATGATATCTCAATCGACTCGGAAAGTGATGTTGACCAAGAAAATATATACTTTTTCATACCAGTCACGCCTACTAAGAGGCGCTAAAATATCCTCACATATATTTTATAACTTGTAACATATGGATATAATAAATTGTGCGATTTTTTTTAGTTAATACCGTATTGTAATGCTATCACATGATTTTTGCTGTTCTCAAAACGTATCCATAGATTTCTTTTATTTTTACATCATTTTCTTTAAAAATATACAGGCTAATTTTGCAATATTACAAACTGTGCATCATCTTGCGTTTTCCACTTTTCGCCATTTTTTAATAAAATTTTGGTCGACAAAATTTACATTTTTCGAGTTCTTCTATAGAGTTTTCTCAAACCAGTAAACCAATTCCAAACTATTGTAAGAAATGTTTATTGAATATTTAATTATCTTTCATTCGATATAACAATTGAGTTTATGGGTTTTATTAAACGCGAGATATTTACAAATATATGTGACCACCTTTTTGAAAGCTCAGTCAAAAGTTATTGCCCGAAATCTCGTAAACCTATCCGTAGAAAATTTTTTAATTCATATATTCAAATTCTGCGAGTCATTTCGGATAATACAAAAATAATGGAATTTACTGCGCAAACTTTTTTTCTCATTTTGTTGTGCAGTGTTATGCAACCTTCATTTACCATCATCAATTCTGACATATGTCGTGTGCGCTCAAGAAATTCAAAAAATTTAAAGAAAATAAAAAATACAAATACGTTCTACCGCTTTGACAATATGTACAAAACCAATATCTAATATATTGTGTAGTAAAATAAAGCCAAATAAATACAATTGAGTTTTTAACTGTACACCCAGAAAAAAATACTATATAAATAATAGTTTTTTACTATTAAAAATAGTCAATAGGATAAATTATTATTTTAATCGGAAAATACCATTAAATACTAGAAAATGCCATGACATTACCATTGAGTTTATATGAGAAGATTTATTTTTTGTATACTATTAAATCAATAATTGTCCTATTGCCCAATTTTAATGGGATTTGAGGGAATTTTTTTCTGGGTGTAGAACTAAATTTTTACAAAATAAATACATAAATGTCATAAATTTGACTACATACACATAGATGCCATCTTCGTGGGAAAAATACCTTTTGGGGAATTTTTTAATTGCAGAGGAATTAGGGATTGTCCTCGAGATTTTTTTATACTAATTCATGAGGGATTTTTTTCGCACACGTTTTTTATTATTTGACGTATATTTTATGATACATATTCTATATTATTTTGTTGAAATTTTTTGATACAATTTTTATTGCGATGAATTTCACTGCGACGAACAGAAGAACTATCTCAATTAATTGCTTTACAGAGTTTCCATATTTTTTAAATATTACAAAAATAAGTTATAGAATTTTAAAACAAGTTGATTTGACGAAATTTAATTTACAATGAAATCATATAAAATGATAAAACTAATGTTATTGACAGCCAAAAATTATAAAGTTTTTAATTATTTGATGCAAATACAGACATTCAGACAAAACAAAGATGTCATTTACGAACGCAAATGAAATTAAAATTCCTTTTAGTTTGTAACAAAATATGTGATGAATATTTATTTGAGATGTTTTATATTAATCTTGTTAACAAACTTTTTTTATTAAATCACTAATTTAAACTTTATTTTTTTTAATAATAAGAGATTTTTTGAGTGATTTTTAATGCCTGAGGGATTTTATGTGCTATTTTTTATTGCTGAGGAATTTTATTTCTAAAAAAGTCTCACGAGGGATTTTATATTTTTTGCCGTGGGAAAAAGCGATATTTTTGTAGGATTTCAGGTTGGCATTTATGAACATACAATTTCTCGGTGTGAAAGATTGTTCAGCTCCCGACGTTAACACGTACAAGAAAGAAATTCGAAATACGTCCTTAAGGTAAAAATAGAGCGTGGCAAAATTGAACTTTTAACTCGAAGTGTCAATGTATTTAAGATAGACACAGCAAAAAAATGTTGTACAGTGTTGTAGATTATCCGTTTTATTATTTGAACACAATTGAACAAAGAGGCGTGGCCCTACTATATAACCAGAATTTTAAAATGTTAAAAGTCTCGACTTATAAAAGTAGTATTTAACATTCTAATCGTCACGTAGAATGTGATTTTTTCTTCGTGATTAATTTTACGTTTTTATCGAAAATGAAATAAACTATTTTTTAAGGGTATAAATGCACAAAAATCCGTATGAGACCGGACCTGGTTGTATATGAAAATAGTCGACAAAGATTTTTGGAGGTTTTTACATAAATTGTTTTACTATTAGTCTTTGAACACAAAAACTAGCTCAGGTTCAAAAATAAGCTGTCGTAAGGAGATCATTTGTCCCTCTTTTGAAGGACATACCACCTTCTTTTTAACCACTTGTTCTTCGAAATATATATCATTCCGTCTCCCTGTAACACACCAAACTGAACAAACGATTTGGAAGATTTGAAAGTATATTTCAAGTCAAGAAATAAAAATGGTACCATTTGAAGGATGACAACAACATAACAAAAAAATTTTAAAAATAGAAAGTGACATGCCACTCCCATAAACTGGTGAATGCAGTGAATGCAGAAAATAAGCACTTCGGTAATCCCATAACCCCACAAAAATTCACCTGTCCATACCAAGTAGTGGGCTAACGCCTTGTGACACTCTTCTGAGTTTAAAAATGTACGGATGGCTCTTTATAATGATGACGATTTTTGTGTTATTGTTCTTAATCAACTGTTTAAAATAAAAATATTAAGCTCATTGTGCATTTAAAATAGTGGTCACCGTATGTAACATGTTAAACTATAGTTAGTGTATTCACAGTTTCATTGTATGAAGACGACCGTACGGCAATTAAACTGTGAGCACCACTTGTTCAAATATTTCGTCAAATAAATGCAGCTGATTCTTATAAATTTGTGATTTTTTCAAAATATCATAAATATTCATCGATTTGAAAAAGAAAACAAATAAATTAGCTTTTAATATTAAATTTTTCTTCCGTTCACAAAATACGACACCAAAAACATGTCTCAGGGCTACTCTTAAATACAACACTTGTGGTATTTCATTTTTATAAGGGATGCAACAACAAATTGACGTTTCTGTGTTATTACGTCGTGTGTTACGAATATCATACTAAAATACGACGAACTGTGAATACGCTAAGTGTAAAATTATTGTTTTATCCAATCATTTTTAATTTTTAAAACGCGTATATTTTTCGGATAATATACGTACTGAAATCCTTTGGCCGTGACCTCTTAATTTGAATAAGTTGCTTTTTGGCGAACTTTATTATTAATTAATCACCCGCATTAAACGATATTTTAAATAATATCATTCTTAAGACAAATTAATAGGTACAATAAATATTTACACTTCGAACGACGTCTGTCGTTATTTGCGGAATAAAAATAAACAAAATCCGTCTGTCATCAGGCACTTTACACTTACATGATGTTGAGCTGTCGTCGCTGACGATGACTGATACAATGTATCCATGAAATGGGATATTGAAAAAACTGTAACATTTCCGTCCATAATTGTGACAAGAACAAAAAAAATAAAGACACAAAACACTCACAACAATTGCAATAAAAATTAATTAATTTTATAAACTATAAAAAAATGTGTAAACAATAAACCACCACACGTTGGTAAACAATTAGTTAAAGTGCATCTAGAAAATACGTTTTTAACTCTTAAACCGTACAAGATTTAATTCACTCTCGTAAAGATCCGTAGGGTTTGCGTGGCGATCGTTATCTGCGATGCCGTTTGGTTCGCTGGTAATTAATTGAAATTTTCTCCTACGGAGCCAGCCGTATTTTTGCCTTCTATAAAGTAAACCTAATCATGAATATTTTTTTTATTTTTTTTTTTGGTTTGTTTTCCTTTGCTTTTTAATGTTTAAACTTCTTATTTTCCTTTGCTTATCAACGTAATTAGTATTAAATTGATGCTTATTACTTACACAATCTTTCGTTGTATTGTTGCTATAATTATTATATGAATTCCATTATTTTCCTTGAACCCAATGCAAGTTATTAAATTTTATAACGTTTGCTTGATATTATCGTAGAATGGCATTTAGATATTATGTCGTCAATTGTTGTGGGTGTTGCTAATCATGAATGAAAGTGTATTAAATTGAACGGAAAGATTTATTTTGGCAGAATCAGTTTGGCCAGATTTAAGTAGATATATGTGTGTCATTTATTCGAAAACATCTATAAAATTATTCATTGACTTTTAAATTTCTTATGATAACGATATTGCAATTTCAAACACTTCACTGATAAAACAATACTACCTATTCTCACTCAGAAAAAAGATATAACAATTAATATTAAAAATATTTTCAAATATTCAAGCATTCCATCGAAATCGAAATTACCATTCGATCAAAAGTTCCAAACTCTAGTAAAACGTTACCCAATTAGCGTAGACATGATAATGACCTAATCATTTTGAACATGTTGTTTGGGGAAATTAAATAATCAGTTCCTGATCGTGGCCCTAGAATGATTTATACTAGGGGAAATCGACTTATAATACAAAATAAACATTTAAGATTTGAATTTAATCAGTTCTGTGGAATTAATTCAATTCGATTGCTGTTGAAATACTGGGAAAATGTGTCCAAAATGTAATACCATAAACATTTTACAATTTAACCGACACAAAAGAAACCAGATATATCCTAAACCCTATGTCGAACTGTCTCGCACCATTTCAGCGATGCTTGTTTCATTTATACTCAAAAGATGGGATTTCGGATTAATCGCTACTTTGAATAGCGGGGGGTGATAGGCTTTTTTATGGCATTGTTTGCTCTCTGAGATTATTGTCATTGTCTGCCGAGAGGTAACGGCGTATAATAAAGCTTTTTATAATTTATATAATACATATTGTTACGAATATTCAGTCTACGGAAAACTGATCTACAAGTTAAGTATCTCTGGATTGTGTACAAAATAAAAACAGTCTATTGTTTGGTTTAAATTATAACAATACCTTTATTAAGTTACTTTAATAAACAACTTTACTAATAACAAATTCTTACAACTGCTGCATGTCCACTATTTAACTTGACATTGTTCCCACACGAACCGTACTCGACCACTTTCCAATTACTACTCAAGTGCTGTGCCTCAGATGCGGCGTCCTTATATACTGCATGCATCAGTTCGAAACGTTTCGACAAGCTTCGACATGTTTCGAGAACCTTCTACTTGTTATGTGTTTTTAATGTGTTTTTAATGCGCTGATCTTCCATCTCTCTCTCACACACTGTCCCAGTGCGCTGAATGATCTTTCGTCTCTTTCTAACACATTTGCTTAGTGCGCTGAATTGTCACATTTAGCGTCACATTTACTCTTGCACAGTGAAACAAATTACCTCTTTTCGTAACAATATTTTCAATTCCAGGCAGCGTCAGGGCTGGGTTTTTGCTCACTCCAAAAAAATCCATCCGGATTTTATCCACTTAAAAAATTCATGATTTTTCGTTTTTTCTTTTGATTTTTTTGGATTTTATTGATTTTTGTACATTTTTCGAATTTTAACTTAGCAAATATATTTGTGGTTTTTAGAGTACGATTTATTTTTTAAATTTAAGATTTGGATATAAACCACCTAATCGAAAACAATTATTTGGACCACTGCTGGATGAAATCTTTGAAGTAGTTTATAATGAAAAGATTTATATATTATATTAGCCAACATACTTATTAGCCAACATTGGCCTTTATGTAAATCCAAATAATTGAATGATATAAATATCTGGAAGTAGATTCCGAAACTATGGATTTAACTGAAGTCAATTTTAAGCCAATTTTTAAAACGGTTGACATTGCGTCACCTGAGAATTGGTTTGGCTCAAACGCCATTTTTGGGCGAATGGAGTTACGAATTGGATATATATGACTTACATAGTCTCTTTCTAATGCCTTTATTCGTTTTTCAATATCTCGTATCAAATTTGAGATATACAACATCGATTTTGATCCAAATCGCAAATTTGCTCCTATTTCACGTAAATGCAAAACTTGTTTATCGTTTTTCTCGAAATCGAATCAATGGCGTATGAGCCACACAAATTCTCACGGGACGATTGAATTTATATTGTTCTGAAGAATTGTCCTGTTATAAAGAAGACACTCAAAATAGATTTGTTCAGGCACTTAGCCTGTTTCGCCCATATGAATAATTTAGTATATGAAAGAAAACGGCTTCAAGATCAAAGACGGTGATTTTTTCACAAATCATGTTTTAACCAAAGGTTATACAGCAGTTCTCGACAGTGAAAAGATAGCAAAGAAGAACTTTAAAAACCGATAAATTCTATTGAAATTATGTTATTTATAAATAATCCAATAAAATCCAAAAATATCAAATAAAAACAAAAAAATCCGGTGAAGTGGATTTAAAAAAAAAAATAATCCGGATTTTTACCAGACCTGGACAGCGTAGTTGTTTAAGTAATCTAAATTCGGAGTTTTATTGATCTATCTATTGTAGTTTTCCTGGATTTGTGACAGACGGACTTTGCTAAATCGACTCGGGAAGAAAAGCTGATCAAAAATATATGCAAAACCCGGACACCAAAAGTGAATATACACTTTCATATAAGGTGTAATATATAAAAATATATACACACTGAATTGTTTGAACACTGTATTTAGTATTTGTAGTGTGAATAAATTACATACAGAAAAGGAATGTCCAATTACAAACTATATTCAATAAATGGATGTCATATATTTGCTGATATGTTTTTTTAGAGACAATTGTGAGTACGGTTCAATTTAAAAGTACGAAATTCAAGATGTCAATAGATATCAAATGTTGAAATTTGTTCGCTTTAAGTGGTCTTTATTTCGTTATTAAGAACGCTATTTAAAGAAAAAAACTAGCAACATTTAATTTCTAAAAATATAAGTATTAGTTAAAAACTATTATATGAAATTAGAACAAAATTAGAAATAGTTAAATGATTTCCTATTCAATTTATGGTTTTATTTACTTCAACTGTTATCTTTAGACTACCTTAATATTCATCAAAACCGAGAGATGGCTATATTTTTCTATATTATATTTTACAATTACCAGTCGATTAGATAAGCTTTTGCAATCAGCAAGTTAAACATAATAAAAAGCTTTTTTTACAAGAAAGTTTTTTTAAAGTTCAGAGTATATGATATCGAAATCAGATCAGTAGATAAATGCGCCTAAAATAACGTTACCTTTTAGTAACTCTTTAGTGTCATAAATATAAATCTAATTTAAAGTTATTAATTTTTGAAGTTTTTGTATAAAGTAAAGTAATTTAAATATTCTTCTTTTTTATTTCAACTAAAAAATTTGATTCAATGCCAAATATTCGAAATTTTGTCATCAATGGATACAACTTTTTCGTCATTAGCATTAAGAGAGAAAATGTGCTTTCTCGTTTCCTAAATATACATTTTCATTTTGAAATAAACATTTAGGTGAATTACAACAAAACAAGGTTACACTTTTATGTGAATGAAATATAGTGTAATTATAATAAATATATGTATCAAACACGTGACAGGAAAAAAAAAATTATATTATTATTTTACTAAAAATAGATGACATTTTTTATATTAAACAACTGGTGAATGGCATTTTTTTTTTGCAGCTAAATCCCAGCAGATTTTATCGCAAGTTGTTCCGAAAAGAACAACTTCTAGAACTACATTTATTTGGAATGCAAAGATAAAAAGTCGTTCCACGTTCGCTTCTAGTGAAATCATTTTAGGAATCACTTTATATTCGAGAGTTATAAAGAGTACTCAAATTTAAATTTATCGGTTGAATATGGAAATATGAGAGAGAATTAAACCAAGTTCTGTATATCCATCCAATTCTATAGTAAGCTGTTCTAGAATAACTTCTCTATTGGTACTGACGGCACAGCAAGGAGAACAACTTCCCATTGGGTTCCGATAAAAAGTCATTCAACGTTAGCTTCTAGCGGAACGTATACGAGAAGCGAATACAGTTTTTGAGCATCTAATGAGAGCGTAGAAGCAAACGGAGATATGTTTCTTTATCCAATTCTACAACAACTGATTCTAGAATAACATCCCTCTTGGTACTGACAGCACATCAAGGAGAAAAACTTCACATTTGGTTCCGATGAAAAGTCGTTCTACGTTCACTTCTAGCGGAACGTATACGAGAAGCGAATACAGTTTTTGAGCATCTAATGAGAGCGTAGAAGCAAATGGAGATATGTTTCTTTATCCAATTCTACAACAACTGATTCTAGAATAACTTCCCTCTTGGTACTGACGGTAAACCAACGAGAACAACTTCACATTGGGTTCCGATAAAAAGTCGTTCCACGTTCGCTTCTTTTAGAATGTAATTGAGAATATAAAAAAACGTATCAAACCTCTTTGAAATATGAAGCAGACGGAAAAGTACTTGCTCGTGTAGACATCGCCTGCGAAAATAACGACTTCTGGAACCATTTTTGGAGCGACTTTCTTAATACATTATAAATTGCCAAAGTGGTTGCAAAGTGCTTCTAAAATCTGCTGGGATGTGTCTATAATTCGTCGACTTTTATTCGACAACATGTTTATTTAAAAGAGATATTTCTTCTACGTAATAATAATGCAAGCATGCAAGAGTGAAATAGTGAAATAAAGGTAAAATAAAAAATAAGATAAATAAAAATGAATAAAATTTATATAATAAAAAAAATAATAATATAATAAAAAAAATAATAATATAATATAAAAATAATAATATAAAAATCAAAAAAAGTAAAAAAGTATATCAGAAATTAAAAAAAAATATTAAAATACAAAAAAATATATATGTTTTTTATTTTCTTTTTTATGAATTTGAGTTAACAGCAAAACAATTTTTTAAAACAGCTAAAATTGTCTGCTCTAATAGCATAAAAAAGTTTACTGAAACAGTCATTTGCTTTTTCAGCAAAATCCGGTGCTTTCCTCTTTTCAGCAAATATTTTTGCTATATTGGCAACCTTTTTTGCTACTGTTACAGACTTTTTATTTTGAGTGTACACACCCTAAGTGTGCAGTCACTTTACATAAAAATTATCTAAGGATAGCTTTTTATCGTTTTGCATAGTAGTGTACTTATTTTCACCACCACTGTATAATATCGTATTCCACGAGACATAAAAAATATGTCACATTCGATTGTGATAATTGTATTGCTTTATAGTCTATGTTTGCTTTGGGAGCAGTCATACTTTCACAATGGTATTACTTCGCCTAATATTACAAAACTATTTTAGTTACTAGGTTGTTCATAATTGGAATAATGTATTACAAATTTTATTTTTCAAATTCACAATTGGCAGCTTATTCAAGAATTCAAATATAAAATTCAAGTTAAAAAATTAAGCAATTTACATTTCGTGTTATTAATTGAAAAAGTAAATCACTCAATAATACACTTTATTAATTTTGTGTATTAATTGTGCTTAATTAAGACAACGATTTCAAAAGTCAATAATATTAATGTTCATATTACCTTAAATTGAATTATAATATTTGAAGTAATTAAGATGTTATGGAAATATTAAACTTAAGAAAATAAGTATGCACAAAATTGTATAATGAACTTAAAATCATTTAAAAATTTAATACTTCAATTCGCAAATGTTACTCAAAATTATACTGCATATAAAAGAAAATGTGTATAAAGTACAACTACAATGTATTTTAAATTCGATTATTGTTATAACAAACATATCTTATCACAATCACAAGTATTAGATTAAGTATTAAAAAAAGTAGATATCGCTAATTTAGCTTCTTTATAATATACAAAAAATAACATTTAATAATAAAGAAAAAAAAATACATAGCTAACATAACGAAATGAAGAATGTGCACGTATCTAAAAATGTTGAAATATTGAAGCCTATTGATTAATCGATAGATAGGTATTTGTGACAAATACATAACTTGTTCAGTCGGGGAAATGCTAGATTAATTACTAGCAGCAGACATTCTGTTTTGATCGATAGAACTAAAAGCGTTAAAGATAATAGCACTACACATCAAAATGAGGAAAAAAGTTTGCGTAGTAAATTCCATTATTTTTGTATTATTGGAAATGACTCGCAGATTTTGAATATATGAATTAAAAAATTTTCTACGGATAGGATTACGAGATCTCGGTCAATAACTTTTGTACTGAGCTTTCAAAAAGATGGTCACATATATTTGTAAATATCTCGCGTTTAATAAAACCAATAAACTCAATTGTTATATCGAATGAAAGATAATTAAATATTCAATAAACATTTCTTACAATAGTTTGGAATTGGTTTACTGGTTTAAGAAAACTCTATAGAAGAAAATGTAAATTTTGTCGACCAAAATTTTATTAAAAAATGCATTTAAAAAATGGCAAAAAATTCAAAACGCAAGATGATGCACAGTTTGTAATATTGCAATTAGCCTGTACATTTTTAAAGAAAATGATGTAAAAATAAAAGAAATCTATGTATACGTTTTGAGAACAGAAAAAATCAAGTGAAAGCATTACAATTGGGTATTAACTAAAAAAAATCGCACCATATGTTTATACCCTATACCCATGGGTTACAAGTTATAAAATATATGTGAGGATATTTAAGAGCCACTTAGTAGGCGTGACTGGTATAAAAAAGTATATATTTTCTTGGTCAACATCACTTTCCGAGTCGATTTAGATATGACCGTCTGTCTGTCCGCCTATACACGATAACTTTAAAACTGCTATTTCGAATGATGTAAAATTTATTTTCAATATATTTTAGTAGAATAGTAATTCGAAGTTCGAAAATGAGTCGATTTAGTCAACGTAATTTACTACATCCACTATGGGTTTACTTTTTAGGATCACATATCTCGTTAAGTATTAAAGATAGAGTTATAAAATTTAAAATGAATTACAAGCATTCATCTATCAATAGGTGCTCGTGATTCGCTCACATTTTTTATTTTTATGCCTATTTATATAGCACTCAATTATATTGCTTTCACATAACTTTTTTTACCATCAAATGTTACCCATATATTTTTGTCATTTCTCAATTTCTTCGAAAGAGTGTGAACTAATTTTGAAAAATTAAAATTTGTGTATCATCTTACTTTCTCGATTTTTTTCCATTTTTTTAAATGAATTTTTTCTTAAATTTTTGTTGAAAAAAAAATGTTTTTTCAAGTTCTCCTTTCGAGTTCTCTTAAACTAATGAACCAATTTAAAAATGTTCTAAGAAATGTTTATTCGATATTCAATTAACTTTCATTCAATATAACATTTCATCATATGTGTTATTTAAAACGCGAGATATTTGCAAATGAATGTGACCACCTTTATGAAAGCTCGGTTCAAAAGTTATTGGCCCATATTTTGTATACCTATCCAAAGAAACATTATTAAATCATATTTTCGGAATAAGGGCGTCATTTTACATAATACAAAAATAACCTTGACTGTTGCGCAGAATGGCTGTTGTGTAGTGTAGTTAGTTTTACTTGGAACTAGTAATTTTCTACGAAAAAATAATAATAATTTGACAGAGTATTTACATTTTTTTTTTTAATGAAACACAAATGCGAATAACCATCATCAAACCGAAATCATTCTTAAGTTTTTTTTTTCTAAAACCAGAAGAAACATTTCTGAATTATTACATAAATTAGATTTTGACAATACAAAATTAAAATAAATCATCTGCATTTTAGAAGATCATTTTAGAGTTCAAAAAAGAATCTAATTTTTTGATAAAAACACCCCAACTGTTCTGAAATATAATCTTAAAGCCCCTTACCACGTCTGGAGACTTGTTCCAATTTACATACAATTTTCTGCATGCATTTTCACAACACTCTTTTAAAAAATTCATAGGAGTATTTAGGTCTGTAGCTTTATACGAATTGATAAAATTTTTCAACTTCTATTACATATCTGAATACTCTTGAAATCTTTCGCTTTTTCAGGCCTGTATTTTGGCAGCGAATTTCAATTGTTTTTACTGGGCAATTTTAAAAATATTTTCCGTCATAAATTCTTATATTAAATTAATAGTTTTATGTAGTGTCTCTTTCTGTATTTAAAAAAGGGTAACTATTGCGCGAAATTGACGTCATTTTAAACAAATTTCAGTATTTTAAAAGTCAAAGAACATGAAATCCAAATTTGTGTTACAAAATTTTAACATCAAATATTCGTTTGCTCGGAAAGAAATTATAAAATAAAAAAAAAGTTAGAATAACTGTTTTTGATATGAAACGCAAAGAATACTGGTAGGAAAATAAAATGTGCAGAAACTACCAAAAGGATGGTAAGTCGCACTTGAGTATGACATCAGTAAAACTTTAACTAATGTTCTGTTTCAGTGATGAATTCAATAGTGATAGATCAGACTTGAATAATTTCACTACTCAACTAAACGAGAAAATTTTAGTTTTTAAGACATTTGAATCTAAACTCGAAAAATATTGATTTTTAAGACTATTTTTGGGCGATTTTTTTAGCATTTTGGATCTAATGATAAATAAGATAATGATGTATAATTATAGAGAGCATGGTACAAACTGGCGATCAAAATAACTATCTTTTGTTCATCAATTCTCATTTTTTTTAATATGCCCTATTAACAAAGTTTCCATCAAAAACTGTAGAAATATAAAATGCTTGTATAGCTTACATATAAATTAGTGAAAAACACCTTCAATATGAAGTAATGATATTTTAAGGCATAAGTATTTTTTATTCAGAATTGATTATATAAAAGAGTATCAAAAATATGTGTACAGGATATATTTTAAAAAGATGTATATAAAAAATGTATACATCAATTAGAAATTAGAAGGACAAATTTTGATAGTTAGTTTGGACTACACTCTAGATAACCATAAATCATTTTTTGTTATTGATTAAATCCTATAATCCGATAAAAAATATATAAAAAATTCAAAAAGTTCTGACTTTAGATTCAATTATCGTAACAACTTGGAATATTAGCATTCATTTGTATATTAAAATTAGTATAGAGACTCAAAAGTAAAATTGCGTTTAAGCTGTAAAACTATTTTAACACTATTATATTTTTTTTTATTCTAGGTAATGGGTGAGAACGTCTTAAAAAAACGATTGCCATTTTCTCAAAAACGTTACGCAATAGAAAAAAACTGAGTATGCAGTCAAAATCAGCACCAGCGAATTACATAGAATTTATGTATGGGCTGGCTATCCATGGCAAAAATCGTGTTGTGTAGTGTTATTTAAATTCAGTCCTGAATTCAGTCCTCAGGTCTGAATATGTGCCTTCATGAATAATACATATAATTTAGATATAAATACTAGCCAGAATTGAGCAGACTCTGTATATTCAAAACTTGATTCTTCAGGGCTGAGCCTATCGTATATCTACCATTTGATAATTGGGCAAAAAAAAGTACATCTAAAAGTTCTAATAGAATCAAATCAAATGAAAGATAATAAAAAGAATTATAATCAAATCAAATAAAAGATAATAACAAAGATTTACATTTCGGATCTGTTCAAGGATAAACCTATAATAGACTAGACTAGACTAGTAGAACTCGAGATACTGAACATATCGAAAAAGTAATATTAGTAAATATACTTAAATCGAAACCGTTTGGAAATAAAACATAAAACAGCGACACCCCAGTATGCCATTCGTTTCGAAATCGTTACGAGATCAATGCGAAATAAAGGAGGAATCACACGATATCGGAAACTTTCTCGTACCGATATCGAACGTCAAATTGGATCTACATGGTATGTAGATATCGATGCGTTTTGTCGGAGTTTTCTCGGTACGAGAAATTTTTTGAAATCTAAACGATATCGATGAAAAAAATGATCAATGTTCGATATTGCTTCGAAAAATATTACGATATCGATGCGATAAAAATTTATATATCGTATCTTGTCAACGAATTTGAATGAACGAGAAATTACAAAAATTAGAATCGATAAAGCAACGAGATCGAACTTTTTTCTCTAAGTTATTTGATAAAAATTCGAGGCGTCGAAGGACTCCGATAAAAGGCAGACTGGGACCGTTGTTCGTTTGAGTTTCAATATTGGTTTATTTGATTATTATATAAAATATCGAAAGCAAAAAATATGTAATCAACGTTCATTAATATTATAAAAAGTAATTGTTGAATTTAAAATGTTGCACAGAAAAAAATAATCGATGTAAATATAGCAACCGATATTAATTGCATTCATTAATCAATCCAGCAATGAAATTCACTAATTTAATGATAACATTTGCTATTTTTCCTTATATTAGCAATTGCTTTCGTTAATGTTATTATTTGTACGTCAATGCAGCAAATAATTTAGTCAGCGCAGTTTTAGCAAATATAATTGCTGAAACTGCGCCGACTAATTAATTTGCTGATTTGACGTAAATATTCATATTAGCAAACGGAATTTCTGATTTAACGAAGAATTGCAAATGTTTTCATTAAATTAGTGAACTTAATTGCTGTATTGATTAATGAATGCAATTAATATCGGTTGCTATATTAACGTCGATTGTTTTTTTCTGTGTGATGTGTCATTCGAAATATAAGTATATTTCACCAATTAAGTTTGCAAATTTTGGCATTAAGAATTGTGAGATATATAACGCATTCTTTAGAGTAATTACCGAAATGTTTAAATGTCGTTCATAAGTATTACTTCATACACAGCCGCATTTATATTTTCAGCATATTAAAACCTCATATATATTTAGAGTAAAGTTTTAGTTTAGAATTATTTTTACAGTAATACAGATCAGAGCTACTTGAGTTTGTAGCTGTTCTGTAAATATCCACTTGAACAACGAGGATTCTATAAACAATTTCGGAAAAATCATTAGTTCCGGAACTTTAACACATTATTTAATTGTTGGGTAACATGATCAAGTGCTTTTATATCTTCTTCATAGAGCTATATATAAGGTATAAGGTAAATAATTTAGAAAGAGAAACATCTTGAAATAAAAACAACGGCAGACTGTATTTAACTAAAATATGTTGCTGCTGATGATGGCGCAGGGTGTTTTGTCGAATTACAAAGATAACAACAAAAATATTCAGCACGGACTAAAAGCATTACAGACCCTAAAGTTTTATTCCCCCTCTGCAAAAGCAACATTATTTTATATAGTGTGCATTTAATGCTGTGTCAGTGGCCGGCCGGCTGATTCGCTTACGCGTGCCTGATGAACCCGCGCCGCGTGTTCGGGCACCCAGCCCAAGGGGCTCAACTCACACGCATGCAGAGACGCACACACACAATCACACGTGCGCGGAAGCGGACGTAGACGTGGACGCAGGCAGGAACGATCTACCGGTGCAGCAATTGACACAGAGGGTGAGGTGAGGGTTGTTCGGCTGCAGTTGTTCGACTGCTGTCGTTGCTGCTGCTGCCCTCTTGCAGCTGCTTTGATTTCCTGCCAACACCAACAGATGCGTCTCACTTTTTTTCTGTTGTAGTTGTCTTCCAACAAAAACGACAGAGGGATCAAAACAGGAATCTACCCTTATATATCGTATATAATGCTGTATGGTGTTGCCACCCCTGTGCGCCCCTGCGAGTGAGCATTCGCTTCGATTAGAGTAGTCTGCATTTTGAGGTCGTTCCGTCTTTCGTGGAGGTTGCAACCAATCGATTAGTTCATTCGCAGTGATCAAGCCGTGGCGAACGCATGTATTTTTGTGGTGCTGGCAGCAGCATAATACATAAAATAGAATTTACAACAAAATTAAATGAAAAGTGCAGTGTTAAAAATTTTAAATTAAAAACATTTTTAAACAAAACCAGTAAATAATAAAAAACAACAACAAAATGTCAGGAAAAATAATTTGGAAACGCAAACGTGGGGACGCAGGCGCGCATGTAGTAACGAATGCAAATGTGACGGCTGCAGTTGCCGCAGCAGATGAAACAGCAGAATCGGCGCAGAAGCGTGAACGTCTAGAGGCGCCACCAACAGCAGTGGAGATAGCGGAAGAACAGCAGCTGCCGCAGGAGCTACCAAACGGCGCCAGCGGCACACGCAACAAAATACTACTCGAAGCACTGCAAAAGATCGTCGAACTACAAAATGAACTGGATGATTTTGAGCATGACTTGGATGAGAGTGAGCACTTCGACGAGGAGCTTTCATTCTACGAGGACGAACAGCAGATGCAACTGGCGCAGGATGCGCAACGACGACACGAGGCTGAAGCTTTGGGTTTTGCAATGTGTGCACGTGAGACGTTATTGTTTTTGCAGGGTGAAGGTATTGCCTCCGACAGTTTACTCTATAGGACACTACGTCAAAAACTCACCGGACAAACAGATGGCGTAATACCGATTTAGGTGACAAAGTTAATGTTCGTGATTATGGTGCTGGTGCCGAGGAAACAATTTCCAGTGAAATGTTTGTTAAATTCTAGTCATGTATGATTGTCCACTGTTGGTACAACATATATATTTATTTACAGATATTTTTGGTTATCATAAAACAAAATGAGACCCAAATGTGTTTCTAGTCATTTTAGTCAATAAGTCCCAAAACAAACAAAAAAATAACATTGTAAATAGTTTATCAATATTATTTAAATAAGTTGAACCAAATAAACAAAACACAAAAAAATATTTATTTATAAAATAACTATTATAAGTTTTATTTTTTTTCACAAAATCAATATAGGGTTTATTGTTTTTCGATTTAGTAAATTTGATTTTTGGATTCATATCGTCGTTGTAGAACGAAAAGTCACCAAATACATTTTCGAAATGCCAAATATTCCTTCACAAAAATCTTTATATATCAGTCAATTTTTAATCGATGATCTCTATTTTTTTACCACATGATAAGAAAATGTAAATCTATCAATTGATATTTCAACTGAAAAAATGCATTAATTATGTTTTATAATATTAATCAACAAACTCGAATTTTAAGTTTTTCATAAAAATATATTTGGTGACTTTTCGTTCTACAACGACATAAATATAACAATATATTTTGAGTCCATTTCAAATTTTAATTGCACTTTTAAGTGACTGCTTCTTTTGTGCACCCCTGATTTTTCCGAAAATGTTTTGCCTGAAAACACGTACTATTCATTAATGGGGTTATTGCACTTGAACGTACTTTAAAACTAATGAAATTCGTATTCTCTTATGTGCAAGTTCTTATGATTTTATCCACAAAACACTCGCAAAAGATATTTTCAAAACAAACTACTAAAATGTAAATCTTCGAAATGATTATATTTCAAAATTACATTCATCTGAATCATAATTCTAAAATACGGAATAATAAAATGCACAAAAGACTTTTTTTATCATATCTTTTTTTTTTATTTTCTGTGAAAAATACATGAAATATAAAATTGTAGAATTAATTGTTTGCAAAATTTTTGAAGATGAGTTTACAAATATTCATTAAAAAGTTTAAAGATCCTCGAAATTGAACAATTTTTATTTATAATGGGCTTTATTTAATATTTTGTAATTATCGTGCTTTCGGGTTATTCTTCATATATTTCATATACGAGTTTTATTTTCAAATTTAGGAAAAAGAACTTTCAGTGCTTCCATCTCATTCCATTCTGAGCATAGGGGTGATGTCCACTCCTCGAACCGTCCATTATCTTTATTCCTCGTCGACCTCCTATTTTCTCCTTCCCTAGGCATATAGCAGATAATCTACTAGGATTATTTTCAAAATAGACATCTAACAAATTTTCACAAAATATATTTGAATTAATAAATGTAAAAAGGAACAATTTTCACAAGACATTTTTGTTAAAGCTGAATTCCAGTGGTTCACTTAAAAAACAACATTTGTGGTACCTTACTTTGAGTAAAAATTCGCATAATCTAAAATCTCTGATTATATACTGTATAGTAATTCACATATTTGGATAGGTAATGAAATCACTTTTAAACTATAAACTAAGTTTGGTTCATGTACCCCCAGAATTTAGGTCTTAGTGGACATTTGAATATTTTTTATATTGAAATATGACGTATATGAAAATGTAAATTTTCGTATAATCTGAAATTTCTGGGTATATTTTGGTAATTGGGTATATAATGGGTAATTCACATATTTTGATGTGTAATGAATGTACCTATCAGTGATGCGAACTGGAGGGGAATTCTCCAATTTGTGGGGAATTTTAGTCTTAGTGGGTAATCGGGGATTGATCCACTTTTGGAGGGGAATTTCAAAATAGAATCTGTTCCATTTTTAAGGATTGGAATATAGGGGTATATTCCAACATTTCGTTGAATTTCATATGCAGTTTCAAAACAAACGTTTTTACTTTTAGATTCGATATGCTAGTACAATAAAAAAAAATTAAACAGCATGCTTTGACTTCAACGCTTTCAATTTGTTTGGAAAATAATAAATTCAAAATCTTTTATTTAGAATTTCGAAGGTAAAATCGGATTCAATCGAAAACTGGAATATCCAATCATGTGGGAGATCGCAATTTAGCTTCTAATAAACACAATCTATTAAATACTATTTCTAGATCTAGATATGATTTTAAATAAAGGATACATTTTTACTTAATGTAAAACCGCAAATTTGTCATGCCCCTTAATAGTTGAAAAAATATTGTTTTCAGTATTTTAAAAATTGCGATTATTGGAAATTTAAAATTTCAAAACTAAAAATCAATGACAAAAATGTATAAAAAAAACCAATGGTTAAATGGTTAAATTTAATTTTTGAAATAATTGCCCACTCAGTACTATTTTAAACTAAGTTTAATATAATTAATTTGTTTAATATGATCCATTTTTTCAGTCACATTAAAGTCAATATTTCACATATATTTAAATTTTCATATTAACTGAGTACTAATTGTCTGTCTATCTGGCTGTAAAGTTTAAAGAAATTCGGATATTTTTAACATTTGTGCGGGGAACTTTATAGTCAATTCGGGAATTTTGCAAAAAATGTCGGGAAAATGAAAATATGAGTTGGCATCGCTGGTACCTATCCAACGAACTATGTGTGGTTCATGCACCCCGCGACTCTTTGTCAGAACGGCCATCTAAAATAAAAATATGATTTGTAATTTTTAGTAAAAACTTATAATTAAAATTCGTTTAGTCAGAAATATTTGGGTAATTAATAATTTACATGGTCGCATAGCCAATGAAAAAACCTTTCCAACGTACTTTGTTTGGTTCGTGCACCCCAGCATCTTGGTCACAGTTATCACTTAAAAATTAACTTTTTAAAAAAATTGTACAGAGTAACATAACTCTGCTCAAATGAATATGGTTTGTGTCTTTGATAAATTCAAGACTTCACTTCACGGTCTTTGTTATCTTTTATTAAATTTTATTTCTTTATATTTATTTATATTAAGGGGATTCATATCAAGCGCATAAACCTTGTGTAAATTTGTGTAAATACCGTAAATACTAGAAATTTACGCTAAAAATTTATGATTATATTTTTACACTCAACTCGTAAATTTATTTGTCGATTTTTATGTGAAAATAAAGTAAATAAAATGTCATGAATATTTTGTTCTAACTTTTCGTTAGTTGTCCATAAAATTATGTTTTGTGGCAAATGTGTTTTCATAAAATTGTGTTGTTTACTGATTATAAGTGATATAACTAAAAATAGGAGTGCAACTAATATTTTATAAAATAGTTTACGCGAAGCCAGAACAAAATGCGTTCATGTCGAGTTGCTCGTAATTTTATTTTTTTACGTGATGGGAAATTTACAGTGCTGATACGAATCACCTTATTACATTTTCCTTTACTGTAACTGAAACGGAATATAAACATTTTAAAATTTACGGATAGTGTTTATTTTTCTGTACTATTTTTTAAAACGAAATATAAACCCATAAATTCGATAAAATGAGAGAAATTCAAAATTTTCAACACTACAATAAAAATAAATTATTATGAAAAATATATAATAAATGCAGTTGATTTAAAATAAACTAAATAACCAAGAGTATATTTTGTAATATTGCATTTCAGCGAATAATTAAGATTAAAAAGAAAGCGGAAAAATAATAAACTAAAAAGTTGACAGCAAAAGACGCAGGCTACTCAATTCTTAAATGGTTCAACAAATGCTGACACTTCATCAAGTGACCCATTAAATTAATATTTTAATTAAAAGGCGCAAAAAGACGACAATTTATCAACGTCAATTTAAACGAATAAATAAAAAAAACTATTTTGTTATTTGAAAGTATTAAATGATAATTTGCATTATGATTATCGATACTACCGTAATTGACTAACAATGAATGCATTATAACATATTAATCAATTGGTTCGTTTTTTTTTTTTTGAAGCTCTACTACTTAAAGAACTATGTGTTTTGATTAATGATCCAGAAATAGCAATCGCTGTTACCACTGATAACGATAACATGTAAAACGTCTTCATTATCGTGTATAGTATATTATTATTTATTTTTATATATAACCAGTGTAAATGGTAATAAATTCTGCGTAGATTAAATGACGAAATATGAATATACATGCGACAAGTAGCTACTTGAAAATATATTATTTTGGCATTAAATGCTACTATGTCCGACGACGATTGTTTGTTAATAATTGTGGTTTTAAATTGATAATTATTATTGAGTGGTGGTGGTTTTGGGATGTGAGAATTTTTGTAACGCTTTAGTGCGCTTACAAAGTTTTATCGATTTACTATTTATAACAAGTGGGTTTTCCTTTACAACGGAAAGTAATTCTAGTGATAGCATGACACAGTGGCGATGCGCATACGAGGAATATAGTTGCATTTTTTAAAGTTATTTTTAAATTTATTATAATTCAAATGAAGCTACATTAGTTGTATGCTACATGGTTTGTATGAACAAAAATTTAAAGAATTTAATCGAAAAGGTCAACCCCTTAAAATGCTCAATTAGATGAGAAAATCGATGTGCAGAATTTTCAGCGATGTCCGAATATGGGAAATGGAAACGCCGGGACCTCAAAGTTCGCGTTTTGTTACCCAAATCAACAATTTCAATTTGGTATCCAAATCAACAAAACACATCGACTTTCTCTCTCTCATCTAATAGATCACTTTTTAACATAATTTTTATTTAAGCGTATTAATCTTTTAATAAATTTAACAAACGATTTTATTTTATTTGTTTAGTATTACAATAACGCTTTTAACTATACACATTTCATGAAACGCCACTGTGTCAACTATGCTATCGTTAATTATTAACCAGATATATTGTAAAATGTAATGCAAATATTGCTTATAATTGGCACTGCTTTTTTCATTTTTTATATTTGAGTCAGAGCATCAAATTGCTCGTTTTCTTTATAACTACAATGTACAGCTTATAACGCTGACTACAACCAAATGAAAAATAATATATGAAACCTGCAAATTTTAATTACTTGTAAAATGTATTAATTATAATTTTATTATATAGAAAATACTCACATTAAATAAAGCAGTTCATACAAAATCAAGCGCAAAACAAATACAACGTTCTGTTCCACAGTGCTGACAGCTGTTTTGTGATTTGTTGTGGCGACGCAGGAACTGACAGCAGAAGCAGCAAACGATAATGACGTAGACTGGCGTCAGGATGCTCTGCTGCTGCGTTGCTACTGCTAAAGGAATGGAAACGGACAGCTGAGACTGAGAAAGGATGCGTAGCCAACAACAACAATATGTCGTTTGTGTGCTTGTGAGGAAAATTGGCGAAATGTCAATAAAAATGCACTTTGATTTTTTGTTAATTTTGTTAAAATTCTTGTTAATTGTGTAGTTTATAAAAATAGTAATGAATTTTTAAAAAAATATATTTTACGTTTGTTTTAATTATTAAAATGGTTTTTTGTTAATTTAACCTTTTTTGATTTTTTAGGTTTGCCTTTTACTACTTAGCCGCAAGTGATTTCATTATTTGCTTTGTTGTTAATTTTTACCACATATTTAATTCTTTCACAATTTTTTATTTATTTTTGCGTTTCAGCGATTTCAGCGACTCATCTCATTGCATAAAAGTATTTGTACTTTTATTACACTTTGCTTGATTAAATAAATCAACACATGGATTTATTAAAAATTTTGTAATTTATTTTTGAATAATTCTTGCACGTTGCTGCCATTTGATTTTAAGACCTACAAATTCTTTGCTTTGCAAATATCACAATATAAAAATCTCGAGAAAGCTTTTATATTTCTTCAAGCGAATTTACAAGCGAACCACAAAAACAAACGACGAATACTAAGAAGAGTGTTTGACGTACGACCAGCCGAAGACGATTTTTAATTTTTCCGCCTTCTTCTCCCTCGTTGCTGATTACTTTTTACTTTTTGAATCGGTTTGTTTTTTTTTGATACATTTTTTGTTTTCCTTGTGTTTCGTCGTTTATTTTCGTTTAGTACTTGATTTGACATTCGTTCGTCGTCAGTCAGCTGTTTATATTTTGAAGGGTATTTTTATTAGGGTTATTTTTAATCAAGAGAAATCCCATGATATTTTCCTGAATTGTTGTTGCACACTGAGAGAGTTATCCCAACTAGAACAAAATACAAAATGTTATCTCTGCGACATCGTTTTTCAGGGACCTTAAAAGTTCTAACAAAAGTTATCTATGAAGCATCGTATAGATATATCAGAAAGGTAACTTTTTAAAGTAAACAAATCGGGATAACACCCACATTTTCGCACCCCCTAAACTTCATACTTCAAAGTTGGCATTAGTTTATATTTTGCTGCGTCATACCGTTTGCTGTCAGCATTTTTTGTGACCCGTGTATTTTGTGTATACAAAAATGTTCGATTGATAGTAATAATATTAACCGCGACTAGAAAATTGCGTTTATGAATCGCTACAAAATCGGGTCTAAGAAATTGAAAATGTTCGTGGGAAGTTACTTAGTGCAGGCGTCATTCTACCGTGTGAGGAGGTGTCTCAGGTCGTGACTGTGGCAGTGACAAACAGTGCAGCTAAAATAATTTCAAATAAAAATGCATTTAAGTTTAAAACATAGCTTTTGGTTTTTCATTATTTATATTTATTTGATATATATGATATATATATATATTATACATATATGTATTAGTTTGTCATTTGGTTATTTCCATACATTTTTGGAAAAGTAATTAATCAAATGACAACCTAATACATTGATAATAATTTGTTGTCATATTTTACATGTGTATTGGTATTAAAATGGTTGACTAAAATTTGCATTTAAACTATCTTATCGGCTGTCTAGAGGACAACTTTCTGATGATACCTTTTAATAGTTGACTTAAACATAACTTTTTAGTTATCTTTTCGAGAGCTAAAAGTCAACGAAGAGGTTTCGCCATTTCATTGTAAATTTAATTGTGAATATTGCGAAATTGAAGAGAATGAAGAAACGACAAAGATTCAGAGTTACCATCGATCTGCGATAATCGGAATTCTGTTTGTTTACTAATTTATTTTTTTTTTTATTAGCAATTTATTTATTTATTTAGCAATTTCATAACTTGAATAGTCGCACACACCCATAGTTAAAATATATTAATTTATTCTCAACTCCGAAGTAATTAAAAAATATTAAAACAGGTTTCTTAATTGATATAAAACATCAAAAAAAAGTTTTATTTACGTATATTTAAGAAACTCATTTTTTGCAGAGATTTGAATTTAACATTTATGAATGTTTATCCGAATTAATGTACCTTTCTGTGTACTTTGGTTCTAGTGATACAAACAAAGAGGTTTAGTAGCTTTTTGCACATATATGTTCTCATTCATATTTACATAAATGCATTCCCAAGAAACAATTCGTTCCGCTTATGTTCCGTTATCGGAACAGCAAAACGGAATCATATTCCTGAAACGTGCCGATTTCTGAATCCGGAAACGTATTGGAGAGCGGGTTTTAAGGAACATCGAAAACGTATTCGAATCAGATGAAAATATAAACTGAGTACAAATTTTTATAGTACTATTGAAACGCACCGAAAACGTGCCATTATCGTACCGTATTTTTTAAGAAAAACGGAGAGAAATACAACAAAACGTACAATAAACGTGCTGTAAACTGAGTGGAAAAAAATAAGCTTACTTAAATATTATTTATATATGTAAATTAAAACAAGTACATTATATTTTTGTATGTTATTTTTAATTGATTATTTTAAGAATTAATTATAAACAAATTTCATTATAATATTAAGTTAATTATTAAATCAAGATGGTTTACAAAGTAACAATTTCCATCGCACTAATCGTGATGATCGGCTGACCACCTGAGACTCTTAATGTGGGCGTTGTAATCTCATCATTTGCATTGAATGGTGAGCCAGCACGTCCTTTCTGCAAAAATAGATTCTAATCTTTCAGGATCTAAATGGGTAACCTTGATGTTGGGCTCCACCTCGCCATATGGCTTATTTATGGCTCAATGACTACGCTTATGTTGTGTGAATTCTTGTACATAATCATCACCTTTTCGGAATCCAAAAACAGTTTGTAAACCGCAGTTAAGGCTGCTGCAGAATATCATGGGAGCAGTTAAACAAAATAGATGCAACCGTTAATTCATTCGTTTGTATTGAAGACATTGGTTTCTGCTTCCATGATCCATGGCTTTGTTCCACCATTAATAATCCAAAGTGTCCTTTTATGAATTTAAATAATTTAATATTTTTCTAATTTTAAATAATTTTGTGTATTTAAATATAATTTGCGTAAAACTTAAATAAAGTATTGGCAACCCTGATAAAATAAATTCAAAATAAAATTCACAATGGAATGGCGAAACGTCCCCAGGCCAAACGTCATGCTACCGTAAGACTTTTAGATACCTTTTTGATCACTTTTACGACAACAATCGGATATCGTTAACTTTTTAAAGTTAGCATAAAGTTAGGTTTTGGACATCGTTTGCCTGGTTGGGATTGTTCGAAATTAATCCTTATACTAAGAAAACAAAGATGATTACCAGAAATATCACAGCCCTAAATATCAAGTTATTTTCAAATTATTTAGATCGTCTTTGAGATAACCAACACTCAAACATCCAACAAATACGATAATTATTGCTAGCAACCATCTTTTAAAATAACGATTACGTATAGCAACCATCAATTAAACATCTTACAAATAGAAAGATTGTTGAGGAATATTGGAAAAGGTACTCCATTAGTATTCGCGGAGTAATTTTTATTGTATTGAAATAAAAGGAATCAAATGTTCTTATTTTATTTATTCCAGAATTAAAACAGTATCCAGCTGGTTATACGTCACCATCGTCTTTATGTGTTCTTTGAAGGTAAAATTGTACATCGACTTAAGACTTCTTCGCGGAAGAATCAAGTCCATCCGGCGATGCTGTCATCAAAGTAAACTCTGAAAAGAAATAATTTTCCGTCACGTGTTGATAATTTTAATCCCAGGAGATTTTATTTTCACTTTTACCATTAAAATGTAATATGGTTGACACTTTTTTCCACCATTGAATTTACTTAATTGTTGTGGATAAATCGTGCGAAAGGAAAAAGTACGCCATTTTCCTTTTTGTAGTAGTCAAATGTCAAAATATGCAAATTGGTTGCAAATGTCGAAGAACTCAGGATGTTTGATATCAGTCAATCAGTAAATATCTTAATTTCCATTGCTGTTGTGGCAAACATCTCGTAACTATCTGCATATATGTTATACCCAGTATTTTATGAATATCGTAAATTACGATCATTTGGCTATTCAAAATAATCATAAATTTCGATCATTTTGCTCGTAAAAAACGATGATAAATGTCAATAAAAACACAATAATATTTTACTCGTAAATAACGATGGCGAACGTAAAAAAAGATTGTCAAAATTGTTATTGTTATTCTATTCAAACCATGATACAAAGAAAGACTTTATATATATACACTCAGAAGAAAATGTACCATTAAGTACTTTATTGTACGACCGTAGGTTTGTCTCATTTTATTTGCTGCACAGAATGACAACCGCATCTTTTTAGTACAAAACATAGCGAGCCAGAAACTTAACCATCTATATATATAAAGTGTTTGGATACAAATGTATATGTATAAAGGTACGATTACTCTCTCATTTTTTTATCCAATGTATACTTAAGCAGCAAGTTTTTTGAAGTTTAGATTTAAGAGCAAAATAAAATCTACAATTAAAAAATAACTCATATAAAATTCTATAGAAATCAAAAATAATTATCAAGGTATGCCTTGAGATAACTTAAAAATGTTCTCAAAAATTTTTATAATCAAAATAAAATCTGAAAAATAATTTTCAGTTTTTCATTGAACATAAATTTCAATATTTGAAAATTTGAATCAAAACAAAATATTCCAAAATTTGTCAAAAAAAACATGCCTACACGCATAGAAATCTATTGTTAAAATTTACAATAAATGATTGTCATTTGAATTTAATATAATAATAAAGTGGCAACACTTTTTTTTCTGCCTCAGCAAACTTCAAAATAAAAAATCAAAATAAAGAAACTTCAACTACTATTTTTTTTTACAAAATCGATGCAGATTTTTCGCAAAATGTAAGATATGTTATTAATTAATATATTTAAGAAACTAATTTTTATTTTTAAGACAGGTTCAATGCACCATTTCTGCAAAATACGTAGGCAGTATGAAAACAATGATCATTAATTCTCGACTGGCAAAATCATGCAGGACAACTCCTTCTACATTGAACTGGACCCGCCTATCGACATATATTTGGCGACAGGCCACATACATAGCGACTTGATGCTCATGGAACTGCAAAGTGTCTCGAGCAGCACGCCCCGGAAGCTACTTTGATGTAGTCCGTTTTACTGGCGAGATAGCCACGGATAATGATGACGAGCATGAGCATGTGTTAAACGCTTGCCTATGGACTTGTTTAAAATAGTTTGTAATTCAATAAAAAATATACAAACATTAACAATTTTGTGTCTTTTTGTACATACGCAACAAAAACAGTTTACAAATATTTAAAATTAGACAATTCCATTTTATTTAAAAATGACAATATTGATTGTTTTCAGTCACAATCGAATTATTGTTGGAAAATAACAATACAATTTTTAAAACCGACAATAAATTCACAATATTATAATGGGATCTATTTTGAACATACATATTGTTATTTTATTGTCGGATCTAACAATATATTTCTATGCGTGTAGTGTCAGATTGATTGTACCTGTATATATTTGTATCATGATTCAAACGTTTATTTAAAAAACGCAAGAAATACTCAATATTTCTAAAAAGATCAAAATGAATTGTTTTAGTGAAAATGTTCAATCATTTGCTGTAATTAAAAAGTAAGTAAATGCATTCGAGAGCTTAATATAAAACTTAAATGCATTTACTTAATTTTTTTTTTTGTATCGTTAAAAAATTAGGAAAAAGCTCGTAATAGAGTTAAAAATGATTGTCATTTACGATTAAAATTGAATCGTAAAAACTATTAAAAACGAGTTCGTTTATCATATATGAGTGTTTTTAGTTCGTTTATGATACCTCGTTACGATGGACAAATTAAGAACGAAACTGTATGCGTTTTCGAATCATTTACGATTCTCGTATACGATTATTTTATTCATTATTAACGAATATTTGCTATCATTTTCGATATCGCTCATGATTGTTTGGCCGGCTGGGTATTTAAAAAATATGAATAGTTTTGATACAACTTTATTGAAACTGTTTGTATATTTGATACAAGGCGTAAATTTAAACAGATAGTTGAAGCAATTGTTTCAAGACTTTCATTAACATATTAATTTCTTAGTGTACAATATACGATGAAGATTTGCTGCATTCAGTGCTCTTAACAGTTGTGCAACTCATCATCAGAGAATTTGGATATATATAACTTATATATTCTCTTTCTAATTCCGTTATCCGTTTACGATATCTCATATCAAATCAGAAATATTCAGCATCGACTTTGCTATAAATCTCAAATTTGCTCCTATTTTAACGGAAATACAAATTTTATTATTGTTTTTTCTCAATACCATGAAGTGTTATAACCAAATATTATAGAGAAGTTTTATTACGAAGTGTTAACCAAATCGATTATCATATGTTCGCTGTCATCCAATTTTTTTCAATATATTTTTATCGAAAATTTGTTAAATTGAATTAGCAAAACTTTATTAACGATAAAATTTAGCATAGTCAGCACCCTAAAGTTAATTTAAATAGTTTTTTGTTAATAAAAAAAAAAATACAAAAACCACGGCTTGTAAATCTTCTGATCCACTCATGGTTGAAGTATATACAGGTAAAGTCATCTTTCAAAATTCATGAGCCCTTTACTTTTTTTTGGGAACTGATTGAATGTCTCAACATTTGTTTACGAAAAATTTAAAACAGAACATCAATGCTTTGTTTACAAGTTCACAAAATTTACAAAAACTCAAAATTTTCAAATCAATAAATCTCAACATTTCACAAAGTTTGAAGATATCCATGACTTAAAAATGAACTATCGTGTATTTAGAAAGTCAAAAAGTTAATTTGTGCAGTGAAATTTTAATGAAGTAGCGAAAATTAAGTGCAAAAAACATAACCTTTAAATAAATTTTAAAATGACAATTAATTGTTTTATTTTCAATATTTTTTTCTTGACATTCTCAACATTCTGTATGGCAACTATCTATCTAGATGAACTAACTTGTATATACTTCAACCATGGATCCAATGCTTCGTCGTGCAATCGCGGAGTCATTGCTTCATCAATATTAGTAGCTGGCCTGAATATTTGCTCAATGGACTACACAATCTAGCATATAGTTAACTACGTTTTGCTCTCGGACTAAAAAAAATATATAGAAAAAGATGCGTTTAATTGAACTTTAAAATAAATTCCGAACAGGTGGCAGCCTGATGCATATTCAAACGAACAAACCTAAATGATAACAGTTTTCATGATAACCTCACTTTTATTTTGAAAAAAAAAATATCTCTTTAACACTTAGGTAAACAAAAATAATGTTAAACATATTTGCACAAAATAACAAATTACTTTTCTTGCGTTTCAACCAAAAGATAGCTGAACGCAACAGACTTCTGCGCAACATGTCACAGCCACTGACACCACGCGAATCTGGCGAATACATTGTCAAACAGGCCAAATACATCAAAGTGCATACGGAAGGCATCGAAAAGCTAACGCAGGCCATAATCCAAGGCATCAAGACTAAGAAAGTTGATGTCAGCAATTTTGCGCAACATGACCTACATCCGAAGCCAAGCGATGCGCATGCAGCGGACTGGATTTTTCTCATTGACACCTTGAACTTTTGCTTCTGGACGCCAGCCAACTATACCAAGTACAAGGTCAATGGTTATACGGGTTACTTTGCGCTCTGCGCGGCTATCAATCGTGCTATGGCAGAGGGCATCGACATTACGAACCCACGCTTCTACGCCACCATTGATGCGATAACGCTGCAGCACATAATGCGGTCCGACGATGGAGAAACGCAGGTGCCGCTGCTGGAACAACGCATCGAGTGCCTGCACCAGGTGGGCGCACGCCTGTTGGCACAATGGGAGGGCAAATTCGAGAATGTCGTTAAGTCCGTTGATCACTCGGCGCAGCGTCTGCTGCAGCTGGTGGTCAGCGAATTTCCGAGTTTTCGCGATGAGGCCTACTATGAGGGAAAACGTGTGTCGCTCTACAAACGCGCGCAGATACTGATCGGCGATTTGTGGGCTTGCTATCGCGGTGAGGGACTTGGTCGCTTTGATGATCTGCAGTGCATCACAATGTTTGCGGACTATCGTGTGCCACAGGTGTTGGTGCATTTCGGCTGCTTAGAGTATACGCCAGAGCTACTGGCTGTTCTCAAGCGCGACGAGCTCATGCAGAATGGCGATGCGATGGAGGTCGAGATACGCGGCGCCTCAATTTACATAGTAGAACTTGTAAAGGATGCTGTTTGCGCGGAATTAGCCCAAAACGAGCCACAAATTTCTCAAGCCAACGTCAACTCAATACTGATAGATCATTTTCTGTGGGACTATCGCCGCGAACATGCCGCAGCGTTGGAATACATTCCATTTCACAAAGTGATTAGCATTTACTATTGATGCCGGAACAAGTGGATCATAATTAAGAGTTAATTCAACAAATTATTCATTGACAACAATGTACTTGGCTAATAATTTTTAAGCATTAAAAATTCTTTGTTTTAAAAAATTATTTTAATTTCTTTTATTTTTCAATCACACTTAAAACGTAAGCCGTGTTTTATTCGAAACACTTTTTACAATTTGATGGGTGCTGGTTTGCCAGCCTGTGCAGCCACACGCTCGTCGGCACGTTTCTTGGCCTCGACGCCGGACAGATTGCCCTTGCGAGCATAACGCTGGTTGATTAGAAACTTGACGTCCATCTGCAAACAAAAGAGAGAAATGTTCAATTGCAGCACATAGCTAAATATCAAAAAAGTTGTCGACACAAAACTAGCAGCTTAGTTTTCGCATCTATTACAGCTGTTTTTGTTCTGAAATGTTTTCGAGACTTACGCCAAGGGTAGCTTCGTGACGCTTGCGGATCGGCCTCTTGATGCCATTACGATGGGCCTTCCTGTTCTGGTTGTGGTTTGTGTGATTCTTTGACTTGGCCATTGCGTGCTATCAAGACTGTTGTTGCATTATTAAATCATTCACATAAATGTTATTGAAGTTTCCAAATAAGCGTAGCCGCCGACGTAGCACAAACAAAAATTAAAAATAGAAAATAATATTTTATTAGTTTTGCACATTATTTAATTTTATTATTTCACTTGATAATTTCACATTTATAATGCAAAAATCTATGATTTTTGTAGATTTTTAATTTGTTTAATTTTGCACCGAGTACCTACGTTTTTGACAGTTCAGCGGAAAAAGAAAGGAGATTTTCGAAAAAATTCAATATGGCAATTGTTTCAATTTCGAAAGGTGTCAATACGAAATGTCACTTGAACGAGACTCGTTCTACGGCTGCGGGCGTGTTCAGTACCTGAGTTTGGTGACTGTTCAGCAATGTAGTGCTTTATACGATTTTTTCGAAATTGCGTTCATTTGATATTTTCTATAATTTTTATTTAGATCCCCTGAGAGTGAATTCCTCTACTCATGAGGAGTATGGAACTCTGAGTCGTCATAAAAACTAACAATTTGTCGTATTTAAAAGAAATACAAATCTTTCCGTATACGTGCCGTTAACGGTACAGCATATACGGAATAAGATTCCGTAAACATATGGTATTATGGAGCCGTATGCGATACAAAAATATAAAATTTCATATATTTTCATGCAATAGATACAAAGGTATTAAGATTTTACGAAAATAGTTTTTTTTGTTTTGTGCACCATATACAATTTAATTTTTCACGTTTCCTTTCATATAGAGTAAAACTGTGTGTCACGAAAAAATAGAAATTTTTCGAAATTTTTTATTTAAACTATTTATATTGATTGTATTTTTAAAATTGTTGGGATTTAAGAAAAGTAATCGGTCAACTGCTACGCCTACCTCCCATACAACATGAACCTAACATATAACGTATTGTTTTGTGGTCCGAAAGTTCGTACTGTAATTGACCGTTTAATAATTGTAATATTTATATTCATTACACCAAAAGTGGGCGTTAACCGCTCTCATTTACATTAAAGACAATTTCACGTGCGTCAAACAAATGTTCGCTAATTTATTCTGGTTTGTTGGTTTAATTTCTGGATATCTCAGATTTGATATGAGATATCAAATAATGGATAACGGATTTTGAAAGGCGATATATTCATAATTGTGTTTTGTTTTTTTCGACTATTTATATCGATAATTTTGTCTATAATATATTATATATAATTCTTCATACTAACATCATTAAACTAACTATATAACGGTAAATATGATTACAATACTTCAAATTTTTCAAGTGAGCTATCTTTACTTACTGGATTCAATTTGAAATGTTCCGTGAATTCTGAAACCATAACGGTGAAGTAAACAATAAGGCAAAATAGCATTGCATCAACATGTTGCTTCAAATTTGAATTCATATCATTGACTTCTATAAAGAATCTAGGAAATCTGTCAAATCATCCGTCAAATCAAATATTTTAACCACGAACAGAATTAAATTAATATTTTTATACGAGGTAAGAAATCTTTCCATCTTGAAGGCACTAATTAAAAATTCAACACTAAAAAACACAACAACTGCTGTTTACAATTTTCAGATCCTTTTGTTATTCACAAACAAATTATTCCCCGCCTCATCGTTTATTTTTAAAAATCGCTTAATGAATTCAAAATTAGTTTACAAGTGTACAATGATGAATCAATGTTATTGTAGAATTTTATCACTGCTGACTATGGTGACCATTATTTCAAAAGCAAAAAGAAGAACATACATTTAAATAGAAAATAAGCCTAATTATTATTTTTATATTAAATATTTAAAAATATCTCTTCATAGAAAGGAGCATGGCATTCAACTTTAAATTTATTTTTGACTTATACTTTTAATAGTTTGTGTGCGTCCCTAAAATTATTAACATGTATTATTTATTATATAATAAAGATTTTGTGAATGCAAGAATATGGAGCAATTTTATTAACATAAAAAAAAATATTATTTATATCAGGGACCCATGCTTCGCTGTGGACTTTTTTTTTATTGGTTTTATAAATGTAGTAAACAAAACAAAATAATTCTTCGCTAAAACAGCTTTTCTCATAGACAATTCTTTCTCAGGCTGTGCTTTCCTGTAGAATTTTCCCAGTAGAAATCTTCCCCGTAAATTCTTTCCCATAAAACGCTTTCCCGTAGAATTCTTCTCGTAGAATGCTTCCCATAGAAATCTTCTCGTAGAATTCTTCCCGTAGAATTCTTCCCGCTAGAATTCTTCCCGCTAGAATTCTTCCAGTAGAATTCTTCCGGGTAGAAATCTTTCCCGTAGAATTATTCCCCGTAAAGTTCTTCTCAGTAGAAAATATAGTGTGGTGAGTTTAAGTGTGGTGAATTTTATTGTGGTGAATTTTTGTGTGGTGAGTTTTAGTGTGGTGACTATAAGTGTGGTGAATGTTATTATGGTGAATTTTAGTGTGCTAAATTTTTTTGTGGTAAGTTTCATTGTGGTGAGTTTCATTGTGGTGAGTTTTGGTGTGGTGAATTTGAGTGTGGTGAATTTTAGTGTGGTGAGTTTAAGTGTAGTGAATTTTAGTGTGGTGGATTTCAGTGCGGTGAATTGAATTGTGGTGAGTTTTAGTGTAGTGAATTTGAGTGTGGTGTGTTTTAGTGTGGTGAGTTTTAGTGTGGTGAGTTTAGTGTAGTGAACTTTAGTGTGGTGAGGTTTAGTGTGGTGAGTTTTAGTGTGGTGAATTTTACTGCGGTGAGTTTTAGTGTGGTGAGTTTTAGTGTGGTGGATTGTAGTGTGGTGAATTTTTGTATTTGAGTTTTTTGTTTCATGTTTGTATCTTCTGTAAGTGTCAAGTTATATCGTTTTGAAAGTTTTGGCTGTATCGGAGGTGGCTTATCATTTCTTTCAGACCCTACCGTATCTGTAGTAAAATTTTAAGCAAATTGGATCAGTCGTTAAGACGGAGAAGCGGAACAAACAAATAAACAAACAAACATATAAAATTAGAATTTTTTGAAATTATTCCTCGATTTAAAAAGAAAAACATATAAATTAACATTTTATGTGCCCTATTTGTCTTCACCTTCACAATTTTTCTTCATTTCCCGAAATACGACACCAAAAAACTTGTCTCAGGGCTACTCAGGGCTACAACACTTGTGGTATTTCACTTTTATTAGGGATGCAACAACAACTTGACAACTTCTGTGTTATTGTATCGTATATATACTACATGGTACGAATACCATACTAAAATACGATGAACTGTGAATACGCTAAATATATAATTTCCTTATAAATCATTTGTGAACAGAATTGTATTGAGACTTGAACAGTGATTTTCATTATTATATCTCGGAAACATTTTGATGTTGCCCCATAAAATGGTGTATGTTCTAAACATAATAATTACTACATTCAAACAAAATAAATATTTGAACCGAAACATAAATATTTCAAAATAAAATATGTTTTGGAACGACCTGAATATAAATATGTTTCCAGAGAAACATATCACTTGTTTCAGTTCAAAAAGTAGTATGTTTGCATAAAACATATCTAAATATCTAAAGATAAAAATAAAATTTATATATTTTTTTTATTAATGTTTATTAAAAATCTTAAAACATGCACAGTGAGAATTTATAATAATTGAATTTATATAAAAAAAATTGAAATCCAGAAAATGTCAGCATCAATGAATCCATAATTGCTCCAGTAGTCGTTAAACTAGACGATTCAGGCTTGTTTTGTGTTTGGAACAGTTACAGTACAACGTCAGTACAGCACATAGCGTAGACACGGAATTCGCGGAGGCTGTTGTAAAAAACATGCCGAATTCAGCACTGATTTTTTAATTCTGGTTTTTTTTTGTCAACTTCGTCTGTCGATAACTAACCGAATGAAGTCGAGCGTTGCGATTATACGTTATAATTAGATTTGAATAACATTTTCTATTTGTTTTGAAACATAGTTATAACCAAGTAAACTGCCAAGTAATAGTATATTCTAATGAAAATAAAATTTTATGTTTGTATTGTAACATATTTATGGTAAATGTTTACACAAAGTAATATGTTATTACAAAATAATTTACTAATTTACTGAACACTAATTACGTATCATTTTTTAATTATATTCAAACATATTATACAAATTATACAAAATATAAAACAAATATTTATTAATATACGCATAATTTTATTATTTTAATGTCAATTTTAAAATTGACAAATTTTACCCATAAATAATTTCACATTTTGTTCCGATTTAATTATATAGATAAAAGGATGATTTGCATTAAAGCGTCGTCGGGAAATAAATGAAATTGGCATGATGCGCAAAACTGTAAGAAATTAAAATAATAATGATTATTTTTTTTGTATTGATTATAAAATTTATACCATTTTATGATGCGAGCATGCGGTAAAGTACACATAACACGATGATCCCAGGATGATTTTGATGATGATTTCTGAATAATATAACCAAAAAATAAAATTTAATATGGTTTATTTGTTCGCATGCTCTTTATCAGCGGCAATATATTCACATATAAACTGAAAATAAAAATCTTCTATTAGTTAATAGTATTAATAGTATTCCGTACATATTAATAGTATTTTGTAGTAGTCAATTGTATTAGTCGTCTAAATGAAAGATGTTTTCAATTGGCAATATTTAAGAGAAAATACTATTGAAATATGTAAAAAAAAACTATTAACTGTATGGTATATGGCATGCTCGATAACATTGTTTTGCATATTCACATAAATTTATTTTTAATACATACCTAACATTATTATCTTTTTTTTTACTATATATTATTTGTTTTAATGGTATTTCTAAATTTCTAATCGATTTATTAATTTGAGTAATGCTGTTATGCCCAGGGGCCAATGATTTTATTTAACAATTTAACAAAAACTTTTAAAAATCATTAATTGAACCAGCAAATATAACGTTCTTGGCCCTATTTTGAATGAAATAAAAGAATGGTTTATCTGCGAAAAATTGTACAGGTGTCGGCGGCCTCAAAAATGCGCATCGGGAATCCATTAAAAACACTGTAAAATTTAGAATTAAAAATAAAATGTATTTAATAAAATTTGTTTTAAATAAAAAAAATATTTTCAACATTTTATATGGAATTTAATGTTTTTATAATGGAATTTATGATTTTTGACACATAATAAAAATTTAGACCATTTGCGATAACTACAAAGTAATTGATTTAAATTTAGGGGAATGTGCGAGTTTGCCCAGCAAATAGAATAGATCCAACATCGTTTCGTATAAAGTAAATGAACGGCTTGTTTGCGGTGAATAATTCAGGCATCCTTGGCATCGAATAAGTGACGAATAACATTCCTATAAAAATGATTGAATGCATTTGATATTAATAATTAATAATAAATGTATGAATTACATGTAGTTGTTATGAATAAAAGCAAGTTAAAATTCAATATTAAATGCAATCAATTAAAAAAATTCTTAATATGCAAAGAAAAATCTGCGTGCAGGCAAACATATTGATGTTTGTGGTCATACATTTTCCCAATTTAATTCGTTGTTAATATTTTGGTATTCATTTCATATCTTTTGGTTATATATAATTGTAAACATATTTATGTTAAAGGTTCAGCAGCTCGTTTCTGTAAATCAAGCGATAAAATTTTCGATTTCTGTAACGTCAAAATTGTTCAAATATCAACAAAATTATTCGACAAGAAATGATAATTGCGTCAAATCGACAATATGAGTCGACAATTTTGATCGACAAAATTACAGAAATCACCTACAGAATTAAAAAAAAAATATTGTAGCAAACATAATAACTTGCCTGCAAAATTGATTTTTTTTTTTGAGTGAAATTTAAATTTTTTTATAATATATTTATCCAATAATTAATTGATTTGAATAATGTGGATTATGCTGAACAAATGTAATAGTTCCAACAACGTTGCGTAACAAGTATACGAAATGTTTGTTTGCGGTGAATATTTCCGAAAGTCCTGACATAATTGGTTGTATCATATTGATCATTAGAATTGCTTCAAAATGATTGAATGCATTTTAAAATATTTTGAATACTAATGTAATATATATTAAAATATTATTAAATAATTTATGTATGAACAACATGCGTGTTTTGTTAAGAAGGAAGCTCTAAATTAAAACTAACTTAAAAAAATATTTTATAGATATTTTACAGAATTATATTTATTATAATATTTATAATATATTATTAAAACATTTGGAATGAATTTAATCTAAGAAAAGATGCGTGTTTTGCCGGCAAATAAAGCAGTTCCAACATTGTCTTGAATAAAGTATACGAAGGGCTTGTTTGCTGTAAATATTTCTGGACGTTCTGGCATCATTGGCATCGATGTTAGCATTATAACCATTCCTATAAATTGTTAAATGTATTTTGAAGAGTTTTACTTTAAATATATATTTGAAAAATGAATTGTATGAATTGCATGCATGATATGTATGTGATAAACAAATTTAATTTATATAAATAACATTTAAAATAATATAAAAGAAATATTTGAATAGGAATATATTGATACTTTTTTAATTACTTTGTACTTTTACTATTAGTGTATTCACAGTTCATCGTATTTTATTATGGTATTCGTAAAATGTAGTTTAAATTAACACAAAAACGGCAATTTTTTTTGGCATCCTTTATAAAAGTGAAATACCACAAGTGTTGTATTTGAGAGTAACCCTGAGGTATGTTTTTTGTGTCGTATTTTGTGAAATGAATAAAAATTGTGAAATTACTTGTTTTACTTTTCAAATCGAGGAATATCTATAATAATCTCCAAAAATCCTAATTTTATAAGAATCATCTCAATTTTTTTGACGAAATATTTTAACAAGCAGAAAAGTGGTGCTCACAGTTCAATTGCCGTATTCGTTCAATGTCGTACTTATACCATGAAACTGTGAATACGCAATATACTTTGTTTTGTTTTATCAATGGAGATGGCCCCTATCCATATACTGCACAGTTTTGTTCGTATGAAAGAATGACGTGTAAAAGGGAGAGTGAATAGTTCAAGGTGTGCCGGTTAATGTATGTCTTGAATTGACCCATAACAAATATCTTATAGATTTATATTTATTATAATATTATGAAAACATTTGGAATGCAATTAATCTAAGGAAAGATGCGTATTTTGCCGGCAAATGAAATAGTTCCAACTTCATCATGTATAAAGTATACGAATGGCTTGTTTGCTGTAAATTCTGGAATATCTGGCATCATTCGCACCGTTTTCCGTATTATAACCATTCCTATAAATTGTTAAATGTATTTTGAAGAGTTTTACTTTAAATATATATTTGAAAAATGAATTGTATGAATTGCATGCATGATATGTATGTGATAAACAAATTTAATTTATATAAATAACATTTAAAATAATATAAAAGAAATATTTGAACAGGAACACACAGGGAAAAAATATGTTTTGCAGCAAACATATTATGTTATATCCAACTTTCATGAATTTCAAAATTTTGAACACTTTTATTTTAATATAGATATATAATTATACATTATGAAATGAACAACAAAACAATTTGAAGAAATTTGTTAATAAATGTTGCAGCCAATTAAAGTCATTAAATTTATAATTGCAAATATATTATGTTTGCTGCAAACTAATTTTTTCTCTGCGTAAATGTAATACTTTCGAAATAATACTTTCTTTAAACAGATACTTGTTTTACTTCCAAGAAAAATACATATTACATTTTTTTTTGAGATTTTTTAAAATTTATTTCGCACAAAATATCCGCCCAATTTTAATTTTTTTCTTTTATGCCTTTTTTTAAATTATGGGCATTTTAGGACAAAAATTCACCTGTGGACATTATATTTTTTTGTGAGGTTGTTCATCATAATTATAAATTTATATTTAATGCCTACATTATTTGTACCACATTATTGTCCCCATCCATAATCGGGTCCGACCGATTTTACTCCCGTACATGTGACTAATCTTTCCTTACTCATTTTAATTATATTATTTAGTTTTCATAAATGTAATGAACCAAAATGAAGTAAATCGAAATTTATGGATTAAAAAACTCAAAAATTCTATGGTTCGATCATTGGTCAATTATTTATTTGAAATAAAATCTCATTATTAGTAATTAAATTTTATGAATTGTTCCAGCAAAGAGAATTGTTGCTGCGTGATTCCGTATTACATAGAAAAAGGGTCTATCGGCTTCAAATACTTGTGAAGGTCTCGGGGGCGCGCAGTAGAAATTTCCTAACACAGCTGAAAAGTTCAGAAACAATAAGTGAACGATATTGAAACTTCATATATTATATAAATGATATATTTAATATGTTCCGAAGATTAATTTCGATCGATATGACAATTCTTTAAAACATAACCCAAGTAGCACAATCAACTGAGAAAGTAAATATTATATGGCATAAAACTGTAGGTTGGCATTATAAGTACAATTAAATTCACCGTGTAAATGTTTATTTAACTAATAATACAGCTCGTATACAGTAAAATTAGTGACTTGCGTAGCAGGGACTACCCAACCTTAATACAGGTGTCACGATGATAGCATGCCTGTCTTCTATGCACGAGGACGCGGATACGATTTTTTTTGTAATTAATTTTTTTTTATTTTTATTTATTATTATTAATATATCGTCGTTGTAGAACGAAAAGACACTTAATACATTTTTATGAAAAACTTAAATTTTGAGTTTGTTGATTTATATTATAAAAACTAATTGATGCATTTTGAAAGTTGAAACATCAATTAATATATTTACATTTTCTTGTCATGTGGTAAAAATAATTCAGATCATCGATTAAAAATTGACAGATATATAAAGATTTGTGTAAATGAATATTTGGCATTTTGAAAATTTATATGGTGACTTTTCGTTCTACAACGACGATATATTATTAACATTTAATCATTTTTATATCATTTAAGAAAACAAATATAATTTTTTTTTATTTTTGTATTCATTGTATTGTATGAAAGTTGTAATAAGCCTTTTTATAGTAATCAAATAGCATTTACACAACGTCTACATAGCTTTTATATAGACATATGCTGTATAGATTCCGCCCTTTGAACTATATAGAACCCGTATAAGTACTTTAAAAGCTTTTATACAATAAAAATTACTGAAAAGCTTTACACCACATTTATATAGTAGATTGTGCTACTTGGGAAGTTAGAATTAGTTTAGCATTAAAATGACAGTTTGTAGACAGATCAAAAATTGTGAAAAGCAAATAATGAACTTATTTTCATTTAATTCGAGGTCGTTCAAAGCGTGGACATGACATATTAAAATGAGAAAGAATTTAGAAAAAAATATATATATAGTATACAAAGAAGCACCGTTGTGAAGAAGTTTGGATTTGGCGATATAAAAATGTATAACCTGCAAACCAATAAAATGTTAGCAAAACCCCAGATTAATGTACTGAATTTTTGATATATATTTCATGTATTATATTTGAAGAAATATTTTTCTTTAAATGTTCGAAACAATAAAAAAATATATTAAAAGATTAAAATACACATTTTCTTTGTACAAGATAGTTTGAGGTGTTCTCTTAATCTTTATAAACAATTCTTTAATATAAATGATCGAAAAGACTTAATAAATTCCTTTATTTTACATTTTTTTAAAATTTTAATAAATACATTTTTCCGATTTCAAAATGCTGAACCACACTACTAATTTTCGAATTCTACATCTCTGCATCCACGTTTGCCACAGCCAGTTGTAGTATTTTCGCCAATGACGCCTGTATTTCGGCCAATTATTAGAGGAACTTTTTCTGAGTTTCGAACGAAGAACATAAATGAGCGATCAGCGTAAAATTCAGAAGCAGGTGGTGGCCTACTGCGACAACACATTTCAATCTCTGAGAAGTATTTTTAAGAAATGACAAATCTTTTAATATTAATTTTATTTAAGCAAAATAAAAAGCACAATGTTTATAAAATGTGGAATTTTTTAATAAATTGATAATAAAATTTGTATAACATATTTATTTCATGGAATATTATTGTTACAGTACTGAAAATGTATTTTAATATAAACAATGTATAATCATTCAGTCTTAGGTGATACGATAAGTCGTAGAGTCGTATTATTCTGTTTTAATCCACAGACTTCCCACGAACATTGAAATATTTCGCTGTGTTTTGATAACATAGTAAAATGGTTTATTTGCCAAGAACGAAACACTCGTACAATCTATGCAGTCTGCATAAAGTACTATAAAAAATATAAAAATCAAAGTTTTTTAACCATTCATTTTGAATATTTTAAATAGGAAAACTATGAGGAAATTAAGGATATGATAAGTTATCTGCTTGAATATTTACAACTAATAGTTACAAGGGTTTTGAGTTAATAGTATCGAATAAACTGCTCTACTAAAAAGTGGATCCCTATAATTCTGCGCCAACAATTCATCGCCTGACCATATTTCCTCGCTGATTTTATGCCGCGATAACTCTTTTAGACCAATTTTCTGAGTGAATCTTTTTGTAGAACTTATTCTGATATAATACAGGTTAAAATATACCAAAAGAATGTTTTTCAGCTAATATATACTGGAATTCTTTAGCCGAGTTATATCATTTATGATTGTAATTATATAATGTTTGCTGGAAACTAATTTTGGCCTGTTTTATTTTTTAAAAACTTGATTTTTATCAGACTGTGCTACACAAATTTTAAATTTTATTAGAGAATTTTATTTATTTCATATCTGCTGAGTATTAGCGTATGACGTAAAAATGTATAGCATATGCCAATCATTTACGAAATGCGCTTTATCAATCAACTCATCACAAAATACGCAGATATACGCAAAAATATGTCATACAAAATGTACATGGTTTCAAATGTTATAAATAAGTGAAGTGAATGATGTTATAAATAAGTTCTTATCATATCTTTATTTACAAAATAATAATTACGAAATACGTACACTTACGAAATAAATTCTCTTAGGGCCGTTTTCACTATATCTAGTTTAACTTCCACTTTAACCGACAGTTTGCACAAAATTCGATTTCACAATCAATTGTTATATCTCTTTATCATTTAACCGGCAGATACTTCAACTGATAAACGACAGATTTTCGCAATTATGCTGCAATTTAGGCAAACATTTTTCCCGAAATACCAAAATGCAATGTCACAAAATATCATAAAATAAATGGCAATATAAATATTAGCAAAACGGTCTTTTTCCATATCAAATCTGTCGTCGCAATATCCAAATATTACTGAAACAAATATACATTTACAAATTTAATTCATGATATTTTAAATTTTAAAAATTAAATTTAATTTAATTTATTTATGTCCATTAGTTGCCAGATATGACAGAAAATTCATTACAATATTATTCTAATCGGAAAAATAATTAGGGTATTCACAGTTCATCGTATTTTAGTATGGTATTCGTACCATGTAGTATATTCGCAAAAACAGTTTCTTTTTAGAATTTGGGGTACAAAAATATTCAAATTCTTTTTTAATGGCACATTAATTTCTTTTTGTGCCGATATACTCTGATATTATAGCATGTGAAATCCGTACGCGTGAATCAATTACTGCAAGGGGCGCAAAAATTATGGCGATTTTAAGTTGAAAATTAAAAAAAAAAATCTTAATACAACCGTTTTCACTTAAATTGGGGAAAAATTGTATATATTTATAAAGCGTTACCAATATAAGTTAAAATATATAATTCATTTCTAATACTTGCAGATTTACACTAAAAAAAGTTTTTATTTTAACTAAAACTTTTTCGTTGTTTTAAGGACACATACGATTGAAATTATTTTAAATTATATTTAAATTAGTCATTAAAGACATTAAAATAAAGCACAAAAAGAAATATGTAAATATCTCTATAGGTTTAGCAATACCAATTCATAGAGATAAAATTTTATATTGTGATGCTTTTTGAGATTATGAAAATGTAAGTAGGTTTGTAAAATCTAGAAATTTCAAAAAATTTTAATGCGCCTCATTTTTTTGGTTAAAGCATTGACCAAACTTACGATTGTTGAATATTTTGACCTTTTTCGTGCAGTAGTGTGGATGTGCCTCAATGAAATATGTATTGACAAAAATGTCGCGATTTCACAATTATCGGATTTAAGATAGACATTTTTGATTGCAATCAATTATTTGAATCGAAACCATTCTACGTAGATGCTTAAACCCTTTAAAAACATTATTTACCATAAAAACTAGCAAAAACAATATATCAAAATTTTGCACAATTTTCAAAAAGTCCATAAAATTTTTGCATTTCAATATTTTTAAATGCGCCACTGTTTTAGTGATATAATAATTTGGCACAACAGTCCTATAAGAAGTTAGGCCGAGCTCTCTCACCATTTTGAGCTGTGCGTGTTATATTTCTACTCAAAGTGGTGGGACCTACAGTTTATTGCCGAATCCGAACGGCGGGTGAGAGCTTTTCATAGGCAATGTTTTACTCTCGTAGGTTTGCCATTTACTGCCGAGAGGTAGCGCGGTATAGAAAAATGTTTCTATGAAAAGATGTTGTTAGCCCCAGTCCAGGCTTGAACCGGGGACCTTTCGCTCGCAGTCCAACGCACTAACCACTGGTGATAACAATAAATAAAAAACTCAGTTCACGCAATATACTATAGACTATTTCAAATAATAATGGGAATGTGCCACGCGAAAAACTGCTGTTTTGAACAAATTCACGCTCATTTGTTTCGACATTTGTAGTGATCCTACTCTTTTGATCTTGATGGCACATTAATGAGATATAGGTCAAACGGTGCAAATTTATAACAGCTTTCAACTAATATTTTCAAATTAAAATTTCATTGAGAGGCGTACTTGCCCTGGCCAAAAAAACACAGACATTTTTAAAATGCGGGAAAAAAATGGTTTCAATTTTGCACCGCCTTATATCAATTTATAAAATTATGCTATTCAAATTAAACGTATACCAAAATGATCTCCCACGTGTACCGAGCACCTCTTTCTCAGCAAGTGTGATATTAAAGTGAAGATCTTGGAACAAAAACTGAGAAGAAGCAAAAAAACCTAGAGTATTTCAATGCATTTTTTCAACTTTAAATTACTATAAAAAATAGATGTAAAGAATTCTGGCCCTAAAATTTTGTATTCTTATAATTTTAGGTATACTTGATCCAAATCTATTAATCATTATCATTAAATCGAAAAATTACGGAAGTTATTGATAAATTATAGTCAGTTTCAATGATTTAAAAAAATTTTTGTTTTTGCCCATATATACGATACAATAACACAGAAACGTAAATTTGTTGTTACATCCCTTATACAAGTGAAATACCGCAAGTGTTGTATTTAAGAGTAGCCCTGAGACTTGTTTTTGGTGTCGTATTTGTGAAATGAAGAAAAATTGTGAAATTAAGGATAAATAGTGCACATAAAATGTTAATTTATTTGCTCTTCTTTTCAAATCGAGAAATATTTATGATAATTTCAAAAACTCCTAATTTTAAGAGAATCAGCTGACGAAATATTTTAACAAGCAGAAAAGTGGTGCACACAGTTTAATTGCCGTACTGTCGTATTTGTACAATGTCGTACCAATACCATCAAACTGTGAATACGCTAAATATATGTTGATGAAAACGAAAATATTTAACGGAATCTTTATTCTGAAAGTTAGGCTATCTGCCAGTTAACGTCGTATGTTTACGTAAACATTGATTTAAGTTCTTGTTTTAAATTCTATTTGACTATACAAAATATTTTTTTTTTAATTTCCTTTGTAATTTTTAACCAACTACATATATAGGATATAATAAATGAAATTGTCGTTTAATTTTTCTCATACATTTATTTTAGTGTAACTGTTTCAGCAAACAATTTATTCATAAAGCGTTTTATTGAAATGACAAAATAATATCTTTTATAATTGCTAAATAACAATATCATTATTTTTTAAGTGAAACCAACTGAGTTTTTTTTTATTAACACTCACAGGAAAAAATATGTGTTGCAGCAAACATATTATGTTATTTATAAAATTCTGGAATTTTCAGGTCTTTAAAACAAATATTTTAATAACAATGTATAAACATTAATCATGAAAAAACGACAAGATAATTTGAAAATAAATATTACAGCCAATTAAAATCATTAAATTTATGATTGCTAATATATTATGTTTGCTGCAAACCATTTTTTTTCTCTGCGTGCGCATTTATAGGAATAAATATACAAATTCATAAAACCGTTAAATGACTTTTAAATTCATCGTCTTTCAATGAGCTGTCAACAACCATTCACAGTTAACATGTGTCAGGAGTGCACAATGTACCAGCAAAGAGAATTAGGTTATGCGATTCCCGACTTACGATACGACAGCGGTTTTTAGCACGTATAAGATAGAAAAATTGATGATCTGCTATGAATTCTTGTGGTTCGTAAGTTCTGACAGCACATCTTAGACGCATTACTGCGGCTGTTGGGGGAACAGAATAATATAAGTATGACGTAATAAATTGGGATACATAAAACATTTTTATTTTAGTTAATATTTTATGCGATTAGTAAGTATATTATTTGTTTGTTCAATCCAATTTTTGAAATCATTCAGCGTTACCAATAATCAAATAATAATTAGCGTATTCACAGTTTCATGGTATTGGTACGCCATTGTACGTATACGAAAGTACGGCATTTGAACTGTGAGCACCACTTTTCTGCTTGTTAAAATATTTCGTCAAATAAATATAGCTGATTCTTATTTTGAAAAGAAAAGAAAAGCAAATAAATTAATATTTTATATTCACTATTTGTCTTCAATTTCACAATATTTCTTCATTACACAAAATACGACACCAAAAACATGCCTCAGGTCTACTCTTAAATACAACACTTGTGGTATTTCACTTTTATAAGGGAAACTGACGTTTCTGTGTTATTGTATCGTATATATACTACATGGTACCAGACTAAAATACGACGAGCTGTGAATACGCCAAATGTCCAACTTAAGTTAGTAGTCGACATTTGACATAAATTTATATGGAAAATTTGTAAAAAGCCGACTATTTGTTAAAGCAGTACATTATTTTTTGATTATTGGTAGCGCTGATTATTTATTCTATTTAAAAAATGTTTGCGAGGAAGCAGTAGCATTAGATTGTGAAGTTCTCGGTATTAGTTACCGACCACTTGGAGCACTTTTGATCCATTGTATTTCCTCTGAAGTTTTATTGAACCAGTTTAAATATAAAAGTTTTGAACTTCAATTTACATGGATATGTGTTCACCATCGGAAAGAAATTCATAACCCAATAAATAAAAAAATTGCGTATACCCAGAAAAAAATTCGCTCAAATCCCATTAAAATTGGTCAATAGGACACTTAGGTCAATAGGAAAATTAAATAGTATACAAAAAATAAGTCTTTTCATATTAACTCAATGGCAATGTCATGGTATTTTCTAGTATTTTCCGATCAAAACAATAATTTATCCTATTGACTATTTTTAATAGTAAAAAAACCTATTATTTATATAGTATTTTTATCGTATGTCATAAGTTTATAAATTTCTCATTCTACATTTATCATAGATTTTCGTAAGTACATGTATATTTTTTCAGCAAAATATTTATTTTATAAAACGTTTTATAGAAATGATAAATTATCATCTATTACAGTTGCACTCAGAAAAAAAATACTATAAAATCAATAGTTTTTTTGCTATTAAAATTAGTAAATAGGTAAATCCCATTTACTATTAATTGTTATATGAAAACTAGTTATTTTTTGTATACTATTGATTCAATATTGAGCAATTTTAATATGATTTTTTCTGAGTGTGGTATATAACTACATATATCATACTTTAATGAAACAAAATCAGATTCTTATATGAACATTTTTAATAAAACGTTATTGAATGATAATACAAATTCATAAAACGATTAAAAGCTTTAAAAATTCATGTATTACATTAAACAGTTATAAAATTGATAACACATATTCATATAGCCATTAAATACATTTAAAATTCGCCGTGTTTCAAAGTGCTATCAACATCCGTTGACAATTCACTTCCGTCAGGGATGCACAATGTACCAGCAAAAAGAATTAGGTTATGCGATTCGTGATCAACGGAGTTTGTAGCTTGTATAACATAGAATAATGAATGATCCGCGATGAATTCTTTTGGTTCGAAAATTATGAAGCTTCTTTCACACATTACTGTGGCTGTTGGGGAACGGAATAAAATGAGTATGACATACAAATAAATAAATATCGTAAAAATTTTAATTAAAACTTATTATTTTTGGTTATAAATTAATAATTAATTTGAATTACAAATAATTTGTGTTAATAGTTAGTAGACTTCCACTACATTTACAATAAATATTTATAAATTAAAAAAAGCTTTAATTTCAATATTTTTTTGTGCATAATATTTCTGTTTTATGCACTTTACTAATATTTCACATTTTTCTATGTCGTAGGGTGTATTTTTATTTATCCAATAAATACATGAAATATTTTTCATATTGATGTGCATTAAAAACATAAAAAATTACCAAAAAAAGTATATATTTGCCGATCAAAACTAGATAAGTCCATATCTAAAACCTTTTTGTCTTCTATATTTTAGCACACTAATTATAATATGTTGGAAAAAATGTTAAATTTGATACTTTACAGAATCCTATTTGGGATTTAATATTTTAAATTTTCGTTAAAATACACGTTTTTCGTATTTTTCTCAAAATGACATAGAATGGACTTAGCCATTTTTATTTCTCAATGTCTCAATTATTTATATGTATGTCTGTTCCTGTTCAAATATATTTTTGAAATCATAAAGTGTATTTACAGTTTGACGTATTTTAGTCTGATATTCGTATACGATGTATGGTATACCATGTGGGTTTCATTAAAAGAAAACAATTTATTTCATAATAATGGTAATTTCGCTTTATACATATCTCATATAATTTTTTAAGTAGGTACTCGTATATTTTATTTTTTTGAAAGCAATTTATTACATAAACTGATATTCTTATAATTAGTAGAATTTGAATGAACAGTATGTGAAATGAATATCCGAATTCATAAAACCGATAAATGTATTCCAAATTCATCATATTTCAAAGTATTATCAACATCCATAGATAGTTAAATTGCGTCAGGGATGCACAATGCACCAGCAAAAGTAATTAAGTTATGTGATTCGTGACCAACGATACGACCGGGGTTTGTAGCATGTATAACATAGAAAAATGGATGATCCGCTTTGAATTCTATTGTTTCGAAAATAATGCAGGCTCTTTGACACATTATTGAGGCTGTTGAGGAATGGAATAATGTGAGTATGTTTTACAAAAAAAATAATTGTATATATAACGTAAGAAATATAAACTAAAACTAATATATTTTTCGTAACGAAAATATATATTTTTTTGATTGATAAAACTTAATAATTAATATAATTTGAATTAAAGTATTCATCTGCATAAATATTTTGAATATTTTAAGCGATTAGTAACCAGAACCATATTATATATTTTTTGTTGTTCAAACAAACATGTAATCATTTAGCGTATTCATAGTTTCATGGTATTGGTACGACATTGATGAATACGACAGTACGGCAATTAAATTGTGAGCACCACTCTCTGCTTGATCGAATATTTCGTCCAATAAATGCAGCTAATTCTTGTAAATTAAATTCAAAAATTTCATAAATATTCCTCGATTTGAAAAGAAAGATAAATAAATAGAATTTTATGTGCACTTTTAATAATCAATTTTACAATTTTTCTTCATTTCACAAAATACGACACCCAAAAACATGCCTCAGGGCTACTCTTAAATACAACACTTGTGGTATTTCACTTTTATAAGGGATGCAACAACAAACTGACGTTTCTGTGTTATTGTATCGTATATATACTATATGGTACGAATACCATACTAAAATACGACGAACTGTGAATACGCTAATTATTAATTTTATTAAAAAAAAATTGGTTGTTTTATGAAATAGTTGGCGTATGTACGGAAGAAGTTAATATAAAAAGGATTTGCACTTCAAAGTACATGGCACAATCCCAAGTTTTTCGTATGTTTCCGTAAACAGCAAATTTCATAATCACTATAGTAACACATAAGTTTGAGAACAAATTTTGTCTTAAAAATGAAACAGCACAAAGCATGAGGTTCATTGAATATAAAAGTTAAAGGTTAATATAAAGGTACTTATACATAATAATTCAGAATTGTACGACATTCCTGGTTATAGGTTAAAATCATGAAACATCACTGAAAAATTATCATATTGAGATTAAATCCAACCAGACCAATATATCATAACCTTTCATTAATATTGAATATTTCAAGTAGATATGTCGAAGAAGAGTTGTTGAAATTGAAAAGTGTAGTCAAATAATGTTGTACACAATTATTCCTTGACAAGTTTTTTTACAAGTCAATTCATAGAGAATGTGTTTGTGAAACATATTATCCCATTTTATGCATTCATTTAAATTTATGTTTTAAATAATTCCTTGAAATTCATCTTTAAAATTTTTCAATACAAAAATATTACATATAAATTGGTATAAATTGGTATAAAGGTCAAATTGTTTAATGAAATATGTACACAAAGAAAAATCCTCTTTTGGCATGAGGCTGGAAGAATGAAATAGTTAGTTGTACCAACTAACTTCATTCGGTTAAATCGAATGATTGACAAATTAGCTGGCTGAGCTGTCATATTAGCCTATACACATGAAATATTAGTCTATACACACTCCTAATGGTTCTAAATATGTACTAAATTGTTCTAAAATAGTTCGAAATTGGTTGCTGTACCAACTACAGCAACCAAACTTTATTTTGATTAAGAGGTTGAGAGAACCGAATAAGTTGGCTGGGCAAAGACTTGATTGGCGCAACAAATCTCTATTCTGTGTGTAGATCCTCATAAAACATAATTGATAAAAAAGCTCTAAACACAAAACCTAAAAACGCTAATATTATGTGTAATGTCAAAATCATGACAGAAGCATACAAGTGGCGTAAGCATTGAGACGAAATCATATTTTTAAAAACAAAATTAAAAATTTTCAATCAGTCGCTTTTGAATGTTTAATGCGTGTTTTTCTTTTTTTTTTTTTGAAAATAAAAAATTATTTCAAATATAAATTAAAAATCGCCTCTCGATAAATATGCCACCATACACTTCATGGTTAAAATATGAGTAAAATTTAGTTTTTTCACCAATTCCGAAATATTTTTTATGTCGGGCCAAGTGTCGGGCCCTATTCAAAAATGTTATCGTCATTCAAAAGTTTTGAATCAAATTTTAAAATATGTACGAATAAAAATTGATGAATAGTCTCGTATCTGTCTTTACGAAATAAGTATTACGCTATACGAAGTATGCAATATCCAATATCCAAGACATACAAAATCAATCCCCTTATCATAAAATATGTATTATAAACATTATAAAGAAATTAAAAAAATTAGGCGCAATTCAGAGACAATTTGAAGTCGACTCTAAAATTAAAATCAGTTTTTGACATTTTATTCTATGTGAAAATTGTCAAATAGGCTGATTTTAATTTTAAAGATAACTTTAAATCGTCTACAAATATGCGACATATTTTATAACCACCTACAAGTGTGAAATAATTAATAATGTAGTTACAAATTTGACATTATACATTTCTCATAAGTATATTTTTTCAGCAATAAATTTATTTCATAAAACGTTCTATAGAAATGACAAATTAACATTTATTACAGTTGGTACATAGTTTTAATTAAACAAACTGAGATTCTTATAACTAGAAAGTTAATAAAGAGTTATAGAAATGATAATTCAAATTCATATAACCATTTAAATGCTTTTAAAATTCGTCGTGTTTCAAAGTGCTGTCAACATCCATTGACAATTCACTTGCGTCAAGGGTGCACAATGCACCAGCAAAAAGAATTAAGTTATGCGATTCGTGACCAACGATACGGCCGGGGTCTGTAGCATGTATAACATAGAAAAATGGATGATCCGCGTTGAATTCATTGGGTAGAGAGATTATGCAACGTTTTTGGCGCATTACTGCGACTGTTTTTGGGAACAGAACAAAATGAGTATGATTAACAAATAATTTTGTATTTTTTTATGCAACCGAAACCTTATGAATTAAATATAAATTAACTGGATACAATTTTGTAAAATAAGAAATAAAAAAAAACGATAGTAAACAAATAAATTATGTCATAATATTTAATACAAATAGTTTAACCATGATTTAATAATATTTTAAACAAATTGTATAAAATATAATTTTTTACATTTTAAATAATAATATTGACAACTTTTGACTTGAAATTTCATAAAAATGCTCTTTAAATCTGTAATTCGAATGTCTTATGAAGTAATTGGTATGTGCACGGAACCAGCAAAAATAAATAGATTTTGCATCTCTTGGCCCATGCCAAGTGAACGAGTACGGTCCTTTGCATGTATGACATAGAAAAATGCACGATCGGCAAAAAATTCATAAGTTGTTCGTGATTTAGAAATTCTTAAACAGCGGAATTCCCAATCACTTTCTATATGTAAAATAGAATAAAATATGTTCAAAATACAAAAAATACAGAACGACATGGAAGCCAATAACATAATTTAAAATGCAACAGCATAAAGCATGGTGATGTGAAATGCAAAAGAGGTGAACTAATGATGCCCATAAAAAATACGATTTAATTGAACAAAAGTGGTGTTAGAAGGTGTGGGATCAGGAAATACAAATAAAAAAATATCAAAATATTACCTGTTGCTGCCGCTGCCTCTGTACCCTCCTCATTTACATCGATAAAGGCTTTATGTATGACCTTGCTGACCTTTAAGGAGTCGGTTTCCTCGAGCATTTTACCAAACTCCGCTTGATTGGAGAACAAACGCGTCATACCCAGCTGTGAAATTTTATGGCATACGATAAAAAGTGTAAAATATTTTTGTTTTATAATATATAATTTTTATAAACCTTTTTTGTCTTCATATAGTTTTTTAATACAAAATATTTACCGAAAAAGCAATTTGAAATTATCAAAAATTGTGGTAAAATGCAAAATTTTCAAGTTGGGATATTAAAATTAGTTCAACAATTAATTGAGTTAAAGTTTTGTTAAAAACGACCCGATTATAAATTTGTCAAGGTATGCCATATTTTCCATCCGTAACTGATCAGAATACAAATAGCCCAACTGAACAGCGATGGCCTACTTTCAAATATACATAATCCAATCCATTCTTCACAAAGAAATTTGATCTAAACCCTTTTTAAGGTAACTGATCTAACACTTTTGAAAAACCTGATTGGAAATCGTGTTTTTTGTAAGCCGATCGGGATGTTATTAAAACCTTTATACAAATAAATTAATTATATATTTATGTTGATAATAAAATAAGCTAAGATTTGATATTCTCATAAATAAAAGAAGCTCAACTAATAAAAATTTCTAAATGATCCAAAAATCTCAAAAAGCGTACATTTTGAAGTAGGCACTGATTTAAAGTGAGGAATCTTGATTAGACAATTGTAACATACTGAACTAAATTTCCACTCGGGTTGTTTTGTAAAAACTGTCTAAAATGTTGAAAGCCATTTTCTTAAAAATGATACATAATAGGAAAAACTGAGTATTCAGTGAAAATCAGTACCCACAAATTATTTAGAAATTATGTAATGTTCATAGGAAACCATTTTCATTTTCTAGAGTAGTTCCCGAACCCTACCACAATTTATACTAAGTAAATATTCTGTATTCCAATTTTTGTATTTATGTTAAATACCTTTTTCATTGGCTCATTCAATTCCAGCGAGAATTCTGCCTTGAATTTAGGAAACTTAACAATCACTTGGTTAGCATATAATTTGTTGTTGATGTCGCTCAACGACACCGTCTTTAGTTTCTCCTCCAGCGCTTTGAGCCCTGTGCGTGAATTGGGCAAAATGATCAACATCGATAGATCGGACTGCTTGTAAGGCATCTCCAGTACCTTGGCGTCCAATTCAGGCAGATCGCCATAACGGAAGCGCTCCTTCAAGGACATCATCGGCACCTTAACTTTGTCGGACTCATTCAGATAGAAATCCTCTTCGCGTGTATTCTCTTTGCGGAACTTATGCTGCCACTCGCCCTTGAAATGAATCGCATTGAGCAGCACCAGACGTGTATCCGCATCCAATACCGAAGGACTAACTAATTTCTTAATCAAGTTATTCGTTTTCGACTCCACCCACGCATTGATGTTGTCTGCCGCCATTTCACTCTGTGCGAAATTAATGGACTCAGCACTCGAAAAGAACTGATTGTTCATGAGTTCATTGAAATCCTTGCGCACCGTAAATCCGTTCATCACATAGATTTTGTTGGCAATTTTCAGCACATTGCTGTCCACATATTGGGCCAAGACATTGTGGAAGGAATTTGCAATGGTCGTGGTATCGCTCGCGATGAGATGTAATCCACGATCAAGCTCAACGGCAGTTTCTCCTTCTGCACCAACACGTGCCATGGCGGCGCAAGTCTGAATGGAAAACGGCGAGAAGACAATGTTCTTATTGGGGTTATCCGATGCAAGTAGTCCATAGAGGTCGAGCGCAAAGAGACCAGAGTTCTTGGCAAATTGCAATTTTTGTTCTTCGGTGAGGGCCGACATGCTGGTGTTGATTTGTTTTTGCGATTTGGCGCGAAGTGCCTCCAACTGATGAGGTACGATGATTAGTAAAATCAGGAGTACGAGCAGGTTATATGGTGAGAGTACTAAAATTAAAAAAATTATATTATATTACATTATATTATATTATATTATATTATATTATATTATATTATATTATATTATATTATATTACATTATATTATATTATATTATATTATATTATATTATATTATATTATATTATATTATATTATATTATATTATATTATATTATATTATATTATATTATATTATATTATATTATATTATATTATATTATATTATATTATATTATATTATATTATATTATATTATATTATATTATATTATATTATATTATATTATATTATATTATATTATATTATATTATATTATATTATATTATATTATATTATATTATATTATATTATATTATATTATATTATATTATATTATATTATATTATATTATATTATATTATATTATATTATATTATATTATATTATATTATATTATATTATATTATATTATATTATATTATATTATATTATATTATATTATATTATATTATATTATATTATATTATATTATATTATATTATATTATATTATATTATATTATATTATATTATATTATATTATATTATATTATATTATATTATATTATATTATATTATATTATATTATATTATATTATATTATATTATATTATATTATATTATATTATATTATATTATATTATATTATATTATATTATATTATATTATATTATATTATATTATATTATATTATATTATATTATATTATATTATATTATATTATATTATATTATATTATATTATATTATATTATATTATATTATATTATATTATATTATATTATATTATATTATATTATATTATATTATATTATATTATATTATATTATATTATATTATATTATATTATATTATATTATATTATATTATATTATATTATATTATATTATATTATATTATATTATATTATATTATATTATATTATATTATATTATATTATATTATATTATATTATATTATATTATATTATATTATATTATATTATATTATATTATATTATATTATATTATATTATATTATATTATATTATATTATATTATATTATATTATATTATATTATATTATATTATATTATATTATATTATATTATATTATATTATATTATATTATATTATATTATATTATATTATATTATATTATATTATATTATATTATATTATATTATATTATATTATATTATATTATATTATATTATATTATATTATATTATATTATATTATATTATATTATATTATATTATATTATATTATATTATATTATATTATATTATATTATATTATATTATATTATATTATATTATATTATATTATATTATATTATATTATATTATATTATATTATATTATATTATATTATATTATATTATATTATATTATATTATATTATATTATATTATATTATATTATATTATATTATATTATATTATATTATATTATATTATATTATATTATATTATATTATATTATATTATATTATATTATATTATATTATATTATATTATATTATATTATATTATATTATATTATATTATATTATATTATATTATATTATATTATATTATATTATATTATATTATATTATATTATATTATATTATATTATATTATATTATATTATATTATATTATATTATATTATATTATATTATATTATATTATATTATATTATATTATATTATATTATATTATATTATATTATATTATATTATATTATATTATATTATATTATATTATATTATATTATATTATATTATATTATATTATATTATATTATATTATATTATATTATATTATATTATATTATATTATATTATATTATATTATATTATATTATATTATATTATATTATATTATATTATATTATATTATATTATATTATATTATATTATATTATATTATATTATATTATATTATATTATATTATATTATATTATATTATATTATATTATATTATATTATATTATATTATATTATATTATATTATATTATATTATATTATATTATATTATATTATATTATATTATATTATATTATATTATATTATATTATATTATATTATATTATATTATATTATATTATATTATATTATATTATATTATATTATATTATATTATATTATATTATATTATATTATATTATATTATATTATATTATATTATATTATATTATATTATATTATATTATATTATATTATATTATATTATATTATATTATATTATATTATATTATATTATATTATATTATATTATATTATATTATATTATATTATATTATATTATATTATATTATATTATATTATATTATATTATATTATATTATATTATATTATATTATATTATATTATATTATATTATATTATATTATATTATATTATATTATATTATATTATATTATATTATATTATATTATATTATATTATATTATATTATATTATATTATATTATATTATATTATATTATATTATATTATATTATATTATATTATATTATATTATATTATATTATATTATATTATATTATATTATATTATATTATATTATATTATATTATATTATATTATATTATATTATATTATATTATATTATATTATATTATATTATATTATATTATATTATATTATATTATATTATATTATATTATATTATATTATATTATATTATATTATATTATATTATATTATATTATATTATATTATATTATATTATATTATATTATATTATATTATATTATATTATATTATATTATATTATATTATATTATATTATATTATATTATATTATATTATATTATATTATATTATATTATATTATATTATATTATATTATATTATATTATATTATATTATATTATATTATATTATATTATATTATATTATATTATATTATATTATATTATATTATATTATATTATATTATATTATATTATATTATATTATATTATATTATATTATATTATATTATATTATATTATATTATATTATATTATATTATATTATATTATATTATATTATATTATATTATATTATATTATATTATATTATATTATATTATATTATATTATATTATATTATATTATATTATATTATATTATATTATATTATATTATATTATATTATATTATATTATATTATATTATATTATATTATATTATATTATATTATATTATATTATATTATATTATATTATATTATATTATATTATATTATATTATATTATATTATATTATATTATATTATATTATATTATATTATATTATATTATATTATATTATATTATATTATATTATATTATATTATATTATATTATATTATATTATATTATATTATATTATATTATATTATATTATATTATATTATATTATATTATATTATATTATATTATATTATATTATATTATATTATATTATATTATATTATATTATATTATATTATATTATATTATATTATATTATATTATATTATATTATATTATATTATATTATATTATATTATATTATATTATATTATATTATATTATATTATATTATATTATATTATATTATATTATATTATATTATATTATATATATTATATTATATTATATTATATTATATTATATTATATTATATTATATTATATTATATTATATTATATTATATTATATTATATTATATTATATTATATTATATTATATTATATTATATTATATTATATTATATTATATTATATTATATTATATTATATTATATTATATTATATTATATTATATTATATTATATTATATTATATTATATTATATTATATTATATTATATTATATTATATTATATTATATTATATTATATTATATTATATTATATTATATTATATTATATTATATTATATTATATTATATTATATTATATTATATTATATTATATTATATTATATTATATTATATTATATTATATTATATTATATTATATTATATTATATTATATTATATTATATTATATTATATTATATTATATTATATTATATTATATTATATTATATTATATTATATTATATTATATTATATTATATTATATTATATTATATTATATTATATTATATTATATTATATTATATTATATTATATTATATTATATTATATTATATTATATTATATTATATTATATTATATTATATTATATTATATTATATTATATTATATTATATTATATTATATTATATTATATTATATTATATTATATTATATTATATTATATTATATTATATTATATTATATTATATTATATTATATTATATTATATTATATTATATTATATTATATTATATTATATTATATTATATTATATTATATTATATTATATTATATTATATTATATTATATTATATTATATTATATTATATTATATTATATTATATTATATTATATTATATTATATTATATTATATTATATTATATTATATTATATTATATTATATTATATTATATTATATTATATTATATTATATTATATTATATTATATTATATTATATTATATTATATTATATTATATTATATTATATTATATTATATTATATTATATTATATTATATTATATTATATTATATTATATTATATTATATTATATTATATTATATTATATTATATTATATTATATTATATTATATTATATTATATTATATTATATTATATTATATTATATTATATTATATTATATTATATTATATTATATTATATTATATTATATTATATTATATTATATTATATTATATTATATTATATTATATTATATTATATTATATTATATTATATTATATTATATTATATTATATTATATTATATTATATTATATTATATTATATTATATTATATTATATTATATTATATTATATTATATTATATTATATTATATTATATTATATTATATTATATTATATTATATTATATTATATTATATTATATTATATTATATTATATTATATTATATTATATTATATTATATTATATTATATTATATTATATTATATTATATTATATTATATTATATTATATTATATTATATTATATTATATTATATTATATTATATTATATTATATTATATTATATTATATTATATTATATTATATTATATTATATTATATTATATTATATTATATTATATTATATTATATTATATTATATTATATTACTAGCTGGACCCGTGCACGACTCGTGCCAAGATTTTCTGAATTCAAAGATATGGAGCAATTTTATTAATATAAAAAACATTTTATTTTTTATATGAGGGGCTCGTGCTTAGCTGTTGAAATTTTTTTATTGGTTTTATAAATGTGGTAACCAAATAATTCTCCGCCAAAACAACTTTTCTCAAAGACAATTTTTTCTCAGATTGCGCTTCTCCGCAGAATTATTCCCAGTAGAAATCTTCCCGGAAAATCCACATAGAACGCTTTCCCGTAGAATTCTCAACGTAGAATTCATCCCGGTAGAATTGTTCCCGGTAGAATTCTTTCCCGTAGAATTCTTCCCCGTAGAGTTTTTCCCAGTAGAAGTTTTAGTGTGGTGGGTTTTAATGTAGTAAGTTTCGGTGTGGTGAGTTTAGATGTGGTGAATTTTGGAGTGGTGAGTTTAATTGTGGTTAGTTTTGGTGTGGTGAGTTTTAGTGTGGTGAGTTTCAGTGTGGTGAATTTGAGTGTGGTGAGTTTAAGTGTGGTGTTTTTAAGTGTGGTGAGTTTTAGTGTGGTCAATTATAGTGTGGTGGGTTTTAGTGTGGTGAATTTTAATGTGGCGTGTTTTATTGTGGCTTGTTTTAATGTAGCGAGTTTTAGTGTGGTGATTTTATTGCGGTGAGTTTTAGTGTGATGAATTTTAATGTGATGAATTTTATTGTGGTGAGTTTTAGTGTAGTGAATTTTAGGGTGGTGAGTTTTAGTGTGGTTAATTATAGTGTGGTGGGTTTTAGTGTGGTGAATTTTAGTGCGGTGAGTTTTAGTGTGGTGAGTTTCAGTGTATCGAAATTTGAGTGTAGTGAGTTTTAATGTGGTGAGTTTAAAAGTGGTGAATTTTAATGTGGTGAAATTTTAGTGTAGTGAGTTTTAGTGTGGTGACTTTTAGTGTGGTGAAATTTTAGTGTGGTGAGTTTAAGTGTGGTGAATTTTAGTGTGTTGAATTTTTGTGTGGTTAGTTTTAGTGTGGTGAGTTTTAGTGTGGTGAGTTTTAGTGTGGTGAGTTTTAGTGTGGTAAGTTTTAGTGTGGAGAGTTTTGTTATGGTGAGTTTAAGTGTGGTGAATTTTAGTGTGTTAAATATTTGTGTGGTGAGTTTAAGTGTGGTGAGTTTTAGTGTGGTGAGATTTTGTGTGGTGAGTTTTAGTGTGGTGAGTTTTAGTGTGGTGAGTTTCAGTGTGGTGAGTTTTAGTGTGGTGAGTTTTAATGTGGTGAAATTTTAGTGTGGTGAGTTTTAGTGTGGTGAGTTTTAGTGTGGTGAGTTTAAGTGTGGTGAGTTTTAGTGTGGTGAGTTTTAGTGTGGTGAGTTTTAGTGTGGTGAGATTTTGTGTGGTGAGTTTTAGTGTGGTGAGTTTTAGTGTGGTGAGATTTTGTGTGGTGAGTTTTAGTGTGGTGAGTTTTAGTGTGGTGAGTTTTAGTGTGGTGAGTTTTTGTGTGGTGAGTTTTAGTGTGGTGAGTTTTAGTGTGGTGAAATTTTAGTGTGGTGAGTTTTAGTGTGGTGAATTTTAGTGTGGTGAGTTTAAATGTGGTGAAATTTTAGTGTGGTGGGTTTTAGTGTGGTGAATTTTAGTGTGTTAAATTTTTGTGTGGTGAGTTTAAGTGTGGTGAGTTTTAGTGTGGTGAGTTTTAGTGTGGTGAGTTTTAGTGTGGTGAGTTTTAGTGTGGTGAGATTCTGTGTGGTGAGTTTTAGTGTGGTGAGTTTTAGTGTGGTGAGTTTTAGTGTGGTGAGTTTTGGTGTGGTGAGTTTTAGTGTGTTGAATTTTTGTGAGGTGAGTTTAAGTGTGGTGAGTTTTAGTGTGGTGAGTTTTAGTGTGGTGAGTTTAAGTGTAGTGAGTTTTAGTGTGGTGAGTTTTAGTGTGGTGAGTTTTTGAGTGGTGAGTTTTAGTGTGGTGAGTTTTTGTGTGGTGAGTTTTAGTGTGGTGAGTTTTAGTGTGGTGAGTTTTAGTGTGGTGAATTTTAGTGTGGTGAATTTTGGTGTGGTGAGTTTTAGTGTGGTGAATTATAGTGTGGTGGGTTTTAATGTGGTTAATTTAAGGGTGAATTATAGTATGGTGAGTTTTAGTTTGGTTAGTTTTAGTGTGGTGAGTTTGTTTTTCTTTTTCTTTCATTTTTTTGGTATTCATTTTGGATTGTGGTTTTATGTGATTGGTTTTGTTTTTGTATTTTTGCTTTTGTTTTGTGTTGTGCTTTTGCTTTATTGTTTTTAAAATTTTTTTTTGTATTTGAGTTTTTTGTTTCATGTTCGTAGCTGGTGAAAGTGCCGAGTTATATCGTGTTTAGGTTGCATGGGAGGTGCCACGCCTCTCTGTCCAATCCCGCCCATATATAGCCTATCATTCCTTCCAGACCATACTGCATCTGTGGTAAAAATTTCAAGACAATCGGATCAGCCGTTTAGACGGAGAAGCGGAACAAAAGTGATTGCTTTTGTTTTTGTATTTTTGCTTTTGTTTTGTTTTGTGCTTTTGCTTTTTTCCTTTTAATTTTTTTTTTGTATTTGAGTTTTTGGTTTCATGTTCGTAGCTGGTGAAAGTGCCGAGTTATATCGTGTTTAGGTTGCATGGGAGGTGCCACGCCTCTTTGTCCAATCCCGCCCATATATAGCCTATCATTCCTTCCAGACCATACCGCATCTGTGGTAAAAATTTCAAGAAAATCGGATCAGCCGTTTAGACGGAGAAGCGGAACAAACGTGATTGCTTTTGTTTTTGTATTTTTGCTTTTGTTTTGTTTTGTGCTTTTGCTTTTTTGTTTTTAATTTTTTTTTTGTATTTGAGTTTTTTGTTTCATGTTCGTAGGTGGTGAAAGTGCCGAGTTATATCGCATTGAAAGTTTAGGTTGTATGGGAGGTGCCACGCCTCTTTGTCCAATCCCGCCCATATATAGCCTATCATTCCTTCCAGACCATACTGCATCTGTGGTAAAAATTTCAAGACAATCGGATCAGCCGTTTAGACGGAGAAGCGGAACAAACGTGATTGCTTTTGTTTTTGTATTTTTGCTTTTGTTTTGTTTTGTGCTTTTGCTTTTTTGTTTTTATTTTTTTTTTGTATTTGAGTTTTTTGTTTCATGTTCGTAGGTGGTGAAAGTGCCGAGTTATATCGCATTGAAAGTTTAGGTTGTATGGGAGGTGCCACGCCTCTTTGTCCAATCCCGCCCATATATAGCCTATCATTCCTTCCAGACCATACTGCATCTGTGGTAAAAATTTCAAGACAATCGGATCAGCCGTTTAGACGGAGAAGCGGAACAAACGTGATTGCTTTTGTTTTTGTATTTTTGCTTTTGTTTTGTTTTGTGCTTTTGCTTTTTTGTTTTTATTTTTTTTTTGTATTTGAGTTTTTTGTTTCATGTTCGTAGGTGGTGAAAGTGCCGAGTTATATCGCATTGAAAGTTTAGGTTGTATGGGAGGTGCCACGCCTCTTTGTCCAATCCCGCCCATATATAGCCTATCATTCCTTCCAGACCATACCGCATCTGTGGTAAAAATTTCATGGAAATCGGATCAGCCGTTCAGACGAAGAAGCGGAACAAACGTACAAACGTACAAACGTACAAACGTACAAACGTACAAACGTACAAACGTACAAACGTACAAACGTACAAACGAACAAACAGATTTATTATATTAATAGGATATTATATTATATTATATTATATTATATTATATTATATTATATTATATTATATTATATTATATTATATTATATTATATTATATTATATTATATTATATTATATTATATTATATTATATTATATTATATTATATTATATTATATTATATTATATTATATTATATTATATTATATTATATTATATTATATTATATTATATTATATTATATTATATTATATTATATTATATTATATTATATTATATTATATTATATTATATTATATTATATTATATTATATTATATTATATTATATTATATTATATTATATTATATTATATTATATTATATTATATTATATTATATTATATTATATTATATTATATTATATTATATTATATTATATTATATTATATTATATTATATTATATTATATTATATTATATTATATTATATTATATTATATTATATTATATTATATTATATTATATTATATTATATTATATTATATTATATTATATTATATTATATTATATTATATTATATTATATTATATTATATTATATTATATTATATTATATTATATTATATTATATTATATTATATTATATTATATTATATTATATTATATTATATTATATTATATTATATTATATTATATTATATTATATTATATTATATTATATTATATTATATTATATTATATTATATTATATTATATTATATTATATTATATTATATTATATTATATTATATTATATTATATTATATTATATTATATTATATTATATTATATTATATTATATTATATTATATTATATTATATTATATTATATTATATTATATTATATTATATTATATTATATTATATTATATTATATTATATTATATTATATTATATTATATTATATTATATTATATTATATTATATTATATTATATTATATTATATTATATTATATTATATTATATTATATTATATTATATTATATTATATTATATTATATTATATTATATTATATTATATTATATTATATTATATTATATTATATTATATTATATTATATTATATTATATTATATTATATTATATTATATTATATTATATTATATTACATTTATTTTTTTTAATATGCAAATAATTTTAATTCCCTGACTGACAAATTTCAAAGAATTTAACAAATACTTCTAAAAAATTATTTCACAAACAAAAAAAATCTTTAATTGTTAGACGCCCAACTATAGTCTGTGGTTGGGAAAAAAATGACGTCAGCGAGAGCGACAGTAGAAAGTGAATATTGTGCCTTTATTTTGGTCATATTATTTTGACAGTTGGTACATTAATTATTTTTTGGAAAATATACTATAACTTGTTGGTATCTAGTTAGTCTCAATATTTGATAATTATGTTTATTACATATAAACTTGGTATATATTTTCAATTTTTTTTAATTAAAACTTCTTAAATTATAAAACTTATTAGGTATATTTGCTAAATCTTTCTTCGAATAATGACTTCATAAATGTTATCTTAAAACGACTACATACTGTGATGCTCTTCTATATTTTGTATTTCGTAGTATGAAATATAATTAGACCGGTTTCTATCTGACTTTTGTGCGACGTTGTCGGTTGAAGAGTTCAGTGAAAACTGGAAAGCGAACGCAAACAAAATTTAAAAATACCATTCTACCATATGATAGAATTATATTATGCGAGAGAGTCCAAACAAAAAAACAAATAGTTTACAAAGAATTACCTTTTACTATGCACAAAATTCTTACCCATTAAATTTGTTCTTTTATAATATTAATGAACTGTATTCTTAGTTATTGTATACTACATACTACAAATAAATAAATGCTTTATAAATGATCGATCAGCTGTGTGAATACAGTCTGTACTCGAATATAGAATTTTCAGATTAAATTGATATGATTAAGCAAATGACTCCAGTTTCTATGAGTAATACAACAAAAATTTAGATGATTATATCATTTGTTTATTGAAAAGAAAAAGATTAACGAGTCTATTTAGTTTGTCGGGAATTTACCGGAACAATTCAAAGTTTGGCGTTAAGTAATTATTGCTTAATAAATATGATTAATTGTATTTCTAATTTAGGAGTATAGTGCTAAGTTGACTCTGGAGAAAAATATTTATTTTTATTATATTGTTACATGCAGAAGGATATGTGCAATTGATGAATTTGGAGAACTTTTTCATTATTTTTAATTCAATTCTGTGCGCTGTTATATGGCTTAGCGAAGACATTTGAACTATTAATTCAATATTTAAGACACATTATAAGGAATATTTCATATAAGAGTAACCACATAATTTCAATATTTCTTTTAATGACTATTTCAATTATTTTTAACTCATTATGTTTAATGGTAAAAATATAAAATTTAGTTTGTGTGTATATAAATTTATTATGAACATTCAATGCATTTTTTTTCAAATTATTATTTTCAACTCATTTACAGATACTTTACGAAAAACATCAATATTCGATTTTGAGACATTTTTTCGTCTCTAGTGAAATTTTATTTTTTTTTGACTACGATATTTTGTCTGTAAGGTATCAATATACTAATAAATGCTAATATTGCATTCAAAAAAATGAACCTAAACTCAAAAAAATCATTTTTTTTTTAAACTTTTTTTGGATAATTTCTTGAGCATGGCGGTTCTTATAAATAAATGACGAATTCGAGCATATTTTTAGTAAATTTTTTCTTTATTCTTCTTTATAAGCATACTTTAAATATGATGTAATGATATTTTTAAATTACATGCATAAGTGTTTTTTTTTACAAATTGATTATATAAATATTTGGAAAAGTAAAACATAGTTTTTTTGGAAAACTGTTTTTAAAAGAACAATTTTGTTATTCTAAGAGCTTCAAATAACGATATTTACGTAATAAGAAAAAACTGAGTATACAGTTAATATCAGCAACAGCGAATAATCGGGTTGAGTAGAGTAATTAGAACAAATAATGCAACCATTTAGTTTCCAAATATTAATAAAAATGGAAAGTCACCAAATACATTTTCAAAATGGCAAATATCCATTTACAAAAATATTTATATATCTGACAATTTTTAATCGATGATCCCAATTTTTACCACATAATAAGGACATATAAATCTATCAATTGATAATACAACTTTAAAAATGCATCAATTATTTTTTATAATATTAATCAACAAACTAGATCTTTAAGTTTTTCATAAAAATATATTTGATGACATTTCGTTCTACAACGACGATATGTCGTTAAACAGTCTTGTTGTAGATATTGTTCTCGAATGAGTACTGTAACATAGCTACGTGTTTGTTTTTTATGCGCTTCATATGTCAAAGTAATTCACCACTATTAAAGTTCTGTTCGTTTTGTCAATGTTGTGACAGTCTTTGGTTGTGACCATAGACATTGTGACATTGGAAATGATTTGCTCCATAAGCTAGTTTTGGGTGAATGTTATTATGAATTTAATTTCTATGTAACATTTTGTATCTCAAAATGTGCCTGGCAATATTTTATTAATATAGACAGTGTACAATAAAACTTAAAATTCAATTTCTCATAGAAAATAGTAAGTCAAAAGTTCTCGAATTCAGGCTACCATGAATTTAAATATGGCAATGATGAGGCTATCGGCTACCTCATCAGTTCCTAATTTGTAATGTGATACTACTAATGTTATTATCCTATTCAGACTTTCCTTTATTTCCTAACGATTGGGTGTTTCTTTCTCGTTTCAGTTTCAGTTTGGGTTAAGGTTTCGGTTTTTGTATTAGGGTTACCTATTATCGTAGCCGCGGTAGCTCAGTGGTTAGTGCGTTGGACTGCGAGTCGAAAGGTCCCCGGTTCAAGCCTGGACTGGGGCTAACAACATCTTTTCATAGAAACATTTTTCTATACCGCGCTACCTCTCGTCAGTAAATGGCAAACCTACGAGAGTAAAACATTGCCTATGAAAAGCTCTCACCCGCCGTTCGGATTCGGCAATAAACTGTAGGTCCCACCACTTTGAGTACAAATATAACACGCACAGCTCAAAATGGTGAGAGAGCTCGGCCGAAGTTCTGTACAGGACTGTAGCGCCAAACTATTATATTATTATATTACCTATTATTATCAATGTTTCGAAAAGCCGATTTTTTTTATAACAAAAAATATAAAATATAAATATTTTTATCTATTTCTATTGTTTTCATTATTTATAAAGCACCGTTATAAAATCGTTGTAAATTTGAAACCGATTATATATGAATTTGATATCTGTATATTTAAAATTTTGTACAACAGTTACGATTTCAGTTGTTAAAATGAAAATATTTTAAACGGATATGGATATCAAATCATTAAAATTGACTTTCACTAAATATTTAAAGACATTTTTTTAATATTTATTTTTCATTATAATGTAATTTCTAAATAATATTTGCATTCATTAATAAATATGAATTTTATAATAAAATATATTTTTTTTTGACAAAATGCTAAATTTTTTTTATATAAAAATCCCTATTAAAAATATATTCATCAATGTCATATTTGGTGCAGTGTATTATACATTTATTTATGTTGATCTCAATGACATTTGAGCTAACAAACAGATAATGTCGTTGATAAAGGTATTTATAACGACGTATTTTTTCATTGCAGTGATTTAATACTATAAAATTTCCAAATTTAATTTAAAAAGTCTTATAAACTCAACTAGTGCTTCTCCAGGACAATATTGTATTATATAACTTAAACCGAAACTCGCACAATTTTATAACATTATTTAAATATTCATTTAATAAATAAATCATTAAATTAGTAAATCGGATATAAACTGATGCCAAAAATGATATGGCTTCGGTTTTATAAAGGCTGTGATTGCCCAATTTTTGTATGGAAAATTAGGCAATCACACGATTGATATTTAAATTGTTTTGAAAATTGATTCAAAAGTTGACTGTTTATTCAATCGTGTGATTCGAGCTTAAGTTTCAAACAATGATTAAAAACAAATCTTATTTAAAGTAGAATGAAACTGTTTTAATAAATACCTCTTTTGTTCGATAACGTTGCCATTTTCAAACACTTTTAAACCCGTTTCACTTTCACTTTAATTTAACACGTGTACAATTCAAAAAATATCTTTAAGAATTAATCAACAGTACTTTAATTATATTATTTGTTTTATATAGTTTCCGATACGTACGACTAAACGTTAAGATTTGCGACAATTGACTAAATCTAGTGTGAAACAATACTTTATGATTATGGCTTCTTTTCAATAACTTATCACTTAATTCGTTTCATTCTGTTGTCATTAATAATGTTTCAATTATTTGTACTAAGTTTCGAACTTGTTGAAATCAACAAGTTTTCTTAGGTCGGCAATCCTGACTGTAAGAAGCAGTACATAGAGTACACAAAAAACTAATTATCAACCATCAGGAAAATCGTTTTTTTAATGTTTTTTTATTTTCAGTATTTTTTTTTAACATCAAATTTCAAACAAAAATTTGTCTTCATAAACATGTACACATTTATGTATTTATAATTCTTTTAAAATTTATGATATTCAAAAAAATATTGTTTGATGAACCTGTTCATTAATATGGAGTCTTCTCATATTTAGCAATTAAATATCATAAATCTGATTCTATATTTTAAAATATTGCCGCCACAATTCTGACATATGGGCATTTCCAAGGGAACATTCTACGCTTAAAACTTTAAAATTTAGAAGGAAAATTAATGAATTTGATTTAATAATGAAACTTTATTTAATTTCCAAATAATAATTAAATTTCCTAAAGAACCTTTACTGATTTCCAAAAAAAATAAAAAAAAGGGAAAATACAACAAAATTTCGACTTTACAATTTTATATTTACTAAACCACTTGAAATTTTTAAAAACGGGTTTCAGTTCATTATTTATGTGTTAATTGTTAATAAAAGTCCCATACAAAGATTTTGATTTTATGATAAAATGTACAATCTATGTATAAATATGTAAAATAAAGTCTTCAAAGCTTAAAAAAATCATCTTCCAGTCTATATCTTTAAAACTAATCAAGATATTTTCTCATGTAAGCACATTTTTTTTAGATCTCAATGTAAGCTTTTTATAAAGAAAATAATTTTAAATATCAAATAACTTTTGGATTTTTTACAATTTTTGAAAGATTTTTCATGAACAAAAATTTCAACTTTACTGATTTTTATCTCCATAACCGTTAAAGATACAAACTCTTATTTCAAAACTTAAGTTCTCTCTGTACAACACTTTTTAAATCGTTTGAGTGGTTCCGAAAATACTGAATTTCACCCGATTTAAGAGCGTTTCATAAACATTTGGGTAAATGTGGCTATTTTTCAGTAAATTATATGTAAAATAAATAAGGCTTTTTAATTTAAACAGTTTTTGATGGAAACTGTTTTGATAGAATGAGACCAGATAAAAACAGTTAGTAACTTTCATAGTTTGTTTGAATTATATTTCGAGTTTGGATTCAAATATCTTAAAGACCTATCGGAATAATAGTATTTGTTTGTATGTTGTAATTAGTCTTGACAAATGAAGTAAAAAAACGTCGTTTATAGTTTTTTGGATTTTAAAAAGGTACTTAAAAGGGCCTAAAAATTCGATAGCAATTTTCTTAAAAACGCTACGTAATCAAAAACTTCCTTATTTTGTTGCCTGTAATAAAAATTTCAATAATTCGGTACTAACCCCGGGATACGGAATTTAATTTTCTAATCCTGAATAATCCGGGATTCTCAAAATGTTTCTGGAATTTAAGAACTATGGACGCAAAACGTATTTAAGTTACATATTTTTTATTTTATTAAATTTCTTATGATTTATAGTTTCCCAAAGTGCAGAAATTCGTGACTAATACAAGGAACTTATTTATAATTTTAACGCTAAACAAGTAGGCGAACATTTATTGTAGGTTATTAGAATAATGGGACTTTCAATTGTGTTCATATTGAAATCACTTTACATTATAATCATATAAGCGCAAATAAAAACAACATATATAGTGAGGTGAACAATTAGTATATACCGCATTAATATATAAAGAGAATCAAATTTTCGCTATATTTTTAAAACTGATAGTAGGGTTCCCATTAACTACGTGAAAAAATCACAAAAAAAATTACAGTGATGTCAATTGTATGAAAAAGCCAAATTATTTTGTAAACTATCTATCTAATTTTTATAGAAACACAAAATTTATACTGCATTAATTTTTATATTATAAACATAAAATCTACATTTTGTATTTATTTAGTTTAAAGTATAATGTAAAGGATGACTATAACCAAGTTTTAAAATCAAGATAATTATGTATTTGTCAGAAAGTAATAGTGGTGTAAAGGCATTAATTGTTTGTTTTTAATGCACCTATCAATTGTCCGTACATTTTTCTGGCAAATCAAAAAACCGAAAAATTATTTTGATATAATGATGCAAATCCATCTAAACTTTGATTTCCCAAAATTTTTAAAAATGCACAGTGACGATATTATTTCACATTTTTTTTATGACTAGGAACTTTATATATATATATTTTTATGAAAATTTTAAAAATATCCCAATAAACATTTGCCTTTGAATTAAATTGGTTTGCAAGTTTAAATCAAGCAATTTTCTCAATTTTGTGTGTTGAGAATAGCGTGGAGAAACGTTATTTAAAAAGTTGTAAAATATAGCATTCTCCACCAAAACGTCTTTTTACTATCCATCCTGTTATTCAAATTATATTCCAATGTACAACTAACTTGAAATCTATACGCATATCGAAGTTGAAGGAAACTTTTTCTACAATTTAAAATATAAAATATACTATTTTTTTATATACTGTACACTTGTTAATGGCTTGAATTTTACCCTATATTTATAGTTGATATTCACACATTTACCTTAGTACATAAATAGCTAAATGGATAGATGATATTTATATTAATCTACACAATAAAACTACACTAGTTTGAAACTTGATGTTGATAATAATTCTCAACATAATCGCATATTGCATTTATCTGAAATCTAACAACATAATAGGGAATTTAATAGTGAAATGGAACATGCATGTGAAATCGGAGAAGAATCAAATATTGATCATCATTTAAGCGGATTTCCGGATCTTCCTGGTTTGATTTTCATAAATCAATAAAAGGCACATGATGAAGCGGGTCTCCGAATATACGCTTTAATAATTGAGATGTAACCATTGTAGAATTTCGTAGTTTATAATGCAAAAATAATATGGCGGGTACAATTGTGGCTAAGAAAGTAGAGTTTAGAAATAATAATTGTACAAGTTGTTCTCAAGTTTTTAAATAGTGATGAATATGTTGGTGAGCTTATAGAACACAAATTTTTAGCCCAAATTACTGTTTATTATGAAGCTGCTATCAAGTTGATTTTACAATGTTTGATATTCACAGATATTTACATTTAGACTGACTTGATTTAGACACTTGATTTTATACTTTTTAATATAGTTACTATAATTTATATAAAAAAATGTTATGTAGTTATACTCAAGTCTTTATAATTTGTGATTTCGACTTTATTATTTAAGCTTGGGGAATAGTCGAATAATATTATTGAAAACAAGGAAAATCAAAAAATATTCGCCAAGGCTTGACGAAATGTTTATTGGGATTGTATTCAAAAGGAATGCTTATTGTTTTTTTTTATTTCAAACTGTAAATGATTTGGAGTCAATGATTGAATTTCAAAATTTATAATCTTATATTTCTGGAAATGAATCAACGAAAGGTTCAATCATTTACAGCTCTGCCACACTCAGAAGATAATGTCACATTAAGTACTTAATGGTACGGTCATTGATTTTATATTTAATGTATTAATAGTTTTTTCTTTTTAAATCAAATTTTTCTAATAAATTTGATAGTATTCCGTACCATAAATTTAAAAATTCCAATATTATTAATTTTAATAGAATAAATATTGTTGTTTTAATGGTTACCTCCTATAATAATAGACACATAAACACGAATATAAACATATTCATTTTTTAAATGGTCGCATGCTTTTTTTTTTGTAATAATCGACATTATTAAACGGTTGATAAGGACTCAATGTACTTAATATAAATACATTATATTTAACCTCTTTTTATTTATTACAGAAAATAAATAACATATCGAACATATCTATTGAGCCAATGTACTCAAAAATAAATGTAGACTAAAGTATAACAATCAATTATTGGAAACTGAAGCCAACATTAAATGTGTTAAAATCTTTTGTTTCTTTTCATGTGCATGATCTTTAAAAAGTGAATTTCAATTTCGACATTATATATGAAAATTATACAAGAAATTAACTAAAATCCATTTTCATTTTAATAAAATACTAGGACAATGTAATTCGACTATACCATATAAATTGATAACACGTATAATTAAATTTTTATATGTTTTGCTTATTGTAATTAAAAGACAACATTATAAAATTAATGGTACACCAACATGTTGTATTAACAGTTTCATTATTACTGATGCATCCTATTGAACATTTTTAATGGTATAAATTATTGTTTTTCTATTGAAATACTATTAATTTACCATGTTTTTTTTTGATGCACTGTGCGTCAATATGATACATGACTGTGGAGTTCGGTATGTAAAAATAACAAAGCGTAATTAAAACAATAAAATGGGTTGCTTAATTTAAGCCTATAAATGACTCGTTTTCAAAATGTGCATTACGACGTTACATTTAAAATTCACCTGGGGGGATTTTGAAACTCCCACAAACTTCAGGGATTGGAACCCTTTCGAACACTATTGTTTGGACTCTCTATTTAAGAGCTTTAGAGTATGCTTTAGAGTACGCATGACTCAGAGAGCTCACCACGACCACGTCCACAGCTGATTACAAACAAACTAGCGAATGACTTGTTTTGTATTATTTAATATTTTATAATGATTTGTACCCATAATACAAAAGCTTAACCCATTAATAATTCTATTATAATAATAGTTATGAATTGTCTTATTAATTTTTTATCTACAATTTGATTATTACGCATATCTTATCAGTACGAAAAAAAAAAACAATTTGGTATTTATGACTAATGCAGTATTTTTTGAAAAGCTTTTGTCCAAAATATTATAACAATTTCTGTATTATTCAGTATTACAAAAACCAGACACCAGCAAAAACGTTCATTAGTACGGTAAATATTTATCAGAATAAAATCTGAATATTTTAAAAATAAATAAGAGAAAATAAATGGAAAACAAAGAACATAAACAAAAAAATGGGGAATTTCCGAAATTCGTGTTGGTATTAAATTGCAGTACAAAGTCATTTTCAATGTACAACATTTCGTGAACTACGGCTTGTGGTGGGTTATCAATATAAGAAACACAATATATTATTTATATAAATACGGTATATAATTCCCCATAGTTGTTGTACTATTCATGTGGTTTAACTAGTAGTAGAAATAATAAACATTTCGTATAAATTCTAAATGATGTCATTTAAATCAGCGCAGTTGTAAATTGATGCTCGTTGCACAAAGTTGTGATTTTATTAGTGATTGAAAAACAAATTATAATATATAATTGAGAGAATTGTGAAACAATAAAAATTGACATTTAATTTTCATAACGTTTATTGATAACGGCAACAATATGACGTCGGCAATTTGTAAGCAAAACACGTAGTTATTTTCGTTTTTGGAATGTGTTTATTTGTTTGTTTGTTTGTACAAAAATAGTGCCGGCTTTTTGTGGTGTGTTTTCATATATTTGTTTGTATGATGTCATAGGCACTTTAAAAATTCCGAAAACCTATCTTTTAAGCATTACACAAAGCTTTTGCTGTATAACATATCAACAGTTTTTACCTTTTATCCAGTCTTATGCCCGTAACTTCAACGAATAGATATCTACTGGTGCTTAGTTATCTATCGTGCAAGCAAAATTTCGTAACTTCAACGCATACACCCAAAAAAAAATTCACTCAAATCCCATTAAAATTGGTCAATAGGACAATTATTGATTTAATAGTATACAAAAAATAAATCTTTTCATATAAACTCAATGACAATATCATGGTACTGTATTTAATGGTATTTTCCGATAATAATAATTTATACTATTGACTATTTTTAATAGTAAAAAAACTATTATTTATATAGTATTTTTTTCTGGGTGTAGTTAAGGAGCAAAAACACCGGATAGGTAAGAGATATCTGTTCGGTACGAACACCAATAGATATCTACTCGTTCAAATAAAAAAATTAAAAGAGAATTCAACTGATTTTTAATATGTTAATAAAATATTATTAGAATAGAAATATCAATGGTGCAAGCCATTTCTAAATAACACAATAAATAAAGTCATTATATTATATATCCAATAAACCTAAAATTTCTCTACTTAAATAATAGAGAACAAGTTTTCCGGTCATCATTTTATCATATATAACTCAAAATAAAATTTGCTTAAAATACACGATCTCATTCGTGTATTTTACGAAAAAATTCGTGAAATTTATCCACGAAATATTTCGTTAAATACACAAACATAATTTTGTAAATTTATGATAAAATTACGAATATTAATTGTTTATTTTACGAAACTATTGTTTACATTACGAAACGAAGGCCATTTGTACATACTACGAAAAATTTGTAATTTATTGAATATTTGTGTACCTTTTTACGAATATATTCGCACATTTTACGAAAGTATTCGTACTTTAGACGATAGCATTCGGACTTTTATAAAACATATGCAACATTTTACGAATCTTTCGTAAAATACACGAATACTTTGGTAAAAAAAAACTGGCGATGAAAATGACGATTTATAAAAATATGAAATATGATACTTTTGGCACAAACAGAACTAACACTTATTCGTAAAAGATGTTAATTAAAATTAATACGACAAAAAATTACGAATATTTCGTTTAAATTTCGAAACATTCGTTATATTATTTTCTATTACAATTTTTGTACATATAATTTTTTTATATAATTAACTATATAATTTTATATAATTAATTAATTTATATAATTAATAAATTATATAAATTAATTAATTATATAAAATTATATAGTAAATTATATAAAAAAATTATTAATATTTTAAAAAATTATATGTACAAAAATTGTAATAGAAAATAATATAACGAATGTTTCGTAATTTAAACGAAATATTCATAATTTTGTTGTCGTATTAATTTTACGAATATTGATTCGTAATATGTACGAACCGTTCTTAAAAAATAATTTGTGAAAAAAATAGAAATTACAAATGTTTCGTGTATTCTACGAATTATTCGCGTATTTTACGAAATTAAAAATTACGAAAACATATTTCGTAAAATGTCCTGGAAATTATTTTGAGTGAATCTAACAATATAAATTCAATCATTTTTTATTAATTAAAAAGAAAATAATGATTTAAATGTTTCAATTCAAACAAATTAAATATTTGCCGGTTTTGAAAATGCTCCAAATTTTAATAAAATTCTATTTGAAATCTGAATTCCAAAAACATTTCATAATTCTGTCGTGGTATGTACAAATTTTTGAACATGCCGATTCTCTGCATGAAACCTGGCTGGCATTTTTGATGAAATACAAACTACATGCTATGATCTACTTAAAATCTGCTAGTAAACTGCGCTTTTTCCGGAAATATGTCGATATTCTGCCAGTAACCTGCCGAATATTTTGTCTTGGGAAATTATATATTTCACTCAAATTTGATATTTGTTTACATGAAATTAGTTATTTTTTTATATATTAAATAAAACATTGTTTTCTGTGACTTAATCCAATTCTTCAATGTAAATTAGTCATTAATTAATTCTCCCTATTATTTATTATCTTCCGCTTAAATGTAAATTCCGTGTAACAGGTTTTAACTAAGGACAAACATTTTCATTTATAGTCTACACATTACAAAAAATTCTTAAAAATTATGAATTTGAACATTACCTATTACCATTTTCATATTTATGGATGATTTGAACTATTACTGAAGTTATAATCATATTTTTAATGTTTTACATTAAGGTATTAAATTCTTGAATATTTGAATTCTACCTTATATTTTATAAGTAGTTGTTTATTAATGATATAAAATGTTTTGATGCAAATTCATTTTTTTTATGGAATATTGAAAGACATGATCACATGACATGATGTAATGATTGGAATAATTATTGTCGTAATCATTTTTTCTAAATAATTCTATTGCAGAAATAATTGCATGATTGCTACAATCATGTTTCACAAGTGTCACAAGCGTTGTTGCAGAAATATTTAAATGATTGCTACAATCATGTATTCACTAGCGTCACTCATTGTAGAAATCATTGGATGATTGCTACAATCATGTTTTTCACATATACTTACTGAAGAAATAATTAAACGATTGCTTCAAATTAAATAATATTACATTATAAAAAAAACACAATTTTTTAAAAGAAAAAAACACTTTATTAAAGAATATTATATAATATATTGAAATGTTATCTGAAACTTAGTTTTAAATGGAAATTAAAATTCATTAGCGCTCGTCGCTAACCCCTCACAGCGAAATCTAATTGAATACTGAATCTGCCATACTCTGAATACAGCAATCATACTATATTATATCAATCATGCCTTGATGCTTATATGATAGACACAAATGAACATTATTATAATTCATCTGGCAATCATATATGTTTTAATTACATTTTTGCCGCAATCATTAGCTATATAATATGATTTTGGTAATCATGTGATGATAAATAGAAAAAGTTCTATTATTATGGCAATCGTGCATACTCAAATTACATTTTTGTTCTAATCATTACATATTCTAATCATATATGCTGATCATAATATGATGACAAAAATCATTTAATGAAATACACAATCATTTGAAAAAATAGAAATGATTACGACAATCAAGATTGATCATAAAAATCATACTATTATTACTACAAAAATAGTTTATTTTGCCACAATCATGTATCAATAATTTTTTTCTCTGCGTGTATTCCAATCATATAATTCAATCACAAAATGATTTCAGAAACCATTAAATGAATAACAAAATCATTAAAAAAAAATTGGTTTATATTGTTGGCATCAATTATGATTGTAACAGTCATATTATGACTACTACAATAATAGTTTTGTTGCTGCAATCATGTTTTTTTCTTTGCGTGTACCAATTTTATTAGTTGTTGCAATGAATCTACCACAAATATGACATTTTTTGTGGTCTTTCTGGGAAACATCTTTTAAGCATACTAATAATTGTTGTTCCCAAATTACTTAACCCTTTACTGCAAGTATATTTGTGTTTACTGCGTATTGGAATTATTGTAGCAAGTACTTTCTCGAAGGAGTTACAACCACATGTATGAATTGTTCTTTAATGAAATGATTGCTTTGATTAGATGTTTTTGTTTATTGTATATTGCAAATAAATAAATTTATAGAATATTAATACAAATATTTCAACGCAAAGTTGAGCAAATATTAAAGTAAATCAAACAAACAAATATATGTTGGTTCTTCAATTTACAATGAATTTATTTATTAACCATATCAAAAGCAGTTAAGAATGACTGTTTGTGTGCAGTAGGAAAACAGCTAAAAATAGGTCCACGACAAACATGTTATCGTAACGGGAAATTTATATTTTTTCCATTTTTTAAATTGCTTTTTTTCTTTGTTATAATTTATTGCACGAAACGTGGCGATTAATTTAATGAACCTGTTTGCTATTTTCTGAGTGATTCCCCATTAATAGCGCACACTACAGATTGCTACTAATTGAATTATATTTAAAAGTGATAATTTTAATTAGAAATTATATTCAGCTTACTACACAGAAAAAATATAGAACAAAATATTTGTTCCAATTCAACCAACTACATATAACTTTTATTAAATTGAAGACTAATTCATCAATTCTAAAAATAGTTAATAATGTTTACAAAATTTAAGAGTTATTATCCTTAGAAAAAATACCATAAAATCAATAGTTTTTACTAATTAAATTAGTCAATAGGAGAAACTATTATTTCGATCGGTAAATACCATTAAAACTACGAATTACTATAAGATGATTAACAATTATTTTGTTAAAATTTGTAGAGTTTTCAAAGATTTGCAAATATCACTTGTTGAAGAAAGACTTATTAAATGAAATTTCTCTCATCTCAACAGCTCTTCAACGCCTTCTACTTCCCTATTGCATTCTAATCTTCTGTTGCTTCGATCTTAAAATGGCAGCCAGTGGCACCGTAGCACCTTCGGCCAGCGCCAGCCGCAATCTCTTCGCCGCCGATCTCTTCCAGAAGATCGTTAAATCAAACACCAAAGAAAACGTCATTTATTCACCGGCATCCATACAAGCCTGCCTGGCTCTGGCCTATTTGGGTGCCGAGGGCGAAACGGCGAAGCAAATGCAAACGGGCCTGAAACTCTTCGGCGACAACAAACAGGCGATTGCCGAAAACTACGGCGAATTCCTAGAGGGCGCCTTCAATAAACAGCAGAAAGAGGATGGGCCACTTTTGAAAATGGCCAACGGCATGTTTGTCAATGATAAACTCAAGGTATCGCCGAAATTTGCTGAATTGGCGCAAAAATATTTCCACTCGAAAGCGACACCTGTCAAGTTTGCCGATGCACCGCAGGCGGTGGGTCAGATCAACAGTTGGGTGGAGCAGGAGACAAACAATAAAATTCAGAATCTATTGCAAGAGGGCTCAGTAAATGCAGACACGAGTGCAGTGCTTGTGAATGCGATCTATTTCAAGGCCAAATGGGCCAAACAGTTTAGCGATTCCTCGACGCACAAGGCGGACTTTAAAACAAGTTCGACGGAGCAACGGTCCGTGGACATGATGTTCCTCGACGATAGATTCAAGTACGGTGAACTGTCTAACTTGGATGCCACTGTGCTAGAGATGCCATATGAGAATACAGATCTGACGATGTTGGTGCTGCTGCCCAAAAAGGTCGATGGTCTGGCGGAGTTGGAGCAGAAGCTGCAGGGCGTCGATCTGAATACGGTGACGGAGCAGCTGCAAATGCAGGATGTTGATGTGTTTTTCCCGAAATTTAAAATCGAATTCGATCTCGATTTAAAGGAACCACTCAGTGAGGTAGGTGGAAAAATATAAATAATGTCATAGTTACTGAAATTTGAATGAAATGTACCTGAGTTGGAATTTAGTTCAGCATGATATCATTGTCTGGTCGGACTAGTCTGACTTCAAATATGGCAATGATGAGTCTGATTCAAAACGAGACGCTTTAAATACTTCTGAAATGTGGTTTATTTCAAGGTCTTTTTCAAAAAATAGTTGTCCAAGTAATAACTCTGTGTTTTATATAAAATGTCTAAGCATCTTATTTAATTTTTACAGTTGGGCATGTCCTCCATGTTCGGTGACAAGGCTAACTTCTCTAGCCTTTTTGAATCGGAGACACCACAAAAGATATCGGATGTAAAACACAAAGCCGTCCTGGAAGTCAACGAAGCGGGTTCCGAGGCAGCTGCAGCAACTTGTAAGCCTAAAATTAATTTAATGTTTTTTGCATTTGTATTAATATTCATTGTCTTTCCATTGTAGTCATCAAAATTGTACCAATGTCCTTGAATTTGGAGCAGAAGAGATTCATTGCCGATCATCCATTCGTCTTTGCCATTCGCAATACTCATGCGGTATTCTTTGCCGGTCATGTGGCCAAACTTTAATAAAATTATATATTTGATACATTTATTTTAATATATTTTAGTTTACACAACGTTTTTATAAACATGTTTGTTATAATATTTAAAATATATACCTAATAATTCTGTAAAATAAAAACCTTCAATAACTTATTCTAGTAATGTTTAAAGTTATTAAAACAAACTATTTTTGTAAATGCATTATTAATAGTTTAACTAAAACATATAATTAACATAAAGAAAAACAGATTTTAAAAAAGTAAAAACTAAAATTAGGTATTTATTCGAGACGCATATTGAATGCCAATGATTTGATACAAAAATCAGAGGAAATCACCCAGCAGGACGTGAGAAATTGTTAACATTCAATTTAAAATTTCTGTAAAATCTAAACGGAGCGTCGCACGGTGAATAAGAAAAGCACTTTTTTTGAACAGAATTATATAACTTCTAAACAAATCGGTAGATTTCGTTGATTTCTTATTGACTTAATAAAAAAATATCAGGGTATAGTTATGCTTTACAAAATTTCTTCTATTGATTCACAAAAGTTATGTAAAAATAATTTAACTTCAAGAAATTTGTGGAAATTTTTAACATGTGATTTTTTAAAATCTGGAGCCGACATCAGTACGATTTATTTTTTTATTTTTTGACCACATTGATAGTAATCTGAAATAAGATCGTGTTAATGAAGGGTATCGTTTGCAGTCCTTAAAATAAATTTACAAAAAAGGTACAAATTTATGAAATTAGGAAATAAAATGGTAATTTTTGCCATGTAATTTCTACTAATCCGGGAAAGATATCGTGAAGATTTATTTTTTATTTTTTATCACATTGATTGTGATTAGAAAAAAGTTAATGTGAACGAAGGATAGCGGTTGCAGTCTTTGGAATAAATTTACAAAAAAGGATCAAATGTATGAAAAATGGTAATTTTTGCCATGTAATTTCTCCTGATCCGGTAACGATATCGGAATAATATATTTTTTTATTTTTTACCACTTTGATTGTGATTAGAAAAAAGTTAATGCGAACAGAAGATATCGCTGGCAGTCATTGGAATAAAAAAAAGCACAAATGTATGAAATTAGAATAAAAAAAGTTAAATTTTGACACGTAATTTCTCCTAATCCGGGTAAGATATCACGATGAAAGTTTTTTTATTTTTTACCACATTGATTGTGATTAGAAAAAAGTTAGCGTGTGTGAAGGATATCTCTAGGTTTAATTGATATAAAATTATTACCTTTACAGAATATTCCTTAAATGGGTTTTGGCGTAAAATTTTACGAAATGTGGATGTTCTAATGGAATGTTTGTATTTTTATATTTTCCCTCAAACTATTGCAAAAAATTTGTTTAAATATAAATTTTGTGTTCCAATATGTATTTTGATATATTTTGTATGGAATGCAATTTTTTCTTACTTTAAAGGCTCATATCTCTTAAAAATGGTTACAGATTATTCTTAGTGAGTCTTTTATGTATGTAACAGTAAGAAAAAAATTTGAAAATTTAAAAATAAAAAAATGGTGTTTTGTTCAAAAATTTCATTATTTTGATCACCTTGCGTCGTAGAGGGATCAAACTTTGCATATTGAATGCTATATTAAATCTAATGATTTGGTACAAACATCAGAAGAATCCGCCCAGCAGGACTTGAGAAATAGTACGTAAAACTTCAAATGGCAGTAAAATCTGAACGGAACGTCGTAGAGGGGTCAAACTTTGCACTTTTTAGCGAAACTTGAAGTGGCTGTACAGTCTAATTGGAGCGCCGTAGACTTGGCAAACTTGGCATATTGAATGCCATATTAAATCTAATCATTTGGTACAAAAATCAGAAGAATCCACCCATCAGTACTTAAGAAAATGAATGTTAAGTCTGATATTTGCAACTATTTTAAAAAGAAGGGTCACTGGATTCGTGATTGTCGCAAATGGATAAGTGATGGTAAGCCGAGTAAATGAAGATTTGGTGAAGCCATGTCCATAGTGTTGATAAAGTGAATGCAGTTCAAGATTCGAATTAGGAAGACTGGTGGGTATATAATGGAGCTACTCGTTATGTATGCAACAATCGCAAAATTTTCAAAAATTGTGAGAAATTCAGTAGTCCTTATCACATAAAAACAGCAGGAAAAGAAATTTTAGAAGCAGTTGGAAAAGGAATTTTTGTAATGCAGTCGAAGGTCAAGGACAAACTACTTCCAATAGAATTACCGGACGTCTGGTAAGTACCGCATATATCTAGAAATTTATTTTCGGTACACGCTGCTCACGATCAACAAAGAAAAAGCGAATTCAAATCAACAACAACTAATTGCTCACTCATAGTTAATGACAAGGTTTTATTGACCGGTACTCGTGAAGTTGGACGTTCTTTATACAAGGCAAATATTAAAGCAATAGCGCTAACAGAAGATGATCAAGTTAAATTCGCAGAGGATAATGATTCGGAGTTATTGCAGTTGTATCATGAACGTTGGGGACATCAGTAGCGCGATTCCGTAACTCCATAACGATAATATTCGATATCTCTAACTACCGACAATTGTCGCTTGCGATAGCGATCAAGTTAATATGAACAAGAATTTATGCAAGCCTTGTATCTATGGCAAATCACTGTTTGAGATCCATTTGTCAAGTCGTTTAGAAAGAAGCGATAATCAAAATGATTTCCATGACTCGTGCAAGTACTGAGTTTTTGGGGCAACAACTAAAAACTTAGCATGGAAATCGACATTAGTAATTTTCAAAGATTCTTTAACTAAATAACGTTTTGGTTACATACTTAAACACAAATCGGAATTTAAAGATACACTGAAGACAGTTCTTAACTTAGCAAAAACACAATGCCATTCTGTAAAAGAGTTCTTAACTGATAATGGTGGCGAACGTGAAAATCGAACAGTGGTAGAAATGGTTCGAACATTTAAACATTCAAATCCAGATGCATAATTTCTTGAAGCTAATTGGTTAAGACATCTCTGTATATATTAAACCGCACTGAAAAATATTCTATTGATGGTAAACGTCCTTATGTGCTGTGGCTAGGTAAGAAACCTAGAATCAAACACCTAAGAATTCTTGGCAGCGAGTGCTTTGTCCATATACTATGTCAAATAAAAAAGGGAATGGACTCTAAGGCAGTAAAAGGTTAACTTGTTGGCTACGATGAATATGAACGGTATCGCATATACATACAATTAGGAGAAGAAAAGTCTAATAGTATCAGGATATGTTGAATTTTATGAAAAAACAAATAATTATGATGAAAGAAGTAAAGCAGAAAGGAGTCAAGTATAACATATTGGCGATCAAGAACGTAATAATGATGATTACAGAATGTTATGCAAGAAGACAGCTTAGTTAAAGAAGACATAGAAGAAGAAAATCAAGATGAAGATAGTTTTGTAGAAATATTCAAGATGAAGACCGCGTAGTAGAGAAAATTGATTGGAAAAAAAGGCAAATGAACCATTTTCAAGCGCTTACGAGATCGTACATTAATCTCAAACTCAAAATATGATGATGTCTCAAGAATTTGTGAGCAGAATGGAAATTCCATTTTGATGACGCTATTAATAGTAAGCAAAGTTCGCAAAGGAGTGCAGCCATGGATTCCAAAATGAAATCTCTACGTGAAAACAATACAATGGTTATGGAATTTCTACCTAAAGATGCAAAGACTCTTCCTTCTAAATGGGTCTATAAAGTGAAGACACATCCAGATGGAAGTTTTGAGAAATTTAAAGTAAGGCTAGTTTCAAAAGCTTTACCCAAAAAGAAGGCATCGATTATAATGAGACATTTAGTCCTGTCGCAAAGTTGGGGACAATAAGAGCAATTTTAAGTGTAGTTGCTAGCCAAAATATGCATCTTACTCAATTTGATGTGTCAACCGCAGTATTGTATGGAGAGTTGGAGGAAGACATTGACATGAAGCAGCCAGAATTATATGAAGATCGCAGTAAGAAAGTATGTAAACTAAAACGAAGTCTTTACGGATTAAAGCAAGCCCCGAGATATTGGAATCGGAGATTTGGAAACTATCTGATAAAACTTGGATTTAAATCGTGTCAGTCTGATCCTTGTTTGTAAATCACGAATATCATCGACGAACCAAACACATCGCTCCGAAACACTTTTTTGTTCGTGAGAAAGTAGCTGAGAGAAATATAGAAGAAATATAGAAGTAATGACGAAACCATTGCAACCTTTTAGACTCAAGTAACTTCGAGAAAACCTGGGTCTTAATATCGCCAACATCACATAACAAGGGGAAGTGTTGAAGTTATTAATGTAGTGTTATGTTTAGTTGTATTTGTTAGTTCTACTTGTTAAAGATATTTATTATTTACTATTTGTCATTTTTGTATTTTTATTCACTTCAATAAAATCGTTTACTATAAAAATAAAGAGCGTGATATCACTTGCCGGTAACTGGAGGGTTTATTTGCCAGAAACTAGACAAGTCACTAGTAAAACTGTCTGGATTCTGGTAAGAAACTGGTGGACAATGTAGCTTGGATTCTTACACATTAGTAGAGTGATAGATCTAATATCTTTCAATTTAATTTACCTCTTTCCAGGTGAACGCCTTTAAAAGTTGTCATATTAAGTGGTATAACTGAAGAACCAGTCACTTTTCCTACTGGGGAATTAAATAATTAATTTAACTTTTTTTTTTTTTAAATTAACGTTAAAACACTGAAGCTTTCAACTAATACAAAGTGCTATGATAAACCTTAGATATTTCATAATGTGTCTTAAAGAATTGAAGAATACGTAGAAGTAGAAATAACAGCATTTCTAAACCTGATTTAGATTTGCCAAATATAATACTCAGTTTTTGTTAATCATTGAAATGCGTCATTAAAGAACTACGTAATTTATATAGGTGTCGGTAAACAATGGTAATCGTTTGTGGTTCTTCGGAACACTCTGTAGACAGACGATGGGTCTACGAAGTGTTTGAATAAATTAACAGAGTCAACCTAATTAGAATTCTAATGTCAGTAAAACAGAAACAAATAAAAAACATGGAATTTTATAGTGCGTTGTGAGTTTAATGTGTTCATTTTTTATTTATTATTAATATTAACAAAATCTGAACTTAAAAGAAAACAAATGGTTTTTTGTAGTGAATTCAGTGTCAGTTGTTTGTGAGACTTGAGGTTGAGCAGATCAATTTTAACGACAAATTGGAATACATTTGAAATATTAAAACAAGAATTGGGACATTTTTCAGCGACAATATGAAATGTAAGTTGCTTGTGTGATATGGGAAAAAGATTTATTTTTAATTTATAAATATGTTTAGTACAACTGGCTTTATGTGGTCTGACGTTGCTGTCAGTTGTCACCGCTGCAATGCCACCCACGGGACAGTCGCGCTTTGCGATGCAACTGCTACAGCAGCTAGCGAGCGATCGCACCACCGAGAACCTGATCTTCTCGCCGGCCTCTATACAGAGCTGTTTGGCGCTAGCGCTCATGGGCGCCGAGGGCTCAACGGCGGATGAACTGCAGCACGGCCTACAGCTGGGCGACGGCGTTAGCAAACAGAAGGTGGCGGCGCACTTTGGCAGCTGGTTAAACAAAACACAAAAAACCAGTGGTGCCACTTTGAAAGTGGCGAATCGTATTTATGTCGATCATCGTTTGAACGTGACGCCGGCGTTTCAGGCGCTAGCGCGTGCGTATTTTGCAAGTGCCGCAGAGCAGGTGAATTTCTCCATAGCAGTGCCAACAGCAGCGCACATTAACGAGTGGGTGGAAGAGCAGACGGAGCATAAAATACGCGACCTGCTGCGGCCGGACGCGCTCTCCGCGAACACAGCCGCTCTGCTCGTGAATGCCATATATTTTCGCGCCAATTGGACAAAATATTTCGACGCTTACGCAACGGAGAAACAGCAGTTTCATGTGAGTGCATCGCAGCGCATTGACGTTGATATGATGTATCAGAAGGATACCTTTGGCTATGGCGAACTGCATGAACTGGACGCCATCGCCTTGGAGATGTCGTACGTCGATTCGGATTTGAAGATGCTGTTGCTACTGCCGAAGCAGTTGGAGGGTCTGATGACGTTGGAGATGCGTCTGCAGCAGGTGGATCTGATGCAGTTGTCGGCGCGTTTGAGTGCGCAGAAGGTGCGCGTTAGTCTGCCCAAGTTTCGACTGGAGTTCGATGTTGCATTGAAGCAGACACTACAGGAACTGGGCATGCGCAAACTTTTCAGCAGCGCAGCAGATTTTAGCGGTATATTTGGCACGGCGACGCAACAGCAGGTGGCCATTTCGGAGGTGCAGCACAAGGCGTTCATTGAGGTCAATGAACTGGGCACTGAGGCGGCGGCAGCAACATGTAAGTAGCATATGGGTATTTCTTGGGGTTCCGGACGGGACATTCGTACGCTTAAAACTTTAATATGTCTTAGGAAAGTTTATGAATTTAATTGAATGTGCATATAGTATTTAAATAGGATATAGAATTCTATACGGTAGATCAAAAGATAAAAATAAAATGGTGGGCGTTCCGGACGGGACAACCTAGTTCATTTGTAAATACGAATATTTTTCCAAAGACATGATGGTACTTTTCAGACTTCTTCTACTGGATAACCTCATTACGGAAATCCATTAGAGATGGTAGTAAAACAATAGGATGGAAATCAACGTCCCTCCATAGTCCTCAGAAACTCATAATTATTCGCTACAAAATGACGAAAAATTAGATGTAAAGAATGGAGATGTATTTGTATTTTTACCCAGTTTTCACCCTCCAGGCTGACATTGTTTTCCTTGTTGATGCTAGTACCTAGATAGACGAAGTCCTTCACAACTACGAAGTTGTGGTTGTCAATAGTGACGTGTTGTCCAAGACGCCGGAACTCTTTGTTTGTTGACACCAGGTACTTCGTCTTTCCTCGTTCACCGTAAGACCCATTCGACGCGATTCCCTCTCTGAACTGGAGAATGCTGCACTGACTGCTCGTACGCTCTGCCCAATGATGTCGATATCATCAGCGTACCCGAGCATCATGGAACTCATTGTGATGGAGTTGTGCAGCTCTTACAATCTTCTCCATTATTAGGTTGAAGAAGTTACACGATAGGGAATCGCATTGTCTGAAACCTCGTTCGGTATTAAACGTAACGGAGAGGTTGCTCCCAATTCTCACTGCGCAACGTGTGTCGCTCAGGGACATCCTGCAAAGCCTTATAAGTTTCGGAGGTAAACCGAACTCAGGCATGGTGGCGTATAAGCTACTCCTTATCGGACTTTCAAAGGCAGCTTTGTAGTCGACGAAGAGGTGGTGGATGTGGATCTGCCTCTCTGTGGTCTTTTCCAGGATTTGGCGTAATGTGAAAATCGGTTCTATGGTGGACTTGTCAGATCTGAAACCGCACTGACAAGTCCAATCAGTCTGTTTACGATGGGATTCAGTCTTACACATAATACGCTCGTTAGAACCTTATATGCGATATTGAGGAGACTTATCCCACGGTAGTAGGCGCGGATTAAGGATTGTGCAGAGTATACTGGGATTCCATTCGCTGGGTATGCTTTCTTCTGACCATATTCTGCTGATGAACTGCTGCATGCTCGTTATGAGCTCATCGCCTTCGGTCTTAAACAACTCAGCAGACAGACCATCCGATCCTGCGGCTTTGTTGTTTTTCAGCCTGTCGATGGCTGTCACGGTCTGGCAACTGGGGTTGTCAAGCTGTCTTCTCTATCGGCACCGGAGAAGTGTTCTCTCCATAATCTCAGTGTACTCTGGACAATGTGGCGGAGTCTCTTGCCGACTACAAATCCACAACCACATTTATGCCTCTCCGCATGGCAGCTCTAGTAAATGTCACAGGATGCCTGTTTAGAGCAGCCCTGTCCTATCCATCGCATTTCCTGGATTGCGGTGATGTCAGCCTTATATTTTTCGAGGACATCAATCAGCTGGATAGTGGCACCTTTGCTATAAAGGGTTCGGACATTCTAGGTGCATATCCATAAATCATGATCCATTATACGTTTTCGTAGGTTGTCATCGTGTTTTCGGGTCGGCATCCGAGGCATGTTGTCTGTATTCACTGACTTTCTTTTTTCCGTAGCGGGGCCCAACGCACAACACCCGTTTTGTAGGACCAATATCCCTGTCTCGTTTGTCCCCCCAGGGGTTGAAACCCGATCTTCAGCTCGTTGCACGGGTTAATGGGGTTCACCAACGTGAAGGTGAGACAGATAGAAGTCTGTTACTGAATTGCGCATGCACTACACCATTGTGAATATTAGCAAGTTCAAAACAAACATTTACCGACATTACTTTTTTTCCGAATTATTCTTCCCCGTACTATTTTTCCCTCAACAATTCTCCCCTGAGAGAATTTTTGAAGAGACAATTCAACCCAGACGATTCTTTCCCAGACAGTTCCCTCCGAGACAATTCTCTCCCAGACAATTCTTTCCCAGACAATTCTTTCCCAGATAATTCTTTCCGGGATAATTATTACTAAAGACAATTTTTACCTTTTCTTTTGAAAAGCACATTTTAATTTTTTGTGGTGAGATTTAGTGCAATGAGTTTTGGTGTGATGAATAAGTTAATGCCCGATTTACATTGTATCTTCTGTGAGTCTCACTGTATCTCTTAGGCTTGCATTTTTTAAAATTTTCATATAAAAATAGCAGTTTTTTGAAAAAATGCAACCCTAGGAGATACAGTGAGACTCACAGAAGATACAATGTAAATCGGGCATTAGGTGTTTAGGTGTGGTGAGTTTTGGTATGTTGTGTTTAAAGATGTCGTAGATATCGTACATTCCACTTCAAACCAGACGCTTGTCGAAAAAAATATCTTAATGACTCCGAACTTTCGAAAATATATATTTTGTTGAATACATATAACATTTTTAATCAATATTGAACAATATTGAACGTAACAAACTATAACAGTTTATATAACAAACTGTAGCAGTTTCTATGATTGCAAAAAGTAGTGTTTCTACGAAAATTTAGATTGTTTAAAGAGGTAAATAAAATTTATAAATATTCCTATATACAATTTGAAAGTAATGACACAGTTTAAACTACAGATAAAAAAGTTAAAAATTAAATTAATAAACAGGGTTACCGTTGAGTATTGAAAGTAACCGTTAAAATTTTAAAAAAAGTGCAAAAAAAAGACGATTCTTGGGAAAAGGCCATGTTTTTTTTTTCTTATGAAATTCGAAAACTCTTTTATAGCTATATCTTTTGTATATAGTTAAGAATGTGGTTTAGTCTTTAAATTTAGATATACTCACACACAAAGTTTTTCAGTGGAAGTTTAAACTTAGCTTAAACTTTATCCTGATCAAAACGATCGAATGTCGTTATATTTTACGGACATTTCTTACAGGGTATTTATTAATTAGTTAAAAGGATATTACAAATATTTCTGAAATGTTGACATAGATAAAATAGCATCTATTTTAAACTAAGTTTAAGCTACAAAGCTACAGAAAACTGGAATCTTAAATGATAGAAAAAACTAAACTTCCGTTTAGATATCGTTACGTGATCAGTAAGAGATACAGGAGAATTCACACACATTCTCGTAGCGATATCGAGCGTCAAATTGTACTCTCGTCACGAGATATTTTAGGAAATCGAATCGATGTCGAAAAGAAAAATACGAGATGCAAATATTGCGAAATGTGAGAATTCGATTCAATTGCAGACTAAACTAAATTTTGTCGGTAATGTAGTGTTCGAATTTTCAATTTCGAGCAATTGTTAAAGTTCGTATTCAATCGATTATCATATCTCTGATTGCTTTTATCCAATTTAGTTCAATTTAGTTTGCTCGAAAATATGCTAAATTGAAAATTAAACACTGCATTATCAACAAAATTTAGTTTAGACAGCAATTTAGTCGAATTCACACACAAACTAAATTCATACATAAGGTATTTTTTTTTTATTTAAACATTTTATTTATCTATTATTTTATAACCGTATTTTATAATCGTAAATATTTGAAAATTAAAACAATTTTTATATTTCAGATGCCAAATTCTATTTGCTCTCGGCCAATCTGCATGAGAAGATCTACAACTTTGTGGCCGATCATCCATTTTTCTTTGCCATTCTCGATCAGCAGACTGTGTATTTTATGGGACATGTTGTAAAGCCTTGAGAAAATCATTAATAAATATTACTACAATTTTTTATGTTAGTGAAAATTCCTTGCATTGTCATAATTCTATAAAATATTTGATGTCCTTATGGCATAAAAGTGTGTTTTCTTCATGTTGTACTCACCCGCATAGTTATTATCTACACCACAGGTTCCAGCGCCAACAGCACTTTTGGCCATTAATCAATTGGCGGCATGTTTCAATTTTTTTCTTTTTATTGTAAGAAGGTCCCATTTGGCGACATCTACCATTGCTTTTGTGTGCTTTTAATTAAATACTTTTGCAGTGAGAGCAAAATTAAAAACAATGAAAGACGTTGGTCTGCGGAGCACTTTCTTTCTTTTATATTTTTTGTTTGTCACATGCCGTGCGTAATTATGACCCAGACAACATCGAGTGGAATTCAATATAAAACAGTCAATGCACGCTGTGATTTTTACTTACTCACACATCGTAAACTGGAAACATCAAATAATACACTGAAGAAAAATATGAATTAAAAAAAAAATTCAATAACTTTTATCATTGACTGAAGTCAGTTGTCATTAAAAATGTCATTATTAAAAATATCATCTTATATTAAATAAATAAATATATTAAAGATAGCTTTTGGATATCATTTGTCCACACCATTTCCAACTGAAAGTGAGTAACTTATAAATATAACTGAGATTTTCCAGTTTAAATTGAGAAAATTCTAAATAAAATTGAGAAAATTCTAAATGAAATTGGGATTTCCTTTTGAAGTTGAGAAAATTCCAAATGAAATTGAGAATTTCCAGTTTAAATTCAGAAAATTACAAATGAAATTGAGATTTTCCAGTTTAAATTGAGAAAATCCCAAATTAAATTGAGATTTTCTAGTTTAGATTGAGAAAATTCAATTGTTTTAAAAAAAAAAAAATCACATTTTTATGGAGAAGCTGCACACATGGAATAATAATTTCGCCATCGATATATACCAAGACCCCGTCATATCATATACGATTACGAAACATTAACCTACTGTCATATCACAGAACTCCGTTTGCATTCCGCTTTGTTCCTAATTTCTTCAGTATAATCACCGTTTTGTTGCAGCCCTTTACATACTGTTACGAAAATTCAGTCTACGGAAAACTATTCGACGTGTTCGTATCGCTGGATTGTGTACAAAATAAAAACACACTAATATTTGGTTTTAACTAGTATTATTTCAACTAGAATTAATTAACTTTATTTATTTAAATAACAACCTAAAGAATAATCACTTACATCAACTGCTGAATTTATACAATTTAGCTTAACAATGTTCACTCACGAGACGCACTAGTTCACTATCAAATCACAACTGAAGTGCTGTACCTCTGATGCGGCTCCCTTATATACGTATGCATCAGTTCGACACGTTTCGACAAGCTTCGACTTGTTTCGAGAACCTTCTACTCGTTTCGTGAATGACGCATGCTAGTGGTATCTCATTCGCACTCATGTGTTTTAATGCGCTGATCTTCCATCTCTTTCTCACACACTGCCTCAGTGTGATGAATGGTCTTCTGTCTCTTTCTAACACATGCTTATTGCGCTGAATTGTCTTGCGTCTCATTAATTAATGTTGATTGCTTGCACTATGGGACAAATTACAACTTTTCGTAACAATACTATACGTTGAAGTGAAGTATTCTGTAATATTTCCGTTTATACTCCAACATAATTTGTATTAGTGTAGGTACTCTTTTAATGTTTTGGGTGTGTGCGAGTTCGACTAAATTGCTGACTAAACTAAATTGTACGGGGTTCTTATTCGATCTCCATGCCGCGGTAACCGGTAATTGTTAAAGTCTGTAATCAATCGATTAAAATATGTCTTTTGGCTATCAAAGAATTTAGTTTAATTTAGATTGCTCGAAAATTTACTAAATTGCATTAGAAAAAACTGCATTACCGACAAAATTTAGTTTAGTCAGCAATTTAGTCGAACTCACCTACACTCTTAATCTTCTCCGTTTTTTAATACAGATTTACGGTATGTTTTTGGATCTCAATGAATTCACTTCGCATTTTATCAAGAATATTTAGAAATTTTAGATGGTATATCATCCGAATGTAAATTTAAAATGTTTTTTTTTTAAGTGTCGATATATACTGACCATTATTTCATGTGACGCTTATATTCGAAAAAGCGTAAACATAATTGGCAGCACGTTTAACGAAAGCACATCGGGACGCAAAGTACTTTGAGTACATCATGTCGAAAGCTTCATATAGAATGTGCTAATATTTAGTGTAGTTTTATATTTATTTTTTATTATTAATATCTGAGTTTTAAATATTTGAAATATTTGATGCAGACTTAATTTTTCAATATACGTATATTTAAATTTAAATAAATGCTTAGGTCCACTTTTTCAATGCAAGTTTAAACTTTTCCACATTTTTAAAACATCTATTCCAAATCAATCGACCAAATGTCGTTAAATTGTACAGACAGAAGGCAATTAGAAATCAGTAAATATGACATTTATAATATTTGTGATATCACAACATACCCAAGAAACAATTCGTTCCGCCTATGTGCCGTTATCGGTACAGCAAAACGGAATCATATCCCGGAAATGTGACGATTTCTGAATCCAGAAACGTATCGGTGAGCGGGTTTTAAGGAACATCGAAAACGTATTCGAATCAGTTGAAAATCCGTTATGACGTGCCGTAAACGTGCCACTCTATCGTACTTTAAACGGAGTACAAATATTTGTAGTACGTTTGAAACGTACCGCAAACGTGCCATTATCGTACCGTATTTCAATAAACAAACCGGAGTGAAATACAACAAAACGCACCATAAACGTGCGGAAAACTGAGTGGAAAAAGATATAGCCTACTGTTTTTTGTTATATTTGTAAATTAAAACAAGTACATTTTATTTTTTATGGTAATTTTATTTAAAATTTTAATTTTTGATTTATAAAAATATATTACAAGTTAATATGGTTAACAAATTAGTAAAAAAAAGCAATTAATTAATTAATTGAAAAAACAATGTAATTTTCAATGTGTTTCGTGCAGACATTCGAGAAACTAAATTTGGTGACACTATTTATCACGCTCAAAATTTTGCCTTTAACGACACTCCTGACTCCTAAGTGAATGTTGATATAATTAAAATATTGGTAATTGCGTTTAAAATACTTGCTGTATGCGGCTCATGGGTTCTGGACACTTGTGAAGCCATACTGCAGAGCTGAGTGTAAGTACCACTGATCTGTAAAGGAAAAAGTTGTATTAACTTAAAGTTTACTTTGAGGAGTTTAATAAGATCACATATGTCAGACAAGGAGACAGTGCTTCCGTAAATCGTGAGGTTATGCTAACGCGTTGTGCGGGGACGAATCCTACATAGCCTTCCATTTCGACACCAAAAGAACTGTTAAAAATGGGGTATTTGCTAAGCGCAATCGAGGCTACATTGATCCATAATTAAATGAAAGTCAGCCAGTTTATATTTCTGTTGCTATAAACCAACAATTTTTCAACTGCATTCCTGGTTTTGCTCCAAATCTACAAAGATCAAATTAAAAAATATTATTCTTATTTTAATTAATGTGTATAACTTATCTGTTGGTGTCTTGAAGTCGTGTAACATCTTCCCTCTTCGCCCTGCTGCACACAATGAAATGACTTTTCAGTTTATGTTTCAAACATTCAGGCTATAGCGGAGGAAAAACGGTACCGGCGTGACGGAGTATTAACGGGATGAAAACGGTGTAGTCCGTACTCACCAGCACGAAAACGGTATCATCATAACGGAGTTTAAACGTATTATTTTCGAAATACGGAAAATGCCGGCATACAAACGGAGTCGTACCTATCTGATGGTACGTTTTCGTTCCGGTTTAGTATCTGCTTCGACGGATACATTTTCAACGTGCCGTTAACGTACCGGCTATGACGGTATGTGTGATTCCGTTTGTGCCGGAGCTCCGTATAAATGTTTCTTGGGTATATATGTTAACAAAGAACGACATTACATCCAGTTAAACAACGTTAAATTTGAAAAAGGGACTGAAAAACTGGACTGGGACAAAGAACTGGAATCGAAACCGTTATTAAAAAATGTAAGGAACCGGAATTGAAACCCATTTAATTTTTTGGTTGGAAGAGGAATCGGAACCGGAACCACAATTTTAAAAATCTTGGAACCCGAACTGGAACCGATATTCCAATGGGTTTTAGTTCCAGTAATAAATAATTCAAAAATTTTGTTTGATACTGTTTTATTCTCTTAAATCCATATGTAAAACTAAAACAACAGATTTTTAAGAAAAGGTTAAATTACGACGAAATATTTATTTTTTATATATTTTATGGAAGAGTTTTCTAAAATTGGGGTTGAAACTATAAAAAAATATTTAATGGGTGCTTGTCTGACGCACGGAGATTTACACGCACGAACTCAGATTTTCGGGCGTGACACGAAAAAATCACGACGGCATGCGCACATCTCTAGAGCAACCCGAGGCCTAAAACCCTAACGAATTACGTGTTTGATTTCGGTTTGGTCGTTTTTTTAAGATTTACAACGGAAAGTTTCAGTAATAAAATTAATTTAAAATTAATCCTTTTTTTTTTACTAAAATTCAATATTTTCAGTTTCTTTTTCATACTCGGTTTCATTTTCAATCCCTGGTTTAACCTATTAGTCCGATTACAAAACAATAAATGTACATTTTGCAGGCAATTCTTTAAAATATTATTGGTATCAAGTTTTGTTCGTAGCCGCGGTAGCTCAGTGGTTAGTGCGTTGGACTGCGAGCCGAAAGGTCCCCGGTTCAAGCCTGGACTGGGGCTAACAACATCTTTTCATAGAAACATTTCTCTATACCGCGCTACCTCTCGTCAGTAAATGGCAAACCTACGAGAGTAAAACCATTGCCTATGAAAAGCTCTCACTCGCCGTTCGGATTCGGCAATAAACTGTAGGTCCCACCACTTTGAGTACAAATATAACACGCAAAGCTCAAAATGGTAAGAGAGCTCGGCCGAAGTTCTATACAGAACTGTAGCGCCAAACTATTATTATTATTTATCAAGTTTTGTTTAACTTCTATACGAAATATTAGAAATAATGGCGAACAAAAACGTCAATGAATGCAATTTTTTATTTATTTTTGATATACCCACTGTACTGACTTCCCTTTGTTTATTAACTTTAGTTTGTTCCAGGGTTTCCTGTTGGGTAAAAGTTTTTTTAATAGCAGGGTCCCGGATTTATTTCAGTTATAAATATAGTAATCAAAAAAAAAAAATACTTCAAAAATATTTTTCCCAAAGTCAATTCATCCCTGGGAAATTCTACCCCGGACTAAATATTCTGTTCTTGATAATTCGTTTCCAAAAATAATTCTTCGCAGAGACAATTCTTTCTCAGACAATTCTTCGCCAACATTGTACAAGAATTCTTCACCGGAATTATTATTATTCAAGGCAAGTTTTACCTTTCTATATGAAGGTCTTTCACATTTCCATCTCCGTTAAAAATTGATATATATTTTATTAAAATTCCTAACATCATTACATCATTATTACGTTTTAAAGATGTAGGTTGTATTGGAGGTGCCACGCTCAGTAGACCAATATCACCAACATATACCCTTTTTATGCATTCTGAAAACAATACAAAATTACGTATGTTATTTCATAGTTTTTCAATTAAAAATTGACTTCAAAATACTATATAGCCTTTATTTAATTTATAAAGCATAATAATCATATGTAAAATGTAACTTTTGAAAGGTCTCAAAATTATTCACAATATTAACATTTTACCTAATTAACAAACTTTCTAAGGTTTACATCGGTTGCACAACATAACGCCGTAGTTGTTACTGTTGTAACCTTTACAGTTTCCCACATTACCATGGCAATAAAATTTGAAATTTTCACATGCAGCACTTACTGCAAATTGACAATGAAAATTCTGCAAATAAGGATACATATCTTGCATGTATTTTTTTTGCAGTTTGTATGAATTTGACTACCAACAAATTGCAGCTGACACCTGAAACTCGCAGCAAAAATTACAACTACGAGGATGAAATCAAAATGAAATGTAACCATGTGAAAACCCAACAGAAAAGTCAATTTATGATTGTATAAAGATTTAAACAAACATTAATCAAAATTAAATATTATATATTCATTTTCCTTGAAAATATTAGGAAAACATGGGGTAATGTGGGAAATTGTAATTTTTTGATATGTTTTTTCACTTAGAAAAATACATTTTTAATAGTTTTTGTCGTTTTTAATTAGGAAGGTATATTGAAAATGATTGGATGTTGTATATATTTTGAAATACAAACCGGTTTTGCAACTAATCTAAAATTGTTTAAATGGTGCTAAGTTATGTTCAAATTGGGATATTGGGGTAAAATGGGAAACATGTTCTGGGGTAAAGTGGGAAACGTAATTTAAGCAATGTTTGTTGTAATTTTAGTGAAAAAATAGTGTTATATGAATTATTTAATTGGTTTAATCAAGAAAAAACTTCAATCGTATCCAGAAACCAATGAATAGCAACATTTTGGCTTCACCTGCAATAAGATCTGAATTGCAGCTGAAAGCCGAAAAGCGAAAAAGTTCAAAAAGAATACATCAGATAAGATTCTTCAACTTCTACAGAAGAAGAATATTTTGTACAATTTTCCAAAGAACTTAAATTTTAACAATTGAACTGCAATAACTGCAAATGGCCCTGTATTCCTGAAATTTGCGAACGTGACGATCAGCAACTACACCTGTTTCCATTGTTAGTCATAGCAGTAAATACATCGTTTTTTCGTATTTTATTAACATACTTATCTACTGAGATTTTTATAAATTTAAATTTTTATACCCTACACCTATGAGGTACAGGGTATATTAAGTTTGTGCATATATTGTAACGCCCCTTAGGAGGCGTGTCCGGTATGGAAAAGTATATATATTCTTAATCAGCATCACTACCCGAGTCTGTTTAGCCATGTCCGTCTGTCTGTCCGTCTTGCTGTCTTGCTGTCTTGCTGTCCGAATACAGAATAACTTGAGAAATACTGATCAGAATGCGATGAAATTTCGTCTCAATATATTTTAGCCAAAAGTAGGAACTGAGTTTGAAAATGAGCCAAATCGGTCAACGGACACGCTCACCTCCCATACAAGTCACTTTTATATAACTTTTTTGGAACTAATAACTCGAAAAGTATTTAAGGTATAGTTATAAAATTTAAAAGGTATTGTTAGAATTCACCTAAAAATATGTGGTCCAAAAATGGGCGTGATCCGCCCACTTTTTTTTTCATTATTTCCCGGGTTTTCATAGTGGAAATTTGATGCGTAAATTATTAAAATCAAATCTATGAAATATTAGCCTTTCAAAATTTTAAATATAGGCGTGGTCCGCCCAATTACATTTTTCAAATTTATTTTTTTTAGTTTTTTATACTTTATATAATTTTTTTAATTTATGGGGATATAAGACGTAAATTTCTGATATATGAATAATATTCTGAGGGTTAATATCCCCACCAAAGGTGTAGGGTATTCCATAGTCGGGCCCGACCGACTATAAAAATCCGCCCCATGTGACCGAACTTACCCATGTGACCTAACTTTCCCAACTCGTTTTCTTCTATTTTTTTACCTTAATGTAATATTTTTTATCTCTAATATATTTGACTTTGTTATGAGAAAACAAATATGAAAAAGAAAGGGTAAGATAGTGTTTTGGTAAAACATTATCTTAAACACATTTTGAAATTTCCCACTTTACCGAAAATATTGCAACGGGTCTGGTACGATAAGTCTAAATTTAAAATATAGAAACTAAAAATACCGAAGACAGAAATATAGAAAATAAAAATGTCGAAAACAAAAATGTCAAAAACAAAAATGTCAAAAAAAAATGTAAAAAAAAAAAATGTTGAAAACTAAAATGTTGAAAAACAGAATCACGAAGACTAAAAATGTCGAAATTTAATATGGTGAATTCATTTTTTTGCCGAAAATATGATAGAAAATGTCGAAAAAACTGCAACGTAACAAAAATATATACTTTCCGGTAAATATACGGACATTTTTATTTTACCTACTCTAGGATTGATGTGGAGTTTTTGAAATATGCTAAAATACCATCTTGGAATATAGTTTTAACACTTATAATATATCAATAGAAATTTTGATTTTTGTTTAATGACATGAAATTTTAAATTCAAGGATAACGACTATTTGGCATTTTAAGTAGAAATTTTCCAAAAGATTTTTTTATTTGTTTAAAAACGAAACCTTTATGAAGTTTCTAGCATCAAGAGATATTTCAATATGAACCACCATACAAAAGGTATCTTTTTAACTTTGGACTGTATCTCTGGAAAACGTGGTATCTCTGGAAACAGTGGTCGGAAAAATATAAAAAAATGGTAAATGCACATTTAGATGCCATTTATCAGTTGCCAAAATTTCATTGAAATCGAAGAGGGTGAGTTGTAAATTCTGGGAGATTTGATGTGGAATGACTTATATACGATTTGAAATTTGTATTTCAACATTTTGATATTTCGCCATGTTAATTTTCGACATTTTTTGATCCTACAAAAAAAATATTTTTGTATTTATAGTTTCAAGGATTTTCTACATTTTCTAGCTTTAAAATATTTTCGACATTTTTTGATTCGGCTAAATATTGTTTCGGCGTTCTAAGGCTTTTAAAATTTCGCCATTTTAAGGTTTCGACATTTTCATTTCAACAATTCCGAAAATAAGCTGTTTTGCTAAATCGCTCAAAAATCTAATATAAGGCACATAAATGGTATTATGTTAATGTAAAAAGTTTGATCATGATTCAGTCTATGGAATTGACAATATAAAAGAATTAAAAAAAAAATCAAATATAATTTTTTTTGGAAGAAAATCAAAACATGTCCCACCTTACCAGAGACTCCCCTCCAAACAAAAGCAAATTATTTAAAAGAAATAACATTTTCTTATAATGTCTTTTATTTTACGTATTTTTATGTCTTAGATTTAAAGTCTGTATGTTTGTTGAAATCGCGATTACAGTAATACTATAAGAGCTAGTTCAATAAAACTCCGAAATTAGACTACTTATGAACCTACGCTATCCGCCATTAGATGTTGGCATTATAGGTTGATTGTGACATCTGACTTACGTATAAATACCTCTTATAACACTAACACACAGAAAACTGATTTGTTGCGACAACCAACTAAATTGCCCTACCAAGTTATTTGGTTGCGGCAACTTGCTGATTGGTAGGTTGTATAAACCTCCTAGTTAGCAAGAATGAGGTTGTGCTAACCTCCTATTCTGCAAAAATAAGGTTTTACCAACTTCCTAGTCAGCAAGCATGTGGTTGTTTAAACTTCCAAGTCAGCAAGCATGCCGAAAAATTAAAATTTTATTTTAAGAACTTTTTTATATGGGCCATTCCACACCAAATTGACCAACGGTTGGAACTCACCTTCTTCGATTTCAATGAAATTTGTGCAACTGATAAAGAGTATCAAGATATGCATTGATCGATTTTTTTTTATTTTTACGCCCACGAATTTCAAAGATACAGTGGTTCAAAGTTGCAAAAAATGGGACAGAAATCACTTTTCTATGGTTGTTCATATTTCAATATCTCTTAAAGTAGAAAAGATAGAAACTCTGTTGATAGCTTGTTTTAAAGCTAATAGAACAAGCTTTTATACCAATTGAGTTGAAACTTCTAAACTTGAACATGTGGCCCGTTGTAATTATCCTTGCACTTCAAAATTGATGTCCTTAAAAAGGACTCTTTTTAAAATTCTAAAAAGTCACATATTTTGCTTGTATTAATGTAAATGTACATGCCAAATTTAAAGATGGTATTTTGATCGCATCGTATTTTAAAAATTAATTTTCTACATTTTTACATATTTTTTGTATCGAAAAAAAATTTTTTTTTTCAAAAGTAAAATTTGCAATAATTTTTTAATGTATTTGTAACTCTGAATTCGAAAATAGTGTCAGTTTCACCAAATTGTCTCTAGTTTTTGAGATATATACCATTTTTCGAAAATCGTAAAAACTATATCCCAAAATAAATATCTCAAAAACAAGAGTCAATATAATAAAACTGACGCCATTTTAGAAATCAGAGTTAGAAATAGATTCAAGAATTGTTGCAACTTTTACAGTCGAAAAAAACATTTTTTTTTCAATACAAAAAATAAATAAAAATTTAGAAAATTATTTTTTAAAATATGATGCCATCAAAATACCATCTTGAAATTTGGCATGAGCATTTATATTAAATCAACCAATTTACAAGATTTTTTTCAGAATTTTAAAAAGGGTCCTTTTTAAGGACATATATTTTGAAGTGCAAGGATAATGACCACGGGCCACATGTTCACTTTTATAAGTAACAACTTATTTTTTCTAAAAGCTTTAAAACGAGTCATCAGGGGAGTTTCTAGCTTTTTTAGTTTATGAAATATTTAAATATGAACCACCATACAAAAGTGATTTTTGTCCCATTTTTTGTAACTTTGAGCAACTGTCAACTCTCTGGAAGTAGTTGACGAAAAAATAAAAAAAAAATGGTCTGTACATATCTGGGTACCCTTTATTAGATGTTTAAATTTTATTGAAATCGAAAAGGTAAAATCTCAAATTTGACTTTTTTTGGTCGATTAGGTGTGGAATGGCCCATATATAAAACTTAACGTCTTCTATATGTATTATTGATGAGTAAATATGACACGCACATATTATTATTTATTAATAACCATACAATTATTTCGCATTTTTACTTAATTAATAAATTTTCTATTGTTTGCGACTTGTGAACATTTTTGATGTCTATTTATTTCTGCATGTATCCGTAATTGTTGGCAAGAAACTGGCAACCGAACTGCTGATAAACATGAGGTTGCCGTTTGTCATTTATTTTGTTGATACAATAATGTTGCCGTAACAAATGCACAAATGTCAAATTTTGTCAGAATGAAAAATGCAATCATGTTACGAGAACCGAACAGGGAGTTGTGTGGACTAGCATTTCGGTTAGAGTAAAAAATGTTACGTTCATTTTAATGATATGAGGTTCCAACAAATTTATTTCGGTTGCAACACTGAAACGTTGGTTCAATTAACCTCATGCCAAAAGAGGATTGATTGTACGGATTGTACGGGTAAATTTTACTTTTTACTGGACGGTGTGAACTTTTCGTTGGTATAATCCCTATTCTTTATTAAAAATATGTATAATAATTTCATTTTCTTAACCTATTAATCGTTTCATAGAACTTAGTGGATATTTAACCTATTAGAGTAAGCATATTAGGGGCCAGGTCATGTTCGATATGTAATAGATTATGTAAAAAAAAATAATGTTCACTGTTCGATCATAATAATAATAATAGTTTGGCGCTACAGTCCTGTATAGAACTTCGGCCGAGCTCTCTCACCATTTTGAGCTGTGCGTGTTATATTTGTACTCAAAGTGGTGGGACCTACAGTTTATTGCCGAATCCGAACGGCGGGTGAGAGCTTTTTCATAGGCAATGGTTTTACTCTCGTAGGTTTGCCATTTACTGACGAGAGGTAGCGCGGTATAGAAAAACGTTTCTATGAAAAGATGTTGTTAGCCCCAGTCCAGGCTTGAACCGGGGACCTTTCGGCTCGCAGTCCAACGCACTAACCACTGAGCTACCGCGGCTCATGGTTTTAGAAAAATTTCTTTTAGAGAGGATAGAGTAATTTTTAAAGATATTAAAGGTTTATATAGATATTTTATAATTTCAAACATTAACCTTTATAAATATTTTTCCCTGGGATACATTTTACAAATGTATTCCTGTTCATGTTGTTTTTGTTACAACAGTAAATGTAACTGTTGCAGATTCCTATGAATTAAATTTCTAATTGTCACTCTTCCTGGGGTTGTCATGGAAATTATTTCATTTGATTGTTTTTGCGCATGGCACAGTAATTGTTGCACAGCCCTAACACTAATTAGTGTGTAGTTCAGCAAATTTTTGCTGGCACGTACTATATGAATTTACAAAAAAAAAAAACTCCACAATGAAACCCTTTTCCCCCATCAAAATGTTTGTAAAAAATGGTGATGTTGGTTTTCATTGTCATGTACCGAAAAAAATAATAATAATAATAATTTTTCATTCGTGCATATTTTGTTGAAATATATTTTATTTAATTAATTTTTTAAACGGAAATCATTTGAATTGACTATGTAGCAATGCAAAATTTTTTGCTCAATTAATTAAACTAATTTGTGTAAACGTTAAAAAAATTAGTCAAATTTGAATTTTTGGTATTTCTGATGATTTATTTTTTTGTTGTTGCAATTATTTTCATTTATTGTAACTATTATTAGAATTCTAGTAATTACAATGTTTGATGAAAGTTAATTAGTCAAGAACGAAAATTGTATTGAATTACTTACCAAGTATTTAACGGATTTAATTTGATATGCTTATTTTTGTTGGTAGTGAAATCCCGAATTCTGGAATATCAAAAATCAAATTCGATCGAATTAAAATCTGAATACGATTTCAATTCAAAAATTAAAATGTGTTGGGATTTTATAATTGATTCCTCATTTCTTTAAACACTTTATGTATTCATCATATCGTCGTCGTTCAGTGAAAAGTAGTTAAGTCCATTTTTCGAAAATATCGAGCCACTATAATAAAAACGAACTCATCTTTACGTTGGAAAAGTCCTCGGAGTCCTACATCTTAATAAACCGAAGATATTAAAAATGAAAAAAAATCACTAAAGCCAAGTATTATAAATATTATCTTTATCAAAAAATACTATAATATTAGCATAATCGCGGCGTAAAAAAGTCAAACTTATAGAGCTCTAAGTGATTTTTCACTAAACGGCAATCGCACAGTGTGTTTGGGCACACTTATATCGGGTGAAATTCAGTATTGTCGGAACCACTCAACCGATTTTAAAAATTAAAAAAATGTTGGTCAAAGAGAACTTGAGAGAACTTAAGTTTTGAAATTGGAGTTTGTATCTTTAATTGTTATGGACATAAAAATCAGTAAAGTTAAAAATTTGTTCATGATTGTAAATTTGACTTTCGACTTTAAAAACTTTTCTGCAGGTGGTCAAAGTAAAAAAAAAATTAAAAAACTTGAAATTTGACCAGTGTTGCCAAATTGGTAAAATACATTTTGTATAAGTTTTATCATTTAAAAGATTCTCAGTAATGTTATCTATCAAAAAAATATAACAAAAGTACATGTTACTCAAGAAAAAAAAATACTTACGGAGATTTCCGTAAAAGTCAAATTTTCCAAAAAAAATTAAAAAATGGTAAATAAAAAAAATGTTAGAATTTACAATTTTATATTTACTAAACCACTTGAGATATTTTCAGTTTATGATTTATGTGTTAATTGTTTATAAAAGTCCTTTATGCATATTTTGATTTCATGATAAAATATACAATCTATGTAAAAATATGTAAAGTAAAGTTTTCAAAAATTTAAAAAAAAAATCATGTTCAAGTCTATATCTTTAAAACTAAACAAGATATTTTCTTATGTAAACACATTTTTTTAGATCTCAATGTAAGCTTTCCATAAAAAAAAGAATTTTAAAAATCGGATGACTTTTGGATTTTTTACAATTTTTGAATGATTTTTCATGAACGAATTTTAAACTTTACTGATTTTTATCTCCATAACTATTAAAGATACAAACTCAAAACTTAAGTTCTCTCAAGTTCTCTTTGTATAATGTTTTTTAAATTTTTAAAATCGGTTGAGTGGTTCCAACAATACTGAATTGCACCCGATTAAAGAGCGTTTGGGCGCACTGTGAATCGTCGAAATCTGATTAAAACGGTGCCGAGTCCACAAAAATGGCCGTATTTCAACGATTTTAGGATTAAATGATAGATATTATGCAGTTCTTTCTTCTCTAATTTAAACTGCAATCAGATACAAATATTTGGATAAACTGAAGCACTGTTACTGTTTATTTGGAACTTAGTGATTTTTCACAGAACGGCAATCGTCGAAATCTGAATAAAATCGTGCTGAGTCCACAAAAATGGTCGGATTTCAACGACTTTTGGATTAAATGACAGATATTATGCAGTTCTTTCATCTCCAATTCAGATACAATTATTTGGATAAACTGGAGCACTGTTACTGTTTACATGGGACTTAGTGATTTCTCACTTACCGATAAAGAAAAGAAGCCAATAAAGGTCATGTGTTTTGTCCAAACTATTTTTTTTTGGTTTTTGTAGCGGAATGTGTTGTCTATACTACAAGCGTAGCACTATTTGAATCCAAAAATATTCTGATTTGTTACGGTAATTTATATATTTAAAAGCATTTATCTCAATACTCAATTTTAGGACTTAGTGACTTTTCTCTGAACGACGAAGATATAATAAAATTATTTTTGTAGTGTTTATTGTTCGGAATTACCAGAATTCGTTGACTACATTCGTTTTATTTGAAAAAAAATATATCTCTTTGTCAGACTGTGTGATTAGCATTGTTGTAATTATAAGAATTTATATATTTTTGTAATTATTATCATTATTTGTTCTGTTGTAATTTTTAGCATATTTTGTATTATCAATATTTCTTTTGGAAATTACAAATCTTGCTCCATCATCGCTCATAGATTTCTCGCAAAATAAAAAAACAAAAACAAACCGAAATCATTGAAATTCTTTGAGCTTCACTGACTTCACAATCGCATGGTCAGCATTAAATGCTAAATATGCTGCATCATCTTCCTCCACTTCTTCAGATGCTGTAGCTGTTTTCCGAACAGAACTCAATCGAACCTCATCATTATTTTCTTTAAAACCCTGTGCCGTCCTCCTCTCCATGGACGCATCCCAATACACGTTCTGGTTAAACATCGTTTAATGCATTAACATCAATCATTCCACTCTGAAAATTTTAAATTCCCATTTAGTTCCACTTCAATGATGCCTTTATCTCAACTGCAACAACAAAAAGACATACACAACAACCATAACAGGAAAATCAACTCGAATATTACCGTTAGGGATGATATTGACAAACACGTGCTGACAAGATTGAATTATTATGTATTTACAATAAACTAAAATACAATTTATGTACAATTTACAAACATGTTTGGTTTACAAACATCTTTATGTTTAGCATATATTTTATATTATAGTGGGATGAGTATTATTTTTTGCATTGTCAGGTTTTGAGTTTGGAGTTGTCGGAAAAATCTTACTAACTATGGTAAGTATCATAATGAGCTGGCATTTTCTATTGATGTATTAATACAGCTCAGAAAAGTGTGCAATTTATAATATGAAATGTTTGTCTTTTCTATGGGGGTTTTCATGTTTAATAGATAAGTCGTCTAGGTGACACAACATTATATAAATATTTTACATATCTATGAAGTATGGACTTTTTTTTTTAAAGTGACCATTTATTTCTTACTGTCATTAACTTCAACTTAATATAATTGCTTTCATTTTCTTAAGTATGGCTATATTGATAAAAGAAAAATTATAGAATATTAAATAATACACTCGGAAAATCCCATTCATAAAGTTCCATTAAAATTTGTCAATATAACAGTTATTGATTTAATAGTATACAAAAAATAAATATTTTAATATAAACTCAAAAACATTTGTTTAGTTTTTTGTAGTATTTGATGGTATTTACCTATTTAAATAATAGTTTAGCCTATTGACTAATTTTAATAGTAAAAAACTTTTAATTTTATGGTATTTATATTACCGAATTTAACTAAATTTTTAGATAAATGTACACTATACACTATTTCGTGATCTTGTTTTCTTTTTAAATGAATTAAGCGATTTTGAGGATAACAATTTAGGAAAAAATTATTTATCCTAGGATAATAATAATTTGGAGGTACAAGTATGAAGAGTCCAGGATGAGCTGTCGCACCATTCGATGCTTGCATGTTATATATGTATTCAAAATGGTTGAACCTAAAGAATAATACCGAATCCGAACGGTGCACTATAGGTCAGGACGCACTTTCTCGTCTCATCAATCTGTAATTTTTGTTGTACAAGAGATAAACTAATTTTGGATACAGTTAGCCGATAGATGTACATTGCAGTTGTGAATGGTTGGACTTGGAAAAGGGGGAGTGGCACATATCACTAATGACAATTCAATATATTTCAATATATTGCACATATTTTAAAAATAGGCGTGGTTCGTCCACTTTTATTTTTATTTTTCTTAGTTTAAGTTTTATTTTAATTGTTTTTTATATATTTTTTTTAGCTTAATTAAGAACTTTAACATTTGGAATACAATTAAATATCCCAAATTAATATCAGCACCGATGTGTATGGTATTCTATAGTCGGGTCCGCCCATGTGACTTAACTTTCTGCACTCGTTTTTTTATTGAATTATTTATTGTTTTTTCTATCATTTAGGATTAATGATATAAAAAAAGAGCTATGGATATCCAGAGCATAGTTAAAACTAACTATTAAAATTACTATTCCTTTTCTAACTGATTTACTTTGAAAAATGTGCCCTGTGAGTATAATTTTGGTACTCTTTTATATAAATAATGTGCAATAAAATGCTTGTAAAAGTTCTCATAAAAAAATTACCTGTTACAACAATTCCACTACAAATAAATTTGCAACGAAAGTGTTAGTAATTTATAAACATCAAATATTTTGTGTTATTTATGAGATGTTTCCAATAAACATCACGAAAAATGTAATATTAGTGGTAGTTTCACTGCAAATACTAGAGGATTAGATAACCTTGTTGCAGAAAAACTATTAATATATTTTAAAAAACATCAAAAGTGTAACATATTTGTCTCGAATAATTTGCAACTGCATAGATGTTTAAAGCTCAAATACTTTCCAATCATCTTTTGTTTTCTTGTGTATGCTTTTGACGGAAACTGTTCATAGGGCATATTTTAAAAATGAGAACTGATAAAAAAATTAGTTATTTTCATCGTTACTTTGAACTATGTTCTGCATAACAGTAAAACATTTTTTTTTTACCATTTGATCCAAAATGATAAAAAATCGTTTAAAAATAGTCTATAAAAGAAATATTTTTCGAATTTAGAATCAAATATCTTAAAAACCTATTCAGATTGGTTTTGTTGGTATATATAGTTTTTTTTTTTGAAAAACTAGTTTCGTAAGGGACTGTTTTTTAATCAAGGAAATCGTAACCGAAACAGTTATACGAAAATCAGAATTAAACCGATTTTTCGATTTTAAAACGGTTTTGGAAAAAGTATAAAAATAGAAAGAAACCAATTATTTTATTTCATATAGAAGCTTTAAATTACAAAATATGTTTAAATGTCATTTAATGAAATCTGGCGTCCCCAAAATAGAACTTCTTGTTGTAGAAAAATTTTCATATGTTTTTTTTTCTTAATAAAAAAATATTTCCCAGGACGTACTTCGATCTGAAATATGAAGGACAGACAGACAGACGGACATCGCTAAATCGAATCAGGATCAAGAATACATGGAGATGCTTTTTTCAGGGTGTTACGAACGGCGTACCAAACTGAATATACCCCTTCACTCTTAGTGTAGGGTATAAAAATATGAAACACACAAATAATTCATATTCCATACGTATAGTGTTTATCCAGCTATTGTAAATTTGTATGTGTTTCAAAGACAATGTAAAGCAATTATTTTTCACTGATTTGTGATGGGCGAACCTGACAAGTAGGAGGCACATGTAATTGTTTGAAATTACAATAGCAACAAACACGACCACAAACAACTAGTTGAACAACATGTGCATCAACATACACTGCAACAGAAACATAAAACCTATCAATGGCAGGTGTGGGAATTTAAAATGTATGGCATATTTTAATTAATCTACATTGTGTCTGACTTCTTTATAAAATAACAATGTTGTCAATAATTAAATGTAAAACATATGTAAAGAAATTTTAATTATATTGAAAATTTAATATATAAAACAATGTGCAATATGTTATTAAATTAAAAAATAAAATTACAGTGAACATTTTTTTAATAAAAGCTTTATTCTGAAAAAAATGATTTTGTAAAATTGAGAAATATGCATTTTTAATAAATGCAAGTTGTGTACATTCAAAATGTTTAAAATAAGAAATAGCATAAAATCAGAAATTTTGTAAATTAAGAAGTTCCGTAAGATAATAATGTAAATTAAGAATTTGGTCTAATATAAAATATTACAAAAAAAAAAGAAATTTTGTTCTAGCATTTTTTTAAATGTATGAAATATAATACAAAACCAGTTGGGAAGGTTAGATCACATGGGAAATTTTAAAGTAGGTGTAATTATGATAGTTAGGATTATCAAAATTATGGTCGGTCTAAGCCGACTATAAATACCCTACACATATGTGTGGTTACCATTCAAAGTGATATGTAGGTCACCATGGTATACGAATCCTGAAAATAACTACAAACTTTCCATCCCTGAAGATTTTTCTTTCATTTGATACCCATATTTACAAATGGGTAGGTATACCGAATTTCGATTTTTTTTGTGAACCACAAGTCTTTTCGCCGGAAAACATTATTATCATGTATTTGAGCATGATATCAATATATATTTGATCAAAAACGTTTTCCTAAGCACGTATAGATAAAAATTGATCTTTATATGTACATTTTATATGAGGTATTTGAACATAAGTGGTCGGATCATAGGTCACAATGGACCGATATCGCCAATTTTTTCGCACATACAGCGTAGGTATATTAGTAATCTAAGTTATAAGTTTCATTTATCTAGCTTTTCAATTTTAAAAGTAGTAGGGATTTCAACAGACAGACAGACGGACAGAAAGAAAGACGGACAGACAGACGGACATCGCTAAATCGACTCAGGAGGTCATGCTGATCAAGAATATATATACTTTTCCATACCGGAGATGCTTCCTTCTGGGTGTTACAAACGGCGTACCAAACTGAATATACCCTTTCACTCTTAGTGTAGGGTATAAAAATGGGGTGATCCTGAACGAAATTTGAGAAAATCAATGACATAGTAAAAATTTGTAATTTTGTTTTTGTAAATTTCAAATTTACGTTAATTTAATTTAAATGACGGGATTCAAAAATGTCATATACCATTTGAAAGGTAATTTAAATGCCTTAAACATGATCATCATTTATCAACAGATTATACTTTATAACCAATTTTCTTGACTAGGATATATCAGTAATATGCATTTATTAAACACTTTGTAACTTAAAATGGGTGCTACATAGTATATTTTTATACCCTACACTAAGAGTGAAAGGGTATATTCAATTTGGTACGCCGTTTGTAACACCCAGAAGGAAGCATCTCTGGTATGGAAAAGTATATATATTCATGATCAGCATGGCCTGCTGAGTCGATCTGTCCGTCTGTCAGTCTGTCTGTTGAAATCCCTACTACTTAAACAATTGAAGAGTTAGATAAATGAAACTCATAATTTAGATTACTTATATAATTACGCTGTATGTGCGAAAAAATTTGGCATATCGGTCTATTTATATTCAAATAACTCATATAAAATTTACATCTACAGTTTAATTTTACTGTATACGTGCTTAGGTAAACTTTTCTGGTCACTTCATGCTCAAATGGAAATAATGTTTTCCCGCGAAACGACTTGTGGTTCCCAAAAAAAAGAAATCGAAATTCGGTACACCTATCCATTTGTAAATATGGGTATCAAATGAATGGAAATACTTTCAGGATTTGTATACCCTGGTGACCTATATACCACTTTGAATAGTAACCACACATATGTGTAGGGTATTTATAGTCGGCTTAGATCGACTATAATTTTGATAATCCTAACTGTCATAATAACGCCTACGCCTAAAATTTCCTATGTGTTCTAACCTTCCCAACTGGTTTTATATACTATTTTTCGTATATTGTTGAGTCATAGAATGTCCCTTAGAAGTTTTGTTATCGATTATCCAAACACCCAGTATATTTTTGTTCAGCGTCTCTTCCTGAATCGATGTCTCTATCTGTTAAAATCACGATTATATATAACGAATAGAACTAGAACAATGAAGCTCAGTGGATGTCCGTCTGTCTGTTGATTATAGAGAACGAATAAAACTAGAACAATGACACTCATAATTTAGATTACTTGTAAAGCTATTCTTTCTGTTACTAAAAAAAAGGCGTGATCGAACGACTTTTGATTTATATACCACACATTTATGTATATATATATAATTTTTTTTTTTTGGAATATCTACTAAGGTCCACAGCACTCAGATAGACTGTATCCATTGTACTGTGAAATCTTTTCCCTACAATTTTGTGGTTAATATCACCTCGAGCGCCCATGCCTAAGCCGGGATTCGAACCCGATACTTTCAGAATGCAAGTCCAGCGCGCTACCTCTGGACTGCTGAGGCCTGCTAAATGTATATATATACCTCATATAGCAGTAATGCTACTAATCCCTCATTAACATTAATTCCTGCGAAGCCAATTGTGATGACTTAGAAAAATCTAACTATGGCTACTCAAATTAAAGGAATTTGCCACACGATGAAAACTTTGCAGTTGTTTTAAATATTTGGTGTCCACTAGATCACTTTAAACAGAAGCCTCTTTTTATTTTTGTTTATTGGTAGGATATTTATAATCGACTAAGACAGACTTATCTTTCTCCTGCTACCAAATTCACAACTTCAAAAATCCTCAAGTCTTCAAGAACTATTAATTATATATCTCTTAATATTAATAATATTGTTGATATTATTAAATTTTAAAATTAAGTAGTTAAGTATTTTTAATATTATATATTATTTCTCTGCAATAAAAAACTTAATACTCTTGGCGCGCAATTAAGTCCATAAAAAGCCTTTTTGAAAATGTTAAAAGTGTCCAACGACAACTACTTCAAAACTTTATTTTTTAAAATTTAATATCAGTTAAGTTTATATTCGCGCTCTGAAGTGTGCTCAGGTTGTAAGTAATGTTTGAGTGTACAAAATTAAATATTTTCTGCAGTACTGGAAAAAGGCAACTTTGCACTGTGGGCTGACATTTAGAAAAAGTGCGTTTTAGTTGACACGTAAATGTTATCATTCGGTAACACTCACGATTAATCAGATATAATTCAGAGAACCTTTTAAAAGTATATCCTTAGTGTAGGGTATAAAAAAGGTTCTCTGAAAGGGTATATTCAGTTTGGTACGACGCACAGTGCAACGTCCCCATACAAGCCACGACTAAAAATAGAAATAATCATAGAATTGTATAGAATAACAATGATTTTTATAACTTGTGAGGTATCACGCCCCATTTTTCAATCACGCCCACATTCTACATGGCGATAAGAATGTTATTTATGATCTTGTTCGATTTTTATAACTACTACTATTTTTATAACACTAAGCCAAATTTCATGACTTTGGCTATCTTAAATACACAGATATTTCGAATTAAATGTTCGGTTTTGACATGCCCATTACTGAAATTTCATTCTTCTCTAAGTATATTAAAAACCAGTTGGGAAGGTTAGATCACATGGGAAATTTTAAAGTAGGTGTAATTATGATAGTTAGGATTATCAAAATTATAGTCGGTCTAAGCCGACTATAAATACCCTACACATATGTGTGGTTACCATTCAAAGTGATATATAGGTCACCAGGGTATACGAATCCTGAAAATAACTACAAACATTCAATCGCTGAAGAATTTCCATTCATTTGATACCCATATTTACAAATGGGTAGGTGTACCGAATTTCGATTTTTTTTTTGTGAACCACAAGTCTTTTCGCCGGAAAACATTATTATCATGTATTTGAGCATGATGTCAATATATATTTGACCAACAAAGTTTACCTAAGCACGTATACATAAAAATTGATCTTTATATGTACATTTTATATGTGGTATTTGAACATAAGTGGTCGGATCATAGGTCACCATGGACCGATCTCGCCAATTTTTTCGCACATACAGCGTAGGTATATTAGTAATCTAAGTTATAAGTTTCATTTATCTAGCTCTTCAATTTTAAAAGTCTTAGGGATTTCAACAGACAGACAGACAGACAGACGGACAGACAGACGGACAGACAGACAGACGGACAGACGGACATCGCTAAATCGACTCAGGAGGTCATGCTGATCAAGAATATATATACTTTTCCATACCGGAGATGCTTTCTTCTGGGTGTTACAAACGGCGTACCAAACTGAATATACCCTTTCACTCTTAGTGTAGGGTATAATGAAAATTTGTGAATACTTAACTTAACTTTTTTGGTCAAATAAATATTGACTTTATGCTCAAATACATGAAAATAATCTTTTCTCGCGAACCGAAAAAAAATCGAAATTCGATTGAAAATTTGTGAATACTTAACTTAACTTTTTTGGTCAAATAAATATTGACTTTATGCTCAAATACATGAAAATAATCTTTTCTCGCGAACCGAAAAAAAATCGAAATTCGATACCCATTTTACAAATGGGCATTTCCTGGGGTTCCAGACGGGACTTTCGTACGCTTAAACCTTGAATATCTCGATGAGCTCTGACTTACATTATAATATCCCGGAAATATTTTAATGTTGCCCCATAAAATGCAGTATGTTCTAATGGAAACATAATTACTACATCCAAATAAAATAAATATTTGAACCGAAACATAAATATGTTCAAAATAAAACATGATTTTGAACGATCTGAATATAAATATGTTTCCAGTGAAACATATCAGTTATTTCAGTTCAAAAAGTAGTGTGTTTGCATATATTTAAATATTTTTGGAAAGAAATCCTGAAAATAAAATACAAATAAAATGTTGTTTTTTTTTATTTATTTTTATTAAAAATCTTTAAACATGTTTAAACATAGCGTAGGCAAGGAATTCACGGAGGCTTTTGTTTAAAAACATGCCAAATTCTGTTTGAATATCGAAGCACAGATTTTTATTTGTGGTTTTTTCACTTTAGTTTCAGAAATTATATACTGCACTATATTATACTCTGTTACTATTTGTACTTTTTCTAACACAATTTATATATTTATTTAATTTACCAATAACAAAATTATTACCGACGCGAACACGTTTTCTCAACGAACAACAAGACACGTACGCAGAAAACGCCGTGTCAACTCGGTGACCGTAGGTAGAAAATTCTGCTCAACGAGTGCCAACTTCATATACAAGAAGAATGTTGCAAGAATACATTTATTTAAATCCAATTTATTTTTTGTTTGTTTGTAAACATCAATATGTTCAAACGAGGGCGTCGGTAGAAAATGCTGCACAACGTTGCCAACTTCGTCAGTCGATAAATTATCAAATTAAGACGAGCTTTGCGAACATTCGTTGTATTTAGATTTTCTGTGTTTTGAAACATAGTTTTAACCAAGTAAATTGCCAAGAAATAGTTTATTCAAATGCAATTAAAATTTTATGTTGGTATTGTAACATATTTATGGTAAATTTGACAGATTCTGCTGGACAATATAATAATGTTTACACGTGAACAAAAATAAATTCAATTTCGATTATAATTTAATTACACTTCATTCCTAATACATGTATGCTAATTTCGTAATACTTTTTAATTACATTCAAACATATTCAAACAAATCTTTTCTATCCGTGTGAAATTATTCATTTTAAACATAAAAATACTTCAACGAACACAAAAATCTGTTTGACTGTCATTAATAATAATGTTCATAACCCTATTATAATTATGTTTACATAAAGCTCTAAACATATCGTCGTTGTAGAACGAAAAGTCACCAAATACATTTTCAAAACTCCAAATATTCATTTACAAAAATCTTTATTATCTGTCAATTTTTAATCGATGACCTAATTTTTTTTATCCCATGATAAGAAAATATAAATCTATCAATTGATATTTCAACTTTAAAAATGCATCAATTACTTTTTATAATATTAATCAACAAACTCGAAATTTAAATTTAAGTTTCGAAATTTAATTAAAACGATTTCTACAGTTTATAACGATTTTATAAAAAATCTTTTTTGATTTCAAATCACTAAATTAATGTTACATTTACCACTTTAATATTTTATTTATTTTAAAACTATTTTTGGATTAGTTGAAAAATGGTGTATTTTATATCCAGAATATAGCCATAACCAAGATTCAATATTACTAACATTATGATTTAGGTTATACTTTTTGAAACTAGGGAAGTTCTCCTACTACCGGGAACCACTAAAACAATAATTCTTTTATTCAGTGTCGCAGTTCTTTTTATTTACCTTGTACTAAAATGTGTGGTTTTGATATTATTATACCATGGTAATCCGATGCTTTCGACCTACCGTTCATCAACGTATATGAAGAATGTCATAAAGACTCAATGAAAATAATGGAGGACCTATTGCAGCTGTTCTTTTTTCCCAACTCTATGAGAAGAATGTCGTAGGACACGAAAGATTTCAAGTATCGTTAGTTAAAAGATGTAGAATAATAAAAAAATAAAAAGTAAAAGAAATATTTTCCAAATAAAAAATAAAGTTGCCATCGCTTCCCAGCCAAAACAACCACATCGCCCACATAATGGCGAATTCCTCGAAAATCTTTTCAACGTCTAAAAGATGAATGAAATTTTCCGGCAAATAAAATATCAGCGCAATAGCAAAAAAAGGGGAAAACCAAAAAGAAAACAGAAAACATGCGTTACGCACAAATACACATGTGAAGCATTACACAATTACACTAATACACCTCAGAGACGTTTAGGCGCCCAAAACGCCAAAGGACAAAAGTAGGAAGAAAAGTGAAAAAAATGCAAAAAAAAGTTGACAAAAACATACAAGAAAATACCGTTTAAGCAAAAGCATAAATCCTAGCAAATAAAAGTAAAGGAAGCAAAAAAAAGTAGAAAAAATCTTATGTGCAGAAACATTTAAAACATGTCAACCAGTTGGGAAGGTTAGATCACATGGGAAATTTTAAAGTAGGTGTAATTCTGATAGTTAGGATTATCAAAATTATAGTCGGTCTAAGCCGACTATAAATACCCTACACATATGTGTGGTTACCATTCAAAGTGATATATAGGTCACCAGGGTATACGAATCCTGAAAATAACTACAAACATTCAATCGCTGAAGAATGTCCATTCATTTGATACCCATATTTACAAATGTGTAGGTGTACCGAATTTCGATTTTTTTTTTTGTGAACCACAAGTCTTTTTGCCTGAAAACATTATTATAATGTATTTGAGCATGATATCAATATATATTTAACCAAAAAAGTTTACCTAAGCACGTATACATAAAAATTGATCTTTATATGTACATTTTATATGAGGTATTTGAACATAAGTGGTCGGATCATAGGTCACAATGGACCGATCTCGCCAATTTTTTCGCACATACAGCGTAGGTATATTAGTAATCTAAGTTATAAGTTTCATTTATCTAGCTCTTCTATTTTAAAAGTCTTAGGGATTTCAACAGACAGACAGACAGACGGACAGACAGACGGACAGACAGACAGACGGACAGACGGACATCGCTAAATCGACTCAGGAGGTCATGCTGATCAAGAATATATATACTTTTCCATACCGGAGATGCTTCCTTCTGGGTGTTACAAACGGCGTACCAAACTGAATATACCCTTTCACTCTTAGTGTAGGGTATAAAAATGGGGGTAATAGAATGGTTAATGTCTGTGATTGTATTTAAAACGGTAAATACATCTCAAATAAAATCTTTTGGCCGAAAGCACTTACTCAAAAGTACTATGATTTAAATTCAAATGTACAAAATGGATGTGGAATTTTTGTTTTCCTAAAATTTCGTCTGGCTTTAAAAGATTTATTTAAATTTCATGTGAAATTAATAAAAAAATTAATCATTTTTAAATCTCTATTAAATTCATATAAAGCTCATTTAACGTCAGAATTGTCAGTCTTGTTCTTTATATTTTTCTATGATTACTCTGCCCGACAAAATTCAAATTTTGACATGGTACAGTAAAATTTACTGCAAATATTGAATACGTTTGTAGCGCTGATTCCGATTATTACATCAGTTTTGTCCAATTGACTCTATTTTTTGAGATACAGCCCATTTTTTAATTTCTCAATTTCTTTTATTTTTAAAATTCAAATAAAAAAAAAGTATAAAATTATCTTCTCGATATTAGACGCAAAAAACCTTGCGCCACAAAATGCAAATTTGCTTTTATGCGTGAACAAAACTGTTTGCGAGGTATAAGCAAAACTAGTATAAAATTTAAAAAAAAAATAAAAGTGTATGAATGAAAAACGTTATTACATAATGGTAAAAAAATGCTAAAAATTTAATTTTTATACCAAGTTATGTAGCGCGTGGTTAGTTTTAGTGTGGTGAGTTTTAGTGTGGTGAGTTTTAGTGTGGTGAATTTTACTGTAGTGACTTTTGGTGTGGTGAGTTTCATTTAACAAAAAAAATTATTCGACAAAAACAACAATATTCGAAAAAAACATTTGTTAAAAAGAATTTTGGACTACAAAAACAATGCAATGTTCGAAATAACCAATTTCAAAAAATTTGTTTTTCTTTTATTTTTTTTTGTCTTTGTTTTTTTTTTTTTGTTTTTCCTTTAGTTTGGCTTTTAGTTTTATATTATTGATTTTGATTTTGCTTTTGTGTTTTTGCTTTTAAATATTTTTTTGTACTTGAGTTTTTTTGTTTCATGTTTGTAGGTGCTCTAAGTGCCTATCATTACTTCCAGACCATACCACATATGTGGTAAAAGTTTCAAGACAATCGGATCCGCCGTTTAGACGAAGAAGCGGAACAAACAAATAAACAAACCAACAAAGACATTAATTATATTAAAGGATAGGATTGTATTTATGACTATTAAGCCATGAGTCGTATTTTATTTTCTTAAATGAGTTTTTAAAGAGGTTACTTGGCGCCATATAAAAGTTCATAAAATTAATTTTTTACATATTTGTTCAACGTATTACAACATTTTGAACAAATTTGAATTTCTTTTGTTTATATCTCTCACCCAAAAAAATTGTTCACGCATTTAGTCTAATTTTTGTATTGTAGCGCGATATTTTCTTCATCTAATATAGAAAAAATAATTTGATTATTTTCTTGTGTTGAAATTTTAAAAATAAAAGAAGTCGAAAATAATTGAAAATTGGGCTACATCTCAAAAACTAGAGCCAATTTGACAAAACTGATGCCATTTTCAGAATCCGCGCCATAAATGCATCCAATATTTGTTCCAACTTATACAGCATCATAATGAGTGTAGGGTAGTGTTACCTCTCTACAAAATTTCATAAAAATCATAAGATATCGTGCTAAAATTAATATTTCTATCGTGGAATAACCCAGTATGAAGCTGCATTTATATCACTACTTAACACGATTTTTCCTATGGAAATATCATACATAAAATCTATATGATTTATGTGATCGTGCTGATTTTGACTACATACTTAGTTTTTTCAAAATATATTTTTTTATGAAAATTGTAGTCATAATTTTCTACATTTTTTTACCTACTAATATAAATAAAATTTTGTACACGTTTAAAAATAGTTACGCTACAAATTATTTAATAACGGATGTATATGAATTTACTATATTAATGTTTATGTAAAAATAGATATTATATCTATCAGATATATTCGGCTACTTATATCCATTATTAATAAATGGTTCTCTGAATTATACGGTAGCCGCGGTAGCCTAGTGGTCAGTGCTCTGAGCTCAGTGGACTGCAAGCCGAAAGGTCCCCAGTTCAAGCCTGGACTGGGGCTAACAACATCTTTTCATAGAAACATTTTTCTATACCGCGCTACCTCTCGTCAGTAAATGGCAAACCTACGAGAGTAAAACATTGCCTATGAAAAGCTCTCACCCGCCGTTCGGATTCGGCAATATACTGTAGGTCCCACCACTTTGAGTACAAATATAACACGCACAACTCAAAATGGTGAGAGAGCTCGGCCGAAGTTTTATACCCCTGCAGTGATATCTAAACTACCCAGCAGTGAAATCTAAACTAGTAGCATATATATGTAGTATTCATATTAGTAACCATGTTTCTAGTTCGGTAGCTAGTTAAAATGGATGCAGAGAACAACAGTTCAAAAATTTGTTCGTGTCAAATTTGTCAAAAACAAAATAAATTATGAAATACAAATTATATTTCATTTATCTATTTTGCAGGAAACATCTTTCTTTTGAACTATATAGTGGGTTCCATCGTGCGATTTGTTTTATTTCTTTCCGCCATGGACTTGTACAATTTAACAAATAACGTATTTGAAAAACCCTTAAAACCGTAGCTTGGATGCTGATAACAAAACGAGCCAATCGCTCTCTCCTACGCTGTCCACCATCAAGTCTCATTTTACAAGCTTTCTTGACTGGAGCAATTTCATCCATTCGGTCCACATGAACTAGGCAGCGAAAACATAGACTTTGATGCGCTTGACTATGTCATTTGTCGTCGAATTGCTTACAGCTCTAGTGTTTCAACTGGTAAATATTAACCAGTTTAGAGAGGTATTAAAGAAACTAGTTTATAGACTGACTGTAAAAATTAGTCTATAGACTGGTTACAAGAAGCTAGTTTAAAAACGAGTTGGGAAAGTTAGGTCACATGGGTAAGTTCGGTCACATGGGGCGGATTTTTATAGTCGGTCGGGCCCGACTATGGAATACCCTACACATTTGGTGGGGATATTAACCCTCAGAATATCATTCATATACCAGATTTACGTCTTATATCCCCATAAATTAAAAAATTATATAAAGTATAAAAACAAAAAAAAAAAATTTTTTAAATGTAATTGGGCGGACCACGCCTATATTTAAAATTTTGAAAGGCAAATATTTCATAGATTTGATTTTAATAATTTACGGATCAAATTTCCACTATGAAAACCCGGGAAATAATGAAAAAAAAATGTGGGCGGATCACGCCCATTTTTGGGCCACATATTTTTAGGTGAATTCTAACAATACGTTTTAAATTTTATAACTATACATTGAACTCTTTTCGAGTTATTAGTCCCGAAAGAGTTATATAAAATTGATTTGTATGGGAGGTGGGCGTGTCCGTTGACCGATTTGGCTCATTTTCAAACTCGGTTCCTACTTTTGGCTAAAATATATTGAGACGAAATTTCATCGCATTCTGATCAGTATTTCTCAAGTTATTCTGTATTCGGACAGCAAGACAGCAAGACAGCAAGACAGCAAGACAGCAAGACGGACAGACAGACAGACAGACAGACAGACAGACGGACATGGCTAAACGAACTCGGGTAGTGATGCTGATCAAGAATATATATACTTTTCCATACCGGACACGCCTCCTAAGGGGCGTTACAATATATGCACAAAGTTAATATACCCTGTACCTCATAGGTGTAGGGTATAACTACTTAAATGTAATGCAAGAGGGGACAATTGACACATCGTAGGACATAAGCATTGAAAAAATTACAGTTCATTGTATGAAAATGGGGTCGAATTCGGGCTAGTTGAGTGTCTACGGAGAACTAGACCAATACTAGTATTCAACTAGTCCGTTACACTGCAGGGACAGGATTGTAGCGCAAAACTATTATGAATTATACGTATTTGGTTATTTGTGATTGTTACTGGGTGACAACTTATTTAAAACCAATGGAATTTGTATTGCAACGCTTTAATTATATCTATGTTTGACATTACGCAAAATTAAATAACAATTCTGCCTACTTTTAGCTGAACTTACTAACACTGAAGCTTTTAAAAAAATCAATTTAAAAAAAATAATCATAAAATTTAAAATATTTACTTTTTTTTACATTAAACGGAAGGAAAATATCAATATGTTTACATGTAAATAAAATGTTTTGTACGTCCAAACATATATATGTTTGCAAAAACTCTAACATTATTTATTCTGGACATATATATGTTTGAAAGAAAACAAAAAATTAATATAATGTTGTAGAATTCAATAATGCTTTTGTTTGCATAAAGCTGCAAAGATATATGTTATGCCCGAAATATTATATTTGGGAGAGCCACTGTTGAAAATTAGTTTTACCAACAACCTTAAATGCAATTTTTCTTTTATTTATCAAGTGTAATTTTATTATAATAATTAATGCTAATATATTTATATATATATATCATCGTTGTAGAACTATAAGTCTTCAACTACAATTTCAAAATGCCAATTGTTCCTTTACAAAAACCTTCATATATCTTTCAATTTCATATATCTTTCAATTTCGATGAGCTCAATATTTATACCAAATGATAAGAAACTATCAATTGGTTTTTCAACTTTAAAAATGTATCAATTACTTTTTGTAATAATTACCAACATATTTGAAATTTAACATGTTCATAAAAATGTATTTGGTGATTTTTTAGTTCTACAACGACGATATGTTTTTTAAGATTTTTATATAAACACGGTAATTTTATATTATAATAATAATAATAGTTTCGCGCTACAGTCCTGTATAGAACTTCGGCCGAGCTCTCTCACCATTTTGAGCTGTGCGTGTTATATTTGTACTCAAAGTGGTGGGACCTACAGTTTATTGCCGAATCCGAACGGCGGGTGAGAGTTTTTTCATAGGCAATGGTTTTACTCTCGTAGGTTGCCATTTACTGACGAGAGGTAGCGCGGTATAGAAAATGTTTCTATGAAAGGATGTTGTTAGCCCCAGTCCAGTCTTGAACCGGGGACCTTTCTGCTCGCAGTCCAACGCACTAACCACTGAGCTACCGCGGCTAATTACCGCGGGATAATTTTATATTATTAAGTCAAATTTTAATTATTTTTCAGCATTAATCAAATAAACTATCAAAATTACTTACGTTTTATCTACATGCTCTACTTTTTAAAATTTAAAATCGTCGGTAGTTCGATCAGTTAGTGCGAGCTATGATTCGAAAGGTCCCGGGTTCGAACCCAGCGACTGTCAACATTTTTTCTTAGAAAAGATTCTTCTATACGACGCTAACGCTCGGCAGTCAATGGCTACTCTACGAGAGTAAAACATTTCTTATGAAATGCTCTCACCTCACCGCATAGTGATTCGAAATCGTTTATCATCTGCAAAAACTCTGTATCTTTTGATATAGTGAATATTTTGAATTGTGTTTTATTTTGTTTGATTGGTACCCAGGATTGACTTCGTAACCAAAAATGTTGTACGAAAATCAGAAATAAACCGATAAACCAAAACCTTCGGTTTTAAAAATGTTTTTTTAAAAAAGTACAAAAACAAACAGAAACCAAATATTTAATATAGAAGTGTTAAAATCAAAGATATGTTTAAATGTCATTAAATAAAATGTGGGGTTCCCAAAATAAAAATTTCTTGTTCTACAAAAATGTTCACATTTTTTTAAACCCTGAAAATTACCGAAGTTTGTTATTCTTCATTAATTTTTGTGCCGGGAAATCGAATTCAACAAAAACACATAGGCAACTCCAAGCACAAAGTAGACAAACATATTTGTCTTCATCTTCACTAAGCTAGAGTCTTTCGTCGACCGAATATGCATGTGTTTTGTTATGGTTTTCTTCTATTACTTGTTTACAAGCAAATCGTATACAACATCAAAAAGGCAAACAATTCCAAAGAAAAAACGACAAGAGGTGTTGTTTTTGTTGCGACGCTAGTGTTGTTTGTGAAGCATTCTGTGAACTGAAATTTAATATTTTTATAATTTTTGTTAATTTTAAAATCGTGAAGTTTGTTTAATTTGAGTTCTATATGCATTTAATGGATATAGAACTCATTTAATTTATAAAAAAGATATTTTTAATATATAAACATTTTAACAGTGTACGTACATTTGATTGTTATTACTTTTAGTATTTTTGTATATTTATTGATTCGCATATCTTCTGCTTCTTTTGAATGTGCAACAACACAGCAAACAAAGTTGTGATCGATTTTTTGGCGGGACAGTTTTGTGTACAGCAAACAAAATTCGTGAGTGCTGTTGAATTTTGTTGCCAGATGGATGGCTTTACTAAAATACAGACATGTAGTGTGTGTGTCATGCGTCTGTTTGTTGTCATGCGGATGGATGGATTGAAATTTTATGTTATTGGTTCTTGTATTAGTATAATATATTTTTTTGTTGTTTAAAACATTGAACAAAATGGACAAACAAAATGTTATTACAAAAACCGAAACGAGAAAGAAAATGGAAATCGAAACCGTTATGCGTTTAGGTTTCAGTCCTTGATTGGAACAATGTAGGTTAGTTTAGCAGTTTATGACTTAAAATAAATGTTTTGCCCTACAAACCTCTCCCTACAGGCCCGAAAATTGTCTTACTTGACACAGAATTCCTTGACTTTAGCAATTAAGAAGTTTAAACTTTTTCTTTTGACATGGGAAAAAAATATACAACACCAAAATCAAATTTGCTCAGAACATATCAAGTTTCTCATCCTAAGGTTAAATAGGAATTCGTAGAATAATCATAAGTTATTTTGCAAGACACAATACCTATAGTTAAAGTTTTTAGCACTCAGTTTATTAAAATGAAATGTAAAAATCAATTTCAAAATTATAATTGCGGTAAAAGTATCATTTCTACTAAATTCAAAGTCAGTTACAAATGTCTGCACAAGCACGATTTATTGAATGTTCACAGTACAATACAATCTACCTATATTTTTATGATGATACCAAGAAAAAAATATCAAAATCTGAAAACGGCGTTTGGGAATTTAGCACTGATACGTTAAAGTTTTTCGTGCATTTTTCACGATTTATTTCTAATTTTTTTTTGGTACGCACCACGTTGGGTTGACAAATTGAGGGGTTTCTACGATTTCTGCGAAAAATGTTTGCAAAAATCGTTTTTCACAGTAGTTGTCGACAACATTGTCGCCTTTATTGTGCTGTATATCTTTCAAATTTGTCAGCTACAGTCAGTGAATATTTTGCTCAAGGCTGTCAAAGGTGTGGCGCACACTCGAAGCAGTTTTTGATGAAGTGAATTTATTGTGTTTGGATTGTTAAAATAGATAATATAAGAAATGCAATTTTTTAAAGTAATGAAAAAATAAAATAAATGTAAATAAAAGTTCAAACTAGGAATCTTAAAGAATATCTAGAATTTTTTTTTCGAAATTAAACTTGTTTATTTAATTATACAAAGAAAGCATTTAACTTTTTAACAATCACATTATATCAGATATTTCTTTGAAGTTGTCACCAACAATTGAGCTAAAGTTCTACCGTTTGAAATTCTTTACCTCGAACCAGCATTGATTAGAAAATTCCAGTAACACAATTCAACACATTTTTTTCTATAGTTCTATATAACATTTCTACATAATTTGGTACTCAGAAAAAAAAATTCTTCAATATGAAAAGTTTATTCATAAATATTATGAATTTTTTCACCAACTACCAGATTCATCATATTGATACCACCGTTCATTAAATGACATATTAATGAATGTATTCATTACATATATGAACAAAATATTCAATACAATGAATTTGAATTGTTATATTGATGAATTTGTTCATAATATTTTTTCAAAATAATTTTTTTTTTATAAAATAATTCGAAAAAAAAGTGTAAAAATTTTATTTAAAAAATAACAGTAAAAAAATTTACAAAGAATTATCCCAAAAAACAAATTTTGGACAAAAAAAAATTGTTTAAAAAAAAAAATCGAAAAAAAAAATGTCGAAAAAAAAATGTTGAAAAAAAAATTTGTTGGAAAAAAAAATTTGTTGGAAAAACATTTTTTTTGAAAAAAAAAAAAATTTGTTCTACAACTTTTTTTTTTTTTTAAATATATTTTTTATAAATACAACTTTTTATTAACAAAAAGTTGTAATTATCCTATCCTATTAATATAATAAATCTGTTTGTTCGTTTGTACGTTTGTACGTTTGTTCCGCTTCTCCGTCTAAACGCCTGATCCGATTTTCTTGAAATTTTTACCACATATGCGGTATGGTCTGGAAGGAATGATAGGCTATATATGGGCGGGATTGGACAAAGAGGCGTGGCACCTCCCATACAACCTAAACTTTCAATACGATATAACTCGGCACTTTCACCAACAACGAACATGAAACAAGAAACTCAAATACAAAAAAAAAATAAAAACAAAAAAGCAAAAGCACAACACAAAACAAAAGCAAAAATACAAAAACAAAACCAATCACATAAAACCATTATTCAAACTAAATGAAAAACTAAAAAAGGAAATAAAAAGAAAAACAAACTCACCACACTAAAATTTACCCTTAAATTCACCACACTAAAACCCACCACACTATAATTCACCACACTAAAACTCACCACACTAAAACTCACCACACTTGCACTCACCACACCAAAACTCACCACACTAAAACTCACCACACTAAAACTCACCACACTAAAACTCACCACACAAAAACTCACCACACTAAAACTCACCACACTTAAACTCACCACACAAAAATTCAACACACTAAAATTCACCACATTAAAACCCACCACACTAAAATTTCATCACACTAAAACTCACCACACTAAAATTCACCACACTAAAATTTCACCACATTAAAACTCACCACACTAAAACTCACCACACTAAAACTTACTACACTCAAATGTCGCCACACTAAAACTCACCGCACTAAAATTCACCACACTAAAACTCACCACACTAAAACTCACCACACTAAAACGCACCACACTAAAACTCACCACACTAAAACTCACCACACTAAAACTCACCACACTAAAACTCACCACACTAAAACTCACCACACTAAAACTCACCACACTAAAACTCACCACACTAAAACACACTACACTTAAACTCACCACACTAAAATTTCACCACAATAAAACTCACCACACTAAAACTCACTACACTAAAATTTCACCACATTAAAATTCACCACACTAACACTCAACACATTAAAACTCACTACATTCAAATTTCGCCACACTAAAACTCCCCACACTAAAACTCACCGCACTAAAATTCACCACACTAAAACCCACCACACTATAATTAACCACACTACAACTCACCACACTAAAATTCACTACACTAAAACTCGCTACATTAAAACCCACCACACTAAAACACGCCACACTAAAACACGCCACATTAAAATTCACCACACTAAAACCCACCACACTATAATTCACCACACTAAAACTTACCACACTTAAACTAACCACACTAAAACTCACCACACTAAAACTCACCACACCAAAACTAACCACAATTAAACTCACCACTCCAAAATTGACCACATCTAAACTCACCACACCGAAACTTACCACACCGAAACCTACTACATTAAAACCCACCACACTAAAACTTCTACTGGGAAAAACTGTACGGGGAAGAATTCTACGGGGAAAAATTCTACCGGGAACAATTCTACCGGGATGAATTGAATCTACGTGGAGAATTCTACGGGAAAGCGTTCTATGTGGATTTTACGGGGAAGATTTCTACTGGGAATAATTCTGCGGAGAAGCGCAGTCTGAGAAAGAATTGTCTTTGAGAAAAGTTGTTTTGGCGGGGAATTATTTGGTTACCACATTTATAAAACCAATAAAAAAACTTCAACAGCTAAGCACGGGCCTCTCATATAAATAATAAAATGTTTTTTATATTAATAAAATCGCTCCATATCTTTGAATTCAGAAAATCTTGGCACGAGTCGTGCACGGGTCCAACTAGTAATAAATATATTATAAAACATTTTACTAATTTATGCATGTCGAGCAAGCATTATATAAGAAATAACACACAAGAACTACTTGAGAATTGAGAAGTGCGGCAAAACATGAACGAAAAAAAAATATGCTGATAGAAATTTGGTTTAATGAACAGCATTCTTCAATATGAAGAACATATATGTTGTATTTTATATTTTGGTTCATTAATATGATGAAACGTATTCTTCACATACAATTCATCATATTGAAGAACACTTTTTCAACAGTTATGATAGCATTCATAACACTGATGGCGTTAGTCATTAATATAATGAATGGCTCTTCAATAATCAAATCCTGGTTTGAAGAACGGAATTCATCAATATGATGTTCATTTTTTTCTGTGTAGTGTTGATTTTGACAGTTTACTCAGTTTTTTTCTTATACCTATTATTTTTAAGAATTTTTACATTTCAGACATACCTTTCAAATCTTTTTTTATTATTTAATTGTTGAAGCTAATTTGAATGTAAAAAGTAATTCCAATATTCCAATCAGTTTTCAACATATTCCGATTTGAATTCGAAATTTTTCAAATATTTTTATATTATTGATTTAATATTTATAATCCTATTATTAAAAAGTGTTATATTCTGGATAATATTGCAAAGTTAATATTATCTGTGTTCAAAATAACAAACTTTATTTTATCTGTTCTACTCTGTCTCTTTTTTTTTGTTGATTACTGTAATTATAGCTTTTATAACGTCGCTCAGGCGTTAACGGTGCTGCGAGTTAATGAATTTCAAGCAGTGTCATTTATCATTCATTCGTTAATTAAATATTGGGAATAATTATTTTATTCCTTTATACATTTTTCTAATTTCTATAGACAACCTAATTGAAATTCTCCTGCAAACAACAAGAATTTTAACAAAATCAACAGTCTCAACATCATTTAAATCAACAACATTAATATCCACATCATTAAAAATCAATACGGTTAAAATCAGCAGCTTTAATATAATAATCATCGTTATCATTAACAATAACAGCGAAAATATTTAAAGCAAAAAAAGTCTTCGTTTGATTTAATAGTTTAGTATTATTTATTTAATGTTATTGTCTTATGGATTTAATAGTATTGCATTCTAAATTTTTTAGTATTTAGTATATAATAATAGTATAGAATATTATTGATTTAATAGTACATTATTATAGATTGAAAAATATTGTTGATTTATTAGTTTATTTAAAAGTTAAGTAACAATGTCTTAATTGTATAATTTTATTGATTTTTATATTATTGATAGTTTTCATATTATTGATTTCATAGCATTGTATACGTTTATTGATTTAATAGTATTAAAAGATATATAAGATTTGTTTTATGATTTCATGATTCAATACAATTAACCTAATAATATGATATTATTGATTTAATAGTGTATTATTATTGATTTAATATAGAAATGTTATTCATTTAATAGTATTCGAATAAAAATTATTGATACTTTTCATATTATTGATTTCATAGCATAGTATACCTTTATTGATTTAATAGTATTAAAAGATATATGAGATTTGTTTTATGATTTCATGAATCAATACAATTAACCTAATATGATATTATTTATTTAATAGTGTATTATTATTGATTTAATAGAGAAATGTTATTCATTTAATAGTATTCGAATAAAAAAATATTGTTGATTTAATTGTATATTTAAAAGTTTTGTAGTTTTAACTTAATAGTGTAGTTTTATGGATTTTATAGTATGATATTATTGATATAATAGGTTTAATATTATTGATTTAATAGAATAGTATTATTTATTAAATAGTATACTATTATTGATTGAATAGTATTAAAAAATAAATAAGATTTGTTGTATGATTTCATGATTCAATATTATTGACCTAAGAATATGGTGTTATTGATTTAATAGTGTATTATTATTTATTTAATATAGAAAGTAAATTTAAAAGTTTAGTAGTTGTGACTTAATAGTACAGTTTTATGAATTTTATAGTATAGTATTATTGGTCTAATAATTTTAATAGTATTGATTTAATAGCATAGTATTATTTAGTTAATAGTATACTTTTATTAATTTAATAGTAATAAAAGATAAATAACATTTGTTGTAAGATGTTATGATTCAATAAGATGTTAGTGTAAAATTTAATAGTAAAACTTTATTAATTATTTTGTTTTTAATAGCGTAAATTTAAATTTTTTATAAAATCAAAAATAATTATTAAACCTATTTATTTTTTTCATTGATTCTTTATAATATTCGATTTTTCAGTAATATTTTGTAATATTCCTTGGTTTACCGAAAACAATAAATTAACTAATTTATTTAAATTTTATAAACTATTGAATTATTACTAAAAAAAAACCTTTAATTTTATATTATTTTTGCTTTTTTTTAGTGTACAAAATCGACGTCCAAAGACTTCAGCATTAACAGCATTGAAATTAGCAAACAATAAATCGAATCCATCATTAAATGGACGCAAAGCAGTTGGTGCTGCATTCATTTACAGGATTTCGTATGAATTAAATGACATCCTTGTAAATATTTACACTGTAGTTAATTAGGTTTTCGATGTTTTAGAAGACAAAAAAATGGCATAGACAAAAAGCAAAGCAGACAAACAGCAACCAAACCGACTATGACTCGGTGAAACAGTTAAATTACTAGGGATGCTGCTCTCATGGACTGTATGCTATAAGAGTCCTGACTGACTTTGCTCCACTTCAAATAGTACCTTTTCATGTTGAGCCTGTTGTTAATGTCAATAATGTAGCATTCGTTGTTTTATTGGTTTTTGTGGAGAGTAAATTAAATATAGCAAGTCTTAAAAGTTGTTTTTTATTTGCAAAACTTATATATAACATTTGTCTTTAAACATTATTAAGTTCTTCTTTTATTTTCTATTTTAAAACTTTGAAAACATTAGCAATATTTTAAGAAAACGGTATGAATTCTTATTCAAATTCGAATTCGAATATTATCGGTCAAATTCCGAATATTTCGATCGAATTCCAATTGAATTCTTTAGAAAATATATAAACAAACGGTTTTAAATTCGAAGTCGATGTTTATCTCTGTTTGATTTGACTTTAATGATTTGAATTTGTTTGAAAACACACATTTTTTGTATTGCGACATCGAATTCAAAACCGTGTGTTTACAAATTTTATATGAAATTCGATTGGAATTCAATTGAAATGTGGAAAATGGCTGATGATTTCAAAATCACCAGCCTGTATGTTTTCATCATGATTCCATTCAGATTTAGAAAATTGTATCTCGTTTTTGCAGTGTATTTTGTTTTACGTGGTTTTATTTATTCATTTTGATTCGACATCAAAATAAAAAAAAATGAAAAGGATCAGTAAAAAATATTTATTTCAGATGTGAAACCAGGCCTATTTGTATTGTTTCTTGACATGTAGATTTATAATTTACTTTAGCATTCATCAATAGATTAAATCTACAAAGTTCAAAACTTTATTTGCTTTTTAATAAATAAAAATGGGTCGATATATAAAACCAGATATATATGAACCAGTGCCAAATCAGTTTTTGTAAAAATAATGGCGCTTAATCATAGATAAAGTCTACTTTAAATATAATATCAGTTTTTTGACAATTTATTCTATACAGAATTTGTCAAAAAAGTTTAATTTATTTTTTAAGTTGACTTTAAATTGTCTATGATTATGCGCCAATATATTTAGTGTTTTTCAGACAAAATATTCAGTAGATTAGTTCCAGAATATCGACTGATTTTTGGAAGTTTTTACTCAGAGCTCAGCATGTACGGCAGGTTTCATGCAGGCAATCGGCAAGTTTTTGAAAAGATTATGGACTATTTTTGAAACTCAATTTGAAATAGGCTCCCATGTAGCAGGTTTTCGGTGGAAAGTTATGAGCAGACAAGTTTTTTTTTTGTATATATTCATAATAGCTACCACATGGCAGATTTTAGGAATAGCCAGGTAGGTTGATTCATAATCGATGGGAGACAAAAATGTAATATGAAAAAATATGTGAAATTGGAACACAGTTCCACAAATGGTCGATAAAACAAAATTGATAATTATACTTCAAATATGTTTATATTTGTATACCCTACACTAAGAGTAAAAGGGGATATTCAGTTTGATATAATAAATAATAATAGTTTGGCGCTACAGTCCTGTATAGGACTTCGGCCGGGCTCTCTCACCATTTGAGCTGTGCGTGTTATATTTGTACTCAAAGTGGTGGGACCTACAGTTTATTGCCGAATCCGAACGGTAGCCGCGTAGCTCAGTGGTTAGTGCGTTGGACTGCGAGCCGAAAGGTCCCAGGTTCAAGCCTGGACTGGGGCTAACAACATGTTTTCATAGAAACATTTTTCTATACCGCGCTACCTCTCGGCAGTAAATGGCAAACCTACGAGAGTAAAACATTGCCCATGAAAAGCTCTCACCCGCCGTTCGGATTCGGCAATAAACTGTAGGTCCCACCACTTTGAGTACAAATACAACACGCACAGCTCAAAATGATGAGAGAGCTCGGCCGAAGTTCTATACAGGACTGTAGCGCCAAAGCGGGTGAGAGCTTTTCATAGGCAATGTTTTACTCTCGTAGGTTTGATATACCATTTCCGGTATGGAAAAGTATATATATTCTTGATGCTGAGTCGATTTAGCGATGTCTGTCTGTCTTTTCGTCTGTTTGCCTGTTGAAATCACGATCAACTATCACAATTTCCCTACTTCAAAATTTCCCATGTGACTTACCTTCCGTATTGGATAAATGTGAGCCTAATGTTTGTTCCTGTTTTCTTATTTTTTTGTTTTTTAATATTTATATTTCCCTAGACATGCGCAGGGCAGTTTAGAAACATTTTATTGGAAGATGTCAAGCATATAAGGGAGGAGTTTGTATTAAAACCTGTCTGTATTCTGCCCGTTTCCAAAATATGCCTTAAAAATTCCATGAAATTTGATACTTTTAAAAGACAACATTTTTACCATTTTTCAGGAATATTTCTGGCATATATCCGGCAAACACACAGACAAATTAAATATTTTGGGAAGTGTATAGCAGGTTATACAATTTTGTGGAATTTTAATGGCAGATTCACGACGTATTTTAGGAACGGGTAGAAAACAGAAAGCTTGTGATACAAACTTCGCTTTGTCTGTTCGGAATATGTCGACAAAATGTTTCTAAACTGCCCCGACTTTGCCAAACATTTTGTCTGGGGTTGCCTATGCTTCTCGAAAACTTCCATTTACCTGTATATTTGCCGCATATATTCCTGTGAAATGCCTGAAATCAGGTGTCCAACCCGAGATAAAGTTTATGGCATTATTCAGAAATCTGTTGATTTCCGACTTGAAAGATGCTGTGTTTACCTGTTTGTTGCCCGCCTGTTATATGCGGCTTTTTCACATCAATTATTCGGTCACTCGATTTCTTTCTGACGAATTTGACTTTGTTTCATTTTGGGTTGTCGAAGGTAACTGAATCCGAAATCGAAAAATTGCAATTGTTATCTGAAATTGTATTGTTAATTATAATAAGGAAGCCAAAACGTTAAAAAATCGGAAATCAAATATTTGACCACTTCTCTAAATTTACAAATTATTCGAAATATGTGATATGAAATATTGACAATTGTACTTATCAAGTTTTTGCTGTTGGACAATTATAGTAATAAAATCCCATTTTGTTTGTCTTTCAGATGGTTTGTCTTTCATACCAACAACTCTAATGACCTAGAGTATAGAATGGAGATGGAGCATTCTCTACATCATACATATAAAATATATATTAGAACGATGTGAATTTGTGTCATCTGTTCTACTTGGGATGAGTTTTTAATTTTTTCGACTCACAGAAAACAGAGACCAATCAATAACAAAAACAAAAGCTGCAGCAACCTCATGTCGTAGCAACGTGGAATATGCCAAGAATTCATTAACCTGACTTGGACCGATTTTTATTAAAGTACTTCTGTTGGGTTGATGTGGGTGGTTGGTTGGCTTCCTGGTCAAGAGTTGTGTTATTTGGCGAATGTAACAAAGTGGATTGCGTAGGTAGAGGTTTCACGATTTGCATGTATCGCATATGTGTAAACATGAAAATTCATCAACTATTTTATTAACAATTTTCCTCATTTTCCCTGTCGTAACATCAACGTTAACGTAAAACCAAGCTGAATAAAGTGACTGTGAAAGTGTGACTGACATCTGCATCTAGGGGGAAGGAATTGATCGGTTTGAATATCTTGCATGGTGCTATTTGTTGCATGGTTATATTTTAGCAATAAATATTTCTGGTTTCAAATATAAAAGTGACATTGATGTTGTGAAAATATGTCAATGTTAAAATCAGCAAGGAAATGTTGATGGTCACATGGAAAATGTCGATTTTTATAGTTGGTATATTGAAGTTACCAGCGACAAATAAATAAATTCAAAATATAATTCGGTAACATTATAAAATGGTCTAGTGGTAACTAGGATTTACGAATCCTGAACATAAATTCAAAATTTTAAACCTGCTATAATTTTATTGCATTTAAATAACAATAGGTGTATTAAATTTTTTATGATAGTTTTTGGAATATTTTACTATAATTCAAATGTTTTTAAGTTCAATTTCAAGATTTGAGTCTTATATGGACATCGTCAAATCAATTCAAGAGATCATGTTTTCATTTTTCATATTTTTCTATACTGCGTTCGGCAGTAAATAGCGTACCTACGAGAGTAAAACATTGCCTATAAAAAACTCTCACCCGCCGTTCGGATTTGGCATTAAACTGTAGGTCCCACCACTTTGAGTACAAAGCTCTGCCTAAGTTCTTCAGGACTGTAGCGCCAAATTATTATTATTATTAAATATCCAATAGGTTTCCATAGACAATCAAATTTAACATTTATAAAAAAATACTCAAATCAGAGTCCTAGAATTTAGAAGTTATAAATGTTTTAAATATGGGCTAAGCTAGTTTAGATCTGCAAATATGGACTTTTTGAGCAATTTTGTTGCACTCTTCTATGTTTTAGCCGCGGTAGCTCAGTGGTTAGTGCGTTGGACTGTGAGCCGAAAGGTCCCCGGTTCAAGCCTGGACTGGGGCTAACAACATCTTTTCATAGAAACATTTTTCTATACCGCGCTACCTCTCGTCAGTAAATGGCAAACCTACGAAAGATATGGAAATAGGCTTTTCTGGATTTCGCGTATTTTGATATTTCACACTTTAAAGACTCATCCATTTTTTTATTAAAAATGTAAAATTCTGAAAATGTTGAAAATAAACATAATATGTTAGAACAGCTCTAGCTAATTCGGGTTTATCACAATTTTTTTCCAAATAATAGAATTAGCCATTTGTAATTCCAAACGCCTCACAGTGGGACATTTTCACTTTTAGCTTGCCAAAAGTCATAACTTGAAAACCAATAAAGATAGGATATTGAATTTGTTAATATATGTTTTATGTATGAAAACATATATTAAACTGGGACAAATCGGGCAACTGCCACGCCTACCTCTCATACAAATGGTTATAAAAAATCGAAATATATCTCAAAATCGAAAATATCTCAAAAAGTTTGATATTTTGTATGAAGGCACAAAATATTACGTAATATATTAAGAATTTACCCTTTTCTTTGAACTGCCACACTCACAATTTTTAAAAAATACGAAAATAAAAAATAAAATAAAAATTTTGAATAACAAAAAAAAAAAAATATGTATATGTTTACAATTAATCTGAACAACAATCGGAATCTAAAAACAATTTTTTTACTCCCACAATAAATTAAAACTAATTTTTTATTATTTCAAAAATTTAAATAATATTTTTTTAAATAAATTTTTATTAAAATTAATATATATCTGTTTGTTTTTTTAATCGTTTTTTAACCCATATAAAACCGAATAAATTTGATTTCAGATATGATCTGATTTTGTGTAATGGTTTCGGTTTCGTTTGTAAAATATATGTTTCGGTTCCAGTTACGGTTTCAATGTGTGCTTTATATCTTGTAGAAATCTGCACAAATGCATTGACATTTTATTTCAAGACATGTACTCATATATTCTATGCTAAAATTCACTAGTAGATGTATGTTTTACATGAGGTAATTGAAAATAAGTGGTCGGTTCTCAGGTCACAATAGACCGATCATGCCAATTTCAGACAACTTAGATATATATTTAATCTAAATCTAAAGTTTCATTGCTCTAGCTCTTCTACTTTTTCCGTAATCGTGATTTCAACAGACAGACAGAAGGACAGACGGACAGACAGACAGACAGACAGACAGACGGACATCGCTAAATCGACTCAGGAGGTAATGCCGATCAAGAATATATATACTTTTCCTTACCGGAGATGCTTCCTTCTGGGTGTTATAAACGGCGTACCAAACTGAATATACCCTTTCACACTTAGTGTAGGGTATAAAAATGAAATTTTGACTTACTAGAATTGATTTCTGGACCAGTGCAATGCCTAAAATGCATAAAAAAATTTTAACAATTTTTTTTTATTTATTTTTCGTGGAACGCCGACCGGCAGATTGGTTGTTGATTTCAATGTTCGTTTTCTCCGTTTCTCGTTGCGTTCACTCGCTGCACTCACTGTATTCGTTGCATGTTCAACGACAGAATTGTCGGGTGGTTAATTTTACAAAATATCGAATATTTTGAAAACAAAAATGTGTTGACAGTACTTGAGACCAATGAAACAAATACTGCAGTGAAGTGATGTCGCTGGAGGAGACTTCACTATAAATCATTAGACTGCCATTGCAAAATGCGGTCAAAACTATAGAGTGCAGTTGTTTACGCAAAAAAGCGTATTTTCCAAAATTCAAAATTAATTAAAAATGCAGAAATTTATGGTTTTTCTTATTAATTTATTTGAGCAAATATATTTACTACTTAGAGACAAACGAAATGTGTTTGCCATATAATATTAAGAAATGTATAAAAATACAAAACATGATTGGAAATCAAATAAGGAAATCCAATATATATAATAAGTATAAAATATGATGTAATATGCGGGAACGTAGTTCTTACTTTGAAGTTCATCTATTTATGGGTGGCAGCAAAGAGATCGATCTCTGCGCAATTGCAGCCCCGAGAACCTCAAAGAAGGAGGCTTGAAAAGGAAGTGACGAAATTTACCACTTGACGTTTGACCTGTCACAGAATGTACTAAATAAATAATACAAGGTTTACACTGGCGTAAACAGCAGTAGTGCATATTTTGTAGAGGGAACTACATCGAATGTTTTGAAAACAAAAATGTGTTGACAGTACTTGAGACCAATGAAACAAATACTGCAGTGAAGTGATGTCGCTGGAGGAGACGTCACTATAAATCAGTAGACTGCCATTGCAAAATGCTGTCAAAACTTTAGAGTGCAGTAGTGCATATTTTGTTGAGGGAACTACAAATACATTTGTGCGGATGTCTGATATACCCTAATAGATATCATAGTATTTTCACCTCTTCATAACCATATCATTAGACTTTTAATGGATGCTCATGATTTGTAATCTATATAAGTTTAACCTCTAAAAATGTTATAATGGATGAGACATTTTTAAATAAAAAACTTTTAAAATAAAAAACTGATGACGCCTGTTAAAAAAAATTACTCTATTTGTATTTATAATACGATTTTGTGGGTTTTTAGTTGGTTCGAAGAAGCAATTTCAATTCAATTTGGAAATTGTCGATTTGGTTATCAAAACGCGAACTTTCAGTGCTTGGCGGGTTCATTTGTCATATTCTGATTCGTCGTCGGAAGTAGTGGAATTGTTAGAATTAAATTGTTAGAATTGAATTGTTAGAATTGAATTTTCAGTCTTAGCGTGCAAGTTTTTAAAATTATATTTGATAATATCAACCAACTAAATTTAATTAATGTGTAATTGGAAATTATTGATTTTGACAAATTCAAAGTAAAAAATGTAACCATGGTTTTGATTTGAAGAATTTGTTAATTTCATTAAAATACATGTTGCAGTTGCCAACGAACACTGTTTGTTGGAAGTATTCCCCACGTCAAACTTCTAGCTTGTATTATTGCGAAATTTCCACTTAATTTTCGCAATTTTGTTTTCCCCAAGAACATTTATTCTACATTGGGATTTGGGCCAAATAAATTACGAAATTCGCAAAGTTTTGTACAGTTTAGTTTTTCTTTATGGATGAGATATAACATTTATAATTCCGAAGTTTCGAATATGTCATTTGTTTGTAAATAATTATTATATTATCACAGTTTGGATGCTATAAAATATTTTAAAATGAAAATGTGTTTTTTAAATTTCTTTTTTCTAAATTTCTTTAAATTTCTAGTAAAAATAAAAATTTCAAGTAAGAATATTTATATCGAGTAAAAATTAAAATTTCTGGTTAAAATTCGAATTTCTTGTAAAAATTTTAATTTGAATTAAAAAATGGAATTTCTATGAACAAATTTTATTTTTTTGGAAAATAATAGAAAATCATTGAATTTTGATTTAAAATTTCTTTAGAATATAATAAAAAATAATACTTTATAGTACTAATCAAAATATAACTGACTTTGTAACAGTCAATATTATCTTCGAGTATTTTAACAGATTCTGTTAACCAACTGTTATCTGTTAACTAACAGATATGTAGTTAATTAACATTTGTCAGAGAAGACCTTTAGCATATGTAATAAATTTCGAAAATACATTTAAAATAATGTAATTCCATTTACAGTCATGTTTTCTGAATTCATTTTGAATTTAGCGCCTGCGCCCTATAAACTGGAAGCAATGTTGTTGATTTTCTGCCATGTGCTTCGAACTAAATGTTTTGTGAGACACTGTCTGACGAAAAATAGGTTCTATGTACGATGTTCGAATCGAACAAACAACATGTCTGATGCCTGATGTTGTGTTTTGTTGGAGTGTATATGTTTCTTGGTTCCATGTCCTGTTGTTATGTTCGAACAGGATGTTGACGCATGCTGCTACAGCGGAAATAACTTCCTGTCGCAGACATGGCTATTTTTTAGGCAATGTAACGTGCAAATTGCTGCAGTCCTCGTTTAAAGCGCAACGTGTGCGGTTGTACGATAAATACGCAGTGAACGCGAAGTGTGAATAAAATAAAATCTTTGAGATACAAGTGTTGAATATGCATTCAAGAGATGCTAAGTGATTAAAATTTACTTTTAAAAAAATCCAAAATAAAATTGTGACGACACAATTATGTAAACAGCTTGCTTGTATCTCTAAAAGCGTGTATCTACAGAATGTATCTTTATACATAAAACGTATAACTTTAATTATGAAAAGTGCAACTTTTAACTGCAAACGTATATAATTTATTTTCTAATGCATATCTCTTGAATTTAGCAGTGTTTTAAATCGTGTATATTGTATCTTTAAAATTGTATCTTAAAACTTGTGCGTGTATCTTTAAATGCTTGGCGTAAAGTTTAAGCGTTCATATTTTCTTTTCTGATGACTTAACTCAATTTCAATTGTTTTCAAAAGAAAGTAACTTGTATCTGGCAATACTAATTTGCACATCTATAATTTGTATCGCGTATCTGTCGCAGCGCTAAATCGACTTTATTATCCGATTGACCTAGAAATGCTGTATCGAAAAACATTTTATATGTTGTTTGTTTGTGTTGCGGTCATTTAACTTTATACCAGCGCGTCTGTTTGTCTGTCTGTCTATCTATCTATCAGTCTGGCTGTTTATCTGTGCATCACGACTGGTCTGCTGTTTTTTCGTTGCCTGCTTTTTGGCGTAAATCTCAACCTTGTTAAATGGGTCATGAAAACATTCGGTCGCATTTAATTTAAGCTCAGCGTGCGTTATATATGCACCACAGTGTATTTAAATAAAACAAACTAACAAATCTAATTAAATATCGGTAAAGATTAATACAAAATTTAAAGTGAAAATGTCAAAAATTATATAAAATTATATATTTGGTATATTTAATATATATGCATATTTTGTGGATGCTTTATATGCATTTGTGTATCTCATAAATACAGATTTTAAGCTGATTTACTCTTGAGCTGTTTCCTCGAATTCATCATTATCTACTCTTGGTCAGTTAAGCATCTTATGCAGCCATTTTAGTTGGACAAATATTAAATATATGTCTGTTGTCTACAAGTCAGCTTTCTTTAAGTCTGTGGATTCTTCGGCGTTAGCAGTTCCCACAAGAAAATGTAAGTAAGAATGTAATTTAAGTTGTGTAATATAGTAATATTCAAAATTTAAGATATTCTCAATAATAATTCTTTTAATAGGGTATATTCTGACATTCTCATGCAATCGTAAAAAACGTATTTATTACATATTTCACAGAAATAAATTTTCATTAAAGTCACAATAAAAAAATAAATTCTAGAACATTAAAAACGAAATTCTATCGAAATTCTATTTTAATACTTTTTCAAGCATTAAGTAAAGGGTTTTTCAATAAGAGCACTACAAAAGTTTTTTCAAGGGTTTTTCAAGAGGGACGCTACAAAAGTAGAGCAACAGGGACAGCAAACGACGCCATATTTCTTGCCGCTCTTTTGACATTTCTCTTCAGTAAGGTTTGCCATTTCATGATGGAAAGATATACGAATTCGAATTTCGGTAGTAAATAAAATTAAAGTAATGTGTATTATCAAGTATTCACCATGATTTATATATGAAATTAAAGGTGAGGTGTGTATTTTAATATAGTAATTAATTGCCATGCACTTCATTTTTGGATTCTGAAATAAAGGGTTTTTCAATAGGAGCGCTACAAACGTTTTTTTTAAATAAAATCTATGATAACGTTTTTGGATATTAATGAAATTCTTTATTCCTGTAAAAGTACGTTCGATGCCATTATGTATGGAACTCGATTTCTTTTGCATGACCACCACGGGCACGCTTGCAGAAGTCCAGACGCTGAACCCGATTTTCGACGGTTTTCAAGCATAAATCGTCCGTTACTGCTGCAATTTCACGTTCGATATTCGTACGAAGTTCATCAATCGTCGCTGGCTTGTTGGCATAGACCATAGACTTGACGTAGCCCCACAGGAAATAGTCTAACGGCGTCAAATCGCACGACCGAGGCGGCCAATCGACTGGACCATTTCGTGAGATAACACGTTCTCCAAACTTGGTTTCCAATAAATTGATTGTGGCATTCGCTGTGTGGCTTGTGGCGCCGTCCTGTTGGAATCACATGTCCTCCAAGTCCATATCATATAATTGGGTCCAAAAATATTCGGTTATCATTGAACGGTAGCGATTCCCATTCACAGTAACGTGCCGGTCTTGATCATCACGGAAGAAGTAAGGCCCATAAACCGCACCAAACCGTAATTTTTTCGGGATGCAATGATGACTCATGGAGTACGTGTGGATTGCTGTCTGACCAATAACGCTTATTTTGTTTATTGACGAAGCCATTCAGCCAGAAATTAGCCTCATCGCTGAGATGATGATTTTTCGATGAAAATCCGAATCATTTTGAAGTTGTTGCTCAGTCCAATTCACGAACATACACTCAGAAAAAAGTTTCCTCATAATAAGGAAAATTTACTTGAAATAGCGTTAAGGAAAAAACTTCCTCATTTTTAGGAAATTTTCCCTACTTTAAGTAAAATTTTCCTAATAATAAGGAAATTTTACTACTATTAAGGAAAAACCTTCCTACAAATAAGTAAAATTGAACTTGACGCTATTTCAAGTAAAATTTCCTTAATATAAGGAAACTGTTTTCTGAGTGTACGACGCTTCTGGTGGTCAAACGGCTTCATTTCTTGCGTCAATTTGATTTTGTAAGGATGTAGGCCAAGATCTTTTCGCAAAATTCGCCACAAGGACGTCACAGAGATGCCCAATGCTTGAGAACGACGTGTGAGAGACACATTTGGGCTTTCTTCAACTGAAGCCTCAGCGGTAGCAATATTCCCGACACTACGAGCACTTCTTTGTCTCACTGGCACGGGAACATTTTGTACTGTGCCTGTGGATTCAAATTTTTCCACTAGTCGCTCAATTGTTGATCTGTTCAACAATCTGCAATTGTTGATCTGCTCAATTGTTGATGACGACCATAAATTGGACGTAGGTAGCGCTCTTAACGTTGAGGCACTGACTCCGAATTTCGGTAGTAAATTTTAATAATTTCGACTCGTTGTTGGCTCGTATCCATCATGAAATGGCAATCCTTACTGAAGAGAAATGTCAAAATAGCGGCAAGAAATATGGCGTCGTTTGCTGTCCCTGTCGCTCAACTTTTGTAGCGTCTCATTTGAAAAACACTTTAAAATCTATATTTTCAGAAACAATAAGGATTAAAAAATTATCCAAATTGATATTTGTGGATTGAAAGTAAAACAAAGAAAAAAGTAGTATTTTAAACAAAAACTTGAAAAAAATAGACAATTTAAATAAGTTTATGATATGTTTTTGGTAAGAATTCAAAAATATACATTATATATGTCAGTTTTTTAATTTTTTTTTTTAGATTAAATTTTCCACATTCATATTATTTACATTTTCTAAATATATTTATTGGTCAAGAAATAAAAATACCCAAATAGACAAATTATATCTTAAAGATGTCTTTATGTTATCTTTTAAATGTTGTCGATGTCCGAAATTTGTCCGAAATGTTACGAGAAAGATCTCTTTTTGTAATACAAATGATTGACCGGGAGTTGCCTTTTTGATTTGTCGAAATGATGTCCTAATAGTATACATAAAGTTGCCTTAAAGTTATTATCTACAAATTGTCTTTTCAGCAAATACAAATACGATATGCCAAAAAGCGCAAATTAAATTCGTAATATTTTTTTTTGTTTCGCAGAAGAAACGACTAAAACCAAATATTTAAGAATTAAAATATTTTTTTTATAAAAACGTTATAATAAAAATTCAAATTAATGCATGATTACCTTGTTATCACTCGTCATCACTATAATTCCGTTTTATAACAAGCGATGGTAATGAGGAAATGATAGCGAATGTTGAAATATTTGAACATTTTCTATGATTGGCTATCACAACGAAAATAGTGATAACGAGAGATGGCATATGGCATGGAAATCACATTATTTGAAGCAACTTCAGATTGCCGCGCTGCTCTATGTTGCGATGGGTTTTGAATCAGGTTGCTTGGGCGATGTCGTAACCAAATTTTGGCAGCAGTTTTTCATTTTCTTCTTGCAGCAATCACTGTTTCTGTTGTCATTTTTATTACGGTCCATGCCGCCTATCTGACCCAGCTGATCGCTCCAGTGCTGCTTGACCAGCATAATGACGAATCTCTCGTCACGCTGGTGGTGACGAGTAGGGTGTGTATTGTTAGACATCAAAGATTTAATGTCCGTCCTCGTAGCATTACATGTTCGTCCACATCCACATAGTCAGTTCCGATTTGTTGCCGACAGATCTTCTGTTTCAGTTTCCATCATGCGAACGATCTCAGCGAGAAGAAACGCTGCATATAGAATTTGGGAGCCGGAACGTGGCTTGCTGATGAAGTTTTTAATAGCAATTTTTTATTTTATTTATGTAGCGAGACAGATGCATGAAAATTCTAAACTAAATTAATTTTAATTTATTTTTTAATTTGTCAATCTAAAAATTCTCATGTAAACAAACTTTTTTTGGCATCGTTACACTGACTACAAAACGATACAAAAGGGACTTAATAAACAGTCGTCTTTTTGAAAACTTTTTGAATAGGCAAATAAGTTTACGAAATACTGGCATCGTTTTGCTGACTAAGAAAGGATGCAAATGGGACTTGTTAGAAATTCACCTTTTGGATAGATTTTTGAGAATGCACATAAGTTCACATTAGAAAGACGTCCTTTTAGGTATCGTTTCGTATAATGTTCTACTTGGGTATGTATTCGAAAATATTACTTTTCATAATTTTATACGAAATTTTGTATTACGGTTATATAAGAAATGGGCGTGGAAATGTTTCGATTCCGTTCAAAATTTAGATTATTAGATTTAATTTAAGACAGGTCTTATGACTACTTGCATTGGTCGATTTGGTGTGCATGGCACATATTTGAAAAAAAACATAGATGTTTTGGTCGATACAATACATCGACTCGTTGTATCGATGTTTTCCGATGTATAGCACCAAAATATCGATGTTTTCGACACATCGAATGAAAAAGAATTAGGGAAAATTTTTCCGTTTTGATTGAATATTTATAAGTTTGTCTCAAATGGTTGGTTTGAAATCTTTTTCTTTTATTATACAAATCATAAATGGTAAAGGGTTTTTCAACAGGGACGCTACAAAAGTAGAGCGACAGGGACAGCAAACGATGCCATATTTCTTGCCGCTCTTTAGACATTTCTCTTCAGTAAGGTTTGCCATTTCATGATGGAAAGTTATACGAATTCGAATTTCGGTAGTAAATAATTTCGATAATTTCGACTCGTTGTTGGCTCGTATATCTTTTCATCATGAAATGGCAATCCTTACTGAAGAGAAATGTCAAAAGAGCGGTAAGAAATATGGCGTCGTTTGCTGTCCCTGTCGCTCTACTTTTGTAGCGTCCTTGTTGAAAAACCCTTGAAAAAAACTTTTGTAGCGCTCTTATTGAAAAACCCTTTACATTAACAATAAAACAAAATACAAATATTTTGGTTTTTGCACTCATTTTTTATGTCGAAAAATATTTTACATGTGTTTCATGTTCTAAACATTTTTTTTTTGTAGTTTTACTTTCAACGGTAAAGTCATTCAAATTAAATAGCCTTTAAGATTGGCAAAAAACTCTTAAAGATGTCGGCTCTCTTTCAAAAGAGTACATCGAAATCTCACGTAAAGTTTTATATTTTTTCGAGTACTTTAATTATATGATAAAAATGCATTTAGGGGGATAAAAGTCTGACAAAACATACAAAATAAAAACAAAAAATAAAAAATATATTTCTGACTCTTTTACGAGGTAAGCATTCATTTTAACTTATTTTTTTCGATCCGGCCTAATGTATATTGTCTTGCAAGCTCTTTGGACGCAATTTTAATATATTAACGTCAGAAAAAAATATTTAAAAAAAAGTATTTAAATATTAAGTGTTGAGGTCCAACTCTATATTTTTTCATTGTTGGTACTTTATTGATGCAGTTTTGTGATGGTGAAAAAATGTGCTGACTAAAATTATGTGCTGAGCACCAAAATCGGTTTTAAAACTTTCGGACCATAATTCGTTTTTATTCGACGTTTTGAAGACGAGTAAACCATTAAAAAGTGCAATCTTTCAAATGATATCAAATTGTACAATATTGAACTTATAGTTCACGTTCTACAGGAGTTTAACTAAATGCAAAATGTCGAATATCGACGAAATTTATCAATTTATTAAGGGGTTGAACTGCCTGAAAAAAGACTATTTAAATAAAAAAAATGAACACGTTTCTAATATTTTTTGGAAAGATAACTGTAAAATTTCCAAGAGATCGGAGCTCATAAATCATTTTTTGTCAAAACAAAAAACTCCCGGTTTGACGGTTTGACTCCCGGTAAAACTGAGATAAATTTAAAAATTAAAAATTCATTTAAAACTAAAACATTTTTTTCTTAACTAAGCACATCAACTTTTGGATTTTCAACAATTTTTGAAAAATTTTTGATGATAAAAATTCTCAACTTTACTAATTTTTATCACCAGGGCTAACACCAGCAATGCACGAAAAACATGGAAAATATGCATGTACTAAAAAAATAGATAAATATGAATCAAAAAACTAAAAATATATATCAAAAACTTAAAATATGAATATACAATTGAGGAGCTCATTTCCAAAACGTGCTATATGAAACAAACTCTGTTTTGAGTAAAAGACGAAATACTGTTACACCATGATAGGGTCAAATTTGAACCAAAGTGTCTTCTACACATTTGATCTTTGACATATTCTTAGTATATTCAAGTTTTTAAATTAATCGTTTTTGAACCGTATATATGTTAATAAATGCTTTCAAAATTGAAATAGAATGTTTTGGAAATGAAATCTCACATAGCATTTTTTGGAAATAACATTTTAAAAGATAGCATTTTTTGGAATTAAAAATAATTTTATTTTGCTTTTGGTTCATGTTTTTTAATTAGAATAACGGTAATAGTGATTTTTTTAAAATTATCTTCGTTCAATAATGTTATTTCCACATCAGGATTTTTAATAAAATGGAATATTTTTTGTTGCTTGTTCATTAACAGAGTATTTCCAATATAAGTTTCACAAAATCTTATTTTTTTCAACTAGGCATAATTCCTGTACCTTTGAATTTGATATTTTGAATGTTTAACAAATTAGAACAACCGTGTTTGTCAGACTTTGCCATACAAGGAGTGGAATGTTTCCAGACAAACTTTTAGTGTAACATATTTTTATTCTTAAAAAAAGCATTTGTTTCAATATTTTGACTTCCAGCTAGCCTACAGAAGGATTTTTTTGTTTGGAGTATAGTTTTTTTTCAATGTTCTCATCAATTTCCAATAAACTGACATATTTTTCAATTTTCCGCAACAAATCTTAATTTTTGGTTTTCAACGAGATAGACTTAACTTGTGATAGACTTAATAGTGCATTGTAGTTTTTGTTATGATTAAAAAAATATATATTTTTTAATGATGTTCAGATTTAATTTTGGCTTTATAATTATCATTATCTAAACGTACGACGCAATTTCATTACATCCTCTGTCAGACTGTCCATCGGTAGACATTAATATTTTTATGTCGCCTAAATTATGGACGATATTGGTTACATATCGTATAAAGATTGCAAATATATATTACCATATTTGGAATTCACTATTTTAAAATCGAATAGGTATATGGTATCTTACTTTGATTATAATACGTTTTCGTTCTATAGCACGTTTTGGAAATGTAATTTTCTCCAAATAGAAAGTTTTGGAAATAAAATTGTATATAGCACGTTTTGTAAATTACATTATCGAAGAATAGAATGTTTTGGAAATAAATTGTTATTTTAAAGTTAAATAACTTTGCAAATGGTCTACTTAGAGACCTGATTTTGTTTTTACTGATTCGACTACTAAGGACGAACAAAAGTACATAAATAACTTTTTTTTCGATTTTTGACTGGATGGCACGTTTTGGAAATGAGCTCTTCAATTTGTTTTATTTTAATTTTTCACTTGAAAAAATAAATTGTACTGAAACAAAATTTTTTTCAATCCAAATTTTTACACCCAACCAAATTTGCTACAAAGCACAATATATTGTCTCCTGTAGTGATATCCAGATATAGTTTTCTGTAGTTTGATTTTATCGAATACGAATTTAACATTTAGAAAATAATAACACTACCCGACAAAATTAAAATTTTTACATGGTGCAGTAAAAGTTACAGCAAATATTGGATAAATTTGTAGCGCTGATTCCGAAAATGTCAAATTAGCTCTAGTTTTTGAGACATATCCCAATTCTTAATTTCCCATTAGTTTGATCATCTTTTATTTTTAAAATTCAAATAAAAAACAGCAATGAAATTTTCTTTAAGATATTAGACGCAGAAAATCTTGCGTCACAAAATAAAAATTTTCTTTCGAAATTACGACTTTTAGATAAAAAGTAGATTAAATAAAGGCAACTTTTTTTTACTTGATAAATTTAAATTTTCTGATTTTGAAAATTTAGCAGTTTTAATTTTGTCATGTAAAAAAGTTGTCTTTATTTAATATTGTATTTAACTTTTGAACCAACAGTCGTTTCTGAAATGGGGTTTTAAAGAAGATACTTGGCGTCACATTAAAGTTCTTATAAATAATTTTTAACATAAGATAATGACGAACAATTATCTCGATTTTGCTTTTAATAAATGCCTTTCAAAATTAAAGAAATTAAAAAATTATTTCAGAAAAAAAAATATGAATATAATTTTAAATATTTGCAACAGATCGAGACACTATTATGTACCACGGAATTAATATTTAATTCAGGTGTACAAAACTATTAAAATAAAGACTAAATTGTGTGACAAAAAATAGTGCAATGTATTGTGAGAAAATATTTGTTTGATTTCCTACAAAGGTGCGGTTGAAACGAAACGTATACAGCCTAACCAATATGTGATAGAATAAAATTAGGTCTCAGAACAACAAAGGAATGGTGTGTTACTGTAGGACTAAATATAAATCCCGCAAAAACCACCATGGTACCCTTTACAAGAAGAAGAAACCATAATATTAGACCATTCCGGCTAGACGGAGTCGAAGTAAGCCGGAGTGAAGAAGTCAAATATTTACGAATTACACTAGACAGCAAATTTCTATGGAAGCAACAAGAAAAAGAAGTCATAATAAAAGCCACACGGGCAATTATGATAAGTAGGTCCACTGCAGGCAAAAGCTGGACATGGACACCCAAAATAATGCGATGGATGTATACAATGATGGTCCGACCAATTATTATGTATGGAATAGTGGTATGGGCAAAAAGACTAGAGCTTCGGACCACACAGAAATCTCTAGAGAAAGTTCAACGGCTAGCTTGTTCTTGTATATCAGGAGCCATGAGAACGTGTCCCACGGCGCAATGGAAGTACTCCTTGAATTGGCACCATTACACCTGTTCCTGCAGGGAGTGGCAAGAGGAGCACTCCACCGCATAGCAAACGAAGATATTGGAAATGGAGGACGTATGGAGCCCGGGAAAGCGTGTCTTCTGACTCGACGGTTTGCCACGCTACCAACTTCAATAGACCATAAAACGAAGAGATTCAACTTCGTAAAAAACTTCAAGACAAAACGCAGTAACAAAACGAGTTGGGAAAGTTAGGTCACATGGGTAAGTTCGGTCACATGGGGCGGATTTTTATAGTCGGTCGGGCCCGACTATGGAATACCCTACACCATTGGTGGGGATATTAACCCTCAGAATATTATTCATATATCAGAAATTTACGTCTTATATCCCCATAATTTAAAAAATTTATATAAAGTATAAAAAACTAAAAAAAAAAAAATTTTAAATATAATTGGGCGGACCACGCCTATATTTAAAATTTTGAAAGGCTAATATTTCGTACATTTGATTTTAATAATTTACGGATCAATTTTCCACTATGAAAACCCGGGAAATAATTAAAAAAAAAGTGGGCGGATCACGCCCATTTTTGGACCACATATTTTTAGGTGAATTATAACAATACGTTTTAAATTTTATAACTATACCTTGAATACTTTTCGAGTTATTAGTTCCGAAAGAGTTATAAAAGTTATATAAAAGTGACTTGTATGGGAGGTGGGCGTGTCCGTTGACCGATTTGGCTCATTTTCAAACTCAGTTCCTAATTTTGACTAAAATATATTGAGACGAAATTTCATCGCATTCTGATCAGTATTTCTCAAGTTATTCTGTATTCGGACAGCAAGACAGCAAGACAGCAAGACGGACAGACAGACAGACAGACAGACAGACAGACAGACAGACAGACAGACAGACAGACGGACATGGCTAAACGGACTCGGGTAGTGATGCTGATCAAGAATATATGTACTTTTCCATACCGGAAACGCCTCCTAAGGGGCGTTACAATATATGCACAAAGTTAATATACCCTGTACCTCATAGGTGTAGGGTATAAAAAAGATATGGAAAAACATATCTGATACATATGATATACACAAGAATATGATCACGTGGTACACGGTTGGATCATTAACAGATGAAGGAACCGGAGCAAGAGTATATGGGCCTAGAACCAAATACTTGGAAGCCATGGGAAAATACACCAGTATCTTTCAAGCGGAAATATACGTTATAGATAGATGCATCCAGCTCAAACTGGATAGAAATTATAGCAATAAAAATATAGCAATCCTGTCGGACAGCCAGGCAGCCATAATGGCATTAGAATCTTACGAGATCAATTCAGAACTAGTATGGAAATGTCTAGGTAATATAAATAAACTAGGTATGTATAATAGTGCACACAAACTTGCACGGAAAGGAGCCGCCACAAAGCTAATAGGTCCCGAACCTTTTAGTGGAATCGATGACAGTGTTGTAAAAAAGTTATTAAGAGAAGAACTACTTAACACCAGAGAAGAACTATGGATGGAGCAGGCTAAAATGCGTCAATCAAAGAAATTCATTGGGTCCTATGACTTAAGAAGATTTAAAGAACATATTAAACTATCGATGAAAAACCTGAGAATTCTAACATGACTTCTAACAGGTCATTGTCGGCTTGCTAAACATCGGACTAGGATGGGTATACAAACGGACAGTACATGTAGATTCTGTCTAGAAGACGTTGAAGACCCAGAACACATTTTAGAAACGTGTCCAGCGCTAATGCGTACAAGAATGCAAATACTTGGGAATCGACAACCAAGTCCAAACGATATTAGAATGATGAATCCCAACCATATAATCAGATTTTTAACTGAGATAGGCTTGACGGACATCCTATAGAACTATTAAAACCAGAATCCCATGGTATCAAGTGGTGCACAATAGATCTATTCAGTTCACAGTGCATTACCCCTAAGCAATAATAATAATAATAAACCAATAAACGAAATAAAGTCGACTCTAAAGATAGTATCAGCTTTTCCGACAATTTTCTCTTACATTTATTTGTCAAAAAGCTCATACTTTCTTTAAAGTCGACATTATTTCGTTTATTGGTTATTTATATCAAATTTTGGACGAGATGACTCCGCCTGGCAGTCACACCATTCGATTTATGTCATAAAGCCGTTAATATAATACCGAGTGAAATGCATATTTACTCAAATTCCATAATATCTGGAATTCTACTTTTTATATGGTTGAAAACTATGCACAAAAATCATCGGGGCTCCAATTACTTCTCAAGTTAATAAATAAAAGAATTGATGTGGCGTTAAATTTGTGGGCAACAGCATAAAATGGCATTTCTAAATAGCACACAAAACTGAAACATAGCACATAGAGTATGAATAATCGGCATATTAAACACAAAAAAAAAAGAACATAGAGACTTGGCTACTCCATCTACTGGGAGTGCATTCAATATTTACCACATACGCTGCTCCCAACTATTCCGATGATAATAAAACTGTCATAACTTCCGACACAAACATATAAAACATATTGGCATGATGTGGCACAAACACATGCTAAAGAAAATGTATTTGATGCATAAGTAACAAAGCTGCTGTTTCTTTATAATATTTATACACTAAAAAAATATAAATTCATTAAAAACACGAAAAATAAAAATTATTTCACGAATTAATTGATGTATAAAATATATTCGTAAAAATACAAAAAACGAGTTGGGAAAGTTAGGTCACATGGGGCGGATTTTTTTATAGTCGGTCTAGCCTGACTATGGAATACCCTACACCTTTGGTGGGGATATTAATGTGGGATATTTAATTGCATAGCTTAATTTTAAAGTTTTTAATTATGCTGAACCTCCCCACCCTCAGAATATTATTCACATATCAGAAATTTACGTCTTATATCCCCATAAATTAAAAAATATATATAAAAGTATAAAAAACTAAAAAAAAAATTAAAATATAATTGAGCGGACCACGCCTATATTTAAAATTTTTAAAGGCTAATATTTCATAGATTTGATTTTAATAATTTACGGATCAAATTTCCACTATGAAAACCCGAGAAATAATGAAAAAAAAGTGGGCGGATCACGCCCATTTTTGGACTACATATTTTTAGGTGAATTTTAAAAATACTTTTTAAATTTTTTAACTATACCTTGAATACTTTTCGAGTTATTAGTTCCGAAAGAGTTATATAAAAGTGACTTGTATGGGAGGTGGGCGTGTCCGCTGACCAATTTGGTTCATTTTCAAACTCTGTTCCTACTTTAGGCTAAAATATATTGAGACGAAATTTCTTCGCATTCTGATCACTATTTCTCAAGTTATTCTGTATTCGGACAGCAAGACGGACAGACGGACAGACAGACGGACATGGCTAAACGGACTCGGGTAGTGTGCTGATCAAGAATATATATATTTTTCCATACCGGACACGCCTTCTAAGGGGCGTTACAATATATGCACAAAGTTAATATACCCTGTACCTCATAGGTGTAGGATATAAAAACTATGTATTTTACGAAATTGTTTATATAGTTATTTTGTAAATATCTAATAAATTAATGTAATGTTACAAATTTCTGTTTGTATTTTAAATACGATATTTATATATAACCCAAACGCCAATTTTCCGAAAACCGTCGATGACTCGAATTGATTTACGTAGAGTTACGAAATATATTTTTGCATTTTACGAAACAATTTATGAAGTTAAACATCAAAATTATAATAATACGGATATTTTGTATTTAATAAATTTACAAACGACACAGTCAAAATCGTTGATGTCTCGATTTTACTGACATAAAATTAAGAAATATATACGAAAACTGTGTAATTACTAAATTTTTATTTTTTTTATATCTCGAATTAACTTACGTATTAAATATATTTTTGTATATTACGAAACAATTTACTAAAGTATTCTACGAAATAATAATGTGAATACAAATTGTATTAATACGAAATGTATATACATATAACACAGTCCGACGTATTTCGGAGAACTTCTGTGTAAACTTACACTCAAAATATAACATGCATAAAATACACGAAAATATTAGTGCATTTGAAGAAAATATTCTTGAAAATGATTTACGAAAACATTCGTATATAGTAGGTATAAACTTTGAAATTACGAAATATATTTATGTTTGTAATTTTTAATAATTTCACATACTTTTATTACACTCGTGATTGATTTGCGAATTAAATTCAATACGTTTATGCAATTGCCCAGGCTAAAAAGAAAATTAGATCTGTTCTGTCTTGTTTTCTGTTTGTTTTCTTCATGTCTTTTAGCTTCTTTTTGATTTACGAATACCAAATTGTAAAATATACGAATGTATCGTAAATTAAAAATCGGAACGAAGTTAAAAATGACGAGTGCTGAATTGAATTTACAATAAGTCGTATATTTTACGAAATTTAAATTTACGAAAAAGTATTTCGTTAATTGTCGCAATGAGTATTTTGGGTGTAGAAGTTACTTATGTAAAATTACGTAATATATGTGTATATATTACGATAC